>CM065802.1:136024095-137274095 GCA_033398695.1 Orobanche coerulescens | reverse complement strand
AATTCTTACTCGGTTAAAAGGATATTCATCCCTTTTGTTGTTGTTCATTCATAATCATAACTCATTCATCATTATATTAATCATATCAAAACTTGTTGTTATCAATTAATCGTTTACCATAAGGAGCAGCGGTTCCAATCTTTTCATTGAAATGTCATTTATTTCGTTACCATTCCACCTCGGTGAGTCATTATTCATTTTCGATGTCACTTTTGTTATATCGTGGCATTCGGTCATCTTGGCGTGCGTTGGTATGTGTAGGGTTTTCATGTCGGGCACATTATAGTCGTGTGTTGGTTGGTGGCCTCACATTGGACTGTGCACACGAGATTGATTGTTTCGTGAGACTGATTAGGTACAAGACCACACGTGTATTCGATCGATACTCGTTGGTGGCTTGTGCACGGACACATTTCCATCCCGGGCGTAGTGCGGCGCCATTTCCTTTGAGCCGTACTGTTAGTTGATTCATATAGCATGTTTGATTGCGTATGTTTCGAGGATGTTTCATAACTTGAGATATAATCATGAGTGTGTATTTTCAACTCTTGAGGATTGTTTTTCTTTATGCTCGACCCGTTTGGGGATTTTGTTTTTCGTGTCATGGCAAGGCAAACGCAGAATAGCATGTTGACGTCGAGGAGTCCTAGTGATACTAGTAGGGGGCCCCGATCTTTCAGTTATTCATGTTATTGTTCTTTATTTTCCGCTGCAGACTTTCATTTGAATACTCCGTTTCATTCAGTGTTGTGTATTTTATCTTCATATAAAATACACTAGTATTCGGTATTGTCCTGGTGTGTTGTAACTAAACTCCACATCGGAGTAATTATTGCTGTAATGTAGTTCGGTACTACATTTATCTTGTGTAATTCATTCATTTTCATTTGCCTAGTGGGTCCCAGTTGGGGATCTACGGCACTGTAATATCCGCCTAGTTTGGGGTGTTACAATATTGATTGAGTGTTGTTATAATTACGTAGTTGTGTACGCAGTAATTATAATAAACTTTTTACTCCTGTGTGGAGGACCAGTGGACATAGAGGGGTTTACCTCGAACCACTTTAAATACTGTGTTATTTAACTTTTGCCTTTATTGTTTTATTAACTGTGATTATTTAAGTATACACTGCACATCGAGTTGCTGTATCCACAGCAACTTACTGCATTTAAGACTTCCGCTATGCACTCAGCTTTAAAATAGTACAGCTTGTTGTTCAAAACTGTTTCCAAGCTTTATCCAGTATACTTAGTGACGAACATGACGTGTTCTTTGACATGGAGAGTTCCTATCGAACACTAATGGTTAGTGGGAGCGCACGTTATAGGTATGCTAATTGGATTAGTATACTCGAACGACTCACCCTCGATTCGTCATACAGATTTCACTCTGGGACAGTCAATGACGGAATCGAATGGTTGTGATAGGTATTCGTGAACCTTCGACTTGAGGATTTAGTAGGGATGTGCTTGTGACGTTAAGATTTTTATTAGAGTAGTTCGACCCAGAAAGCCGGAAGGTGTGGGTCAACCTCGACATGCATATTGACGGGCAAGTAGCAGGTCCTACTAAATACCAAGATAGAATTCTTTCTCGTGTTAGTGAACGGGTTATATGTCCTATGCGGTTATTGGCAGATGAGATCATAAGTCTTTGGCCAAAGCATTGGAGCTAGTTGTATTGGATACACGAGAGCTCGATGATCTCGATTTGCATTAACGCATGCATAGCGTCATGTACAAATAGGGTTTGACTGACCGTGACCCTATAACTTGATCGGGACATTTGAAAGAAGTGTTTATACGTATACTGGTATTCACGACAGAATGGTTCTTGAATGATTCCAAACATTCGTTCTGAGTTGGGGTACAGTGTAGGCCACCAGGCTGGCTAGGTGGTGCTACTACTCTTTGGTTCCTCCCATTGCTGACTGATACGGACCTACCGAGTTGCGCAATAGGATTGACAATGGAATGAATCGATCTTAATTCTCTCATTATGAATATTAGATATTGGATATCTAATTTGGGACATTGGATGTCTAAATTGATTTATTGGATAAATTGATTTACGGCCTAATGAATTAAATAAATTACTGGGTAATTTAATTCATAAATATAATTATTTCTTGGAGAAATTAATTATGTTATTATGTATTTGATATGATTAATTAATTTGATTAATTAATTGATATAAATACATCAGAACGGAATTGAAGTTTATCTGTTTGGACTCATGGGAGTCCGAAACGAATCGAAGTCGTTCGATTCCTTCTAGATGGCCGCCCCTCACCTACCACCTCCCTTGGTCTTGGTCTTGACCATGATGGGTGGAAGACTTAAGACAAGGGATGGGATAATATCCTTTTAGATATTATTTTGTGGGTGAAAGTCTTGAATTGAAAATGATATAATGAAGAATAATGTGAAGTCTCACATACTCGTTTTTTCTTACTACTTGGAATCTCACGGTTCACAAAAGAGAGAGAGAGAGAGAGAGAGAGAGAGAGAGAGAGAGGGAGAGAGAGAGAGAGAGAGGAAAAAGGTTTTCCTTGTATTCTTCATTTTCATTTCATTCTCTTGATTTCTAAGAGAGTTATTTTGATAAACATACTTGGAGTATATTCATCAAAACAAAGATCTTCCATCATTTGATTCTAGCCGTAACCTTAGAGGTTAATCGGGTGATCGTCGTTCCATTCATTTCTCCGGCGCGTGGCAAGTAGAGACGCGTTGTTTTCGGCGTTGGATCGTCCAAGAGCTTGGAGCGGATTGGATCGTAGGGAAATCAACTAAAGCTTGGGGAATAGCTCAAGATAAGGATACCATTTAATCAACGGACTACAAGGGTATGTTTTCTTGTATATCCTTGTGCTTCCTTTTAATATTCGTATATACGTACCTCGATCGATCCTCGTAGGGATTCTGATCGAATTAATTTTCGTTTTACCGCTTTCGTTAGGCCTTCGTTTTAGGCACCGAATCCCAACATTATGCTCCCCAAAACCTGAATGCAATACAGACATCCACCCCCGATTACTCGGGGGTTAGCAAAATCCTACTATTTTGCTAGTGCAAGTACATGATCATATAAAATGTAACAAACAAATAGAAATCACGAATTGGGTACGACAATTAACTACCAAAGCCTTCCCGAGAGGCTTTATTAATTTGAAAGCAATCAACAAAGTGTTTGAAAATAAATTCCTCATCTCGGGGATTTTAAAAGTAGAAGCCTTATGGGACCTCAAGTCCTTAGTTAAGAGAAACCACTTCAGGACGAATGGGTCTCGGCCCAAAATCACTTTCCATAAAATGACATTTACAAAACTGTTGGGATCTCATCCCAATTCTCATCAAATCACAGTACACGTGAACAATAGCAAGGTCCATTTTCCAACATCAAAACCCCACAACTAAAGGACTAAACACATACGACAAGATACTCTAGTGCTATCCTAGCCAAGTAGTCCAAATGAACGACTTATTATGAAAATCATCGTTCAAAAACACTTGTTTCCAAAAACGCCATTACCCAAAACACATTTATAAAATTCACCACAATTTACAGTTGATCCACCCCTCCGTGGACCCCTACCGAGACCCCATCGGATCTAACCCGTAGTGGTTAAAAGCAAAGCTCGTCGATCCATCCCTCCGTGGATCCCTACCGAGACCCCGTCGGATCTAACCCGTAGTGAGCATACACAACACACACACATGTCACTCATGTAATACTAATATGCTAAGAATGTAAGTTCATTAAGAATACTTACTAGAGATGGCCACTAACCCGACACCATTATCATACTCATCACGATACCTCCATCATGAACAATCAATCACAACACGACAACACAATTAACACGGAATACACGATTCCACAACATTAAACAAGCAGGGTTATCACTAAAGCCCTCAACATTCAAAATAATAAAATCATAATCAATTCACACGAATCATATTCACGAGGGTAGACCAACCATCGTAAACCCAACATGTAAACTCTATTCACAGGACACAATTCGTATAAGAAAAATACTTGCCTCGAATCATCACAAACGTGGAGAATCAACCGAAGTAGGATGGCACGAACCGAATCTGAACCCGCCGACTCCGCCGAACTCCAACTCGCGACAATAAACTACGAACGACAATAACAAGAATGACATTGAATTCCACAATACGACCCAAAGCTGCTTAATTAAAGTAACAAACGACGAAAGTTCAAGGGTTTCCTCCAAAACAGCCAAGAACACGAATCGACCCGATTAAATCATGAAAACGAAATTCTAAATTGTGGGTTATGATCAACCTGACTATATAACAACAAAAGAATCAACGATTTCGGAATAAACTCATGAAATCAAGACAAACCCCCAAATATTCCCGAAATAGGGTTCTATGATTAATACCTTCGATTTAGATGGCAAGGAGGAGATTTGTTGATGTTAATCAACAACAATGACCCAAGAAGTAGGATGGATTGAAGTTCTGAAGATTGGAATCGCCCAAATCGCCCAAAATTGCACGAACCCGCCGGTAGGAACGAAAATAGAAGAAAATGGGAGAGAAAAAGGGATATGCCCGTTATAAGGCAGACTGCTATGTACGGCCATACATAGCAGGAGATACAGCCGTAAGTATAGTGAGTTATGGCCGTAAGCAAAGACAGGTAAGGCCGTATGTACGCCTTTGGACAGTTAAGGATTACATTGTCCAAATTGGCCGAACAACCCCGAAACCGAACGAATATAAACAGAAGATACGGTTACAAAGTACTAGAAAAGACGAATCTAAGCGATAAGTGAATACGATTCCGACCACCCAAAGGCTCGAGTCGACAACGGAAGTAATTACCCCAAACTTTGGGAAATTATGAAAAGCGGCCCAAAACGTCAAAATACGATACACGATCGATACACCAAGCAAAAGATCGCAACATGCATAATAACGTTAAATGAACTTACGATAAACTCGAAACAACGGATTTTGGGCCGAGATTCGCAAGAATCAAACTCAAGTGCGGAAAAGTCGCTTAACACGGAACTCAACAAAACGAAACCGAAATGAACTCTGCTGACAAAAAGTGTGTTTATCCAAATTTCGGGCCTTGCGACTAGGGATGTAGGTGTGTTTTTACGTGTAAAAATAACATTAGTCGATGTTAAAGAAGCTCCCGGTAAGGTTACGATAGACGGGAGAAGTTTAAACGAGGATTACATGACCCTAAACTTTAATATTTTCTTTAAAAAGTGTATAACGTTCTTGGTTTCAATCCAAAATGGGTCAAACGACTTCCAAATGGCTCCTAATTCGAAATACAACATTCTTACACCCTACTAATGCGCGGAGTATGTCCGTAACTATGTTCTCACCCTTAAGTCGGCTAAATTAGAAAGAAGAGTTCTAATAGTTATATAAATCTTAACCCGTTAATTATATAATATGATCCGTTTTAGGTTGAAGGTTTGGCTAATCGCTCAGTCCGTTTTCCTTGTCAATCGAACCTTTTTCCATTTACTGGAATGCCACGCAAGTACTTTGATTACGTTTAATGTACTTTGTGTGAATATGTGAAAAATGTGATTTTGTGAAAAGTGGTAATTTCAAAAAATGTGATTTGTGCCATGTGGTTACTGAGTATGTGTGAACCGAGTTAAAACCAGTGAGGGTCCTCTGGGATTTATTAGGCCGCATTTCCTACGGATCACTCGGTGGGGTTGTACAAGCAGAGAGGGCCTGATGAGGACTCCCTTGGGTGTGTATCTCGCGTGTGGTACAGGGCCAGTCCAGCTGGGGAGGTTGTTTTGTGATTATGATTGTGGTATTGTATTCCGGAATATATGTGATGGCATTGTGATTTCTATTATTCATTTTTTGTATATATTCTTGAATTGTTGTACTTGCACATTTGTTTCTTGACCCCTTACAGGGTGGATATACTCATTGTGTATTCAGGTACAGGTCTCAGTGGTGAGCCGGTGCAGGAAGGGCACGAGGATGGCGAGCAACACTGATATCATGTGTTATTTTGGGTTGGTGGTCATTTTGTCATGGTCAAAGTCGTGTTTTGGTTTTGTACTCACGCGGGCACTGTCATATGTTGTTTAATATGTTGGTGTTAGTTGTTGTTGATGTTGTTGGATCAGTTGTGAGTTGTTGTATTTGTTGTGATCCAACAGGACCAAGTATTGGGACAATATTTGCATAACCATAGCGTGAATAAATGTGCAAAACATGTGATAAAATGAATTAAATATTCTCATAGATAAAGACCGGAAAATTAGGTAATACAAGCATAAAGTATGCTTTGATGTATACAACCCTAACAGATGGACGGGTGTGGGTAAACAAACTAGTCCATGGTAACAGTAATGATAATGGTAGGGGTAGTAGCTTACGCTTTGGGACATGAAATATAGGTTCTTTGACAGGAGAAATTGTAGAAGTTATGAGGAGGAGGAGAATAAATATAATATGTCTACAAGAAACCAAGTGGGTTGGAGCAAAGGCCAAAGAGATAACGTCTACAAGAAACCAAGTGAGTTAGAGCCAATGCCGGAGATAGATCTCCTTGGGGTTATAAGCTTCGGTACTCAGGAATGGATAAGGGTAGAAATAGAGTGTGTATTCTCATTGATCGGGAGTATATCGATGATGTAGTAGTGGTGTCTAGAAAGAGTGACCGACATCGTTTTTGGAACCGATGTTAAATGTCGCAATGTTAAAATTAACATCGGTTTCTAAGAACTGATGTTATACTTCAACTTTAATATCGTTTGTTATAACAACTAATGTTAACTTTGACATCGTAAAATTTAACATCGGTTCTAGGACAATCGATGTTAAATTTCGCGACCTTAAAATTTTATCCGAGCACGGCTAAGCCCAACTAGCTCAACCCAGCCACTCGCCCAGTCACCCACCCCAACCACCTGTCCGAGCCACTCGCCAACCTGCAACAAATACCATTAAATTTCGTTGTTGGTGGTTTTCGAACCCAGAACCTCTTGCTTGTGCAAGTGTGATATTACTACTCCGCCAGATGAATTTCTTATACATTTTTTCCTATGTGTTATATTAATATACTATATATATTGACATATATATAACATAACTTATATATAAAGGGAAAAATTTGCCATGTGCTTTGATAATTGCCTCATACAACAAGTTCTTCAAAGTCACCATTTCGGTCTAAGTATGGAAGCTGTTAGAAGAATATCATACAAAATGTTTAGCTTCAATCACTCTACAGGAAGCTGACGAAGCTGGAAAGCTGGTTGATCAATCACTCTATAGGAAGCTTATAGGCTCACTCCTGTACCTAACAGCCACCAGGCCCGATATCCAGTTTGCTATAGGAGTGTGTGCTTGGTACTAAGTAGCACCTAGAGAGTCGCACTTCACCACAGCCAAACGAATCCTTAAGTATGTAAAAGGAAAAATTGATGTAGGATTGTGGTATCCTAAGGAAGGAGGATTCGATATGGTAGGCTACAGCGGCTCGGATCTCAGAGGCTGTAAGTTGGAGAGGAAGAGTACAAGCGGCACTTGTCACTTCATTGGACCAAGACTTATGTCACGGTTTAGTAAGAAGCAATTGGCCAACTCGCTTTCTACAGTTGAGTCGGAATATTATGCTGCTGAAAGTTACTGTATGCAGATTCTTTGGATGCAACATCACTTATATGGCATTAATGCAAGAGAGACTCCAATCATGTGCGATAGCACGAGTGCAATTGCAATCACGCACAACCCTGTATTGCACTCGCGAACCAAGCATATTGATATGAAGCATCATTTCATCTCATGTTGAGAATAAATATGTTTGGATCGAGGATATTCATACACACATCTAGTTTCTAACACCCCCAAAATCCCATTGGGTTATTACAGTGCCGTGGACCCCACACCAGGAGATCCAACAGGTGAACATGACTAACATGCATCAATCTGGCCGAAAAGAAAAATCATAGTCCCTATTATGATATCCGACATAATATTCCGACGTGGAATTTCAATGACAATGATGGGCCTACGACCAAAATAAAAATACAATAACAAAATAATGACAACTAACAAACTGGAGAATACTCCCAACTGACTGACCAATATGAACCCCGAATAACTCAGGACTAGTATCGCTCGAATGCCTCGTCGCCATCATTATGCCCCTGTGTCTCAACTCTCTCCTCGCAAACACCTGAAACATGAGAAGAGAGTTGGCGAGTTGGCCTACCGTTTGGCATTACCCCCGTCGTTGAGCCATGTGCATTGTGTGTTTCACGTTTCTCAGTTGAGAAAGTATGTTCCAGACCCAACTCACGTTATCGACTTTGGGGATGTGGACATCGAGAAGGATGTTACGTTTGAGGAGAGGCCGGTGAGGATTTTGGAACGTCGAGATAAACAGCTAAGTCACAAAACCATCCCTTTGGTTACGGTGCAATGGTCGAGACACGGAGTGGAGGAAGCGACTTGGGAATTGGAGGAGAATATGCGTGCAAGATACCCCGAGCTTTTTGATCCTTAAGTTTCGGGACGAAACTTCTTTTTAGAGGGGGGGAATGTAATATCCGTATTTTCTATCTTTAGCACTTTATATTTTTGGTGCATGTCTATTTTTAGCGACTCGCTTGTAACCGTTTTGACATTTTGAAACTATTTTGTTCTTGGTGTTTTTTTATTTGGTTGAGTTTTGGAGGTGTTTTTACGTATTTCGCTTTATGTTATGATGTTTGTTGCATGTACATTCGATTCGCATAAAACTTGTTCGAATATATTTTTTCTTTGTTTTTACAAGTCCATAAGGTAGAATTACTCGTGTTGTGAAATTCGGTTCAGCATTTCGATGTCGTATCGTGATTTTCGGATGTTTGGGTCGTTCGGTAATTTCATAAAAGTTTAGGGAAACTATTTCCATTGTCGTATTCTGAACCTTTGGGTGGTCGGAACAATGCTTTCTTTTAGCGCCTAGGTTCGTCGTCGCGAATACTTCGTAACTGTGTCTTCGAATTCCATCTTTTGTCATTTTTCAATTTCGTGCCTTCTTGGGCATTGGAATGCATTCAACAGTACTGAACTGATGCATGCATAACGTACGTTATGCATGCTCTCTTACGTACATTATGCCTGTGATGTTAACATATGTTAACTCTTAGCCATAACATACGGTAACGTCTTCAACGATTTGGGTAGAAAGTTCTGCCGAGTCCTTACGTACGTAAAAGTACGGAGTGACACGTACATTAAGGCCCTAACGTACGTTATGTTGGATTCCGAAAATAAAACGAAATACGCAGCGGAAAATAAAAACAAATCCCAAACAGGATCGATCAAGTAATGTATATATGAAAATATAAATACAAACCCCGTCCCGAACATGAAATCTCTTCGTTCTAAGCACCGAAAATTCGAAGCCTCTACTTCACATGCGTCGGAAGTTGGCCGGAAAAAATTGATACCAATCCGTTCTCCAAGAACACGGCTAGGAATTACTATAGGAATTTATATCTCAATTTTTCTTAACTTTTATAACACCTCAAAGATGAAATATTGAAAAGAAAAAATTTCACTCCACCTTTCTCTCTTGCTCTCAACAGTAACCAGCAGGTTAGTGTGTGTGTGTGTGTGTGTTTAAAGTCTTTCATCACACATGAGTTAGTTGTAATATAGATAAATATAATAACTCATATAATTCATAATTGAGATAGAAAAATCAAGATGGAATCTTATCTCAATCAAACACACAACACACCATGTTAAAACAAGACCAAGCCATGTGAGGTGGGGAGAGGTGTGGCGGCCCAAGGAATCTTCCTAGAAGCAGGCCGAGCCACTCGGCTCGTGTATGCGGACGTTAAATCAAACGTCTCCGTTAAAGACACTCCATTTACTCTCCACTGTATTTATATAAATTAATGAATCTAATTAATTAATGATATCAACTACAAATATATTTCTCTAAGAACTATATTTTATGAATTAAATTAATTACCGGGTAACTTAATTTTAATTCATAAGACCGCTATTTGATTTATCGATAAATCATAAATTAGATATCGATATCTAATGTTAATAGAGAGATAATAAATTCACATTTATCTATCAATGCTCTGATGCACGACTTCGTAGGTCCGTCTCATAGGCATTGGGAGGAACGATGAGTGCGGGCGATGCCAGCCACTAGTGGACCGCCTTTGTAAACCCCGACTGAGAACGAATGAAGGGATCATTCAAGAACCATTATGTCGTGAATATTATATACGTATAGACCCTTCATCAGATATCCCGGTCAAGTCTTCGGGTCACGGTAAAGTCAAACCCTACTGTTGACTAGACTTTATACATGTGTTAACGCAAATCAAGATCAACTGATTAATAGTGTATCTAATACGACTATATCAGAATGTTTTGGCCAAAGAATTATGATCTTATTTGCCATTAACCATATAGGACATTCGCCTGCTCACTAACAGGAGATAGAATCCTTTCTTGGCATACAGTAAAGACTGCTACCTACCCGTATAGTCTGCACTTCGAGGTCGACTCAGCAATTAAGCAAATGAGTCTAACTACTCTAATGACAAACTAAACGTCACAGGCACATCTTCTACTGAATCCTCAAGGCAAAGGTCCACGTATACTATCACAACCTTTCGATTCATCATCGACTCTCCGAGAGTGAATACCATGTGACTGAATCGAGTATGAGTCGTTTTCGAGTATACTAGTCCCACCAATATACTTATAACTATGCTATCAAGACATGCACATGTCCTAGCATCAGTTATACAAATCTTATTAAAACTTAATGCCCATTTAAGTTTATTGACTTGCGAACGATTTACGTAAATAAACTTTAAACACTTCCAGTGCATTTTCTCTTATCCCATAATGAGAATGGAATGTTTGATTTATTTATATGGACTTCACTTCAGTATTTACCAAGTCAAGAATGCAATTAAAATACAATAAACAGTGAATGAATCGTATTGCCTTTTTATTTATTATTCCATAATTACAAGTACAATGCCCATACTCTCTCATCCTCTGAGTGGCATTCGAGGGCATATTCCTAACAATCTCCCACTTGCACTCAATGCCACATATCATGGTATACAATACCCATGTTCTTTAGATGTCTTTCCAAGACAGCCTGAGATAATGGCTTAATCAGCGGGTCAGAGAAATTGTCTTCTGAGTCTACTCTTTGCAATGAAACATATCCTTTTTCCACCATATCTCGAACGATGTGGTACTTTCTCTCTATATTTTGGTGTTGTGGTGAGCCCTCGGCTCCTTGGATTGTGCGACATCTCCATCATTATCACAGAATAGTGATATAGGCAACTCCGCATTAGGCACCACTTGAAGTTCTTGTATAAACTTCTGCATCCAAAATGCTTATTTGATAGCCTCTCAGGCAGCTTGATACTTTGCTTGGCAGGTGGAATCTGCAGTAGAGGTTTGCTTGGAGCTTCTCCAAGATACTGCTCCTCAATTGAGAGTAAACAAATACCCAGATGTCGACTTAGAGTCGTCATTGTCTCCTTGAAATTCAGAGTCGGTGAATCCAATCACCTTTAGTTCTCCACCACCGTAAGTAAGAACCAAATCTCTAGTTCTTCTTAAGTACTTAAGAATGTTCTTTACGGCAGTCCAATATTCCATTCCTGGGTTTGCTTGAAATTGACTTACCATATTCACAGCGTAGGCTACGTCTGGTCTCGTACACAACATAGCGTACATGAGGCTACCCACTGCCGAGGCATAGGGTACTTTACTCATCTCTCTCTTGTATTCCTCACTTTGAGGACACATTTTCGTGGTGAGATGAATTCCATGTCGCATGGGAAGGAACCCTCTTTTAGATTCATCCATCTTGAATCTTCTCATGATTTTATCTATATAGAGGGCTTGGGAAAGTACTATCATTCTTCGTGGTCTATCACTTTAAAGATGGATCCCTAGAATGTAGGAAGCTTCTCCCAAGTCTTTCATGGAGAATGTTTTAGAAAGCCAATCTTTCACAGTGTTGAGCATTGCTACGTTATTTCCTATAAGTAGAATATCATCTACTTATAGTACTAAGAATACAATGTTGCTCCCACTGACCTTTTTGTAAACACATGGTTCCTCCTCATTTCGTACGAAGTGAAAGTCCTTGACTGCTTCGTCAAATCGAAGGTTCCAACACCGAGAAGCTTGTTTCAGCCCATAAATGGCTCGTTGCAGCTTACACACATTATGAATATTAGCTTTGGACACAAAACCCTTAGGTTGTTCCATATAGATTTCCTCCTCGAGGTATCCATTTAGAAATTCCGTTTTGACGTCCATTTGCCATATTTCATAATCATAATAGGCAGCAATGGCAAGCATCATGCGAATCGACTTGATCATAGCTACGGGCGAGAAGGTATCATGATAATCAATCCCTTCCCTTTAGGTATAACTCTTTTCCACAAGCCTGGCCTTATAGGCATCAACCTTGCCATCCCCATCAGTCTTTCTCTTATAGATCCATTTATTTCTAATAGTTCTCATGCTAGTTGGAAGATCTACTAGAGTCCAGACCTGATTGGTATGCATCGAGTCTATCTCAGCTTCCATTATTTCTTGCCATTTATTGGAGTCTACATACACTATCGCTTGGTCGTAGGTGACAGGGTAGTTTTCACTGCTATCAGGTGTGTCGTGGAGACCCAGTTCCTCAACATGTGTATAGCCATAACTCTCAGGTAAGTGAGACACCCTATCAGACCTTCGAAGTGGAGGTTGTGTTACAATAGGTTCGGTTCCTGATCCCTAATCAGATGTCTCCTAAGGACTTTCATTATGCTCTTCCAAAGAGATAATTCTACCCGAGCCACCTTCTTGAATGAATTCATCCTCAAGGAAGTGCGCTTGTAATGCCACAACAACCCTATGGTCTTCTGGCATGTAGAATAGATAACCCATCGAGTCCTCTGGGTATCCAATGAAACATCCTTTTATGGACCTCGCTTACAGTTTGTCCACCTTAGCCTTCTTGACATATGCTGGACATCCCCAAATCCTTATGTGATTAAGGCTTGGTTTCTTACCTTTCTACATCTCATGCAGAGTGATAGGAACGGATTTGGAAGGACATCTATTAAGAATATAGGCAACGGTTAGTAAGGCATACCCCCACAGGTAAATAGGTAAATCAGTGTAATTTTACATGGAGCGAACCATGTCCAACAACGTCCGATTTCTCCTTTCTGAAACACCATTTAACTGTGGGGTTCCTGGCGGCGTGAATTGTGAAACTATTCCATATTCCTTAAGGAACTCATCAAACTCTGTGCTCATATATTCGCCATCTCGGTCCGACCGAAGTGCTTTGATATGACATCCAGTCTATTTTTCAACTAGGATCTTAAATTCTTTGAATTTAGTAAAGGCTAAAGATTTATTTTTCATTAAGTACACAATTCCATACCTAGTATGATCATCTGTGAACGTTATGAAATATTGATATCCGTCTCGGGCCACTTCTAAAGCACCACAAACATCGGTATATACCAATCCAAGTTTATCGGCAGCCCTTTCAAAAGTCCATGTGAAGAGGGACTTAGTCATTTTGCCTCTAAGGCAAGATTCACAAGTTGGATAGGGTTATACACCTAATGAACTTAAAAGTCCATCTTTCTCCATTTTATGAACCTTGGTCTGACCAACATGACCAAGTCTAAGGTGCCATTTAAGAGCTTGATTAGTATCTTGCCTGCCACGTTTCCTAGTTATAGTGTTCACTGCTGTTTTATTTTGCATGTTCAGATGATATAAACCATTCAACAATGTAGCTTTGCCAACCAATTTATTTCGAAAATAAACTTTACAACTACCATTGCCAATGAAGAAACAAAATCCTTTCCGGTCCAAGACTGGAATGGATACAATGATTTTATGCCCCTTGGTCAAAACAAGTACTTCATCTAATGTCAAAATAAAACCGGATTCTAAACCCAATAGGATTGATCCAATATCGGTTGCCTAGACACTTTGTCCGCTTCCGACAGTGATCATAACTTCCCCAGCTTCAAGTTTCCTACTTCGTTCCAGATCCTGAATTCATAGTACAAATATGAGGAGTGGCACCTAAATCCAGAATCCATGAAGCAGAATACATAGAAGCGGAACAATTAGTTTCAAAAACAAAAAGTTCCGTACCTGATGCGCCATTAATCTTAGGACAAGTCCTTTGCCAGTGGCCCAGTTCACCGCATTCAAGGCATTTGTCTGCAGGTTTTGGACCGCCTACCTTTTGAACCTTTCGGGCCTTGCCCTTTCCTTTTTGCACCCCTTTCTTGGGTTTGTACTGCTCATAGGTCTTTTTCTTCTTGTTCTTGGACCTCCGAGGCCCAGAAGAAATCACCAGAGCAGCCTATCTCGGTTTAGTCTTCATGTTAGACTGCACCGTCACCAGTTTATTCATTGGCCCAGCTAATGTGCATGAAATTTCATTACAGTTGAAATTCACTACAAACTGCGTGAAAGAGTCAGGGAGAGATTGAATGATGAGATCAATTTGAAAGGATAAATCCATATTAAAGTTGAGCACCTCGAGCCTCTCAATCATATAGATCATATTGAGGACGTGGTCTCCCACTTTCTCCCCTTCTTTCATCCTAGCACTGAACAACTGCTTCGATATCTCATATCTAGCAGTCCTACTGTGCTCTCCATAAAATTCGGTCAAGTGTGCGAGAATCTGCCTAGAATAAGTCATTTTCTCGTTAACTCTCTGCAGCTCATTTGTCATTGAGACCATCATAAAGCTACGGACTAGCACGTCACCCTTGACCCATTCATAGACATCAATATCTTCCTGATTACCCTTGGTCCGGATTGGAGTCGGTGGAATGTCCGCCTCCAAGATATCCCAGAGACTCCATAGTGAGTACAATCATCAGATTCTGCAACCAGTCAACAAAATTGGGGCCAGTTAGGAGATTCTTTACAAGTAGTATTGCAAGTGGGTTTTTAGCCATTTTAAAGAGATTATGTAACACCCCAACCCGAAAACGGTAGAAGTATCACATTGTGGTGGCATATCAGAACATACATAATAGAACGCAAGCGGAAGTCTTATCATAAATATCAAAGGAAAGTAAGTCAACATGACTTAAACAATACATAAGTTCCAAAAGAAATCCAAATGAAGGAAATATCATAATCTGAGTCTCAAAACAATGAAATAACATAGTGTCAAAGCTAAGATGTCTAGGGTAAGTATGCACTCAGCTCCTACTCTCATCCCAAATGATAGCCCCAGCTCCTAATAACCTGCCGCGGAGAAAAGAAATGCGGCTAAGCTTAAAAAGCCGAGTGAACAGATATAGCAATACATAACAGAAATATAAAAGTGGAGTTGAATTGAAGTAATAATGGAAAAGCATAATTAGGCATAATTTGTAGCACGTGGAACATGTGTATAGGCTAAGTAACAGGAATCTATGCAGTCGCCTGCATAAACAGAATCAAAATAACCTTGGCTCATATCATAACATAATCTTCAATCTTCATAACCAGTAGAGTGATCAGCTCCCAAAATTGTGAAAAGCGTGTATTGCACACAACACCAGTCACCAAACATATCATATACACATACAGATACAAATCAAATCTAGGATGCATCCATACGCCCCTGCAGAAATAATAGTCATAGTGGCCAAAATATATAATAAAAGGGATGGGATGGAACATCACTCGACCACCTTGGAGTCATACCATTGGTGCATCAATGATACGGACATGGAACCCCCATGACTAGTGATACAGATACAAAATACATAATAAGAGACATCATAGTTACACCAAGGATTCATAGGTTTAAATCTAAGGTTCGATAACAAAGGTTCATAATGAAAGTTCATGTCCAAATTTCAAAGTGAAGGTTCATATCAAAGGTTCATGAATCTCTAGGTTGTCAATATCAAAGGAAACCTTAAGAATAAGGTCAGAATATCCGTACGAAACGAAACAAATAATAACAATAGTATATAGAATCATAACCCTTACTGAGAAAGGGTAGAACATCCATACCTTAGCAATCAACAGAAGGAATGAACAGATCATGGGGAAATCACGAATTACTTAAAGTTCATTAAGTGTTATACCGGATTCTTAATTATTTAGTACTCTTCATTAGTGTTATTAAGGTTTCTTTTACTGAATTTAGGTTCATGTAAGACTAATTATACTGTTACTAATGCTTTTTAGGATTCAAACTTATTAATGAATCTTAAATGATATAAAACATACATGTTCTTCAAATGACTAGTTTTATAACAAAATTTGGTCCACTTAATGAATTTTACAAACCACACCAGAAGTCAAAATAAAAATTCACCAAAATTCTCACAGAGGCCATAATGTCTTGGGAGTCTACTTGAAGTTTTCCAGATTTTATTATTAAGTATTAGTACTCTTCCAAAAATCATGTTTCCAGACCTACCCAGAAAATTAACTGCACATACATGCAGAAAGTTTGTATTTGGTTAGTCCATTTATACACTTCAGAAAAATCTACAAAAATTCCAGGAAGTCCCACATAACTTAAATACTACTCCTGTAAAAGGAGAGCTTTTAAATCATTATGGTTTGAACATAAAAAATCAAAAACACGAACTGAATTTCAGACTCGATTACTCAGCTTTGACACTTAATCACATAAAAATCAAAAACATAACTAAATCAACTTCAAATCACCCCAAACCAATTGGAGAACTTATTTAAGACTTTAAACTAGGTTTTCATGCAAAAATACAGAATAAGACACTTATGAATCTCGAGCTATAACACGCACATATTCGACTACACAGGCTGTCCCGTTTCAGAATCCGCTTTAGGTCATTATATCACATGTTTACTTGCACACGACACCTCATAATCCAAGACACATGCATTAAAAAACCTATTAACATATATACAGATTCACACAAGCACTAAACCATCCCAACTCCTACAAAGCCATAATTCGTACTTATAGATATTACAAGCAACATGTTAATAGATTTAGGGTTCAAAGCAGAAACATGGTCGAATGAACAACATACATCTGACCGAATTAAACACATCATGGTTCGAATATTTTAAGGTCGAATGGTTTAGGGTTTTTAGAACAGATCGAATCATGTAAGATATATTTTATTATTTCATGTGACCAAAATAAATCGACAAGTACAAAAAGATAGCAGATGAATTCATAGTATAGTTTAGATCGTTATACATATTATGTGTGTCGAAGAGGAAGAAACATAAGATTGTTTGGTTACCTTGATGAATCGAATGAGGAGAAGAAACAAAAACAGGATCACAAATTAAAACCCTAGATCATGAATAACCCAGAGCAACAAACACACGATCACGACAATCACGAACACCCCTTGTTTAGATGACAGCAACAATCCTTTGAATGATAGAAGTTATAGTCGATCTTGGAATTATTTTCGAGAAAAAAGGAAATCATTGTGTGTGTTTTGATTTGGTGGTGTACGAGTGATGGAGAGAATGAGTCCACAAGAAACGTGTTTCATCCAAAATTCTAGGAGAGGAGCGTGTGTTATACAAGGTAAGTAAATAAATGTGTTTCAATGTGGATTAAAATTTTCAGTTACAAGACTTTAAAAGTGGCCGAGTTTGTAGGGAGGATAAAAGAAAAATTTGGAAGTTTCATACTCATTCAAACGTGTGAAAGGGGTGTCATATTAGGAAAGTTTTTATTCACATTAAACGTGTGATAGGCTAGGTGTAGGATTTTTTTTTTGTACAATTTGTATTATTTATTTTAGACTTAGGTTAACTTTAGTTTAGTTTTAATTAGAATGTATAATATAAGGTTTAAGGTTTAATTTAGAATATCACAAAGTAAAAATTCAAAATTATACGTATTTTTAGATTTACGAATTTTAGGGTTTTACAACTCTTCCCCTCTAAAAGAAAATTTCGTCCCCGAAATTGAATTGAAGGTGAAATAGAGACGTACCAGACTACGAAAAGAAATGAGGGTAACTTGTTTGCATCTATTCCTCGGTCTCCCAGGTAGCTTCTTGCTCTGGGTGATTTTTCCAAAGAATTTTAACAAACGGAATGACTTTGTTTCTCATGACCCTATCTTGTCGATCCAAAATAGCTTCGGGTTCCTCAGAAACAGACATATCAGCTTGGATCTGATCCAAAGAATAAGACATAATATGTAGCGGATGGTAATTGTATCCCCTCAGAAGAGATACATGGAAGACATCATGAACATGCGATAATTGTGGAGGTAGAGCCAGACGATACGAAACCTCCACAATACGATCAAGAATCTCAAGCGGTCTAATGAGTCGATTATCAGAAACGATTACCAAAGTCAAAATAAAGATGAAGTACGAAAGGAAAAGATGAAGAAGGAAACCTAATGTCTACCCAATCCTCACAAGTCATAGCCTAAGCTCTACAGGTCGAACCTAGGGCTCTGATACCATAATTGTAACACCCCAACCCAACAAGGGTAGAAGTATCACATTGTGGTGGCATATCAAAACATACATAATAGAACGCAAGCGGAAGTCTTATCATAAATATCAAAATAAAGTAAGTCAACATGACTTAAACAATACATAAGTTCCAAAAGAAATCCAAATGAAGGAAACATCATACTCTGAGTTTCAAAACAATGAAATAACATAGTGTCAAAGCTAAGATGTGTAGGGTAAGTCTGCACCCAGCTCCTACTCTCATCCCCAAGGATAGCCCCAGCTCCTAGCTTAATAACCTGTGGCGGAGAAAAGAAATACGGCTGAGTTTAAAAAGCCCAGTGAACAGATATAGCAATACAGAACAGAAATATAAAAGTGGAGTTCAATTGGAGTAATAATGGAAAAGCATAATTAGGCATAATTTGTAGCAAGTGGAACATGTGTATAGGCTAAGTAACAGGAATCTATGCAGGCGACTGCATAAACAGAATCAAAATAACCTTGGCTCATATCATAACATAATCTTCAATCTTCATAACCAGTGGAGTGATCAGCTCCCAAAATTGTGAAAGGCGTGTATTGCACACAACACCATTTTCCAAACATATCATATACAGATACAGATGCAAATCAAATCTAGGATGCATCCATACGCCCCTGCAGAAATCATAATCATAGTGGCCAAAATATATAATAAAAGGGACGGGATGGAACATCACTCGACCACCCTGGAGTCATACCATTGGTGCATCAATGATACGGGCATGGAACCCCCATGACTAGTGATACAGATACAAAATACATAATAAGAGACATCATAGTTACACCAAGGATTCATAGGTTCAAATCTAAGGTTCAATAACAAAGGTTCATAATGAAAGTTCATGTCCAAATTTCAAAGTGAAGATTCATATCAAAGGTTCATGAATCTCTAGGTTGTCAATATCAAAGGAAACCTTAAGAATAAGGTCAGAATATCCGTACGAAACGAAACAAACAATAACAATAGTACATAGAATCGGAACCCTTACTGAGAAAGGGTAGAATATCCGTACCTTAGTAATTAAGAGAAGGAATGAATAGATCCTGGGGAAATCACGAGCAGTCCTTCCTCAAAAATCTACATGAGTTGTAATAATGAATTACTTAAAGTTCATTAAGTGTTATTATACCGGATTCTTAATTACTTAGTACTTTCATTAGTATTATTAGGGTTTCTTTTACTGAACTTAGGTTCACATAAGACTAATTATACTGTTATTAATGCATTTTAGGATTCAAACTTATTAGTGAATCTTAAATGATATAAAACATACATGTTCTTCAAATGACTGGTTTTATAACAAAATTTGGTCCACTTAATGAATTTTACAAACCACACCAGAAGTCAAAATGAAAATTCACCAAAATTCTCACAGAAGCCATAATGTCTTAGGAGTCTACTTGAATTTTCCCAGATTTTATTATTAAGTATTAGTACCCTTTCAAAAATCATGTTTCCAGACCTACCCAGAAAATTAACTGCACATAGGCTCTGTTCTTTTGGACTGAATGAATCTGAATCGAATCGAAATGAATCAATGGAATCGAATCGAATCGAATCGAATCAAATATATATTAAGGGTAAATAATAATAATAATAATAATAATAATAATGGTAAATAATAATAATAGTAGTAATTAACAACAACAACGATAATAGTAATATTATTAGTAATAATAACAATAATAATAATTAAGATTAATAATAATAATAATAATAAGAAGAAGAAGCCCGTAGTAATTTAGTGAAGTGAATCGAATCCAATCGAATCGAATCGAATGGACTGGAATCGAATCGGCCCGAATGGACTGAACTAAGTGACCCAATCGAATCGGCGAAAAGCGAAAAACAAGTCCAAAAGAACAGGGCCATACATGCAGAAAGTTTGCATTTGGTTAGACCATTTATACACTTCAGAAAAATCTACAAAAATTCCAGGAAGTCCCACATAACTTAAATATTATTCCTGTAAAAGGAGAGCTCTTAACTCCTTATGGTTTGAACATGAAAAATCAAAAACACCAACTGAATTTCAGACTCGATTACTCAGCTTTGACACTTAATCACATAAAAATAAAAAACATAACTAAATCAACTTCAAATCACCCCAAACCAATTGGAGAACTTATTTAAGACTTTTAACTAGGTTTTCATGCAAAAATACAGAATAAAACACTTACGAATCTCGAGCTATAACATGCACATATTCGACTACACAGGCTGTCCCGTTTCAGAATCCGCTTTAGGCCATTATATCACATGTTTACTTGCACACGACACCTCATAATCCCAGACACATGCATTAAACAACCTATTACCATATATACAGATTCACACAAGCACTAAAACATCCCAATTCCTACCAAGCCATAATTCGTACTTATAGATATTACAAGCAACATGTTAATAGATTTAGGGTTCAAAGCAGAAACATGGTCGGATGAACAACATACACCTGATCGAATTAAACACATCATGGTTCGAAAATTTTAAGTTCTAATGGTTTAGGGTTTTTAGAACAGATCGAATCATGTAAGATATATCTTATTATTTCATGTGACCAAAATAAATCGACAAGTACAAAAAGATAGCAGATGAATTCGTACTATAGTTTAGATCGTTATTCATATTATGTATGTCGAAGAGGAAGAAACATAAGATTGTTTGGTTACCTTGATGAATCGAATGAGGAGAAGAAACAAAAAAAGGTTCACAAATTAAAACCCTAGATCACGAATAACCCACATCAACTGTAACACCCCAAACTAGACGGATATTACAGTGTCGTGGACCCCCGATTGGGACCCACCAGGCGAATGAAAATTAATGAATTAACAACGTAAATGTAGTACCGAACCACATCATATTACCAAGTACTCCGATGAGGAGTCTAAGTATAATACACCCAGGAAGAATACTGAATACATGTATATTTTATGTGAAGATAAAATATACAACATTAAATGAAAATAAATATCCAAACGGAAATATGCAGCGGAAATAAAGATGAAAAGACATGAATAACTGAAACGGACTAGGGCCCCCTACTAGTTGTAACACCCCGATATATATTCGAAATAATTACAGCGCCGTAAATTCTTTGTATAAGAATTTACAAGGCTAATTTAAGAAGAATGCGAAGATAATATTAAAGCATTATTAATGAAAAGAAATTCAAAACCCGTCTGACAATGTCAATAAGTCCAATATTACAAAACATCTCCAAATCATCGATAACATAAGCGTACTCGAGTACTGGAAAATAACCATAAAACCAAAATAACATAATCCACACCACTGAGCCACTTCATCGTCATGTCGGTACTGTGGCTACTTTCCCGCTCCTCGGCTACCTGAACATCAAAATAAATGTCCACCTCTGAAGGGGTTAGCAAAACAATGCTAGTACAAGTATCATAATACATAAATCATCAATGCATCATAAAACATACAAAACGGACTTCCGTCATCAGAATCCGACGATGCAAATCCTCACGATTCCATCAACACAATACAGGGTAATCCAACGATCCAGCACCCTCGGAATAGATCCCCATGATGATCTCGTCGGACCAACGCATGGTGGAAAACCCGTCCAACGATCCAGCGCCCTCAGCATAGATCCCCATGATGATCCCGTCGGACCAACGCATGGTGGACATTCGATCCAGCGCTCTCAGCATAGATCCACATGACCCCCTCGGATCATTTACAATATAAACCACGCAATCATACATACACATATGCATTTCAATATGTTCATCAATACGAACAATTAATAATGAATACTACGACAAATCAAGAAATAAATCTCATACTCGACAATATGAACAAAACTGTATGCATGATCAAAGTTCCAATATAAATCAAACTCAACATAAGATACTTGCCTCGAAAATGGCAAGAATAAAATACTCTAACGAATGTCACGTGTCCATATGCCACCGCCCCTCGATCGACCCCTATGCAAGGCTCGGACCTTGTTCAAAAAGAGTTACAAGGAACTTAACATACTACCCGATACTAACGTACGATCATCGAATAACTTGATTAGAATCGAAAAATAGTGACGTAAGGCCGGTTCATGGTTAGCATATTAAATGAGAGCTGAACCGGAAATGATAATACGCTTCATGAGAGTTGAACGATCATTTCGGAGGTGAAGTGCCGATGCTTATGAGTTTATGGGTTTACAAGACATTAAAATTTTCGGGTTTAAATATGGGATTCAAGTTCCAAATTCGCATAAGTTCGGCTATGATGATTTTCCACAAAACATTACTCAAGATGATAAACATGCTCAAGCATTACGCAAGAAAAATGATACTACGGTGATACGGGTTGATTTCAAAGACATGGCCGATTTATCAACCTTAAGAACATGAAGAATATTGTCAAAACAAATTCCTCTAACATACATGAATTTCATCAGTGGAACATCGAAGGAGTTCATAGAATCTAACTGAAATCATGCTCATTATTCCAACGAATTAAGGATACTAAGGTTTCCATCCACCAAGGCTAAATCAATACTCTATGTAATGGAAGAAAAACAAGGTATAATCGGGTTCTAATCTCCAAAATATGGTGCTGGAATCAAAAAGATCTTTAACTAGTCCAATGATTTCCTAAACAAGCTCAAAACATAGCTAAGAACATAAACTCTAGCTTAGTGAATCATAACATACCTTAAACGGAAGGATAAGTTGGAATACTTGATGAACTCTATGCCCAAAAGCTAGAACATCGATCCTCAAAGCCCCTTCGTCCTCAAAGATGTGTTAGGGAGCTGATATGAAGGTTGAAGATGGAGAGGGTAGCTCTCAAAGTCACGGAATTATGTCATGGGTTGAAGTGAAAGTCTGAAAATGAAGGAGGGTGCTGTCCTATATATAGAAAATGGTTATTAGCGCGTGCTACTCCTTCAAATTAGCGTGCGCTAACGGGCTATCAGTCTGCCAACGCTGACGTGTCTCGGTATAGCGTACGATAAATAGCTTTACGTGCGCTAAGATTAACGATTAGCGTACGTTAACCACTACTTATAGTGTGCGCTAACGACTGGACGAAAGTTCACTGACCTCACTGTACTAGACTTAGCGTGCGCTAGCCTCGTAATATTTGCGTGCGCTAAACACCGTTGACTCGACTCTCCCCGAAAGCCGTCCAGGTTCATCCCGACATAGTCCCTACGAAATCCGCGGCCTGATCTCACCTACCAACCTGTCTTAATCATGCTGACTACGTGTAGCGCGCGCTACAACTCATATGTAGCGTACTCTAGTTAACTCAATTAGCGCGCGCTAATGCTAAGATATTAGCGTGCGCTACAAGTGCACAAAAATGCTAGTATGAACAAAATGCATGAAATCATACGCTCAACAACACAGGATTATGAAATACGGAGGAAAATACTCAGATCAAAAACAAATACAGTATCACGAGGTTCAAATACATATTAGAAATCTCGGGTATTAGATCCTCTATCCCTAAAAAGAAGTTTCGTCCCGAAACTTAAGATGAAAACAACTCTGGATATCTAGCCTTCATATTGTCCTCCGTTTCCCAAGTGGCCTCCTCGACTCCATGTCGTGACCATTGTACTTTAACCAAGGATATTGGTTTATTCCTCAATTGTTTGATCCTACTATCAAGTATTCTGATTAGTCTCTCTTCGAAGGTGCCGTCATTAGCTATCTCGATTTCACCAAAATCAATGATATGTCTCGGATCTGGTATATATTTCCGTAACTGGGATACGTGAAACACATTGTGAACGTGAATCAGCGATGGCGGTAAGGCCAACCTGTATGCTAAATCCCCAACTCTCTTGAGGATCTCAAATGGTCCGATATATCTCGGACTTAGCTTTCCTTTCATCCCAAAACGGAAAATTCCCCGGGTAGGAGAAACCTTCAATAATACATGGTCCCCAATATCAAACTCCAACGGGTGACGGCGCATGTCTGCATAAGACTTCTGCCGACTCTGGGCAGTCAACAGTCGTTCCCGAATTAGAGCTACCTTTTCTTGAGTCTGAACTATCAACTCTGGTTCTGTCCCAATAATGTCAGAAGAATCATCCCAACACAGGGTTGATCTACATCTTCTTCCGTACAATGCTTCAAACGGTGCCATCTTAATGGAAGCATGCCAACTATTGTTGTAGGTGAATTCAATCAAGGGCAAATGAACCTCCCAGTCGGTGGACCAGTCTAAGGCACAATCTCTAAGCATGTCCTCTACTGTATGAATAGTCCTTTCGGACTGACCGTCCGTCTGAGGATGATAAGCCGTGCTAAAGTTCAGCTCGGTTCCCAAACCCATGTGAACTGCCTTCCGAAATTGCGACACGAAACGACCATCTTGATCCGAAATAATGGTCTTCGATGTACCATGCAATCGAACTATCTCTGAGATAAACACTCGTGCCAATTTATCGGGTCCCCACGTGTCTTTAATACCCAGGAAATGAGCCGACTTGGTTAGTCGAACAACTATAACCCAAATCATGTTCATTCCCGTCTTGGTCCTTGGAATACTGGTGAGAAAGTCCATTGATATATTCTCCCACTTCCACTCAGGGATCGGAAGTGGCTTCAACATTCCGGCAGGTCGCTGATGTTCAATCTTAACCTTCTGACAAGTCAAACACTTCGAAATGTATTCTGCTACGTCCTTCTTCATATTCCCCCACCAGAAATTTTATTTTAGATCCTTATACATCTTACTGCTGCCCGGGTGAATAGAATAGGGCGCGCTATGAGCTTCCTTCAGAATTGTCTGTCTCAAAACATCATCGTAGGGAATGCAAAGTCGACTCTGGATTCTCAGAACTCCATCATCTTGTATCACGAATCCTGGAGCCTTTCCTTTCTTTACTTCGTCACATAACCGAAGAATCAGAGAATCGTTCAACTGCTTGGATTTGATTTCCTCGACTAGTGACGAGGTTAGTTCCATCACATATAGTTGCCCTTGGATTTTTGGTGACCATACTTCAATCCCTTCACGGATCAGTTCTCGTTGAATGCTGGTTTGGGACGTAAGTGCTTCCAACACTCGAAGAGAAACAGGTTTACGGCTCAGTGCGTCGGCCACCACATTTGCTTTACCCTGATGATAGAGAATTTCCAAGTCGTAATCCTTGATCAATTACAACCACCTTCTCTGCCTCATGTTTAATTCCTTCTGACTGAAAATATACTTGAGGCTCTTATGGTCTGTAAAGATTTGACAATGAGTGCCGTATACATAATGTCGCCAAATTTTTAAAGCAAAAACCACAGCTGCTAAATCCAGATCATGAGTCGGGTCATTAACTTCGTACGGTTTCAACTGTCGAGAGGCATAGGAAATCACCTTATCCCTTTGCATCAACACACATCCCAGACCCTGATTTGAAGCATCGCTTTACACCATGAATCCATCAGTTCCATCTGGTAATGCTAGTATAGGCGCTGTCGTCAGTCTTCTTTTAAGCTCATCAAAACTTGCCTCGCATTTCTCATTCCACACGAATCTCTGAGTTTTCTGCAACAGCTGAGTGAGCGAACGAGCAATTTTGGAAAATCCCTCTACAAAACGGCGATAATATTCAGCAAGTCCTAAGAAACTTCGGACTTCTTTCACATTATTAGGAGATTCCCATTCCAAGATTGCCTCGACTTTCTTTGGGTCCACCTGAACTCCGTTAGCTGATATCACATGCCCAAGGAAATTTACTTCCTTTAACCAGAACTCGCATTTGGAAAGTTTCGCATTAAGCTGTTCATTCCTCAAGGTGTTCAAAACAACACACAAATGCTCAGCATGCTCCTCGGGGTCTTTCAAATAGATCAAGATGTCATCAATGAAAACGACCACGAACTTATCTAAGTATTCTAAGAATACCCGATTCATCAATTGCATAAATACTGCAGGATCATTGGTGAGTCCGAATGGCATCACCACGAATTCATAGTGTCCGTACCGGGATCTGAAAGCAGATTTTGGTATATCCGATTTCTTAATTCTCAACTGATGGTATCCTGATCGCAAGTCAATCTTCGAGAATACTCTTGCCCCTTGTAGTTGATCAAACAAGTCATCAATTCGAGGTATAAGATACTTGTTCTTGATCGTCACTTTGTTTAACTCTCTGTAATCAATACATAGTCGGAGGGATCCATCTTTCTTCCGGACAAAGAGAACGGGTGCTCCCCAAGGAAAAACGCTAGGTTGAATGTAACCCTTCTGCAACAATTCCTCAAGCTGCTTCTTAAGTTCATACATCTCGGTTGGCGCCATATGGTATGGTGCTCTAGAAATAGGTGCAGCTCCAGGCTCCAATTCGATATTAAACTCTACTCCTCTCCGTGGAGGTAACCTAGGTAGTTCGTCAGGGAATACATCTGAGAATTCGTTCACAACTGGAATAGATGAGAGCTCGACTCCTTCTTCTTTCTTCACGGCATAGCACCAAAATCCGTGACATCCCTGCTTCAGTAATTTCACTGCTTCCATAACTTTAATCAATTTTCCCGAGCTTCCCGGTCTCCATCCTTTGAATAAATGTTCAGATCTGTCATCAGCAATAATAGAAATGACTCTCTTTCAGTAATTCAAAATACCTCCATAACGGTTGAGCCAATCGTCTCCGAGAATTAAATCGTCACCATGGATGTCGACTACAATAAGATTTGATGGCCAATCTCTCCCTCCTATAGTCACTGGAAAATCTCTAGTTTCTAGGGTTCCCATAAGTTTCTCTCCGCTCGGTAATCCCACAACATAAGGTTCACAATCATACAAGCACGAGATTTTCAAACGATTAACACAGTTCAAAGATATGAAAGAATGCGTAGCTCCTGCATCGAATAAGACACTAACTGGTTGCAAAAGGATCTGAATCGTACCTGATGCAACAGCCGTGTTCTGATCGTATGACTTCTTCATCTTGTACCTTTCACAGACCTAGCTTCCAATTTCTCCACTTTAGTCTTCTTGACATAAACAAGGCATACCCAAATCCTAATGTGATTAAGACTTGGTTTCCTACCTCTACACATCTCATGTGGAGTCTTAGGAAAGGATTTGGAAGGACATCTGTTCAAGATATGTGTAGCAGTAAGGAGTGCTTAAGCCCACAGATAAATCGGTAGATCAATATAGTTAAGCATGGAGCGAACCATGTCCAACAAGGTTCGGTTCCTTCTTTCTGATACACCATTTAATTATGGAGTAGCTGGAGGAGTGAATTGTGACACTATTCCTAATTCTTTTAAGAACTCATCAAATTCGGTACTAATGTACTCACCATCTCGGTCTGACCGAAGAGTCTTAACACGGTTACCTGTTTGATCTTCAACTAGGGCTTTAAATTTCTTGAATTTATCAAAAGCTTCAGACTTATGTTTCATTAAGTACATGAACCCATACCTGGTATGGTCATCAGTGAATGTAATGAAATACTGAAAGCCATCTCGTGCCACTTCAAAAGGGCCACAGACATCAATATGGATCAATCCAAGTTTTTCAACAGCTCTTTCAAAAGTCCCTGCGAAGGGTAACTTAGTCATTTTGCCTTGAAGGCAAGATTCACAAGTTGGATAGAATCTGATCCCAATAGACCCATAAGCCCATCTTTCTCCATTTTATGAACCTTGGTCTGACCAATATGACCAAGTCTAAGATGCCAATTAAGTGCTTGGTTTGTTTCATCCCTATCACGCTTCCTAGTTATAGTATTCACAATTGTTTTATTCTTTAGATTCAAATGGTATAAACCATTTAAAAATGTAGCAGTACCAGCCAATTTATTTCTGAAATAAATACGACAGGACCCATCTCCAATAAAGAAGTGAAATCCTTTTCCATCCATGACTGGAATTGATACAATATTCTTGTGCCCCTTGGGCAAAACAAGTACATCATCTAAAGTAAGAATAAAACCAGATTCTAAATCCAACATAAGGGATCCGATATCAGAAGCCTCGACACTATGCCCACTTCTGATGGTGACCATCACCTCCCCTGAATCTACTTCATTCCAGATCCTGATTCATTGTACAAATGTGAGAACTCACACCAGAATCAAGTATACGAGAAGTAGAATATACTGTTACAGAACAATTTGTTTCTAAAACCAGTAGTTCGGTACCTGAAGGCGCATTACGGTCAAGCTTTGGACAATACCTCTTCCAGTGGCCTAGCTCACCGCAGTTGAGGCATACATCCGTTTTCTTGTCCCCCTTTCTCTTTTGAACCATTGGGGCCTTGCCCTTTCCCTTATCGATCTTGGCTATTGGACTTAACTGCTTCTTGTTCTTTTTCTTCTTATTCTTGGACTTCCAAGTCCCAGAAGAAAACACAAGTGCAACTTTCTTTCCCTTTGTGTTCATCTGAGACTGGGTAGTCGTCAGTTTATTCATTAACCCAGCTAAGTTACATGCAATCTCATTGCAGTTGAAGTTCATGACAAATTGGGAAAAGGAGTCAGAAAGTGATTGCAGGATAAGGTCAGTTTAGAGAGATGCATGCATCTGAAAATCAAGAGCTTCCAATCTCTCAATCATCGAGATCATCTTGACGACATGGTCCCCAACCCTCTCTCCTTCCTTCATCCTGGCGCCGAATAATTGCTTTGATATCTCATATCTAGAAGTTCGACTATGCTCTCCATAGAGCTCAGCCAGGTGCGCTAAGATGGCTCTCAAATACGTCATCTTTTCGTGGGCACATTGAAGCTCATTAGTTATTGAGCCTAACATGTACCCGCGCACTCTTACGTCGTCTTTTACCCATTTCTCATAGGCATCGACATCTTCCTGATTGGCTCGGGTTCTTGCAGGAGCTGCTGGGCTATCCGCCTCCAAGACGTATCCCAGCATTTCCATAGTTAGGACAATCCTCAAGTTCCGAAGCCAGTCTACATAGTTCGGACCAGTCAGGACGTTCTTTTCAAGTAGTATAGCGAGTGGGTTCATTGTCATATTGAGAGTTTTGTTAACTTCAGAGTAAGATTCATTAGTGATTGTTTAATTATGATCCGAGTAAAGAATTTAAGGACTTTCTTTATCCATAACTCGGCTTCCACTATTTTATCGGCATTTACACACTCCCATGTGAAATCCGGAAGTCACGGTTGACTTTATAGTGGTGATCGAGTTCTTTATAAAGTTTAATAGAGGGCAACCATACGGTTTCTATTCTATCATTCTTTACAAAATGGTGTCTAACACCAACCCATCTAATGGATGATTCGATCTTCTTTTATCCCTAGTTCACTTGCCCTCAACCCATTCGGTTTCTATGGCTCGCTGAACTATCTAAGTTTAAACTATCAACTCCTATTAGTCTGACAATTGAATCTTATCCGGCAACCCATACGGTTTCTAGGGGTTTGATTTGTCACAACCAAAGACATCTAATGCACTCTAGGAATTTATGAACCTTCCCCAAAAATATTACCCCGACATACTCGGAAGAATAATATTCCGGTTTAGATTTCAATTTTGTATGAGATTGATGGAGGGTAGGAAACCTCGTAACCTTTATAACTTAGTGTTTATAAAGTGGGAGAATTAACGCGATTATATGTTACACTTTGCACATTAATCCGTTTATAAGCGCGGTTTGTCGGTTTGTTTGTTTGTCATACAATATGAAAACATACACAACCTAAAACTAACAACATGCAGCTCATGGACCGTTCCTAGAACAAAAACATCGTAATCTAATTACATGTCTTCGGTCTTGAATCTTCGTCTTCTCGAACGGATCTTCCTCCAGTCTTCGTCATTACATACAAATTTTACATTTTTCCAAAGAGTGACTTGCTTTGCAATCCGGCACCCGTGACCCATTTGCCAGTCGGGACATTTTTCCAGCTCGTCTTTTCGTCCCGAATCCAAAAATAATATTTTTCTAATTTTTTATATTACACAGTTAAATCAGTTTTTCAAAAGAAAAATAGATTTATATTATAACATAAAATCATGAAAAATAATTTTTTGATGAACAATTAAAACAATTATGATTCTAAATCATAAAAATAACCAAGAATTCCAAATGCGAATATCGAATATACGATCGCATAGGCCTCGCTCCGATACCATTGTTGAGTTTTGGTGATTAAAAACGAGTTACGCTGCGGAAAATAAACCGGTCCAACCGGATAAAACTAAAACCCCAAAAACGGATCGATCAAGCATCGTATAAACGAATAAAAAATTGATGAAGATAAATTAAGAGATCATACCCTCGTAGACCTTTGATGATATCTTCCTGATTCCAAGCACAACACGAATCCAATCAAACGAGCCTTTGGAAATTTCCGAGCACCGAAAACGTCGTGCCTCTACGTATCACGCATCGGAAGATGACCGGAAAATATTTCTATCAACTTAGACTCTAAGTATACGGCTATAAGTTGATAGAATTAGCTTATATATAATTTTATAAATACTGTAAGTATTTTATAAAAATTACTTTCTCTCAAATACACTTAAAATTTAAGTGCAAGAAAAATGAAATGAAAACTCTCTCTTTCTTCTCACTACTCACGGCTAATCAATCCAAGTTCAGCCCTCACCACCAATGCATCATCAAATGAATACATTTATAAATACTTAATAATGATACCTCCATTATTAATCAACCCCACATGTTATTTATAATACCCCACATATTATTTATATCACATATGACAAATACAAGTCATAAGTGAACATGGGGGCGGCCAAGAGGAGAAGAAAAAGAAGTTGATTCGTTTTGATCCGTAAAACGGATCCTCGTGTATCTAATCCGATAGATAATCTTGAGTATGTTCCAATTAATATAATTAGTTAATCTAATTAATTAATTATATCAAAAATAAATTCTCTAAGAAATAATATGAATAAATTAATTACCCAGTAATTTATTTAATTTAGGAGACCGATTTAATTTATCCAATAAATTAAATTAGATATCCAATGTCCTATATTAACCAAGAGAGAATAAGCTAAATATAATCCGTCATCAATTCCTGTGCCGCGACTCTGTAGGTTTGTCTTAGTTAGCACCACTTAGCAAGTCTCATTGCCCACAACGTAACCTAACTGACAACGAATGATATGATCATTCCAAAACCATTATGTCGTGAATACCGTATACATATAAACCCTTCAATCATTTGTCCCGGTCAAGTATTAGGGTCAAGGTAAAGTCAAACCCTACTGTAACTTGACTCTATGCTTTCTGTTAATGCAAACCGAGATCATCGAGCTCTCGTGTATCAAATACAACTAGCTCTAAATGCTTTGGCCAAATACTTATGATCTCATTTGCCATTAACCGCGTAGGACATTTACCTGCTCACTTACAGGAGAAGAAATTCTATCTTGGTATTCAGTAGAGACTGCTACTTGCCCACTAAGTTGCATTTCGAGGTTGACCCCACCTACCGGCGATTGGATCAAACTACTCTAATGACTGACTTAATATCACAAGCACATCTCCTACTGAAACCTCAAGTCAAAGGTCCACGTCTACCAATCACAACCTTTCGATTCAGTCATTGACAAACCCTGAGTGATATCCATGTGACCGAATCGAGGTGAGTCGTGTTCGAGTATACTAATCTCATTAGCATACCTATAACGTGTGCTCCCACTAACTCTTAGTGAAGACAGGCACTCTACAAATCAAAGTACACGTTATACAATCTTGGCTAAACTTAATGTCCAATTAAGTTTTATCGACTTGCGAACTAGTTAAGCATTCGAGCTCTAAACACTTCCAGTGCCTATCTCCTTATCTCCATAAGTAGTAGAATGATTGCTCTCAAATGCAAGGACTATTATTCTATATAACAAATCACAATGACACACAATAATATAGAAATAATTATTGCCTTAATGAAAACATGCATAATTACAATACAAATACTCTCACTCTCTCATCCTATGAGTGGCATTCGAGGGCATATTCCTAACATATTTAATGCTGAGAGGACAATATTTAATACGTCCAAAAAGACCGGGGACTAAAGAGCAGTTCATGCGGATAAAAAAGAATGTCTGAAGTATTAAATGCAGATATCTTCAGTTCAAACATTCTAAGAGATACTAATATGATCTGTCTACATCTCACCAACCGACCAACGGCTACATTTATAATGGATCTATTTCAAATGTTATAAATTGCCCAAGCGAGAGGCAATTGCTAACTTACTGAATGATTGCTAATTATAAGCGTTCATTGTCTATAAAGAGCAATATATTTCTTCAAGCCTACATCGCATATATTTGAGTGAAGAAATACTAAGTCCTCAACTGAGAACAACACATTAGAGTAAAAATGACTTTCAAGCATGCATCTGCTGTTCTGATACTTGTGATTCCAAAACTTATTGTTGAGATCATTAGCCCTATGTGGACTGAGTAGAACTATTCCAACCTGTGTGGTATGAAGAAAGTTTGAAGATGAAGCGTCAATCGTGTAATAAGAAGTCAGTCAAAAGAGCCTACAGCTAATCTATGTGAACAGCTTAAAGCTACAGTCAGCTATATCAATATGTATGAATGATACAGGACCAGTTTAGTTAAAATCATACATTTGAGTATGCCTTGATTTTAATAAATACGTTATTCGTGTGTGGAGGACTTGTAGAGGTAGAGGGGTTTACCTCGAACCACATTGAAAATGTGTGTTATTACTTCCTGTATTTACTTTCTTATAACTGCCTGTGATTTATCGTATACATACTTTGAAAATCCCATAAGCATCGAGCTATAGGAGACTATATAGTTGTTGTACTTACAACAACTTGTATTAGGACTTCCGCTACGCATAACAAACTTCAAAAAAGAGTATAACTTATTCAAGCCGCCCTTCTAAGTTGTTCCTAAAGTATACCGTGACCAACAAGTGATATAAGAATTTGATTCTACAAAGAATCAGTCGATGTTTAACATGAATCAGATCCAAAATCACTAGCTTTCCAAAACTGCATTTCCTTATCTTTACCATTCATCTTATATTACTGCCATAGATACATCAAATTTCAAAACTCACCTAGCAGCTTGAATCTTTCAAAATAAAATCCACTGAAACTCTGGAGGAGAGGCTCCCTATAAGCCAAAAACCTTCAACAAGGTAAGTTCTGAGTCACCATCTTTTGGAGACTCTAACCTATGCTACAATTGCAAGAAGTCAAGACACTGTGCAAATAGATGTCCTCATCCCAAGGTATTGAAGCTACCAGAGGTTGAGAAATAGGAGAATGATGAAAAGAGACGTGTCTGGATAAGTAAGAAGAAAGCACTCATCGGGGTATCAGAAGCAACACCCACAGAAATCCAAATAGAGGAATACCTACGGGCTGCCACCGACAGTGACTCCTTTGATGATTAAATTAAAGATTAAGCCTACATGTGCTTTATGGTAAAGGATGAGGATGATAAAGAAGTGATGATGAGTTAAGCTCAACCCCAGTTAACCCTGTAAATGCATCACATACTTTTGAAAATATGATGAATGAGTTTTGGACCATTCAACAAGCTCATGAGATGCTAAAACAAGAAAATCTACAGCTCTCACTTTCTAACCTAGAGCTGAAGGATGAAAATGGCATGCTAAAAATTAATTATGAAAATATATCTTTAGATTATGAAAATATCAAGTCACTAATAAAAAACTCATGGAAATCAATCATCAACTTACAACTGAAGTAAATGAGGTCAATTATGAAAATCATTGTGCAAATGATTATGCTTTATTAGAAGCCATGATTCAACTTTTTGAGAAACGAAAAGGAGAACTCGAGACCATCCTCAAGTCATTTGAGAAATCATCTAGGAGGATGGAAGACATCCTGAGCACTGGACAGTATGTCCATGATAATATGGCTTAAGATACAACTCGTGCTCCAACAGTGGCAAAGTCGGTACAGTATTTATCAAAGGGGTGGAACCTATCCCTAGCCCCAAGACCGGGGAAATTCCAAAGGCGTGTAGACAAAGGAAATGCTTCAATTGTACCTTCTTAGAAATCAAAGGCTGTCATTCTGCCACCAAGCTCTTACCACAAGCAGCGGACGACACAATCTCACAAGCTTGTTAGACGCAATGATCAACGTCAACAGTATGCTCCTCAAGCATGCCAACATCACAAGCATAGAAGAAGGAAGCTGTACCCAAGTACGATCAATAACATGCACCTCAGTACTATCAACGGTCTACTGCTTCTCAATACTAGTTATGAGAACCCAAGTATTTTTCCGTAAGCAAGCTGCCGCGCAGTTCTACCAACAACAACTCTGGGAATCTAACTGGAAACCCAGAAGGCAACCCAAAAGGCAGAGAAATACGGTTTCTCCCTCCAGACAACAACCTTACTTAAATCAAAGTTCTCAATTTTACGTGCAGAATAATAATGCTTATAGATTATGTAGAAGGTCGAGGTATAAAGGTGCGATTCGGTGACAAATCAAAATGAAGAACAAGAGGGAAAGGATCCCTGTTTGTAGGAAAGTTCAAAGTCACCGACATAGCCTATGTATAAAGACTACAGTACAACCTTCTAAGTTTAGCCAGTTGTGTGACAAACAGTTCTCGATTAAATTCTATGAAGGACACTATAGGGTGAAGGGCATAAAGACCAAACAGATAGTCCTTACAGAATGCCAAACAAGTAACACGTACATTGCTGATTGGAAACCTACTAGTGCTGTAATTTCTTATTTTGTAGCCAAAGGCACTGCAGATCAAAGCTGTCTATGGCACAAAAAGATGTCTCACAACAACTTTAAGACCATAAACAAATTAGCCCGATAGGGAATGGTCAGAGTCTTGCCTGATGTTTCATTTCATGAGAACAACATCTATGGACCCAATCATAAAGGAAAGCAACTCAAGGCCTTCCTTGAAGAGCAAATCATATCTTTCAACCCAAAGGGTCCTTGATTTACTCCATATGGATCTTATGGCCCTGTAGACCCTGGAAGCCTTGGAGGTAAAAAATAGTCTTGTTATTGTTGATGATTTCTCCAGGTATTTATAGACCATATTCCTAAGAAAGAAGAAGGGGACAACCACAAAGCAGCCGGAATACCATAAAAAGCTTCAGAAAGAGAAATGGCTGAGGATTGTATCCATTCGGTCCGACAGAGGCACAAAGTTCACAACCCGCTTCATAGAGCAATACTTTGCGGTAAATGGCATACATCACGAATAATTAGCATCCCGAGCTCCTCAACAAAATGCTGTTGCCGAGCAAAAGAACAAGACGCTGAAGGAGGCAACAAGGACGATGATTGCTGCAAGCAAGTTGCCATAGCATTTCTGGGGAGAAGCAATAAATACAGCATGATATACAATTAATTGATGTATCATCAACAACCACCACAACAAAACTACATCCGAGGTATGGAATAATAAAACCCCGTGGTTGCATATTTTTTCATTTTTGAATGCCGGTGTTACGTTCTTAACAATAGTAAGGATCAGCTCAAGACATTTGATGAGAAATCCGATGAGGGTATATTTATTATATACTCCTCTATCAACAAGGCATTCAGTATTTTCAACAAAAGGAAACTAACTATAGAGGAGTCAGTCCATTTGGTCTTTGATGAACCCCACTGAGATCCTACATGAATAGATAACCTAACCCAAGATGTATATTTTATCTTTTGAGGAAATCCCACAGCCTCAGGAAGACCTATCGTCTCTCTAGAAATTACTCCCGCAACTGCAAGAACAGATGAGGTAGTTGAAGTTTGTTGGCCACATAGTATACAGTAAACATCTTAGAAAGTAAGAATACAATAAGCTGTATAATTTTCGAAGTTAATTGCGTAGTGGAAATCTGATAGTGAGTTATTGTAAGTACAGCAACTAGGTACTCTCATGTTTGCTTGGTGCGTATAGGATTTCACAATGTATACTATAAATCACATTTATAAACTAAAAAACAGTAAGGACGGAAAGTAAATAACACATAAATATAAGTGGTTCGAGGCTCTACGTCCACTGATTCTCCACACAGAGTGAAATATTTATTAAAATCACTACGTACACAACTACTGACTTTAACTAAACCTATCTTTATATCGTTCACACAGATTGATATAGGGACCACAACTTTGGTCCTTCACACAGATTGGCTTCGACTCTTTTGACTTGCTTCTTCTCACACAGATCGAAGCTTCATCTTCAATGCTATTCTTCCCATACAGGTCGGAACTAGCAAGGACTTAGTCCACACAGGGTTAAGGTTGATCTCAAAGGTAAAGATGGTAGAATAAATTCAAACAGCAGCTGTATGCTTTGACGAGCGATTGTTGTATGCTGTGCTGTTTTTGTTGAGGACATGTATATTTATTTACTTAGATACAGTTGTATGCTCATGAAATATACTGATCTTTCTTAGCTTGATTCTCATAGCTATTTATCAGATGTGTGCCCGAGATTTAGTAAGTAAGTGAGCAATATCCTCCTGCTTGGGGCTATTTATAAACATGGAAATAGATCCGTTATAAAAGTAGTCATTGGCCGGTTGGTGAAATTTAGACGTCTCTGTTGAATTAAAGGAAATTCGCATTTAATGCTTTAGACATTCTTTTTGACTTTGCATTAAATGCTCTTAAGAGCGTTCATACTGTTCTCTTTCGGCCGCATTAAATGCTGTCATATCAGCAATAAATGCTGCTTTAACCGTGAATACTTTATGAATAAACAAAGTTTACTTCACAACGGTTTAAAGCTATTCTTCAGCCCTGTTGGATGAGTTTTACTTTTCCCAAGTAAAACTCCTACAGCCAGACTGTTGTATCCTACACTCTTCAACTTCTACTGTATGAAGATGTAGACTCTGTAGGATTGCCCTTTGTATAAAGATCTCTTGATGGATGGACTGTATGGAGTTTTCTAACAGCTTCCATACTTAGCAAAATTCTGACTCTGAAGACTTCTTTGCTGTCCGATGGCAATTATCAAAACAGGCTGTGTTTATCCCAACAATCTCCCATTTTTGATAATGCCAGAACTTCCTCAAGATACAGAGAGGCTGTCTTCAAGTCTTCTATTCGAAAGATCTGATCTTCATCACTTAGTCTAGAAATTTGAACTGCTCGCAGGAAAGTTTTAAAATAAAAATCCTACAAGACTAAGTGTATTACAACTTAACTTATGATTGACGCATATGAACGATCTTACATAATGTAATCTAGATTGAATATGACTTGATCTTTAAATTTTTCACATACAAGTTCTTACAGCTCGTGCATTAAAATTTTTGTACTTGTTGAAATTTGTCAATACTTCGTAATCAAGACAATAAAAACAGTAAGAGTAGATTACAATCTATAATATTTCAAGAGACCAAAGATTTTATTGATGATTGGAAAATTACATGGCTTGTAAGATAAAGAAAGATATAAATAATGCATCGACGAGCATACAGTAGAAAGAAAATACAGCATATAACCGATAGAGGCTAGTTCCTATAATGAGAATGCTTCCAAGACTTCCGAGCGGGATCATGTTCAGTTCCACTCCATCAGTTGACTAATGAGTCATTGCATCGATCCTAGTAGATACTTCTTACTTCATGGGAGAGGTCGTAGACAAGGATCTAATCTTCCGGATGGGTGACCATTCACCCTTCCGGTGTTTGGACTTCATCTTAAGATATAAGGGAAGCTTTCCTTCTGGCAGTAGCCTAGAGAACTCATTGACGGCATTCTCCAGAGTTTTAAATCTGTTGAACATGGCAGATTCCCTGATGAGAGTACAAAAGTGTCTCATCAGTTCATTTTTCTTCCAGTTCTTCAAATCCTCTGCTGAAGGTTGTAGTCTGTTGGCAGCAAAATCTCAGTGGGCTTTCGTACTGTAATCTTCCATGGGTAATTGGGGTCTTGGAACTCAGGTCGAGAACCAGTTACCATGTATCCTATTGCTCCTTGACCTAGCCCAGGTCCATCCAGTCGTCCGATTGCAGAGGCAATGCTTTCTTCCAATGCAGCCTTCATTTCTCTCTCTCTCTCTCTCTCTCTCTCTCTCTCTCTCTCTCTCTCTCTCTCTCTCTCTCTCTCTCTCTCTCTCTCTCTCTCTTTCTAGCCTCCACTTCCTGGCAGCCTCTATGGACTCTTCTCCATTTTTAGCATCATCAAGATCCAAGACCTTGCCGTGAATTTCCCTAAGCAGTTTCATTGATTCGGCCTGTTGGGTCTTTAGATCATTGATGCTGTCGACCAGCCTCCCAACCACCGTAGTTAGATCATCGACCTTATGATTGTGGTCGGTCAGTTTGGAGCTAGTTTGCGACTGTCTTGGCCTCGGATACATGGAGCTTTTTCTTTTCTTGCCTCAGGATCCGCTCCTGGTGCTGTTTTAGTTGGTTCAGAGCTTGCCACAAAGCTGTTGGCATTAGGGGAAACATGTCTTCCACATCATTTATGGCTGATTTCAGCTTCGGGAGCTCGTCCTGAGCAATTTCGCACATCCAGTCTATCTCTTTTCCAACATCATACAGGGCCTTGACGCATCCTACAGAAATACAGTTTGTCGACTGATGGCTTGAAGTTTCTCTATTCATGCTTCGGTGCGCGGGGAGCCTAGGTGATGGTTCTCTGAGCTTTCTAAGAACCAGACTATGATGGGGTCTCTGTGGTCTGTCGTGAGGGAGGAAACCGTCATCAGATTTAGAGTGGGAACCTGCGGAGATAGGAGATACAACCTGTTCAGAAGCAGGGACTTCAGAAGGTTGAGATACGAGGTCTGTCTGAGAGACAGAAGGGACTGATTCCTCCTGCCTTGGTTGATTTTCAGTAGTCGAAACTACAGGAGGGACTGAATCCTCCTGCCGACTCTCATCTTCTGCATGTTCTGGAAGAGGGATTGATTCCTCTTGGCAGACACGCGAGTGGTGTCTTCTTCTTCTTGTATAGGATGGACTTCCTGTGTGGTAGAAATAGTTGGTTCTTCAATGATGACAAGAGGGACTCATTCCTCCTGTTTATGTTCTTCTTGAGATACTTCCTATTGCGGGGGCGGGGAATGTTGTTTATGAGATGTCCTCTGGCCCTGTTGGAATTGAAAGTTGGCCATTTCTCCTTCCTTTGCCTCTTCTCAGCTAATCCGAAGACCTGCTTGTAAGGCATCATCATCATCATCATCAGAATCAGGGTCGGAGTGGTGGCTTGGGGATGTATCCTTGTCACTGGACTGTGTCATCCGCTTGAGTATGGCGTTTTATTTTTCCATGAAGTAATTTGAGAAGAGCTCAAGGCAAAAGTTATCTTCCCAACAGATCAGGACCTCAACGTTTTGGGTGTCTGTGACCTCCAAAGAAAATAACTCCTCGTCCTTCCAGTCCTTCCAGTTGTACAGGGTGTCGTATGGGGTGACCCTGTAGGATTTCCATACCTTGAAGTGCTCATAGGATTCCTCTATTTGGACCTAGAGGAGAGTGTTATTTATGATGTCGGTGGGGAAGGGACTCCGCACAGTAGTGGGCTCTACTATCCGGTTTGGATCCTCAACAGGCATGGGAGCCTGTTGTGGAGAGGGATCCCTGACAGGGTGGCTTCCCCGTGGGGAGTGGGACTCTGTACAGGGGTGGTTTCTTTGTTTGGATTTGCGTCTATCGGCTCTAAAGGGGCAGCCGATTCACCGGATCCTTCCAACTTGGCAAACAGTTGACATCCATCATAGCTGCCACAGGATCAGGATCTGCTGTACGAGCAGCAACTGTTTCTTCCATAAGGGTTGCGCCCGATGGGAAAGTTTCAGTGATAGGAGCGGTCAATGGGACTTCTACAGTGACTGCTGTAGTCACTGTAGGTTTAGCCTTAGAAGACTTCTTGGTCTTCTTTGTTTTTTCTCAACAGCTTTAGGAGAGCTGCTGTCGGGAATACTTCTCTTCCTTTTCTTCCCATCACTTGAGCTTTTCAGAGTCACATCCCCCAGATCACTTAAAGTTGTCATGCTGTGAGGGTTGGGCCTGCTAGCAACAAGGGGTAATTTCTTGAATACAGTGGGTCTGATTCCACCGATAAATTTTCCAGTGCCAATCTTCTTAGCGTCGGCAGACTGCTTCACTCCATAATGAGTGAGAATGTGATTCAGGATAAGGCCAAATGATTTCTTGGCAGATTCAATCTTAGAAGCCTCTTCTTGGAAATGTTTCAGAATAATTTGGCACCAATTTTACCTTTTTGCCAGTCATGATGGTGACCATCATTCTAAATCTCAAGTTGCTGCACATTTCAAACGCATCAATCCTGTTCTCAACAACACAACAACAAAAATCGTGTAGGCAGACATATGGGAGAGTGAAGTTCTTCTTGTGGCAAGAAGGATGGAAGCCGGTGGCCATGGAAGTTTCAATGAACAACTTCCATTACTCAGACAGTAAGCTTTCAGACCCGAAGGTCTCTAGTTCCTCCATCTTCAGGCCGTCTGAAGGCAGTTTGTAGATCTTCTCCAAAAGATCCTTGTTCAGAGGGATCTCTATGCCTTGCACAGTCCCAATGATATCCGTGATTTCAGCGCCTTTTCTCTGTGAGGAATATTTGAAGGTAGCATCCAGATAAAATTCTTCCACTATCTGTTCATCATAGGAATCAGCATGGTGACTTCCCAGGCGGTACAGGCATTGTTGCTTCACTCTTGCAACAACCAAGTCCATGCCGACTTCATCTTCTCTTCAAAGGTAATCCTCTCCAGTAACACAGATTTGGCAAATATACGACCGTCAACAATGGTCTCCTTCTTCACTGAGATGGAAGATGTCTGTTGTAATATCCATATTTTTTCTATTTTTTTTAAAATATGCATTTTGGTGCTTTTCCAATTTTTGACGACTCGCTTGTAATGGTTTCGATATTCGAAACTATCTCGTTCTGCATTTTTACCATATGACCGAATCTCGAAAACCGATAGTACTTGTTTTTTCTTGGTTGTCTATCGTTCCATGTCTTAAGTTTCGGGACGAAATTTATTTTTAGGGGGGCAGGATGTAATACCCTAGATCTTCGTTCCAGTTTCGTTGAATTTTTCTATAGTTTAGCGGATGGTTGTTGTCCATGTCTTTGGGATCGTGTGCCATGTTTGGGTGTACACTATTTTGACACGTGTTTGGTTACGATTCAGATCGTTGCGTGAGTTTTGGTTCATTGTAGTGTAGCGCATGCTAGTAAGTGGTGTAGCGTGCGCTACTGTGCCGCGGTTAGCGCACGCTACGAGGATGGTAGCGCACGCTAACTGACAGTTCATAGGTAGTGTAGGAGCTACTGGACTAGGACTAGAGTCTCTATAGCGCACGTTAATCCTTGTGGTTAACGCACGGTATCGCCTGTCTTAGCGCACGCTACCTGGAAGGTGCAGAACTGTCCAGAAGCCATTGGACTGGACACATGAGTCACTAGAGCACGCTAGAAATTGTGGCTAGCGCACTCTAAGTTGTCCCGTATAAATACTGGACAGCAGTTCATTATCCGCATTTTTCTTCATTTCTCTCCTCTTCTCGCGGTGGACGGGCGATTTCACCCAGGGTTTGGATTCTTGACCGATTCCACTCAATCCAAAGGTATTTTGGAGGGTATTAGGTGATTATAACATCATCTAATCCATTGTTCTTCATCGGATCGAGGTATTTTCTTGAATCCCTAGACTTGATTTTTTGGGGTCTTTTTCTTGATCTGGGTTTCCATCCGTTCTGAGGAATAGATTGTTGTTAAATGATATTGTTAAACATGTTCAATGGATTGTATATCTATATCTCCGATTCGTCCAACTCGGTTGATGATTTTTACGTTCTTGAGGGACCGTGAACATTTAATGTCTGGTTAAATATTTCAATGGGTTTCTTTCGATTGATTCAGCTTACATTTCCGTTGATGTCCATAGTAGTTCTCGTAGTTGTGTTATATTGTTGCTCCTCACGGAAATTGTAGGTTTTGGGCTTTTCCGACCAAAAGTGTTCTACGGAGTATCCACGAGCGATTACCGAGGCAAGTACCTTGTCATACGAATTATATTCCTCTCAAATCCTTGCGTGAATAAGTGTGTACCATTTTATTATGAATGAATGTTGTTGCGGATTTATGTGTTCTGATATAGGTGAACTCCGTTACTCCGAGGTTATGAGTGTTAAAGGACATGTTGTGTGAGTCTAGTGGTGTTTGCTATGTGTATATTCAACTTTGTGACTTGTCGTGATATTAATGTGTGTGAGCTGGGGTATGAAACCCTCATGAGTTTGTGACTTGTCGTGATATTGATGTGTGTGAACTAGTTGCAATATTGATTTTTCGAGAGATTTTGTGGATGTGACTTGTCTCGAACATATGTGGATGAGACTGTACGAAATGTTGGTTGAATCTTGTGTAATTTGGAAACGTGCATATTTGCTTGTGTGTTACGTCGTATCCGAAGCCGCGGAGGGTGCGGATGTGTACTCCAGTCTGTGTATGCTGCAATGGGCGGCTCCTGTGGATGGTGGAACGACGGCGTTGCCTAATGCGCATTTCAAGGGGCAGCTCTCGCGGGAGTGACTCCGGCACGGCGACATGTACAAGGGCGCGGCCACCACAGTGTAGTGAACGCCGATGCACAGGTGTTTCAGTGGAGGCTCCTGGCAGGCTACAGAGCGGAGGATACTTGTGTGATAGCTAAGACCCTGATACCGAATGGAATTGTGCCTTTCAAATCAGTTTCAAACATCTTCTAAAATATTGGTATAAGTAGAAAATCAAGGATTAAGCAACCAAGGAGTTCTGACGAGATCTCCGAAGGTTAATTAATCATTGATGGTCTTAAGCAGAAATTCGCTGTGAAAGCACGTTTTGGGTCAAGGACCCCGAGAGAATTTTGAAACTACTTTCTAAAGTATTTCCGTATTTTGGTTCAAGGACCCCGAGAGATTTTTGAAACTACTTTCTAAAGTGTTTCCGTATTTTGGGTCAAATACCTCAAGATGATTTTTGAATTAACTTTCTAAAGTATTATCCTTCAGTTTTCGAACCTTCTTGAATCCTTTAAATCCTCCAGAGTCAATAATGACACTTCGAACTATTTTGTTAAAATGTTTTCAAAGGTATTTCTTAAAGCTTGAACTATCTCTCTTGACTCGTTGGGGCATTTCTAGAAAATTCCGTATTCTTACTCCTCATTTGAGAATGAATGATTTCTATGAATGATCGGTATTTTTGCGTATGTGAATACAATCCAGTGATATGTGTGGATCTTGTGATTTGTGTTGCATTTGTGACTCGTCTGTATTGGTGTGAATATTTCTCGTATGGCCTGTATATTATGTGCTTTCACTAGCAAATTCCAGCTTTCTAACCCCCAAGTACTCGGGGGGTGGGTGTTGGGATTCGGTGCCTAAATCGAAGGCCCAGTGGAAGCGGTAAAACGAAAATTAATTCAATCCGAATCCCTACGAGGATGGATCGAGCTACGTATATACGAATATAAAACGAAACACAAGAGATACGACAAACATACCCTTGTAGTCCGTTGATTTAAATGGTGTCCTTCTCTTGAGCTATTCCCCAAGCTTTAGTTGATTTCCCTACGATCCAATCCGCTCGAAGCTCTTGGATGATCCAACGCCGAAAATACCGCATCACGCTCCAGAGAAACGAACGGAACGACGATCACCCGATTAACCTCTAAGGTTACGGCTAGAATAAAGTGATGAAAGCTTTCTATGTGATTATTACACTCTAAGTGTATAACTCACAAACTCTCAATCAAAATCTTGATATTCTCCAAGAACAACCAAGAACAAAAGAAGAAGAAGTAGACTTGGAGAAAAACAATCTCTCTCTCTCTCTCTCTCTCTCTCTCTCTCTCTCTCTCTCAACTCACGGTTGATCACACCAAAAACAAGTGGGAGTAGTCAAGTCTTCTTCCTTTCTTTATACACCTCCAACCCATAGTCCACCTCATACACATGATAGGTCACCCCACAAGTCATTGTCTTCCATTTAAAAATGGAAACAAAAGACAAGAGGAAGGTTAGTGGAAACGGGGCGGCCATCATGAAGAAATCGGACGAGTTCGGTTCATTTCGGACTCTCGTGAGTTCAAATAGATAAACCCCGATTCCAATCCGATGTATTTATATCAATTAATTAATCCAATTAATTAATCATATCAAAAAAAATAATAACATAATTAATTTCTTAAAGAAATAATTATATTCATGAATTAAATTAATCACCCAGTAATTTATTTAATTCATTAGGCCATCAATCAGTTTATCCAATAAATCAATTTAGACATCCAATGTCCCAATAAATTAGATATCCAATATCTAATATTCATACTGAGAGAATAAGCTCGATTCGTTCCGTCGTAAATCCTATTGCGCAACTCGGTAGGTCCGTCTCAGTCAGCAATAGGAGGAACCAAAAGAGTAGTAGCACCACCTAGCCAGCCTGGCGGCCTACACTGTACCCCAACTGAGAACGAATGATGGGATCATTCAAGAACCATTCTGTAGTGAATTCCAGTATATGTATAAACCCTTCTTTCAAATGTCCCGATCAAGTTATGGGGTCACGGTCAGTCAAACCCTATCTGTACTTGACGCTATGCATGAGTTAATGCATATCGAGATCATCGAGCTCTCGTGTATCTAATACAACTAGCTCCAATGCTTTGGCCAAAGACTTATGATCTCATCTGCCAATAACCGCATAGGACATATAACCTGTTTACTTACAAGAGAAAGAATTCTATCTTGGTATTTAGTAGGACCTGCTACTTGCCCGTCAAGACGCACGTCGAGGTTGACCCCCACCTTCCGATTTTCTAGGTCGAACTACTCTAATGAAAATCTTAACGTCACAAGCACATCCCTACCAAATCCTCAAGTCGAAGGTTCACGAATACCTATCACAACCTTTCGATTCCGTCATTGACTGTCCCGGAGTGAAATCCGTATGATGAATCGAGGGTAAGTCGGTTCGAGTATACTAATCCAATTAGCATACCTATAACGTGTTCTCCCACTAACCATTAATGTTCGACAGGAACTCTCCACGTGAAAGAATAGGTCATACAAGTCTTCACACAAACTTAACGCCCAGTCAAGTTTCATCGACTTGCGAGCCTCTCATATCAGACATTTCTTTAGGTTTTCATTAGGCTTTCCCCAAAATAATAAAGTACAATTATATATACCGGCATGTATCTTTATGTACGATAGTCCAAGACCTTTCTGGATGCGTGCCATTTTACTTAATTACTAGGAAGATGATGACCTTTTGGAAGCATTTTCCCAATGTGTTCCAAATAAGCACCCAAAGCTTTGATCGAATGTTTTATTCTCCACCTTTACCCTCATAGTCTCTATCACACTATCAAGAACCGTCATCTGATACCCGAGGTAAAGAAGGGTCTCGTGGAGCTGGATTAAATTGTTGTCTCTACCAGTAGAAACAATGTTAATGGGTATTAATATGGGGATTAGTGGAATGGTTGCTCAATCATATGGTATTCTTGACCTTTGGCCAGTACGACCCTCTCGTAATATATTGACACATCTTTACTCAACCTCCTTGCGGGATTATAGGATGTGATACCAATGTAATATCCATGATCATGCGGAATAAGTGAATCTAATCTTTCACCATGGTAAATCCAACATGTTTATTTATCCCAAAACTCGTTCATTTTCAAGTGCTTCCATAAAACATCAAGTGAAAAATGGTACATATTGCTGCGACATTTATATTAATTGCACGGAGAGTAACATATTGTACTATCACTATCATGCTCCTTTAAAAATCGAATGAACCCTCTCATTCTATCTATGACTCTTGGATCTCATTTTTGTAGACCAACCCAACTTTTACCCATCCTAAAACATAAAGAACAGTAATAGTAAACCACACCATCAATTTTTATATATCACAATATTATGGAACATCTTGCTATTACACACTTCAAGTTCTATCCATAATTAAATATCTCAATGAACATAATAACCATAATCATCATCTCAATGAACATAATAACCATTATAATCATCTCAATGAGCAAATAATATTTCAATATATATATATATAGAGAGAGAATAATGTGAACAACTAAAATCAAAGATTAATAAACAAAACTTAAATACAATTTCTTGAATGATCAATCTAGAGAAAATTATTGTTTCTCCCATTGCTGTGTATTTCCTGAGTTTGGTGTAAATGGTGTTCTTGTTGTGTATTTTTTGAGTTTGTTGTAAATGACTTGTTCTGAAGTGTGAGATTGTGATATTATGCCTAAAAAAGTCACAGGACTTTAGCCGACGATAACCCATAGGCTAAAGGTAGTCGGTCATCGGTTAAAATTTATTTGGTTGTCGGCTAAAGATGTAAATTTTAGTCGACGATAATTGGTACCTAAGCCGATGATATAAAACATAGTCTTTTACACAATAAGGGTTAGGTCGTCGGCCAAAAGGTAGAGCCTTAGCCAATGATGTTGGCTGGCCGTCGGCTATTCTCTGGTCGTCGGCTAAAGTTTACTATTTTTGTTAGTAACTATTGCTCTGAGGTATCAATGATGGTTCTCGGTGGTGGTGTTTCACGATATATATAAATAAAAATATTAGTATCTTTAACCAGGTTTGAGTATGTATATTCATCCATAGAGAAAATAAGTATGTATATTCCTGTAAATTAATGAGTGTTTATACATTATCATTCTTATACATATCATATATACTAAATAATACTCCCTCCGTCCGTCAAAAAGTGCCCTACTTACCCATTTTTATTTGTCCGCCAAAAAGTTGCCTACTTACCTTTTTATACAACCATACCCTTTAAATTCTCCTTATTTACTACCTCCTTGCCATTGTTAGACCCACCTCAATCCAATTAACTAAACTAATTATCGAAATCATAAACCCACTAATCATCCCGTTAATTACCCAACCCAATTAACCCATTTACAACCCCTGCTCATCTCTCTATTCTCATCTATGGCTGACTCGTCATCTTTGTCCCACTCTTCAAACCCTAGCTCTCATTCTCTTCTACCATCTCCACCTCACTGAATGCCTCTCTCTGCAGATCTCGATCTGTTTAACAGTCCTTTCTTTCAAAAGGACCTATCGATCCCGATTGCAACTCACTTCTCTCTAATTTCATTTGAGTCGTGCGATTTATAGTCCGACTCAGTGATTATGGTGCCAGAGACACCTCTCTCCGGTGGAAAATCTAAGAAGCTCGCTCCCCTTCCTGTTGAGGAGGCCTCTACGTCGCTGGAGTCCGAGCAGATGGTGTTAGATTTCGACTTTAAATTTGTACCGTTTGATGAAGCTGCCACAGAATTCCATTGGGTCGCGATTGAGGCTACTCCGTGGATGCCCTATGAGTGGCCTGAAGAGTGGGAGAGAGATTATCTGAAATTGTTGGGGCTTTCGGTTCCTAACATTTCGACTCTCCTTTAATTAGGTGATTGTGTTCTTATTTTTGGATGATTTTTGGTTGAATCATCTCTCTGAACTATGAACAAGATACTACACTCATTTTTTATTTTGTGGGTTGGTGATGCCATTTATGTGGATTAAAAGTGAAATCTGTGCTTTAGGAGTTTGATGCCTTTCATTCTTATCTGAGCAATATGTAATGCACTTGTTATTTTTGGTTGAATTGGGGGCTACAGTATGAACAAGATACTGCACTTGAATTCTTTGATTGATGATTTGTGATTGCTGGTCATGAACAAGATACTGCAGTTTGATCTTGGGGGCTAGTGATGCTATTTTTGGGATTTAGGTGTGTATTTGTTGCCTTTGATTTGGCATTTGATATGTGGTCCCTTATATGTGAGAATTAGCAATTGCACATGAAATTTCTGGGGTGATTTTTGGGAGCTGGTCTGTAAACAAGATACTACACTTAACATTTCTTAGTGAAGCCACCACTATGTGATTCATTGCCTAGTTTAGGAGGTTGAACTAGGATGCAGAAAGTGTAAAAATGATGATAATGATGCAAAATGGTATTGCTTAGACAATATAGGTCCAATATTACCACAAAAAATACAGTTTACATTCCAAAAAACTCAAGTACCGATTCTATATTGTTTGTTCATGTAAACCATGACTGCACCACTACCTAACTATCACTACTCTTGTACAACAACCTGCTTCAATCCCTCAACTAGATTGTCCAGGTTATAGAACCTGTCTTCAAATGTTTCTTGCTGGTTTGAATACTCCAAGCTCTCTCTAACTAGTTGTTCATCAACTTCAAGGCATTCTGGTAGCTCTCATAGCCTTTCAAGCCTTTCTTTTCCCATATTTGAAATCTTGTAGTTGTTATACCCTTTCACTTTCATTATTTTTTTTGTAGCAACCTTGCAATGTAAGGAAAACATGGTTTAACTTGCTTGGGGGTAAGAAATGGATTATTGGCATTGGAATGTGGCTTAACTTCTTATCTTGCACACACTCATGAACCAAGCTTTTACTCACACCAAGGTTACCTGCCATGACTTTCAATGATGACCTTTGTAGGACTGAGAGGCTTTTAACCTTCTCTGCATCTATGCTCCATTTATCTACATGTTTTGAGCCTTTCTTCATTGATTTCACATGTACATGGATGCCTTGTGTTTGTTGAGTTGATGCCTTCTTCCAAATGCGAAATATGGTCTTCACATCAACACCAAACTGATCGGCCGCCTCCTTCTTTGCACCCAAAATAGTTTTGCATTACTTCTGTGTTGAAGCAGCCACTATGCGAGGTAGTTTTGCTCGTCATCACGTAGATTTGGCTTTGCTCGTGGATTAACTCTAGCTGCCGCCTTTCCTCTATATTTATAGTTTAGATTGTTGTAATGAATTCAATGGCGTTAAAGACAGTGTATTTATAGATGTTTCAGGGACTGGTTTAAATTTCCCCCTTTTTTTTAATCAAATCAATGATTAATTTCAAATGTTTGAGTGAATAAAAGGTTAATTTTTCGTCTTTAATTTTCGGCCTTTGTTTCAATCACATCTGTAGGTTTACTTTTTTGCACTTTTAAATTTTGCAATGTGTTCAGTATTTCAGTTATGCAATAGCGCTTTAGTAATGATATTCATTTAATCAAACCATAATCTATCCATTTATAGTCTTATTGATTGCACCGAACCCTAAATTATGTGTATGCAATTCCGGACCATAATTTCGAACCGTAGTTGAACTTTAATAAAATTAGGATAAAAATTAGAAACAAAATTCGAACCATAGTTGAAATAAATGATTCCTCAATGTAAGAGCATAAAAATAGAAATAAGAGTCAATCATTTTCAATTAAATAGTGATACGTGTGCACAAAACAACAAAAAGCAAAAAAAGATTAGCAAAACGAATTACAAGATTAATAATACCCGTACTTTTCAATTTTTACCCCACTCAAAATAACTTTACCAGCTTTCTTATTTTCCATGTCCAATGTGTCTATGCAGTATTAGTTTTCTCAATATATAAAAAAACAAGATTAGGGTCATGTTCGGTTATTAGAGGATAGTTGATAGCAGATTGTATTAGCTGATACGTGATATCTGGTTTAACTAGCTGATTGTATTAGCTATTTGTGCATATGTGTTTAGTAAACATATGACAGTTCATGTTTGTAGAAGAACCAGAAGGGAAGACGACACCAAGACGCTTGATTGTGTATAATGAATAATAGGGATATTAAAATATTTATTTAGTTAACAATTCTAATCAATATCGTTAATTTATTGAATAATAGAGTAAAATTAGAAAATTAATTATTTAAAAATTGTCATAATTCAATTTTTTTCAAATAGATAAATATCAACAATAGTTAAACATTAATCTAGTTATAAATTACTCAATGTGCAAAATGATAAATATCTTTGGAACACTTATTACTTTACGATAAAATTCTCATTTTGAATCAACTACACAAGTCTTTCCAGGTAAGAAGCCCTCGATGACCTTTTCTAAAATCAACATTTTGGACCAAAAAATTAATTTAAACTTTTATTTTCCATTTCAGGAATTAATATTTTATGAACTTAAATTAGTTCAGATAATTAGTATTTTTTCTAGGTAAAAAACTCATCTACCTAACTTTTTCAAATTCAATATTTTGGACAAAAAAGTACAATCTAAGTGTGTATTTCCAATATCATGTAATTAGTTATTTTATAATTTTAAATGATTTCATATAATTAACAGGTGTTATTATACGGGTTTCATACAAAATGGGTAGTAAAATAAGTTTTTAAATTGGGACGGGTACGAGTATATAAATTCTAAATAGATTTTTTATAGATTGTATTATTTCTAAATTAGTAATTCAAATTTACTTTTTAATATTTTATTATTTATACTATCTATTCTTAATGTCTATATTTTAAAGTTCGAGTTTTTATCGAGATGAATAATCTTGTAATAATTTATATTTGATTGTTAGATATTTTTAAAATTTAAAATTTATACCGTCATCAACCTCGATGATACCGAAGCAAATCCACCGTCATCAACCACCGTCAACACCAACCGTCATCACCTCGATGGGGTTGGGTAGTGTTGTGGTGGGAGGGTCTCTTTCTTTTTAAAAAACTTTTCCACTCGTTTCCTGAACATAGTGGAATTGAGTTCCTGTACAGATTTCCTTGCTTGGTGGGAGGGTCTCTTTCGTTGTTTGTTTTCATTTTTCATTTTTTATTTTGCTTTCCAATTAGTTTTTATTGGAACGATTATATTCCGGTATTAGTCCTGTTTGCACTTTAGCTGTTTGTTTTTTTGCCTGAATGGCCTCGGTGAGCAAGGGGGTGCTGCTTTGCCCTTTCAAAGATTTTCATGGGTGTCCAGATGGGGAAATTGGGAGTAAGGGGTTCGCACATTTAATCCCTCATGTGAAGAGATTACATCTCTGTAACAAGGAAAGGAAAAATGTTCTGAAAGAGGCCATAAGAAATGACTTGGATGTCTTTGTTGGATTAGAATAGACTTTAAAGACTCTGAAAAGACTGCTATGACTGCATGAGCATTCAAGCTTGGAGCAGGGCATGTAAACACGAGGGGGATGTCGAGGTTCGACCAATAGTATGTGCGGTTTTTGGAAATCTAGCTGAAGTCATCTTAGGGGCACCACGACCTGGCTTACAGGAGGATGCAGTGCAGTTGGAAGAAGGTGATTTTGATCTTAATGTGGAGTTATTTGATGCTATTTTTAGAGCTCCAGTTCATACTGTGAAAAGTAATCCAAGGGGCTGTGGGCTGGCATTTGCGCATACCCTTAAAGCAACACTCCAGATTGTGGCAACAAAACCTAGGTCTATCACACATTGGGTCAAGATTTTGCTGTTTCCTCGCTGCACGTTGCAGGTCTTAAGACCTAAAGGTAGAACAGAATCCAAGTCTGGAAATCGTAAGGCAATTCAGCAGAAACTTATCTCGAGAGCTTTGGCGTCTTGGGGCGAAGCTGGTGGTATACACAATGATACGTATCCTGTCTCGAGACGAAGCGGAAGCAGTATTCGCGAATGACAAATGAACAGCTATCGGCCAAATGGAATCGAAACAGCAACGACCCTTCACTACAGCAACGACCCGTCGCTACAGCTGTAACGAACAACAACAATCAACAAATAACAGCAACCACCATTCGCTACAGCAGTAGCGAACAACAACAACTCTCAACCAAACAGCGACCGATCGGTCGTGAACAAACAGCGGCGCACAATGCCAATAGTAGTAACTAACAGCAGCGAGTATGCGAGCAGCGATCGGTCGAATCAGGAACAAACAACAACAGGCGAATTGATATGAATCACGATTTATACCCAAGAGGCGTACTGATATGAATATCGATCAGCTATGAGGATTGCGATTTAACGAGATGGAAGTAAGCTTCACGAACAAGAAACTGGACAACACTCCGATGAACAACACCACGAACGAATCCAAAGATTCCGACCAAACAAGAACAGCTTCCGATCGAACGAACAGAAAACAATAAAAGATTTTAACGAGCTAGACCTATAACTCGTCAAAGATGATCTCTTCCCAAGACCTATTGAGAATTAATCAGATTAGAATTCGAAAACGCTTCGAATAATAATCAAGAATTTATGTTTGAGACACGTCAAACAAGTAGAACTCAAAGAGAGCAAATAAACTTGTGTATTCAATCATCAAATCGGCCGAGCTATATGATGTATATATGATCGCTAGACATTCGCGTAGTATGGTTTTCAAATCCGATCAATTTTAAAATTTGTAAAACCTCGAAGTATTTCCAAGGTGTCGAACCCAAGGGAATTGATATGTCGAAAATAAAGGAATTAACTCTACTCAAAATTTTGACTGCTATTTAGGAATCCGAAAATTTGGTTTGTTTCTAATTATCTAACTTTAAAAATCGAAATATAAAAATTAAATAAAAGATGAATGATCTAAATCAAGCAAATAAATTAAACAAGAAATTAAACTCTAGAATCAAAGGAACATCATGTGAACATCAATTAAAATTACTAACCCTAGAATCAATCAATGGATTTAGCTAGACATAATTGAAATTAAACAAGAAATAGATGGAGAATGCATATTATTAATATGAAAAGAGAGATTACAACCCTTCCGGATGAACTCTGAGTCTTCAATCTCCGAAAAAGTAGAAAAACAATAATAATTGCTGCCTTCCGAAAAGTTCTAGTCTCCAAGGAATTAATCTTGCCCAAAAAAATGTAAAAGTGTGCTAAAGATGATAAAGGATGATAAAAGATGATGAAAGATGAAAAAAAATGGTAAAAAGTGATAAAAGATGCTCAACTAGGTCTAGAAGGAGGTCTATATATCCTATGGGAGTTAAACTCCCGATTAGCCCTAATCTAGGAAACAAAATCTATCTAAAAGAGTCACAATCCGTCAAAATTCGAGAACCGCGGAGCACTTATCGGACGCACCTATCGGCCGATAGGTGGCCCGATAGTTGGTTCGTCGGTCGACTTCACTCGATAGGGCTTGGACACTGTCGGATGCACCTATCGGCCGATAGCCGCCCGATAGGTGGTCCGACTTTTGCAAAAATCCGTTTCTTCCGTCCGTTTGACTCGACTCTCGGTCCTTTGTCTCGTTTTGGGTCCTTTTGGCTCTAAAACACGCAAACACACTAAAACCAACCCAAACGCGTAATACGGCTCGACTAATCATAAATAAGCCAAATCGAGCACATTAATCACGAAACGAGATAAAAACCTAGTATAAAATCCTAGAAAAATGTGGTAAGATTACCACTTATCAAACCCCCCCAAACTTGAGCATTGTTCGTCCCGAACAACAAAAAGAAAAGAAAAAGAATGTCGTGAATCATCGTGCAACTCATAGTGTTCAACCTAATCAATACTATCCTATAATTCTCTCTAAATAATCCGAGTGTCGTAAGCGAAGCACTCGAATAATGATTCCGCAAAGTAGTCAAGTTCACCCTAATCATTCATTCATGAAGAAAATCCAGCTCAAAGATTAACAAAACGTGAGTCAAATCGACCGTCAATATGAAAGGCTAAAGTAAACAAGCTAGCTCGTCCCGTTACACAGTCTAGTGGCACAATTTTCACGAGTTTCATAACAAATAAACCTCGGACAGTATTCCCTTATATATATGTTCAAGAATTTGATTCGAGTTGACCACTAGGTTAGGATCTCGGGATGTTTCATCGGGGTAATCCTAGGGTGGAACTTCCATTCTCATGTATTAGGAAACCGTTTGACATAAAAGACACTCATGGGGCACATGGATGCTTCTAGTTACTAAGTTCCCGTCTACAGCGGAGAAACAACTCGAATATATAATTTCCGCATGTCCGAATCAAGGTCGCCATTTTGCGCGAGAGTAAACAGCGGGTCACGCGAATACCCCCGGTTACTAGGCTCCCTATCATTGGCACATGTGAAATATCTAACTCACTAGTCTAATCAGAGTCGTCGTTTTACGCGAGGGTAAACAACGGGTCACGCGAATGCCCCCGGTTACTAGACTTCTCTTCATAGAACAACATTATCTCGACTTTTGGGAAAAACTGACTGACTCTAAACTTAATCTAAGTGCCAACACGACTTAAAGAAACAGTACGACTCACTATCCGGAAGATGTAACCAAACGTATTGACGGTGATTTTAAAACAAGTATGTATTGTCTCTTATCTGCCAAGACCTCTACAATCACGAAAATTTTTGGACCTAAATGAATACTATGCAAAACAGAAATAACTGACTACAACTCGACTAAAACTCGACCGTTTCTTCAGAGAGAAAAACAGTGTCGTAACATCGGTATCACACAAATAGAAGCACGAAAAATTCACGAATAAAGAAAAACAAAGACAAGCAAGGCTATCTAAAAAAATTTTACGCAAAGTAGACCAAAATCTAAAAAAAAACTATTTACCCAAGCAAGGCATCAAAGCAAACAACGAAAAGCAAATAAAAGCAAACACAAAAGCAAAAAACTACTACGACCTAAAAAATAGAAACTAGCAAACACACCAAACGAAAATGAACATAAAAATCTAAAAACTAAGCAACAAAAGCCAAATCCACGCAACACCAATATGAGAAGCACAAATAAAAATAACGGGCACCAACACAAGCAAATAGTGATACAAGGCATACAAGGTACTCACACGTGCCGAAATTAACAAAGCCGCACTTCCCCCCCCCCCCCCCCCAAACTTATTTCGCATCCCAAAGGAGGAATAAGTTTGAAAAGAGAAAGGAGTGGCTTTGTTAACGGAGTACCTGATCACTGTGGCGGAAATGGCGGGTTTGTCGGCGAGCTCCCTTTCCTTCTCTGTGGTTGCCTTAGACTTTCCGGCCTTACTCGGCTTCGACTTCTTGCTTTGATTTCCAGCCATTTCAAAGTTCCTACAAAACAACCATCCAATCAATATCCAATAAGCACTCATAATGCAAACATTCAACGAGTGTCGACATAATCCAATAATCCCACAATATCAACTAAGAGCCCTATAATGTACAATAAACATCAAAATCATAGACATGACATACATATACTACTATAAACAAATAACACACAAGCCCCCAAACAACGACTCCCCAAAGGAAAATTCAAAGGATCAAAATCACAACCCACAATAACAAAACTACACACTACGATCATATTAGGACAAATTCTCTCCAATCCAATCTAATTCATTCAAAATTCGAATCATCATCAACAATTCAACTCATATCAATTCCAATTAACAATTCAATTCAACAAATTTACCCAATTTCAACAAATCCGAAATTAGGGTTCTTCCAATTTGGGGTTTTTTTCAAAATTCGTTCAATTTCATCAATTAATCCCCCAATTCGAAGTACCCATGAACAATCAAGCATAGATAACATGTTTCCATCAAGATTCTATCAACAATCGGGCATAAAATTCACAGAACATCAAAGTCTAACAAAAGCCCCCAAAAAGTGGATCCCCAATTCAAATTTCATCAAAACTCCAAAAAGAATCCGTCAAAGTGCTTCAAAACATGTATAGAAATGAAAAACAAGAGGATTAAGTGTCGAAATTAAGTACCTTGATCGAATTTGTAAGGAAGAACAATAGAGAAAATCGCCCCTTGTTTCTTATCGGCCGATGTGTGTGTGTGTGTGTGTGAGAAAAACGGGTGGTTAAGGTGTTTAAAAGGGGTTGTTAATCAACCGGGTCGAAGCGGATTCTGGACCGGGTATGTCCTATCGGGATGGCCTATCGGCCGATAGGCTGGTCCGATAGATGCAGAAAAGTTACGTGCGACTATCGGCGGGACCTATCGGTCGATAAGTGCGCCATCGACCACCGCTTGTAACATTTATTTTTTCAATTTTTCCTCAGCCTATCGGCCGGGACTATCGGCCGATAGGCTCGCCCGATAGGTTCGTCAGTCTCAAAAAAAATTTCAACTTTTTCTATTTCGCATACTTGGTCCCGTTTTCGCTTGGATATGGCGATTAAAGACCTGCAAGTATCCAAAACTCGGCGTGCATGGATTAGAACTTAACAAAACTAACAAAGCTACTACGAAACTAGAAACTACCAAAAAAAAAAATCACGCAAACGAACAATCGAAAACAAACGAATAAAACGAACTAATATACATACGTTGGGTTACCTCCCAACAAGTGCTACGTTTAACGTCTTTAGCTAGATGATACTTCATTCATTCCGGGTCTTCAGCGACAACTCCCCCTTGAACGGGTTTGTTGACATCAAGATAGCATACGTCCCTCTCATTAGATCGAAACTCGTTCGCCTCCAACATTCGAACATACTTTGGCAAATCCTCGTAAATTTCTTCAACATCGGAATGTGAGTAAATGGATTGTGAAATGCAATGCTCCAACAAGTCGGTCGGGGGCGGCATAATAGACTCAATTGCATAACATTCCTCGGGCGCATCCTCGGGCTTCTTCATCGCGTCTTAGATGGAAATTTTCAGATTTTGGTCATTAACCCAGAAGTTAAGATCACCCTCTTGAACGTCGATAAGTGCTCTCCCCATCGCTAGAAACGGTCTCCCAAAGATCAATGGTTGATTCTCGTCCTCGAGTATATCAAGAACTACGAAATCGGCCGGGAAGACTAAGTGTTGGACTCTAACGAACACATCCTCCACAACTCCCCTCGGATAAGAGATCGACCGGTCCGCCATGAGTAGAGAAATGGTAGTCGGCTTCATCTCCCCAATCTTCAACCTCTTAAAGATGGATAGAGGCATAAGATTGATGCTTGCCCCGAGATCACACAACACATTACTGAATGTTTGGTCGCCAATCATGCATGTCAAAGTAAAACGTCCCGGATCCTTCTGCTTGAGCGGGAGCTTGTTTTGAATGATAACGCTACACTCCTCTGTCAAATTTATTGTTTCAAACTTCGCCAACTTCCTCTTGCTTGCCACAGCGTCTTTCAAGAATTTAACGTACCCCGGCATGTCTCTCAAAGCGTCTAGAAGTGGAATGTTGATATTCACCTTTTGAAACATGTCGATAAACCGTTGAAGCTTTTCATCATATCTCGACTTGGCCAATCGTGGAAATGGAGCTTTTACCTCAAAATCCTTCACATTCGAACCTAAAGGAGCCTTTCGACCGATAGGGGGTCGATAGGCTCAATTCTTAACGTGCATGCGGGTATCGGGTGGGTCTATCGACCGATAGTCTTGGAAGATAGGCTGCCGCGTTTCATCTTCCTTCTCGTTCTCGGCTCCGTTTCTAGTACATCCTCGTTTCCATTTCTCAACTTCAGCCCCATGATTCGTAGCTTGTCCCACTCCGAAGCTCGATTGCGTTGCATTGTTGCGTCTTCGGGTTGGTCTCGTCTTGCTCGGAAAATGGCCCGGCTTATGAATTTCGGCAGGCGTTCGCCATTTGACCCATTTGGGTCTCCACGATCGACATCTGCTTTGTCAAGGCTATCACCGAGTTTCAATAGATGTCACACTATGCTCGAGAGCCCGAACCTCTTGTCTACTTTATAAATAAAATCTTTTGGCTCGCCTCTACGTTCAACATCTCTTCCATCGGTGTCTTAGCAATCGGCTCTTGAATAACCCGTTTTCACGTTAAATCCCGGTGGTGGCTGAAGAGCATTGTTCGGGTTGGCATAGGAGAAATTAGGGTGGTTTCGATTGTTCGGATAATAGTTCCCCTATTTCCCCCTTGCCGTAAATTTCCTCCTTGCACGTAATTTACATCCTCCTCAATTGCAATAGGCTCGTTTAGCTCTTCAAAACCGCATTGACTCCCAAAGTCTTCTTTCTTAGCATCTCAAGCTCTTTTTGTTGTCTTTCAAATTTCGCCTTCAAATCACCGTAGGCATCCTCGTCACCGGATGGGACCTTTCTTCTCGTCATCTTCCTATCGGTCACCTCCTTGTAATCATTGTTGACCGCTAGCTCGATGAGATTCTTGGCCTCTTCATAATCGTTAGCAAGAAATCCCCCTTTCGAGGAATAGTCGACTCTCTTCTAGCCTTCCTCGTCAAACCCCGATAAAACCGAATGTAGATTTCCTCCTTGTCAATTCCATGATGTGGGCATTTGCGAAGTAGCTTCTTAAATCGGATCCATGCCTCGTATAAGTATTCATCCTCATATTGCTCGAATTGCAAGATATCGTTGATTTATTTTTGCACCTTCGAGGGAGGATAGAACTGTGCTAAGAACAACCGAGTCATCTCTCTCCAAGTACCAATTTCCTTCCAATCTAGGCTCTTGTACCAATCTAGCGCATCGTCTTCTAAGGAGAATCGGAATAGGCGGAGCTTAATGACATCCGGAGGCACTCCGTTTTGCTTGATGGTGGCACATATGTCCAAAAACGACTCAAGATGAGCGTTTGGATCTTCATTAACTCCTCCTCCGTATGTTTGAGACTTCACCGTAGCGATGAGGGACGGCTTAAGCTCGAAGTTGTTGGCATCAATCTTTCCCCAACCTCCTTCTTGATAATCGTCCAGCTTAGGTCGAAAGCGGGCATTCAAAGGGATCTTCTCGGGACGAGCGAGTTCTCGTGGTGGGTCAACAATGCCGGCCATGGTATCAACGATAGGTATAGAAATAGTCTCGGTTCTCGCTTCTTCCTTCTTCCTCCTCAAAGACTTCTCGATTTCCGGATCCAAAGAAAATAAGTCCTTTCCTTGGGATCTTGTGATCATGCACCGCCTACAAGGAAGAGAAAACAAGATGTGAGGAAACGAGATCGAATATTAATAATAATAGTATACAACCTAAAGTAACAATCTCTTCTTTTTCGAATTATCCCTTTAAGTTTTCTATCAATTCCCCGGCAACGGCGCCAAAAATTGATCGCTAGACATTCGCGTAGTATGGTTCTCAAATCCGATCAATTTTAAAATTTGTAAAACCTCGAAGTATTTCCAAGGTGTCGAACCCAAGGGAATTGATATGTCGAAAATAAAGGAATTAACTCTACTCAAAATTTTGACTGCTATTTAGGAATCCGAAAATTTGGTTTGTTTCTAATTATCTAACTTTAAAAATCGAAATATAAAAATTAAATAAAAGATGAATTATCTAAATCAAGCAAATAAAGCAAATTAGCAAGATAAAATCACAAGTGAAAGCTAATTGATCCTAGGGTAGTATCATCTAATTGAGTTCACACAATCCAGTCACTTGATTCCTTTTCCCCAAATTTTAATTCAATCCTAGAAATAATCACTCAGCCGATCTAGAATTCCGATCAAGGCAACCTAGAAAGATAGTTAATTTAAACCCTTTTTCGCTGTGGCTCAAAGAATTTAAATCACTTAAAAAGCGTCAACTTATTTATCTATGATTTATCTTACTCCACTCAGTCTTAAGATCAAATCATATTGTGCATCAAGTATTTCCACTAATTAATTAATCCTTCCGGCAAAATTAATTAGCTAACATGCATCGATTAAGGGCCCTTTAATCTAGCATGAGATTTAACACATCTTGATCACAAGCCTAGGATGAAAGGTAAAAAGGTAATCAAAGGAACATCATGTGAACATCAATTAAAATTACTAACCCTAGAATCAATCAATGGATTTAGCTAGACATAATTGAAATTAAACAAGAAATAGATGGAGAATGCATATTATTAATATGAAAAGAGAGATTACAACCCTTAGGATGAACTCGAGTCTTCAATCTCCGAAAAGTAGAAAAACAATAATAATTGCCGCCTTAGAAAAGTTCTAGTCTCCAAGGAATTAATCTTGCCCAAAAAATGTAAAAGTGTGCTAAAGATGATAAAGGATGATAAAAGATGATGAAAGATGAAAAAATGGTAAAAAGTGATAAAAGATGCTCAACTAGGTCTAGAAGGAGGTCTATATATCCTATGGGAGTTAAACTCCCGATTAGCCCTAATCTAGGAAACAAAATCTATCCAAAAGAGTCACAATCCGTCAAAATTCGAGAATCATGCGGAGCGGCTTTATCGGACGCACCTATCGGCCGATAGTGGCCCGATAGTTGGTTCGTCGGTCGACTTCACTCGATAGGGCTTGGACACTGTCGGATGCACCTATCGCCGATAAGTGGCCCGATAGGTGGTCTGACTTTTGCAAAAATCCGTTTTTTCCGTCCGTTTGACTCGACTCTCGGTCCTTTGTCTCGTTTTGGGTCCTTTTGGCTCTAAAAACCTGCAAACACACTAAAACCAACCCAAACGCGTAATACGGCTCGACTAATCATAAATAAGCCAAATCGAGCACATTAATCACGAAACGAGATAAAAACCTAGTATAAAATCCTAGAAAAATGTGGTAAGATTACCACTTATCAAACCCCCCCAAACTTGAGCATTGTTCGTCCCGAACAACAAAAAGAAAAGAAAAAGAATGTCGTGAATCATCGTGCAACTCATAGTGTTCAACCTAATCAATACTATCCTATAATTCTCTCTAAATAATCCGAGTGTCGTAAAGCGAGATGCACTCAGAATAATGATTCCCCAAAGTAGTCAAGTTCAGTCCTAATCATTCGTTCATGAAGAAAATCCAGCTCAAAGATTAACAAAACGTGAGTCAAATCGACCGTCAATATGAAAGGCTAAAGTAAACAAGCTAGCTCGTCCCGTTACACAGTCTAGTGGCACAATTTTCACGAGTTTCATAACAAATAAACCTCGGACAGTATTCCCTTATATATATGTTCAAGAATTTGATTCGAGTTGACCACTAGGTTAGGATCTCGGGATGTTTCATCGGGGTAATCCTAGGGTGGAACTTCCATTCTCATGTATTAGGAAACCGTTTGACGTAAAAGACACTCATGGGGCACATGGATGCTTCTAGTTACTAAGTTCCCGTCTACAGCGGAGAAACAACTCGAATATATAATTTCCGCATGTCCGAATCAAGGTCGCCGTTTTGCGCGAGAGTAAACAGCGGGTCACGCGAATACCCCCGGTTACTAGGCTCCCTATCATTGGCACATGTGAAATATCTAACTCACTAGTCTAATCAGAGTCATCGTTTTACGCGAGGGTAAACAACGGGTCACGCGAATGCCCCCGGTTACTAGACTTCTCTTCATAGAACAACATTATCTCGACTTTTGGGAAAAACTGACTGACTCTAAACTCAATCTAAGTGCCAACACGACTTAAAGAAACAGTACGACTCACTATCCGGAAGATGTAACCAAACGTATTGACGGTGATTTTAAAACAAGTATGTATTGTCTCTTATCTGCCAAGACCTCTACAATCACGAAAAATTTTGGACCTAAATGAATACTATGCAAAACAGAAATAACTGACTACAACTCGACTAAAACTCGACCGTTTCTTCAGAGAGAAAAACAGTGTCGTAACATCGGTATCACACAAATAGAAGCACGAAAAATTCACGAATAAAGAAAAACTAAGACAAGCAAGGCTATCTAAAAAAATTTTACGCAAAGTAGACCAAAATCTAAAAAAAAAACTATTTACCCAAGCAAGGCATCAAAGCAAACAACGAAAAGCAAATAAAAGCAAACACAAAAGCAAAAAACTACTACGACCTAAAAAATAGAAACTAGCAAACACACCAAACGAAAATGAACATAAAAATCTAAAAACTAAGCAACAAAAGCCAAATCCACGCAACACCAATATGAGAAGCACAAATAAAAATAACGGGCACCAACACAAGCAAATAGTGATACAAGGCATACAAGGTACTCACACGTGCCGAAATTAACAAAGCCGAACTTCTCCCCCCCCCCCAAACTTATTTCGCATCCCAAAGGAGGAATAAGTTTGAAAAGAGAAAGGAGTGGCTTTGTTAACGGAGTACCTGATCACTGCGGCGGAAAATGGCGGGTTTGTCGGCCGAGAGCTCCCTTTCCTTCTCTGTGGTTGCCTTAGACTTTCTGGCCTTACACGGCTTCGACTTCTTGCTTTGATTTCCAGCCATTTCAAAGTTCCTACAAAACAACCATCCAATCAATATCCAATAAGCACTCATAATGCAAACATTCAACGAGTGTCGACATAATCCAATAATCCCACAATATCAACTAAGAGCCCTATAATGTACAATAAACATCAAAATCATAGACCCGACAGCCATATACTACAATCAACAAATCACACAACCTCCCCCAAACTTCGACTCCCCCATATCATATTCAAAGGATCAAAATCACAACCCACAATAACAAAACTACACACTACGATCATATTAGGACAAATTCTCTCCAATCCAATCTAATTCATTCAAAATTCGAATCATCATCAACAATTCAACTCATATCAATTCCAATTAACAATTCAATTCAACAAATTTACCCAATTTCAACAAATCCGAAATTAGGGTTCTTCCAATTTGGGGTTTTTTTCAAAATTCGTTCAATTTCATCAATTAATCCCCCAATTCGAAGTACCCATGAACAATCAAGCATAGATAACATGTTTCCATCAAGATTCTATCAACAATCGGGCATAAAATTCACAGAACATCAAAGTCTAACAAAAGCCCCCAAAAAGTGGATCCCCAATTCAAATTTCATCAAAACTCCAAAAAGAATCCGTTAAAGTGCTTCAAAACATGTATAGAAATGAAAAACAAGAGGATTAAGTGTCGAAATTAAGTACCTTGATCGAATTTGTAAGGAAGAACAATAGAGAAAATCGCCCCTTGTTTCTTATCGGCCGATGTGTGTGTGTGTGTGTGTGTGAGAAAAACGGGTGGTTAAGGTGTTTAAAAGGGGTTGTTAATCAACCGGGTCGAAGCGGATTCTGGACCGGGTATGTCCTATCGGGATGGCCTATCGGCCGATAGGCTGGTCCGATAGGACAGACAGAAAGTTACGTACCTGACTATCGGGCGGGACCTATCGGTCGATAGGGTCTGCCTATCGACCACTGCTTGTAACATTTATTTTTTTTCAATTTTTACTCAGCCTATCGGCCGGGCCTATCGGCCGATAGGCTCGACCGATAGGTTCGTCAGTCTCAAAAAAATTTTCAACTTTTTCTATTTCGCATACTTGGTCCCGTTTTCGCTTGGATATGGCGATTAAAGACCTGCAAGTATCCAAAACTCGGCGTGCATGGATTAGAACTTAACAAAACTAACAAAGCTACTACGAAACTAGAAACTACCAAAAAAAAAAAATCACGCAAACGAACAATCGAAAACAAACGAATAAAAAACGAACTAATATACATACGTTGGGTTACCTCCCAACAAGTGCTACATTTAACGTCTTTAGCTAGATGATACTTCATTCATTCCGGGTCTTCAGCGACAACTCCCCCTTGAACGGGTTTGTTGACATCAAGATAGCATACGTCCCTCTCATTAGATCGAAACTCGTTCGCCTCCAACATTCGAACATACTTTGGCAAATCCTCGTAAATTTCTTCAACATCGGAATGTGAGTAAATGGATTGTGAAATGCAATGCTCCAACAAGTCGGTCGGGGGCGGCATAATAGACTCAATTGCATAACATTCCTCGGGCGCATCCTCGGGCTTCTTCATCGCGTCTTAGATGGAAATTTTCAGATTTTGGTCATTAACCCGGAAGTTAAGATCACCCTCTTGAACGTCGATAAGTGCTCTCCCCGTCGCTATAAACGGTCTCCCAAAGATCAATGGTTGATTCTCGTCCTCGAGTATATCAAGAACTACGAAATCGGCCGGGAAGACTAAGTGTTGGACTCTAACGAACACATCCTCCACAACTCCCCTCGGATAAGAGATCGACCGGTCCGCCATGAGTAGAGAAATGGTAGTCGGCTTCATCTCCCCAATCTTCAACCTCTTAAAGATGGATAGAGGCATAAGATTGATGCTTGCCCCGAGATCACACAACACATTACTGAATGTTTGGTCGCCAATCATGCATGTCAAAGTAAAACGTCCCGGATCCTTCTGCTTGAGCGGGAGCTTGTTTTGAATGATAACGCTACACTCCTCTGTCAAATTTATTGTTTCAAACTTCGCCAACTTCCTCTTGCTTGCCACAGCGTCTTTCAAGAATTTAACGTACCCCGGCATGTCTCTCAAAGCGTCTAGAAGTGGAATGTTGATATTCACCTTTTGAAACATGTCGATAAACCGTTGAAGCTTTTCATCATATCTCGACTTGGCCAATCGCTGTGGAAATGGAGCTTTTACCTCAAAATCCTTCACATTCGAACCTAAAGGAGCCTTTCGACCGATAGGGGGGTCGATAGGCTCAATTGCTGGCATTCTGTCTGGGTATCGGGTGGGTCTATCGACCGATAGTCTTGGAAGATAGGCCTGCTGCGTTTCATCTTCCTTCTCGTTCTCGGCTCCCGTTTCTAGTACATCCTCGTTTCCAGATTTCTCAACTTCAGCCCCATGATTACTGTAGCTTGTCCCACTCCGAAGCTCGATTGCGTTGCATTGTTGCGTCTTCGGGTTGGTCTCGGTACTGCTCGGAAAATGGCCCGGCTTATGAATTTCGGCTTGGGCGTTCGCCATTTGACCCATTTGGGTCTCCACGATCGACATCTGCTTTGTCAAGGCTATCACTGAGTTTCCAATAGATGTCACACTATGCTCGAGAGCCCCGAACCTCTTGTCTACTTTATAAATAAAATCTTTTTGGCTCGCCTCTAACCGTTCCAACATCTCTTCCATCGGTGTCTTAGCAATCGGCTCTTGAATAACCCCGTTTTTCACGTTAAATCCCGGTGGTGGCTGAAGAGCATTGTTCGGGTTGGCATAGGAGAAATTAGGGTGGTTTCGATTGTTCGGATAATAGTTCCCCCTATTTCCCCCTTGCCAGAAATTTCCTCCTTGCACGTAATTTACATCCTCCTCAATTGCAATAGGCTCGTTTAGCTCTTCAAAAACTGCATTGACTCCCAAAGTCTTCTTTCTTAGCATCTCAAGCTCTTTTTGTTGTCTTTCAAATTTCGCCTTCAAATCACCGTAGGCATCCTCGTCACCGGATGGGACCTTTCTTCTCGTCATCTTCCTATCGGTCACCTCCTTGTAATCATTGTTGACCGCTAGCTCGATGAGATTCTTGGCCTCTTCATAATCGTTAGCAAGAAATCCCCCTTTCGAGGAATAGTCCAACTCTCTTCTAGCCTTCCTCGTCAAACCCCGATAAAACCGAATGTAGATTTCCTCCTTGTCAATTCCATGATGTGGGCATTTGCGAAGTAGCTTCTTAAATCGGATCCATGCCTCGTATAAGTATTCATCCTCATATTGCTCGAATTGCAAGATATCGTTGATTTATTTTTGCACCTTCGAGGGAGGATAGAACTGTGCTAAGAACAACCGAGTCATCTCTCTCCAAGTACCAATTTCCTTCCAATCTAGGCTCTTGTACCAATCTAGCGCATCGTCTTCTAAGGAGAATCGGAATAGGCGGAGCTTAATGACATCCGGAGGCACTCCGTTTTGCTTGATGGTGGCACATATGTCCAAAACGACTCAAGATGAGCGTTTGGATCTTCATTAACTCCTCCTCCGTATGTTTGAGACTTCACCGTAGCGATGAGGGACGGCTTAAGCTCGAAGTTGTTGGCATCAATCTTTCCCCAACCTCCTTCTTGATAATCGTCCAGCTTAGGTCGAAAGCGGGCATTCAAAGGGATCTTCTCGGGACGAGCGAGTTCTCGTGGTGGGTCAACAATGCCGGCCATGGTATCAACGATAGGTATAGAAATAGTCTCGGTTCTCGCTTCTTCCTTCTTCCTCCTCAAAGACTTCTCGATTTCCGGATCCAAAGAAAATAAGTCCTTTCCTTGGGATCTTGTGATCATGCACCGCCTACAAGGAAGAGAAAACAAGATGTGAGGAAACGAGATCGAATATTAATAATAATAGTATACAACCTAAAGTAACAATCTCTTCTTTTTCGAATTATCCCTTTAAGTTTTCTATCAATTCCCCGGCAACGGCGCCAAAAATTGATCGCTAGACATTCGCGTAGTATGGTTTTCAAATCCGATCAATTTTAAAATTTGTAAAACCTCGAAGTATTTCCAAGGTGTCGAACCCAAGGGAATTGATATGTCGAAAATAAAGGAATTAACTCTACTCAAAATTTTGACTGCTATTTAGGAATCCGAAAATTTGGTTTGTTTCTAATTATCTAACTTTAAAAATCGAAATATAAAAATTAAATAAAAGATGAATTATCTAAATCAAGCAAATAAAGCAAATTAGCAAGATAAAATCACAAGTGAAAGCTAATTGATCCTAGGGTAGTATCATCTAATTGAGTTCACACAATCCAGTCACTTGATTCCTTTTCCCCAAATTTTAATTCAATCCTAGAAATAATCACTCAGCCGATCTAGAATTCCGATCAAGGCAACCTAGAAAGATAGTTAATTTAAACCCTTTTTCCCGCCAGGGCTCAAAGAATTTAAATCACTTAAAAAGCGTCAACTTATTTATCTATGATTTATCTTACTCCACTCAGGTCTTAAGATCAAATCATATTGTGCATCAAGTATTTCCACTAATTAATTAATCCTTCCGGGCAAAATTAATTAGCTAACATGCATCGATTAAGGGCCCTTTAATCTAGCATGAGATTTAACACATCTTGATCACAAGCCTAGGATGAAAGGTAAAAAGGTAATCAAAGGAACATCATGTGAACATCAATTAAAATTACTAACCCTAGAATCAATCAATGGATTTAGCTAGACATAATTGAAATTAAACAAGAAATAGATGGAGAATGCATATTATTAATATGAAAAGAGAGATTACAACCCTTCCGGATGAACTCTGAGTCTTCAATCTCCGAAAAAGTAGAAAAACAATAATAATTGCTGCCTTCCGAAAAGTTCTAGTCTCCAAGGAATTAATCTTGCCCAAAAAAATGTAAAAGTGTGCTAAAGATGATAAAGGATGATAAAAGATGATGAAAGATGAAAAAAATGGTAAAAAGTGATAAAAGATGCTCAACTAGGTCTAGAAGGAGGTCTATATATCCTATGGGAGTTAAACTCCCGATTAGCCCTAATCTAGGAAACAAAATCTATCCAAAAGAGTCACAATCCGTCAAAATTCGAGAACCGCGGAGCAGCCTATCGGACGCACCTATCGGCCGATAGGCTGGCCCGATAGTTGGTTCGTCGGTCGACTTCACTCGATAGGGCTTGGACACCTGTCGGATGCACCTATCGGCCGATAGGCTGGCCCGATAGGTGGTCTGACTTTTGCAAAAATCCGTTTCTTCCGTCCGTTTGACTCGACTCTCGGTCCTTTGTCTCGTTTTGGGTCCTTTTGGCTCTAAAAACCTGCAAACACACTAAAACCAACCCAAACGCGTAATACGGCTCGACTAATCATAAATAAGCCAAATCGAGCACATTAATCACGAAACGAGATAAAAACCTAGTATAAAATCCTAGAAAAATGTGGTAAGATTACCACTTATCAAACCCCCCCAAACTTGAGCATTGTTCGTCCCGAACAACAAAAAGAAAAGAAAAAGAATGTCGTGAATCATCGTGCAACTCATAGTGTTCAACCTAATCAATACTATCCTATAATTCTCTCTAAATAATCCGAGTGTCGTAAAAGCGAGATGCACTCAGAATAATGATTCCCCAAAGTAGTCAAGTTCAGTCCTAATCATTCGTTCATGAAGAAAATCCAGCTCAAAGATTAACAAAACGTGAGTCAAATCGACCGTCAATATGAAAGGCTAAAGTAAACAAGCTAGCTCGTCCCGTTACACAGTCTAGTGGCACAATTTTCACGAGTTTCATAACAAATAAACCTCGGACAGTATTCCCTTATATATATGTTCAAGAATTTGATTCGAGTTGACCACTAGGTTAGGATCTCGGGATGTTTCATCGGGGTAATCCTAGGGTGGAACTTCCATTCTCATGTATTAGGAAACCGTTTGACGTAAAAGACACTCATGGGGCACATGGATGCTTCTAGTTACTAAGTTCCCGTCTACAGCGGAGAAACAACTCGAATATATAATTTCCGCATGTCCGAATCAAGGTCGCCGTTTTGCGCGAGAGTAAACAGCTGGTCACGCTTATACCCCCGGTTACTAGGCTCCCTATCATTGGCACATGTGAAATATCTAACTCACTAGTCTAATCGTGAGTCGTCGTTTACGCGAGGGTAAACAACGGTCACGCGAATGCCCCCGGTTACTAGACTTCTCTTCATAGAACAACATTATCTCGACTTTTGGGAAAAACTGATCGACTCTAAACTCAATCTAAGTGCCAACACGACTTAAAGAAACAAGACGACTCACTATCCTAAGATGTAACCAAACGTATTGACGGTGATTTTAAAACAAGTATGTATTGTCTCTTATCTGCCAAGACCTCTACAATCACGAAAAATTTTGGACCTAAATGAATACTATGCAAAACGAAATAATCGACTACAACTCGACTAAAACTCGACCGTTTCTTCAGAGAGAAAAACAGTGTCGTAACATCGGTATCACACAAATAGAAGCACGAAAAATTCACGAATAAAGAAAAACTAAGACAAGCAAGGCTATCTAAAAAATTTTACGCAAAGTAGACCAAAATCTAAAAAAAACTATTTACCCAAGCAAGGCATCAAAGCAAACAACGAAAAGCAAATAAAAGCAAACACAAAAGCAAAAAACTACTACGACCTAAAAAATAGAAACTAGCAAACACACCAAACGAAAATGAACATAAAAATCTAAAAACTAAGCAACAAAAGCCAAATCCACGCAACACCAATATGAGAAGCACAAATAAAAATAACGGGCACCAACACAAGCAAATAGTGATACAAGGCATACAAGGTACTCACACGTGCCGAAATTAACAAAGCCGAACTTCTCCCCCCCCCCCAAACTTATTTCGCATCCCAAAGGAGGAATAAGTTTGAAAAGAGAAAGGAGTGGCTTTGTTAACGGAGTACCTGATCACTGCGGCGGAAAATGGCGGGTTTGTCGGCCGAGAGCTCCCTTTCCTTCTCTGTGGTTGCCTTAGACTTTCCGGCCTTACACGGCTTCGACTTCTTGCTTTGATTTCTAGCCATTTCAAAGTTCCTACAAAACAACCATCCAATCAATATCCAATAAGCACTCATAATGCAAACATTCAACGAGTGTCGACATAATCCAATAATCCCACAATATCAACTAAGAGCCCTATAATGTACAATAAACATCAAAATCATAGACCCGACAGCCATATACTACAATCAAAAAATCACACAACCTCCCCCAAACTTCGACTCCCCCATATCATATTCAAAGGATCAAAATCACAACCCACAATAACAAAACTACACACTACGATCATATTAGGACAAATTCTCTCCAATCCAATCTAATTCATTCAAAATTCGAATCATCATCAACAATTCAACTCATATCAATTCCAATTAACAATTCAATTCAACAAATTTACCCAATTTCAACAAATCCGAAATTAGGGTTCTTCCAATTTGGGGTTTTTTTCAAAATTCGTTCAATTTCATCAATTAATCCCCCAATTCGAAGTACCCATGAACAATCAAGCATAGATAACATGTTTCCATCAAGATTCTATCAACAATCGGGCATAAAATTCACAGAACATCAAAGTCTAACAAAAGCCCCCAAAAAGTGGATCCCCAATTTAAATTTCATCAAAACTCCAAAAAGAATCCGTCAAAGTGCTTCAAAACATGTATAGAAATGAAAAACAAGAGGATTAAGTGTCGAAATTAAGTACCTTGATCGAATTTGTAAGGAAGAACAATAGAGAAAATCGCCCCTTGTTTCTTATCGGCCGATGTGTGTGTGTGTGTGAGAAAAACGGGTGGTTAAGGTGTTTAAAAGGGGTTGTTAATCAACCGGGTCGAAGCGGATTCTGGACCGGGTATGTCCTATCGGGATGGCCTATCGGCCGATAGGCTGGGCCGATAGGACAGACAGAAAGTTACGTACCTGACTATCGGGCGGGACCTATCGGTCGATAGGGTCTGCCTATCGACCACTGCTTGTAACATTTAATTTTTTTCAATTTTTCCTCAGCCTATCGGCCGGCCCTATCGGCCGATAGGCTTGACCGATAGGTTCGTCAGTCTCAAAAAAATTTTCAACTTTTTCTATTTCACATACTTGGTCCCGTTTTCGCTTGGATATGGCGATTAAAGACCTGCAAGTATCCAAAACTCGGCGTGCATGGATTAGAACTTAACAAAACTAACAAAGCTACTACGAAACTAGAAACTACCAAAAAAAAAAAATCACGCAAACGAACAATCGAAAACAAACGAATAAAAAACGAACTAATATACATACGTTGGGTTACCTCCCAACAAGTGCTACATTTAACGTCTTTAGCTAGACGATACTTCATTCATTCCGGGTCTTCAGCGACAACTCCCCCTTGAACGGGTTTGTTGACATCAAGATAGCATACGTCCCTCTCATTAGATCGAAACTCGTTCGCCTCCAACATTCGAACATACTTTGGCAAATCCTCGTAAATTTCTTCAACATCGGAATGTGAGTAAATGGATTGTGAAATGCAATGCTCCAACAAGTCGGTCGGGGGCGGCATAATAGACTCAATTGCATAACATTCCTCGAGCGCATCCTCGGGCTTCTTCATCGCGTCATAGATGGAAATTTTCAGATTTTGGTCATTAACCCGGAAGGTAAGATCACCCTCTTGAACGTCGATAAGTGCTCTCCCCGTCGCTAGAAACGGTCTCCCAAAGATCAATGGTTGATTCTCGTCCTCGGGCATATCAAGAACTACGAAATCGGCCGGGAAGACTAAGTGTTGGACTCTAACGAACACATCCTCCACAACTCCCCTCGGATAAGAGATCGACCGGTCCGCCATGAGTAGAGAAATGGTAGTCGGCTTCATCTCCCCAATCTTCAACCTCTTAAAGATGGATAGAGGCATAAGATTGATGCTTGCCCCGAGATCACACAACACATTACTGAACGTTTGGTCGCCAATCATGCATGTCAAAGTAAAACGTCCCGGATCCTTCGCTGAGCGGGAGCTTGTTTTGAATGATAGCGCTACACTCCTCTGTCAAATTTATTGTTTCAAACTTCGCCAACTTCCTCTTGCTTGCCACAGCGTCTTTCAAGAATTTAACGTACCCCGGCATGTCTCTCAAAGCGTCTAGAAGTGGAATGTTGATATTCACCTTTTGAAACATGTCGATAAACCGTTGAAGCTTTTCATCATATCTCGACTTGGCCAATCACTGTGGAAATGGAGCTTTTACCTCAAAATCCTTCACATTCGAACCTAAAGGAGCCTTTCGACCGATAGGGGGGTCGATAGGCTCAATTTCTGGCATTCTGTCTGGGTATCGGGTGGGTCTATCGGCCGATAGTCTTGGCAGATAGGCCTGCTGCGTTTCATCTTCCTTCTCGTTCTCAGCTCCCGTTTCTAGTACATCCTCGTTTCCAGATTTCTCAACTTCAGCCCCATGATTACTGTACCTTGTCCCACTCCGAAGCTCGATTGCGTTGCATTGTTGCGTCTTCGGGTTGGTCTCGGTACTGCTCGGAAAATGGCCCGGCTTATGAATTCCGGCTTGGGCGTTCGCCATTTGACCCATTTGGGTCTCCACGATCGACATCTGCTTTGTCAAGGCTATCACTGAGTTTCCAATAGATGTCACACTATGCTCGAGAGCCCCGAACCTCTTGTCTACTTTATAAATAAAATCTTTTTGGCTCGCCTCTAACCGTTCCAACATCTCTTCCATCGGTGTCTTAGCAATCGGCTCTTGAATAACCCCGTTTTTCACGTTAAATCCCGGTGGTGGCTGAAGAGCATTGTTCGGGTTGGCATAGGAGAAATTAGGGTGGTTTCGATTGTTCGGATAATAGTTCCCCTAATTTCCCCCTTGCCGTAAATTTCCTCCTTGCACGTAATTTACATCCTCCTCAATTGCAATAGGCTCGTTTAGCTCTTCAAAAGCGCATTGACTCCCAAAGTCTTCTTTCTTAGCATCTCAAGCTCTTTTTGTTGTCTTTCAAATTTCGCCTTCAAATCACCGTAGGCATCCTCGTCACCGGATGGGACCTTTCTTCTCGTCATCTTCCTATCGGTCACCTCCTTGTAATCATTGTTGACCGCTAGCTCGATGAGATTCTTGGCCTCTTCATAATCGTTAGCAAGAAATCCCCCTTTCGAGGAATAGTCCAACTCTCTTCTAGCCTTCCTCGTCAAACCCCGATAAAACCGAATGTAGATTTCCTCCTTGTCAATTCCATGATGTGGGCATTTGCGAAGTAGCTTCTTAAATCGGATCCATGCCTCGTATAAGTATTCATCCTCATATTGCTCGAATTGCAAGATATCGTTGATTTGTTTTTGCACCTTTGAGGGAGGATAGAACTGTGCTAAGAACAACCGAGTCATCTCTCTCCAAGTACCAATTTCCTTCCGATATAGGCTCTTGTACCAATCTAGCGCATCGTCTTCTAAGGAGAATCGGAATAGGCGGAGCTTAATGACATCCGGAGGCACTCCGTTTTGCTTGATGGTGGCACATATGTCCAAAAACGACTCAAGATGAGTGTTTGGATCTTCATTAACTCCTCCTCCGTATGTTTGAGACTTCACCGTAGCGATGAGGGACGGCTTAAGCTCGAAGTTGTTGGCATCAATCTTTCCCCAACCTCCTTCTTGATAATCGTCCAGCTTAGGTCGAAAGCGGGCATTCAAATGGATCTTCTCGGGACGAGCGAGTTCTCGTGGTGGGTCAACAATGCCGGCAATGGTATCAACGATAGGTATAGAAATAGTCTCGGTTCTCGCTTCTTCCTTCTTCCTCCTCAAAGACTTCTCGATTTCCGGATCCAAAGAAAATAAGTCCTTTCCTTGGGATCTTGTGATCATGCACCGCCTACAAGGAAGAGAAAACAAGATGTGAGGAAACGAGATCGAATATTAATAATAATAGTATACAACCTAAAGTAACAATCTCTTCTTTTTCGAATTATCCCTTTAAGTTTTCTATCAATTCCCCGGCAACGGCGCCAAAAATTGATCGCTAGACATTCGCGTAGTATGGTTTTCAAATCCGATCAATTTTAAAATTTGTAAAACCTCGAAGTATTTCCAAGGTGTCGAACCTAAGGGAATTGATATGTCGAAAATAAAGGAATTAACTCTACTCAAAATTTTGACTGCTATTTAGGAATCCGAAAATTTGGTTTGTTTCTAATTATCTAACTTTAAAAATCGAAATATAAAATTAAATAAAAGATGAATTATCTAAATCAAGCAAATAAAGCAAATTAGCAAGATAAAATCACAAGTGAAAGCTAATTGATCCTAGGGTAGTATCATCTAATTGAGTTCACACAATCCATTCACTTGATTCCTTTTCCCCAAATTTTAATTCAATCCTAGAAATAATCACTCAGCCGATCTAGAATTCCGATCAAGGCAACCTAGAAAGATAGTTAATTTAAACCCTTTTTCCCGCCAGGGCTCAAAGAATTTAAATCACTTAAAAAGCGTCAACTTATTTATCTATGATTTATCTTACTCCACTCAGGTCTTAAGATCAAATCATATTGTGCATCAAGTATTTCCACTAATTAATTAATCCTTCCGGGCAAAATTAATTAGCTAACATGCATCGATTAAGGGCCCTTTAATCTAGCATGAGATTTAACACATCTTGATCACAAGCCTAGGATGAAAGGTAAAAAGGTAATCAAAGGAACATCATGTGAACATCAATTAAAATTACTAACCCTAGAATCAATCAATGGATTTAGCTAGACATAATTGAAATTAAACAAGAAATAGATGGAGAATGCATATTATTAATATGAAAAGAGAGATTACAACCCTTCCGGATGAACTCTGAGTCTTCAATCTCCGAAAAGTAGAAAAACAATAATAATTCTTTGCCTTAGAAAAGTTCTAGTCTCCAAGGAATTAATCTTGCCCAAAAAATGTAAATGTGTGCTAAAGATGATAAAGGATGATAAAAGATGATGAAAGATGAAAAAAATGGTAAAAGTGATAAAAGATGCTCAACTAGGTCTAGAAGGAGGTCTATATATCCTATGGGAGTTAAACTCCGATTAGCCCTAATCTAGGAAACAAAATCTATCCAAAAGAGTCACAATCCGTCAAAATTCGAGAACTCGCTGAGCATTTATCGGACGCACCTATCGGCCGATAGGCTGGCCCGATAGTTGGTTCGTCGGTCGACTTCACTCGATAGGGCTTGGACACCTGTCGGATGCACCTATCGGCCGATAGGCTGGCCCGATAGGTGGTCTGACTTTTGCAAAAATCCGTTTCTTCCGTCCGTTTGACTCGACTCTCGGTCCTTTGTCTTGTTTTGGGTCCTTTTGGCTCTAAAAACTTGCAAACACACTAAAACCAACCCAAACGCGTAATACGGCTCGACTAATCATAAATAAGCCAAATACGAGCACATTAATCACGAAACGAGATAAAAACCTAGTATAAAATCCTAGAAAAATGTGGTAAGATTACCACTTATCAATATATAGCCGCCAAACCCTAGCAACATAAATAAAGGTTACTCCCTAAAATGCCCTTGAACAAGTTTGGGCTACTACCGATTAAGGAAAATACTAAAACGAGTAAAGTAAAATAGGCATGCACATGTCGCGTCCTTATGAATAATATTTCCTACTACGTAAATAAATAAATAAAACGAACAATTATGTAATCCCGAGCCCGACCACCAAAGTTACTCCAAGTTCCGAGCTCGTCTTCTCGCCTAGGTACGTGATTAGACGTGCATGTGCCTAGTGTACATGGTCTTCTACGTCGATCACCAAATCGTCTCCTCCACTAGCCCATATCGTATCATCTCCTCCCCCTTTAAATGGAATTGTCCTCAATTTCGAAATTCCGTCATCATCAAGATAAGGCGAAAGATCCCTAACATTAAAGGTTGCATGTACCCCATAATCTCCCGGAAGTTCGATCTTGTATGCATTGTCGTTCACCTTCGCAACTAGTTTAAAATGTCCCTCAGTTCGCGGCATCAACTTGTTCTTACGCTTACTCGGAAATCTCTCTTTTCTCAAATGCACCCAAACCAAATCACCAACTTCGAATAATCTCGGCTTTCTTTGCTTGCTCGACTTTCTTTTGTAAGTTTCGTTTATCTCCTTGATTCGGTTACGTACTTGCTCGTGTAATTTCATCATTGACTTCAGCTTCGACTCCGCATCCTTATGCACCAACTCGTCACTCGACAATGGAATTAGATCTAACGACATGTAAGGATTCAGCCCGTAAACTACTTCAAACGGAGAGTGTGCCGTGGCATGAGTAGGAGAACGATTATAGGCAAACTCCGCATGTGCAAGCTTCAAGTCCCAATCCTTTTGTGTCTTGCTCACAAGACCACGTAATAAAGTGCCCAAGGTTCGATTGGTTACCTCGGTTTGGCCGTCCGTTTGCGGATGATGCGACGTGCTAAATAGAAGCTTGGTTCCCACCTTTCTCCACAAGATTTTCCAAAAATTGCTAAGGATATTTGAGTCCCGATCCGAAACAGTCGTCTTCTGGACCCCATGCAATCGTACGATCTCTCAGAAATATAAATCGGCAATGTTACTCGCGTCGTCCGTCTTGTGGCAAGCCACAAAGTGAGCCATCTTTCGAAAATCAATCTACCACAACCATAATAGCATCCCTCCCTCGTTGAGTACGAGGTAAAGCAACAATGAAATCCATCGAGACATCTTCCCACGGCCTTTTCGGAATCGGCAAAGGCACCCCCGGCTTGAACGAACTCTTCGCAATATGGCATGTCACACACTTGCTAATTATGTCATTTACATCCACTTGCATCTTCGGCCAATAAAAATATTCCTTAAGTACCTCCAATGTCTTAGCCGAACCAAAGTGGCCAGCCAATCCTCCACCGTGAGCTTCCTGAACCAACAATTCCCGAACCGCGTGTTTGGACAAGCAAAGACGATTTCCTTTGAAGATGAAGCCTTCTTGAATCACAAATTCTCCAAACAGACCAGCTTTGCAATGAGTGAAAGTCTCACCAAAATCCGCATCACCATCATAATATTCCTTCAATGTCTCGAACCTAAGCAAATGAACATCAAGAGTAGAGAGCAAGGCATGCCGTCTAGACAACTCATCCGCTACAATGTTGCTCTTGCCATCCTTATATTTCGATGAAAAGTGGAACGATTGCAAGAACTCCACCCACTTAGCATGTCTCAGACTCAACTTCTGTTGCCCATTAATATACTTCAAAGACTCATGATCCGAATGTAGAATATAGTGTTGCGCCCGAAATTAATGAATCCAATGATCAAGAGCTCTCACAATGGCATAGAACTCTTTGTCATAAGTACAATAGTTGAGTCGAGCCCCACTCAATTTCTTCGAGAAGTATGTGATCGGACGTCCCCCTTAGACGAGAACCGCCCCAATACCCATGCCACTCGCATCACATTCTACCTCGAACGGTTGTGAAAAATCGGGCAACACCAATATAGGTGTCTCACATAGTTTTATTTTCAACTTTTCAAATGCCTCTTGGGCAGCCCCGCTCCACACAAATGTACCCTTCTTCAAACACTCCGTCATCGGACTCGTTATGGTGCTAAAGTCTCGAATAAACCTCCGCTAAAAAGAGGCCAGCCCGTGGAATGATCTAACCTCCGTCACGGACTTAGGCGTCGGCCATGCCTTGATCGCTTCGATTTTGGTTTGATCAACCGACACTCCATCCCTTGAAACAACATAACCAAGAAAAGTGATGCTCTCGACTAGAAACACACACTTTTCTTTCTTCCCATAGAGCCTAGGAGACCTAAGAGTCTCGAATACTTGCCGTAGGTGACTGAGATGCTCCTCCACCGACCGACTTTAAACCAAAATATCATCCAAGTAAACCACTACAAATTGTCCCAAAATGGCTTAAGTACCTCGTTCATCAAGCGCATGAAGGTACTCGGGGCGTTTGTAAGGCCGAATGGCATGACGACCCATTCGTACAACCCGTTCTTGGTTTTAAACGCCGTCTTCCACGCATCTCCTTCTCGCATGCGAATCTGATGATAACCGCTTCGCAAGTCAATTTTTGAGAAGACCACTGAGCCGTGTAGCTCGTCCAACATGTCATCCAGTCTCGGAATCGGGAACCTATACTTAATGGTAATATTATTCACGGACCGACTATCGATACACATCCGCCAAGACCCATCCTTCTTAGGAACAAGCAAAACCGGAACCGCACAAGGACTTAAACTTTCTCGAACATACCCGCGGCTCATTAATTCTTCAATCTGCTTATGAAGTTCCTCCGTTTCCTCAGGATTACACCTATAGGCAGCCTTATTCGGAAGAGGCGCACCCGGCATAAGGTCGATTTGATGCTCAATTCCACGAATTGGTGGCAAACCCGACGGCAATTCCTCGGGGAAGACGTCCGCGAACTCATGTAATAAATCGGCCACTCCACCCTCGTTTTTCTCTACCACGAAATCATATCGAGTCTCTTTTATCACCAACACGTAAACATGCTCACCACCCTCAATAGCGTGTTCAATTTCCCTCTCACTAGCGAACATGGTTAGGTTTGGCTTTTCCCCTCATTTGGCACTCATGGAACGAACGGCTTGAGGTGACATCGGCTTCAACACGATCTTTTTGCCCTTATCTCGCAACTCGTATTCATTACTCCTACCTTGATGCAAAACATCCCTATCAAATAACCAAGGACGTCCCAAAAGTACGTGACAAGCATCCATTGGAATCACATCACATAATATCTCATCACGATACGAACCCATTGTCAACCCGAGCCGAACTTGCTTCGAAACCCTCACCTTACTCCCGTAATCAAGCCAATGTAAAGCATATGGTTTAGGGTGAGCCGTGGTGGTCAGCCCAAGCTTTGTCACCATCTCACTCTACGCTACATTGGTGCAACTCCCTCAATCGATAATCAAACTACACCACTTATCTCTAGCTTGACACTTCATATGGAATATTCGGTCCCGTTGTTCTGACTCACTAGGAACCGACTTAGCTTGCAAAGTGCGAAGGACCAAGGTTGTATCATAATTCGGAGCATCGTAAGCCTCACAATCTTCATCTTCTTCGCCTCCCAAATCAAATACATCACCCAACCTCTCTACTTCGACCTCGTCTAACAAATCCTCTCGCGCGAGAGCCTCTCTCAACGTCACGACTCGCTTATTCAGACAAGCGTTTTGATAATGGCCAAAACCTTGACATTTAAAACAGGCGCACCTTTGATAGACTCGTCTCTTTATTCACATTGGGAGCCTTAGGAACCGGATTAGGGGCTGGAGTTGGCATGATTTTGGTAGCCGAACTAGAGCCGCTACTCGTGGTTCTGAATTTTGAGGGAAACTCCGGTTTAGCCCACCCGCTTGACTTGTTATGCTACATATTCAAACCTCCAAACTTTGGTCTATTTTGAGCCTCAACCTTCAAACACAACCCACATAAGGTGTCAAAATCGGCGTATGGATACAACTCCACCAAATTAGCTATGTTTCAATTTAAACCACGCAAAAAACGTGCCATCTTCTATTCTTCATTCTCCTTCAATTCTCCCATCAAGGCCAAATTCTCGAACTCATCAATATATTCACTAACACTCATCTTTCCTTGCATGCAAACGGCAATTTTGCGATACAAGGTCACCCTATGTGACGTGGGTACATATCTCTTGCGAAGTTTCCGTTTCAATGAATCCCAAGAATTAATCTTTGTTTTTCCATAACGAGCTCTTTTTGATTTAACTCCTTCGAACCAAAGAGAAGCACCCTTACTTAGTTTGAGGATCGCATATTTGCACCTTTTCTCATCATCAAGGTCCTTGAAATCGAACATGCAATCGATTTTCCGTTCCCACTCCAAGTATGCTTCTGGATCGGTACACCCAACGAACTCCGGAAGTTAGTTCACCTTGAACTCGTTGGATTAACATGTAGGACGATCGTAATCTCCTCGTCTCAGGTGCCAGCGCTAATCGCGCTGCTCCGGCAAGTCCCGTAGCGCGTCGCGTAGTTTGTCCAAAAAATCATCGTTGAACTCCATCCTGCTGAAGGATCAAAATCTCGCTCCGATACCACTAATGATACATATCATGTCTCAAGACGAAGCGGAAGCAGTATTCGCGAATGACAAATGAACAGCAATCGGCCAAATGGAATCGAAACAGCAACCACCCTTCGCTACGGACAGCGACCGTCGCTATAGGCAGAACGGCGACAACAATCAACAACTAACAGCAACCACCCTTCGCTACAGCAATAGCGAACAGCAACAACTCTCAACCAAACAGCGACCGGTCGGTCGTGAACAAACAGCGGCGCACAATGCCAATAGTAGTAACTAACAGCAGCGAGTACGCGAGCAGCGATCGGTCGAATCGGGAACAAACAGCAACAGGCGAACTGATATGAATCACGATTTATACGCAACAGGCGAACTGATATGAATCTCGATCAGCTATGAGGATTGCGAATTAACGAGATGGAAGTAAGATTCATGAACAAGAAACTGGACAACACTCCGATGAACAACACCACGAACGAATCTAAAGATTCCGACCAAACAAGAACAGCTTCCGATCGGACGAATAGAAAACAATAAAAGATTTTAACGAGCTAGACCTATAACTCGTCAAAGATGGTCTCTTCTCAAAACCTATTGAGAATTGATCAGATTAGAATTCGAAAACGCGTCGAATAATAATCAAGAACTTGTGTTTGAGACACGTCAAACAATTGGAACTCAAAGAGAGCAAATCAACTTGTGTATTCAATCATCAAATCGGCCGAGTTATATGATGTATATATAGCCGCCAAACCCTAGCAACATAAATAAAGGTTACTCCCTAAAATGCTCTTGAACAAGTTTGGGCTACTACCGATTAAGAAAAATACTAAAACGAGTAAAGTAAAATAGGCATGCACATGTCGCGTCCTTATGAATAATATTTCCTACTACGTAAATAAATAAAAAAACGAATAATTACGTAACTCCGAGCCCGACCGCCAAAGTCACTCCAAGTTCCGAGATCATCTTCTCGCCTAGGTACTGTTGGGATTCAGTGCCTAAAATGAAGGCCCAACGTAAGCGGTAAAACGAAATTAATTCGATCCGAATCCCTACGAGGATCGATCGAGCTACGCATATATGAATATAAAATTAACAAAGGAAGATTCAAAATCATACCCTCGCAGTCCATTGATTATATGGTGTTCTTCTCTTGATCTATTCCCCAAGCTACGATCCAAAATGCTCCAAGCCCTTGGATGATCCAACGCCGAAAATACCGCGTCTCTACTTGTCACGCGCCGGAGAAATGAACGGAACGACGATCACCTAATTAACCTCCAAGGTTACGGCTAGAATCGGATGATGAAGCTATCAAATATGAATTTTATACTCTAAGTGTATAACTCACAATCTCTCAATCTTTTCTCACAATTTATCTCTAAGAAAATTATGTAAGAAAAGAATGAAGAGAAATGGTGAAGAAGAAGCTAGAGAGAAAATTTCTCTCTCTCTCTCTCTCTCTCTCTCTCTCTCTCTCTCTCTCTCTCTCTCTCTCTCTCTCTCTCTCTCTCTCTCTCTCTCTCTCTCTCTCTCTCTTATATGCCGTGAGAAGACTCCACATGACAAGTGATAGTTTTATACTTATTATTCTTCAACTCCACCTAATAAAGACACCCTTCACAATATAATAAGAGATTCTAAATCTCTTAAGTCTTTGGTTTCGATTAGAAAAATAGAGATAAAGACTAAGGGGAAGGTGGGTAGATATGGGGCGGCCATAAAGAAGAAATTGGACGAGTTAGGTTCGTTTCGGGCTTCCGTGAGTCCAAAAAGATAAACTCCAATTCCGTTCTGATGTATTTATATCAATTAATTAATCTAATTAATTAATCATATAAAATACAAAATAATATAATTAGTTTCTCCAAGAAATAATTATATCTATGAATTAAATTAATCACACAGTAATTTATTTAATTCATTAGGCCGTAAATTAATTTATCCAATAAATCAATTTAAACATCCAATGTCCCAATTAATTAGATATCCAATATCTAATATTTATAATGAGAGAATTAACTTGATTCATTCCGTCGTCAATCCTATTGCGCGACTCGGTAGGTCCGTCTCAGTCAGCAATGGGAGGAACCAAAGAGTAGTAGCACCACCTAGCCAGCCTGGCGGCCTACACTATACCCCAACTGAGAACGACTGATGGGATCATTCAAGAACTATTCTGTCGTGAATACCAGTATACATATAAACCCTTCTTTCAAATGTCCCGATCAAGTTATAGGGTCACGGTCAGTGAAACCCTATCTGTACTTGACGCTATGCATGCGTTAATGCAAATCGAGATCATCGAGCTCTCGTGTATCTAATACAGCTAGCTCCAATGCTTTGGCCAAAGACTTATGATCTTATCTGCCAATAACCGCATAGGACATATAACCCGCTCACTAACGGGATAAAGAATTCTATCTTGGTATTCAGTAGGACCTGCTACTTGCCCGTCAAGATGCACATCGAGGTTGACCCCCACCTTCCGGTTTACAGGGTCGAACTACTCTAATGAAAATCTTGACGTCACAAGCACATCCCTACTAAATCCTCAAGTCAAAGGTTCACGAATACCTATCACAACCTTTCGATTCCATCATTGACTGTCCCGTAGTGAAATCCGTGTGACGAATTGAGAGTGAGTTGGTTCGAGTATACTAATCCAATCAGCATACCTACAATGTGTGCTCCCACTAACCATTAGCGTTCGACAGGCACTCTCCATGTCAAAGAACACGTCATACAAGTCTTCACATAAACTTAACGCCCAGTCAAGTTTCATCGACTTGCGAACGATTAAGTATTTGAGCTATAAACATTTACAGTGCCGACCCCCTTATCCAATAAGGAGTGGAACGTTTTGCTCTCAAATACACGTACTAGTTTCTATATGTATATTTATGAGTTAGGAATGCCAGTAACTACCAGTAAATAAAGAAACATTCATTGCCTTATACAAATGATTTACATAATTACAAGTACAATGCCCTCACTCAATATCCTCTGAGTGGCATTCGAGGGCATACTCCCAACAATCTCCCACTTGCACTCAATGCCACACACTATGGTATCTAATACCCATGTTTTTCAGATGACGCTCCAAACTAATCTGAGAAAGTGGTTTGGTCAGTGGATCAGCGACGTGGTCGGTTGACTCTACTCTATACAGCACAATATATCTCTTTGCGAACAAATTCTCTTACGAGATGATACTCTCTCTCAATATGTTTTGTACTATCGTGAAACCTTGGCTCCAAGGCATGTGCTACCGCTCTGGCAGCGCAGCACAAGGTGTCACGTGAAGTTTACCCAGTAACTTCTAAATCCTTTCTTTGGAGGCCTCCGAGGCCGCTTTATACTCAGCCTAATAGGTGGAATTAGCAGTCGCGCTATACTTGGCACTATGCCAAGATACTGCTCCTCCATTAAGAGTAAATGTAGCCAGAAGTAGATATAGAATCGTCTTTCTGTCCTTGGTAGTCCAATACAGTGAACCCCATTACATTCAGTTATCCACCGCCGTATTAAGAACCAGGTCTTTAGTCCTTCCAAAGTACTTGAGAACGTTCTTTTACGGCAGTCTAATGTTCCGTAATTGGGTTATCCCGAAACCTACTTACCACACTCCCAACATGTGCAATGTCAGGTATCATACACAATAAAGTATATATAAGGCTACCCAAATTCCGAAGCATATGGTATATTACTCATCTCCTTTCATTGTTCCTCACTTTGAGGACATGTCTTCAAGGAGAGTTTTATTCCATGTCGCATCGGAAGGAACCCTCTTTAAGATCTTATCTATATATAGGGCTTTGGAAAAACCTATCATTCTCTTCGATCTGTCCCAGTAGAGTCGAATCCCAAGAATATAGGTTTCTTCTCCCAAGTCTTTCATGGAGAAATTACTCATATGCCAAGCTTTCACAGAACTGAACATTACCACATCATTTCCTAGTAGTAGAATGCCATTTACATATAGTACTAAGAATGCGATCTAGCTCCCACTAACCCTCTTGTATACACAGGGTTCCTCTTCATTTTGCACGAAGTCAAACTCTTTGTCTGCCTCGTCAAAACGAAGGTCCCAACTACATTAAGACTGCTACAGTCCATTTCATGGAGTCTACAGCCACCATTGCTAGGTCATTGGTCGCGGATCGGTCTCTTGTTTATCACCTGGAGCCTCGTGGAAACCCAGTTCCTCCAAGTGCATAAAACTATACCTCTTAGGTAATTGAGACACCCTACTAGACCTACGAGGTGGTTGTACTTGTGTTTCAGAAGGTCCGATTCCAATTTCTTGCACAGGTGTCTCCTGAGGAGTTTCATTGTATTCTTCCAAAGAAATATTTCTACCTACTCCACCTTCCCGAATGAACTCTTCTTCCAGGAAGTGTGCATGCAAAGCAACAACGATCTTTCGATATTTGGGAATATAAAATAGATAACCCATCGTCTCAGATGGGAATACAATGAAACGTCTCCTCACGAACCTCGCTTCCATTTTATCCACCTTAGTCCTCTTGAGGACATCCCCAAATCCTAATGTGATTAAGACTTGGTTTCCTGTCCTCACACATCTCATGTGGAGTTTTAGGAACGGATTTGGAAGGACATATGTTCAAGATGTAAGCGGCAGTCAGGAGTGCATACCCCCACAGGTAAATCGGTAAGTCAGTATAGCCCAGCATGCAACGGACCATGTTCAACAAGGTCCGGTTCCTTCTTTCTGACACACCATTTAACTGAGGAGTGGCTGGAGGTGTTAGTTGTGATACTATTCCATGTTCCTTCAGGAACTTGTTAAACTCCATACTCATATCCTCGCCACCTCAGTTCGACCGAAGTGCTTTGATATGATTACAAGATTGTTTCTAGACTAGGGCCTTGAATTCCTGGAATTTCTCAAAGGCCTCGGATTTATGTTTCATTAAGAATACATAACCATACCTAGTTTGATCATCTGCAAAAGTAATGAAATATTGATATCCGTCACATGCTGCTTCCAAAGCACCACATATGTCAGTATGGATTAATCCCAGTTTATCAGCGGCTCTTTCAAAAATCCCTGTGAAGGGGGACTTAGTCATTTTGCCTTTAAGACAAGATTCACAAGTAGGAAAGGGATCCAATCCCAATGGACACATAAGTCCATCTTTTTCCATCTGGTAAACCTTGGTCTGACCAACATGACCAAGTCTAAGATGCCATTACAAAACTTGATTGGTTTCATCCCTACCACGTTTTTTAGTCATAATATTCACAACTACTTTGTTGCTGAGATTTAGATGATACAATCCATTTAACAATGTAGCAGTACCCACTAGTTTATTTCTGAAATAAATTTTGCAGGAACCACCACCAATGAAAAATGAAAAGTCTTTTCGGTCCATGATCGGAATGGATACAATGTTTTTGTGCCCCTTGGGCAAAACAAGTACATCTTCTAAAGTCAAAACAAAGCCGGATTCTAAAAAGAAGTGATCCTATGTCGGTCGCCTCGACACTATGCCCGCTTTCGACTGTGTTCATAACTTCTCCAGCTCAAGCTTCCTACTTTGTTCCAGATCCTGATTCACGGTACAAATATGAGAACTAGCACCGGAATCCAGTATCTAGGAAGTAGAAAATACAGTAGCAAACCAATTTGTTTCCAAAACTAAAAGTTCTGTACCTGAAGTGCCATGAAGAATCGGAAAGTCTCTAGCCCAGTGGCCCAGCTCACCGCACTTGAGACAAGCATCCTTCTTCTTCTTGTTCTTCGGAACCGTTGGGGCCTTTCCCTTGCCCTTGAAGTCCTTGACATGTGGTCCAGCCTGCTTCATGGTCTTTTTCTTCTTGTTCTTAGACCTCCGAGGTCCAGAAGAAATCACAAGAGCAGACTCCTTCATCCGCGGAGTCTTCATCTGAGACTGAGTGGTCACAAGTTTGTTCATTAGCCCAGCTAAATTACATGCAATCTCATTGCAGTTGAAGTTCATAACAAACTGTGATAAGGAATCAGGGAGACACTGTATGATAAGGTCGGTTTGGAGAGAAGTATCCATTTTAAAATCAAGAGCCTCCAATCTCTCGATCATGGATATCATTTTGAGGACGTGTTCCCCAACCTTCTCACTTTCCTTCATCCTTGCACCGAACAGTTGCTTGGATATCTCATATCTAGCAGTTCTGCTGTGCTCACCATAAAGCTCGGTTAAGTGAGATAGAATCTGCCTAGCAGAAGGCATTTTCTCATGAGCTCTCTGAATCTCATTAGACATAGAAGCCATCATGTAAGCACGGACTTTTACGTCATCCTTAACCCACTTTTCGTGGTTTTCAATCTCTTCCTGATTGGCTCTGGTCCGCACAGGAGGCGCCGAAATGTCCGTCTCCAAGACGTATCCTAGTGTCTCTATACTAAGGACAATCATCATATTGTGGAGCCAATCCACAAAGTTAGGTCCAATCAGGGTGTTCTTCTCGAGTAGAATTACGAGTGGATTCATTGTTATATTGAGAGTTATGTCTGCATTTAAGTATGACATATTAATTAGTGACTCGTTTAATTATGATCTAAGTATAGAATTAAGGTCTTTTCTATTCTTTTTACCCAGCTCCCACTATTTTTATCGGAATAACACACTCCCATGTGAAAACCGGAAGTATCATCGCTCTACTTCATAGTGGTGATCGAGTTCTTTATAAATTTTAATAGAGGGCAACAGAACAGGTTTCTAGTCTATTAATTTTCAGAAAGTGGTGTCCAACACCAACCCATCTAATGGATGATTCGATCTTCTTTTTCCCCTTGTTCACTCCCCTTAACCTATAAGGTTTCTATGGTTCATGAACAAGTTAAGTTTATACCATCGACGTAAATCAGTTTCACAATTGAATCTTATCCGGCAACCTATCAGGTTTCTAGGGATAAAATTTGCTCCAACCGAAGGCATCCAATGTGCTCCCGGTAATTTATCCGTCCTCCCCGAACGACTACTCTGATAACTCGGAAGCATAGCACATCCGGTTTGGATTTCAATTTCCCGAAAACTCGATGGAGGGAAGGAAAACCTTGAAACCTTATAAACTTAATAATTTGAAGTGGGAGAATTTTCGCGATTAAATGTTACACTTTGCATATTAATTCATTAAAGCGCATTTGTGGCATTCATTCAATATGAAACAACCATTCGCAACCTAGTTTCTACCAACATGTGGTTCATGGACCGTTCCTAGAAAACAAAAACCTCTGTAATCTAATTACAAGTCTTCGTCTTGAATCTTCGTCTTCTCGAAACGGATTTTCCTCCGGTCTTCGTCATTACATATAAATTTTACATTGAAAAATTGCATCCTAGATACAAATATTTCTAGTAAAATAAATAGGCTCAAAACAGCCTTTACAACCCAATCGAATAAAACGAACGATTCAAAAAATAAGTCCACGAACCACATCCCCATTCAAAAGCATTCATCCAATAAATACTATATAAATGGAAAGCGAGAAAATTACATTGATCTAATCAATATATAATCAACAATAAATAGAATTGATCCAATCAATTCAACAATAATTGACAATTTAATTTTCGTCCGTAGTGAACCCTTAAAATATTTTCTTTGAATTTTCCCTCATCAAAAATTCTAAAGTAATGATTTTAATACTGAGAAAATCAATTATCGAAAATATACTGAAAAACGATACCCAGTGCCCGGCTGAAAGCGCTAAGCGGCACCGGGCACCTACTCGGCGTACGGGACGTGCCGTGAATCTGGCACGTACTCGGCCGGATACAGCAAGCACTCGGCCGCTGTCAGGACACGCCCGACAGAATACAACAAGCACTCGGCCGGATACAGAAAGCACTGGGCTGAATACAGAAACGCGCTCGGCCGGATACAGCAAGCACTTGGCCGGATTCAGCAAGCACTCGGCCGGATACAACAACGCGCTCGGCCGCCTACAGGACCCGCTCGGCACTGACTCGGCAGCCTACAGCAACGCTCGGCAGAATACAACACGTACTCGTCCGGATACAGCAAGCACTCGGCTGGATCCAGCAAGCACTCGGTCGGATACAGCAACGCGCTCGGCCGGATACAGCAAGCGCTCGGCCGGATCCAGCAAGCACTCGGCCGGATACAACAACGCGCTCGGCCGCATACAGCAATGCGCTCGACCACCTACAGGACCCGCTCGGCACTAACTCGACAGCCTACAGCAACGCTCGGTCGCATACAGCAACGCGCTCGGCCACTGTCAGGCAGCTGTATCGTATATCGCCCAACGATTGCATACAACTCGTTTTCCGGCAGATTTCCAAAATCCTGTTATTCCTGATTTATATATTATTAATATAAATCATATTTCCAAGAAAAACCTGATTTATACCATAACATAAAATTACGGAAAAACGTCACTACGACGAACAATTAAATATCTAGGATTATCAAAGTGATTCTAAATCACAAAACAAGCATTCTAAATGCTAAATATCGTATATACGATCGCAAGACCTCTCTCTGATACCACTTAGAGATGTTAAACGGGCTCGGGCCTGGCGGGCTGGCCCGTTTAACTCGCCAAAAAACCAGGTTAGGGCCGATATTTTCTAGCCCGTTTAAATCCGGGCTTTTTTGGCCCGGACCGTTTAGCCCGAAGCCCGTTAGGGCTAGCCCGAAGCCCGCTAGGGCTAGCCCGAAGCCCGATATATATATATATATTGTTAATTTCAACTTACAGTAATACTATATTTATATAACATATATTAATATTATATATATAACATATATTAATATTATATATAATATATATTATTACTGTATTTGTTAATATAGTGTGTGTCTATATATATATATATATATATATATATATGCATATACATAAAAGTGTATTTTTTGTTATATTTATTATAGTATATTTGTTACTATAAATATAAAATATATTGTTACTGTTTTTTTTTTTTGAATTGCGACTTATAAAAAACTAAAAAATAGATTTTTTAAATATTTAGCCCGTTTAGCCCAAAGACCGTTAGGGTTAGGGTTAGGGCCAATATTTCGTAGCCCGTTTAAATCCGGGCTTTTTTGGCCCGGACCAACGGGCTAGCCCGGAACCGCTAGGGCTAGCCTGTTTAACATCTCTACCACTGTTGGGATTCGGTGCCTAAAATGAAGGCCCAGCGGAAGCGGTAAAACGAAATTAATTCGATCCGAATCCCTACGAGGATCGATCGAGCTACGCATATACGAATATAAAATAAACAAAGTAAGATTCGAAATCATACCCTCGTAGTCCGTTGATTATATGGTGTTCTTCTCTTGAGCTATTCCCCAGGCTACGATCCAAAGTGATCCAAGCCCTTGGATGATCCAACGCCAAAAATACCGCGTCTCTACTTGTCACGCTCCAGAGAAACGAACAGAACGACGATCATCCAATTAACCTCCACAGTTAGGGCTAGAATCGTATGATGAAGCTATCAAATATGAATTTTACACTCTAAGTGTATAACTCACAATCTCTCAATCTTTTCTCACAATTTATCTCTAAGAAAATTATGTAAGAAAAGAATGAAGAAAAATGGTGAAGAAGAAGCTGGAGACAAAATTTCTCTCTCTCTCTCTCTCTTATATGCCGTGAGAAACTCTACATGACAAGTGATAGTTTTCTACTTATTATTCTTCAAATCCACCTAATAAAGACACCCTTCACAATATAATAAGAGATTCCAAATTTCTTAAGTCTTTGGTTTCCATTAAAAAAATAGAGACAAAGACTAAGGGGAAGGTGGGTGGATATGGGGCGGCCATAAAGAGGAAATTGGACGAGTTCGGTTCATTTCGTACTCCTGTGAGTCCAAACAGATAAACTCCAATTCCGTTCTGATGTATTTATATCAATTAATTAATCTAATTAATTAATCATATCAAATACAGAATAATATAATTAATTTCTCCAAGAAATAATTATATCTATGAATTAAATTAATCACACAGTAATTTATTTAATGCATTAGGCCGTAAATTAATTTATCCAATAAATCAATTTAGACATGCAATGTCCCAATTAATTAGATATCGAATATTTAATATTTATAATGAGAGAATTAGCTTGATTCATTCTGTCGTCAATCCTATTGCGCGACTTGGTACGTCCGTCTCAGTCAGCAATGGGAGGAACCAAAGATTAGTAGCACCACCTAGCCAGCCTGGCTGCCTACACTGTACCCCAACTGAGAACGACTGATGGGATCATTCAAGAACCATTCTGTCGTGAATACCAGTATACATATAAACCCTTCTTTCAAATGTCCCGATCAAGTTATAGGGTCACGGTCAGTCAAACCCTATCTGTACTTGACGCTATGCATGCGTTAATGCAAATCGAGATCATCGAGCTCTCGTGTATCTAATACAGCTAGCTCCAAGGCTCTAGCCAAAGACTTATGATCTTATCTGCCAATAACCGCATAGGACATATAGCCCGCTCACTAACGGGATAAAGAATTCTATCTTGGTATTCAGTAGGACCTGCTACTTGCCCGTCAAGATGCACATCGAGGTTGAGCCCCACCTTCCGGTTTACAGGGTCGAACTACTCTAATGAAAATCTTGACGTCACAAGCACATCCCTACTAAATACTCAAGTCAAAGGTTCACGAATACCTATCACAACCTTTCGATTCCATCATTGGCTGTCCCGGAGTGAAATCCGTGTGACGAATCGAGGGTGAGTCGGTTCGAGTATACTAATCCAATCAGCATACCTACAACGTCTGCTCCCACTAACCATTAGCGTTCGACAGGCATTCTCCATGTTAAAGAACATGTCATACAAGTCTTCACATAAACTTAACGCCCAGTCAGGTTTCATCGACTTGCGAACGATTAAGTATTTGAGCTATAACCTTTCCAGTGCCGACCCCCTTATCCAATAAGGAGTGGAACGTTTTACTCTCAAATGCACGGACTAGTTTCTATATGTATATTTACGAGTTAGGAATGCCAGTAACTACCAGTAAATAAAGAAACATTCATTGCCTTATACAAATGATTTACATAATTACAAGTACAATGCCCTCACTCAATATCCTCTGAGTGGCATTCGATTGCATACTCCCAACAGGTCAGTGATTCGACGTGCATGTGCCTGGTGTGCATGGTCTTCTACGTCGATCACCAAATCATCTCCTCCACTAGCCCATATCGTATCACACAACCTGGTGAGGGAGATTTTAAAGGAGCCAAGAACTGGATATTTAGGGCTCAGTGTTGATAAGGAGGATGAAAGTAGATTGGGCACTAACGTGACAACCTCTTTGCGCAAGGTAGCTGATGGCCATTTCACAATAGCGGTCAAATCTATTAGTTCATCAGGGGTACGCCAAATAATGAAGTTACAAGGAAAGCACTTAAGGACAAACACACAATTGTGCCTCCTCCTTTGAAACCAGCTACCCCTTTGCAGGAAGCACCTCTAATCGCAGAAGTGGGCAATGTTCTAAGCTGCATAAAATCTTTTCCTAACGAAACATCATGTGGAAGGGATGGTCTATGAGCACAACATCTTTTAGATGCTTTTTATGGGGAAGGATAAGCCTTCACTAATGATTTAGCTACGGCTATCACGCTGGTTGTTAACCAGTGGCTCGGAGGAATATGTCCGCTTAGCCTTGCAGAGTACATCGCATCCGATCCCTTGACACCCCTCCTTAAGCCGGATAAGAGCATTCGCCCCATTGCTGTCGGGAAAATTTGGCACGTTTGGTGTCCAAAGTCGCTATGAAAGGAGTTGGAAAATATATGACATCATACTTACAGGATTTTCAATTTGGACTTGGATTTTTCGGTGGAGCGGAGGCAATCCTTCACACAGTAAACGGATTTGTTAATAAATACCATGAAGACCAGAGCCTTACCATGCTCACTGTAGACTTCACAAATGCTTTCAACCTAGTCGATCGAACAACCATGTTACTTGAGGTCTGACAGTTGTGTTCATCCATATCGCCATGGGTAGATTATTTGTATGGACAACCTGCAAGATTGTATGTGGGGGACTATCACATTTATTCGTCGGTAGGACTATAGCAAGGGGATCCCTTGTTGGAATATTTTATTCTAAATATTCATTAATCGAGTTTTGATGATTAGTTGTTAAACAAAGCAAAACAACAAAGGCATTTAAGCTGGACAAAGTCACCTGATAGTGTCTAACGTACGTAACGCAGAGGAGATAATGTGCGTTACCTGATCATACGAGTGAAAGCTGACTGCAGATAGACAAGCTTAACGCACGCTATGTGCATTGCATAGCGCACGCTATCGAAGGCCATTTAACGTACGTAACACAGACAGGTTTACGTACGTAATGAGAATTCAAATCAAATGAACGTTGGAAGATTCCGGGTCAAAGTCAAGCACTCAACGGATACTTTGACAAATGAAGGCAACGGCTATATGAGGTTAACGTACGGTACATCGTATAGTTAACGTACACTACGGAGACTGATTAACGTACGTAATATGAAGCGACAACGATAACGTATGCTACAGGGTGTCTATAATGTACGTAATGAGCTTAACGTATGCTACGCAGGAGGGCTAGCGCACGCCAAATAGTCAAATGCAGCTAACGGCTAGTTGGATGAAATGGATATAAATACCAAACCATTTGGTATCAAACCATACAACAACCTTTAGAAAATCATTCATACTTGAGATATCATTGTAATCATTCTAGTTGTTGTACTTGAGCTTATATTGATAAGTGATTGAGTGTCATACACGAAATCATACATGAGAGGAAAAAGAAAGGATAAGATTGGATTCGATGTTATTAGGATAAAGGATCTGGCATTGTTTGAATCGCAATCTATATCCGAGTGAGGTTTATCTAGTACCCATAGAAAGCTAGATTGGTTGATTCCTTGTCGAATATAAAAGCAAAACGGTTTAACTTGGACCGACAAAAAGACAAGTGATTGTACAGTTTACTCGGACCGATAGAAGATGAGTTTGTAACGGTTATCCCTCGACCGATAGAAGAGAGGTGCAAAGGTTGATCTTTAGCCTATAGAAAAAGATACCGAGAGAGGACGTAGGCACGTTCGGCCGAACCTCTATAAATCATGTGTCGATTTTTTTTCCGCACCTTTATTTAAATCACTTCCGCAACGCGAAAGAGTTTTATAACTGTATCTCCAAACGGAGATACCGACCAATATCGCTCCAACAATTGGTATCGGAGCATTACCTCCTAGAAGCGACTTAACATCCGAGGAGAAGTCGATCCAAATGGCGTTTCAAATTGCCTCAGTCGAAGGTCTTGCTCTAAATCGACCTTCATTTTTCGATGGATCTAACTTCATGACTTGGAAGAAGAAAATGTCTATTTTCATTCGAGCATACGATATCGAATTATGGAAAGTCATATGCCTTGGTCCGAAAATTCCAAACAAATCCGACGGTATGCTTAAAAGTTTTGAAGAGTACAATGATTCCGATTGAAAAATGATCACTATAATTGCAAAGCTACGCAATTATTATATTGTGTTTTAAATCCGGAAGAACACAACCGGATATCTTCTTGTGATAGCGCCAAAGAGATTTGGAAGATGTTAGAAATCACACACGAAGGCACAAATCAAGTCAAGGAGACGAAGATCAATATGCTTCTCCATGACTGCGAGATATTCATGATAAAGGGTAACGAGTCCATCACCAACATGGTCAACCGATTTTCGGTCATTACTAATGGACTTGCTGTAGGTCACAAGTTGTCAGGAATAAGTCTAGAGGGGGGTGAATAGACTTATTGAAACTCTTTTTCCACGAAGGATCAGGAGTTTCTCAGCTGTGATAAGTACAGATGACTTGAAGTCGTTTGTAGACAAGATATGCGGAAGACACAATGATGACGTAAGGTATAACTAAACAATAGAACAATAAATATGTATGCAGCAGGTAAATATGATGTTTAAAGCAGTAAAACACGCACGCAATTATAGTGGTTTTAGAGGTGGGGTAATCCTCTACTAATCCACTTTTCTACAAACCAGTTGGAGATGAATTCACTATAATTCTCAATCAGTGATAAATATTACAGTGATTCTTCCTATCTACAACAACTTCCAGCCAGTGGAAATCCCGTCGTTGCAACTCCTTTGACTGCCTAGCACCTCTTGATCTAAAATCCTCGGATGCCTATCAGTCTCGCAAACTTCAACCAGTGAAGTACCCCGAACTCAGGTTTAAAGACACAAGTGGTTGTCTTCTCCAACTAAGAGCTTCTTAGTATAAGAACTTTGAACTCTTGCTCTTCACGATGCTATTGTTCGCTTTGTTTGCTTTGATTGCTTTGATTACTTTGTTTGCTTGTAAGTGTTGTTCGCATCGTACTTTGCTCAATTCAAATCTTCATGTATATATAGATGTAGATCCTTGAGCTTCCTTCATAGCCGTTGCATTTCCTGTAACAAATCCGTCCGTTGGAGAAATAGACTTCTTTGTTTTTATTTCCGAACGTTGCAAGGCTAGATTCCCTTATTTTAATCCACTTCCGACCTTTGTGAAGACTTTCACGTTGTAGAACCGAATATTTAGATTATAATATGCTTAAAGTCTTCAGAGTGGGTCTCGATGAATATTTAATTCTTTGCTTTTCGGGAATCTCTCCAGTCTGTCTCTCTACATCTGCATGTGACTTTCCGTGATTATTGACTTTTCAACATATGCTGACGTGGACTGGATTACTTGGCTGATTACTTTGACAGATCTTATCTGAACTCTTTAGTCAATCAGTCTGATGTGCAGTCAACCTTCTCTGATGTTGGACTTCTCTGATGTAACTTCTCTAAGGTGAAGTTCTCTGTCCCGACTAATCTTCTCTGATCTAATGCCATGTTTGAAGTCTTCTGACCTGATGAACTTATCTGATCTGATGGTCAAACTTCAGTTGACTGGACTCCGTCTGATCACTGGACTGCAGTCTGGTCAAAACTTCTCTGATAATTATTTTGACCAGGACTTCTCTGATAAATCAATTTCTGCAGAACGTTATCTGATGATAAGTCGTCTATGGGCAACCTTATCTGAACAGTTGAGTTGACCAAGATTTCTCTGATTAAACTTGTCTGCAACTCGCTTTTCTGCAGTGTTTTGATCAAACCTTTCTGATGTATCTGTTGACCAAAACTCGCCTGATATTGAACTTGTCTGTGATTTATACTTAGCCAATTTTTAGCCTAACTTACATTGCCTATAGAAGATACTCATTTGGTTCTTCTTTACATGTTGCCAAGTATTCAACTATACATAATATGGCCTACAGAATATACTCATTTGGTTCTTCTTTACATTTTGCCAAGTACTTAAAACATACATTTGAATAATCAAATACAGTGATGACATCATCAAAATCTAATAAGTATTCCTAATAAATTCCCCCTATTTTGATGATGGCAAAATTTAAGCAAAATATTCAAATGTAGAACAAGTTTGCACATGATCAAGTGCAAGACAAATCGAACTCAGTCTTGTTTTGAGACAACTAGTGGTTGTCATTCAAATGACTGTTATAAAAACTTTCAGAGATGTTTACAAGTACAGTGCTTTTTGAATGAACAAAATACAGAAATTTTTTACAAGTAATGCAAAGTTTACAAGTAAATTCCAAAACAGTAAAATATAAGTAAACTACAAACTCCTATCTACCTCTTCCTCTGCCGCTTCTGACAGGCTGCTTGGGAGGCCTAAACAGTTTTGCACCAATAGGTCTCTTGTTGACAAGTGCTAGGCCATACTTTCTCTTAATGACTAGAGAGGCAAACTCTTGCTCCTCTGCAGATGAGAAGTTGTGTTCTACACATAGCTTCCTAATCTCATTCTGCAGGGCCAGCTCATCCAACTCATTATTCATCAAGGTAGGAGGTTCTTTAGGTCTGAACAAAGGGATCATGGGGTAGACATCCCATTCCTTTGCATATTTTATTTGGATGGCCTAGAGATTTGGCCATGTTGAGTCCATGTAGTTGATGTACGTCTGCTGTGGGGAGCAGCCTTTATCCTGGAGTAACTCCCAGAGATAATACTTCTCTATGAACTGCTTCCTTGCCTCTCCCCAAACTGGAAAATATTCAGTAGGTAAAAACTCATCAACGTACCAAAGTTCTTTGCCTTCCCATTCATATCTCTGCTCATCCCCTACTCTGGTTCTCCTCCTCTTAGCTGCAGGTTGGTCATCAATAGGACCAGGAGCAGTCAACTCTTTTCTTTTCAGATTGTTCGTCCCAGCTTGAATCAGAGGGAGGTCATTCCTTATTTTGGTCCTCAGCTCCTTTTTGACTTCCTCAGCAGCATATTCTTCTTTCCTGATGGGTTGTATTTGTTCTTGTAGCTTTTCTTCCCCCTGATCTCTTACTTCCCCCTTTCCTCTCTCTTCCCCCTTTTTGCCAGCATCAGCCAGAATGGTTAACTGCTGTTCCACTCTAGACATCCAATCAGACATGCCTAGAGGCATTCTGGAATTGGTAGGAGGTGATGGAAGGACACTCTTCTGTATTAATGTGTCCATTTTCGTATTAAGGGATTGGAGGTCAGGTTTGATCTCAGTGGCTATGAGATTGCCAACTGTCTCTTCAACTATGCACTTGATCTGGTCAACCATCTCAGATGAGATAGATGTTGACTGAGGGGGAGTGATCTCCAGAGCCTTCCATATCTGCAGGTCGCTTGGCGGTCGACCTGTCTGTCTGCAGAATCCTATCTACAGGATCTGATCAGATGGGGTTTTATCAGGTGTCCCCGATCTATCATCTTCTTCTTCTAACTGATCTGAGCTGGGGTCTTGACCAGGTGCCCCAGGCTTATCTGTATCATCTTCATCTTCGGCATCCTCCTTCTTCTCTTCCTCTTTTTCATCATCATCATCATCATCTTTCTCTTTTTTTTTCTTCCTCCTCATCTGCTTTTTCTTCCTCCTCTTCTTTTTCTTTTTCTTCCTCTTCTTCAACCTCTTCTCCATCTTCATCTGCTTATTCCACCCTTTCTTCCTCTTCTTCTCTTATCTCAGATTCCTTTTCTTCAACTTCTTCTATTTTTATTCCTTTCTCCTTTTCAACTTCACCTTCATCTACCTTTCCAGCTAATACACCCTCCATTACAAGAAGGACGAACTGGTCCATGTTAGTTTTGAATTTAGACAAGAACCAGTTCTCCTGGAGCATTAAAATTACATTTGTTTCATGACAAAAACTCATGAGAACTTGCTCTGTAGCCTGGAGATATTCCCACCTACTCTTCTCAACATACATTTGAAGTTGAGTAAATGAAAGAGATTTTAAATTCTTTCATTCCTCAAACATATTGATAAATGAGACTTTGAGAGAGTGGTGTTTTACCAGGTGTAGTTGATCTACTGATAGCTCCAAAGGGTTGTTCTCCAGAAGATTTAGGGAGTAACCTGCTTCAGGGATGTTGATAATCAGGTCTGCCTCTTCCTCTTCGGTCATACTTGGAAGAGTCAGCAGAGGAATGATGTCAGCCATCAGGTTTGGGTGATCAGGCTGATCCTCTTCAACAGGGACAAGAGCAGGTGCAGGTGTTGTTACTATCTGCATCTGAGCTGTAGATACTTCGGATGGCTCAGGTGCAGGTGAGTGGGGGAGCTGCTCTGCATCTTCAAAATCAAGGCGTCTAGCCCTTTTTGGTGAATGATCAGGTGATGACGTGACATGAACTACCTCCTCTGCAATTGCCACTTTCCTCTTGAATCTCAGAGCTAGAGGAGTATTATCTGAGTCTGAGTCTGACTGGTCTGCAGATGGATCCTTATCTGCAGGTGACTTGCGGGCTGCAGGTGACTTCTGTCCTGCATGAAAGTCTGCGGCATCAGAGTGGTCTTCGTCTGAATCCGAAGGCCCTCTGTAGGAGGGAGGTCCACTTGAAATACCATTCAATAGTTGAGCAGCCTTCCTCTCGCCTCCCAGTTTCTTCAATGTTTCTTGGTCCAGATGACTAAGTCTCTTGTTGACGTGAAAGGGGTCTGTAGTCCCTTTCGCCTTCCCAAGGAATTCCAAGATCCAGTTGATATGCGTTCCAAAAGCCAGCTTGGCCTTGAATTTCTTCTAATCTTCTATCCACTGAACTTTATTGATCTCACGGACTAACTGTCTGTATATGTAGTCAGCCCAGTCAATCCTCTCAGGCTGGTGAAGGGCTCCCAGCACCATGAACTTGGCAGATGACAGCTGGTCATAGCTGCCTGCCATCCCCATCACGATTTTATTTGTGATGTCCAACACATATCGATACTCTTTCTTCAAGTCGCCTCTCTTTACCGTCAGTTTCAGCTTGGACGGCTGTTCCGGTAATTTGATTCCATACCAGGTCTCTATGGCATTTTGCTTGAGGGCTTCAACAGCTATGCCCCTTGATTTCATTCTGAACGCCTCCGTTTATGTCTGGGAAGAAATCGTCACCTCTTCTCCAAAAATCGAGCTCTTGATTCCCGATTCCGTGACTTCTGCTTCCTTGAAAAAAGAAATGACAGCTTCCTTGTATAGAACCTTGGGGTTAATATCCAAAAATGGGCAGATCCCATTTATCTTCATCGAGCGGATGATGTAGTGCATATCTGTGTCCAGATTCGCCTCGAGCAAGCTTTCAAAATCGACCACCAGACTGAATATAATATGGTCCTTCAGAAGCTTGAGGTTGACTCCTTCAAAATAGGATTCCATTTCTGCAAATAAAATTTCTCGCCGAGTGTATTGAAGATTCAAAGGATTTTCTGCTTTAGAAAATTAGGGTTTCTCGAGTTTGAAGATGATAAAGTTTCTGAGAAATGATTTGACTTAAATAGCCATTTGAAAAGACGTTTTGAGTTTAATAATAATTAATTTAAGCGGCGGTTCAACTTTTGAGAATTTGAAAAAAAAATGATGATTGTAGTTTTAATTGGACATAGTGGCGGTCGTTGAACATGTATTTGCCACATGTAAATAAATAATAATATAATATACAAGAGTAGGTCTGGGATAAGAAAACTTTGCTGGTTGGCCGTTTGACTGCTCTGCATCAGGTAGATTGTGTCGTCTGTGGGATAGCTAACTTTTCCTTGTCTGATCTGCATCAATTAGCTTTCTGCATCAAGTAGGATGTATTTCCTGAGGTCAGCTTCGTCTGTCCTTCGTCTTCTCTTCTGATCTCCTCAAGTAGAATGATTGTCTGCTCTGATCAGGTGGATCCTCCTTGACTGCTTCAGGTAGCTCTTCCTCGTCTGCATTAGGTAACTTCCTTCGCTCGTCTGATCTGATCATCAGGTAGCTTTCTCGTTTTACTAGATTCCCAATCTAGTAGGCCAAGTTCCCTGCTTAGCTCCAAAAACCTTTATTCTGGCAAATGTTTAGTGAATATGTCAGCAATCTGATACTCCGTTCTGACTCTTTCTACTCTGACTCTTTTATTAAGCACATGATCTCTGATGAAATGATGTTTCACATCAATGTGTTTTGTCCTTGAGTGCAATACGGTATTATTGGTTATTGCAATTGCACTGTTGTTATCACACCATATTGGGACTTCATTTGCAATGATGTTGTAGTCCCTCAGCTGTTGTCTGATCCATAGAATCTATGTACAACAGCTACCTGCAGCTAGGTATTCTGACTCTGTGGTTGATATTGAGTTAGATACCTGCTTCTTGCTAAACCAGGATATTAATCTGGTTCCTAGGAATTGACACGTTCCACTGGTGCTTTTCCTATTAAAAAGTCTGCATCTGAGTATCCTGATAGCTCAAAGTTTTCATATTTAGGATACCATAGTCCAACATTGACTGTAGACTTAAGGTATCTGATAATCCTTTTAGCTGCTTCCTGGTGAGACTGCTTTGGCTTGGATTGAAATCTTGCACATACTCCTACTGCATATGAAATATCAGGTCTGCTTGCAGTGAGGTATAGCAATGATCTAATAAGTCCTCTATAGTGGGTTGAATCCACTGATATGCCTCCTTCATCTGCATCTAGGTGTAGGCTTGTGCTCATTGGTATTCTTACTAGTTTGGCTGATTTCATTCCAAATCTCTTGATTAAGTCTCTTATGTATTTGGCTTGATTGATGAAAATTCCATTATTCATCTGCTTGACTTGCAAACCTAGAAAGAAATTCAGCTAGCCCATCATACTCATCTCAAATTCTCCTTGCATGAGATTTGAGAACTTCTCACATAGCTCTGGGTTGGTTGAGCCAAATATGATGTCATCCACATATATTTGTACTAATAATATGTGGCCTTCATGCTCTACTCTGAATAGGGTCTTGTCCACATTGCCTTTGCTGAATCCGTTCTTCTCTAGAAACACAGAGAGTGTCTCATACCATTCTCTTGGTGCCTGCTTGAGTCCATATAGAGCTTTTAGAAGCTTGTAAACATTGTCTCCTTTGACAAATCTAGGGGGTTGCTCCATATAGACTTCTTCTTCTAGAATTTCATTGAGAAAGGCACTTTCACGTCCATTTGGTAGACTTCAAAATCCTTGAATGCTGGATATGCAAGGAATAGTTGGATTGCTTCCAATCTTGCAACAGGTGCATAAGTTTCATCAAAATCTATTCCTTCACATTGTGCATATCCTTTGGCAACTAATCTGGCTTTATTCTTAATAACAGCTCCATCTTCATCACACTTGTTCTTGTACACCCATTTGGTGCCTATAACCTTCTTGTGATCTGGTCTGTCTGTTAGTTCCCAGACATTGTTTCTCTCCATCTGATTGAGCTCTTCTTGCATTGCATTGATCCATGAGTAATCCTCATGTGCTTGCTCTATTGTCTTGGGTTCCATTTGAGACATGAAACATAAGAACATTGCCATTCCTGCAGGTACTGTGGATTGTCTGGTTCTGATTCCATCAGTTAGGTTTCCTATGATCTGTTGAATAGGATGATCTCTAAGCTATTTGGCGATTTCTTCTTCTTCAGGGTTTGTTCCCCCTGTAGAGTTGCTTTGGTGGACTTCTTCTCTCTCTGCTTTAGCTTGGTTCTGACCTCCTTGGTCTGCAACTGGATCAACTACGGATGGGTCTTCATCAGTTGCATCTGGATCAGGTAGGTTTTGGGGTACTATCTGATCTGCAGTTGGGTCTTCAAGCTGATCTGCAGGTGAGTCCATCATTCCTGTGTCATGAATGACGACTTCTTCTAGGGTGGCAGATTTGAGCTTATTCTCAATTAATTCCACCTGTTTCCTGTACTCAACAGTAGATTCATCAAACACACCATGAGGTGTTTCTTCCACAACTAAGGTTCTTTTGTTAAATACTCTGTATGCCTTGCTAATTTGTGAGTATCCCATAAAGAGACCATCATCAGTTTTATTATCAAAGGCATTCAGTTGGGTTTTACCATTGTTGTGGATGAAAAACTTACAACCGAAAATATGAAAATATGCAACGGTTGGTGTTCTGCCATTCCAAACCTCATAGGGAGTTTTGCCATGTCTCCCTACAATCATACTCCTGTTCTGAGTGTGGCATGCTGTGTTGACAGCTTCAGCCCAGAACCTCTTTGGCAGGTCAGCTTCTGTAATCATCGACCTGGCAGCTTCCTTCAGGGTTCTGTTTCTTCTTTCAGCAACACCATTCTGCTGTGGAGTCCTGGCTGTAGAAACCTCGTGCTGGATCCCATTCTGAGCACTGTACTCAGTGATTGCCTTGTTGAGAAATTCCCCTCCTCTTTCTGATCTGATCTTGATGATTGAGAGGGATTTCTCATTCTGGATCTTCCTTAACAGCTCAGGTAGCTTTGTCAAAGTTTCACGCTTTTTATAGAGAAAAACAATCCATGTATATCTTGAGTATTCATCTACTACTAGAGCATGCTTTCTTCCACTCAATGTCCTTGGCTTGATGGGGCCAAAGAGATCCACATGAAGTAGACCTAGAATCCTTGTGGTGAGAGTGGTAGGCTGAACTGGTTTAAATGATGCTCTGGTTTGCTTCCCTTTCTGACATGCATCACAGAGAGCTTCCTTCCTGAATACTTCTTCTAGAAGTCCTCTGACCAGTTTTTGAGAACTAATCTTGTTGATGGCTTTGAAGTTCAGGTGACATAATTTTTTGTGACACGGCCATCCATTTTCAGCTATTGTCTTGGATAGAAAACAGGTGTTAGGAGTTAATATGTTCCAATCTATCATGTAGACATCTCTCCTTCTGAATCCTTGTAGCTTTACTTCCCCGGATAAGATATCTAGCACCATGCATTTCCAAATGGTGAATACTACTAGATTCTTCTCATCACAAAACTGATTTATGCTCAAGAGGTTGTACTTTAGCCCTTTGACATAATGGACTTTGGATATTGTTATGTTTCCTCTTTGCAGCTCTCCAAAACCTTTTGTTTTACCTCTAGAGCTATCTCCAAAGGTTACATCTGGGTCTCTTTCCTTGGTATAATTTGACAGCACCTTCTTGTTCCCAGTCATGTGCCTTGAGCGTCCAGAATCTACAAACCATTCTTCACCTTCTATATTTGAATTTGTGGAGATGTGGTAGTAGTGCTTCCACCTTTTCTGCAATCAAACAAGCAGAGATTTAGGTACCCAAATCTGTGTGGGTCCTCGGGGGTTAGTTGGTTTCCTGGAGAATTGATTTCTCCTTGGATTATGGAAGTTATGGTGATTGCCCCTAAAAGGTGTGTGTTGTCTGGTTCTATCCTCGGTTAGGATTGTGTACTGGATATGCCTCATAAAATTGGTGGTGTGGGCCATTTCTAAATCTTGGCTGAGACTATTTATAAAATCTTTGGGGCCTCCACACCTGTTCATTTTGAAAACTTGGATAACCTTGAGGTTTCCATTTTTTTTATTATAATATTATAATATAACAAACAAGGTTATGGGGGATTATTCCCTTACGAAGTCAATTTTAACGAACAATAGAGTAGAAAACTATTGTTATTCAGGGGGCCAAATCCCTAACAGGACCATTACCAACAAAAGGAAAATTAGGAAATACAAAGAAATCCCGATTACAACACAGAACCCATTAGCTCGGGTTTTTCTTCTCATTAACTTTTTTCTTTTTATGTTTGCTCACGACTTAAATGTAACCCTCAACCTCTTCGGATGTGCCAATGATTTCATTTTCTGGACCTATTGCTCGATCATTTGCCTTGAAATATTCTTCCACGTTAATAATTTTTTCTTCTAGTTCTCATGCTCGATCATTTGCCTCGAAACATTCTTCCATGTTATTGGCGGATAATATTTCATATGATTGAAAGATATCATCTCTAATCTTTTGAACAATCACCAGCTCGAGCGTTAAACGAAGCTTGCGAAAGTGGGGCTACCAATTCGATCGAAAAACTGAGTCTTCATCAAAGGGGTAACCTCAAGGCTGGACTGGCTGGGTGGTCTGAACAGATCGGTTTCTGTACGGCCGAGTCAGGAACCTCCAAAATTTCTGTGGACCTGGAGAAGTCAGTGGCCTAGTCTGGACCTCGAGGCTCGGTAGCCATTGTTGAAGATGGCCTGGTGTCGGCCGGGACAGATGGATGGTCGGGACGGGTTTCGGAGTTAACCTCTGAGACAGATGCTTTGTTGAAGGATTTGCAGCTCTTCATGTTGTGTCCGAAATGCTTGCAAAAAGAGCAGTAGCTAGGAATGTTTTCATATTCCACTTGTTGCATCTTAATTTTTACACCAAGCCTAATTTCAACTTCTGGAAAACGGGCTTTAGTTACATAAATTTCAATACACACATGCGGAGTAGATGCACGAGTTAATTCGGCTGTGGCACTATCAATTTGAAATGGTTTCCCTAACACGAAAGCAATTTGAAAAAGACTACACATATCGAATAAGTGGACAGGAAGGTATGGAAATAACACCCAAACCGGAGCAAATGTGGCCTAAACTAAAGGATCAAAATCAGGTGTCCACTTGAGGACACGCATCGGAAACCCGGCCATAAACCAAACTTAGCGGCTCCAAAGCCGAGTATAGTCTTCATCACATGAAAGCCGGAACAAAACATGTTTTTGTTCTAGAAGGGCGACTGAGAAAGAACCTTTTAGATTTAAGTTTCCAATTATTTATGTGAGAGTTTTCATTGTCGAAAAACCATGAGAAAATTTTCCTACCAAAGTAAACTGAAAGGGGGCTGCAAGCTCTTCGATTTCTTTATCCGAAAATGACACGACTTTACGACCCTCAAATTTTATGATCTGACCGAAGGTATTGGTTCTCCCCTTATCAAGAAAGCTTCTATTCAGGGAGGTTTTTAAATCAGCACAATGCACACTCGGGTCAGCCGCTGCCCTTTGGGAATTAAAAGTCACATCAGGTGCCTTAGACTTTTTAAGAATATCAGCAAAACTAGGCGCCGGGTTTGTTATGGGCTGCTGTGATTTGAGCGCAGCAGGTGAGGAGACTATACCAGTCACTTCCAAGAGGCTTCGAAGCTACAAAGAAGGAGGACCCTGGTCTGTAGAAGAGGATGAAGTTCTAACAGGACTTTCCTCGAACACTTTACGGGCGGCCGAAACTGGAGATTTAAAATTAGCAACCTTCGGAGCAATTTCTTCAACGGAGGGAAGGGGTCACCCTCCCTGCAAATGGAGGTCCCATCCGCAGCCCTAGTTGGATTCTCATCCAACCCGACACCAGATGCTCGATTCAAAGCAGGCGAAATTCTGGGGAGAGCTATATTACCTGGAGCAGCCGAAGAGGACAAGGGGAGATCAGAGGGATTGAATGGCTTGAGGGTGACATAATTATCCTCAACTTTCTTATTCTCCATCGTGCCTGAAGAACCGGACCACACTACTGGAACGACGGAATAGGCGGAGATCAGTAGTACCAGCAATAGCAAAACCCAGCTTAAGGACTAGAATTAATGGAAGCCCGCCGCACAAGGCGGCGGCCGGGAATAGAAAGACGGAGACTATCTGATTTTAGGAGGAAAAAATTCACCGGGAAGGCATGGATTGATGAAGACAGCGATTTTCTAGAGAGAAGGCAGATTATATTTCTTAGAGAGAGAGAGCTACTTGTGAAATTAAAATTTTCCAACCTTGAGGTTTATATTTGCCCCTCCCACTTTGAAATCTATTTTTGGGGAGTCTTTGGTAATAGTGGGCATGTTTTCTAGGCTGCTGCTTTTTCCTTGGCCATTGCCTAGTCTCTGGTATAGGTGGCTGCCTTGTATACCTTGGCTGTTGCCTAAACTGTTGACATGGCTGCTGCCTATTTTGAAATACTGGTTTGTAAGTTGGCTCAGCAGACGGGACAAGTGTTTCTCCCTTGATGAAAGTAGTTTTTGAACTAGAGGGAGTGTTGGGGTTGTATCCAAGGCCTGATCGGAAATAAAGTAGCCATTTATTCATACACAGCTCATCCAAGTTTATAGATGCCTTGAGAGAGGTTATTTCCTTAGCTTGTGTATTACTTAGCTGTGTCAGTTTAGCAAACTCAGATCTAACATAAGCAAGTGCATCTGATTTCTCGCTATTTAAAATAGTTAATCTTTTGATCTCAGCTAAGTATTATCAGCCTGGTTTTTCAACTGGTCTTTACCCTGTTTTTCAAATTCAGATTTGGTTTTATTTAACCCTAGGCTGAGTTTTTCAAAGTTATTTTTCAGCTGCCTATTCTCATCTTGCAGCTGGGTCTTCTCGGCTGATACAGTTAAGTGTGCAGATTTTAATTTCTCAAAGTCTTTGAGGAGCTGATTGACATATTCATGTAAGTCCATATCCTGAGACATGTCTGAGCTGTTATTATTTGAAATTGAGGGTTTGGATGTTACCTCTTCATCAGCTAAGTTGGCCGTCAGGCAATTGTACTCCTCATCGTCATCAGAGAAGAATCTACTGCTAGATTCTACTCTCTCTTGGTCTTCTCCAATGAAAGCTTTTCTCTTGTCTTCTTTTTTACCCACTTCTTTCTTGCCTTCATCCTTCTTAAGATCAGGATAGTCAATTTGTCTATGTCCTGTCTTATGACAACTGTAGCATTCAACCTTCCAGCTTCCAGCCTTTTGATTCCTCCTTGGATTTTCTTTATAATTCTTCTTATACTTGGAGTAGTTTTTGTAATACCCATAATTTCGATTTCCGGTAATTTCTTTTTTTTTCGGCGAAAGTCCATTTTGACGACTCTCTCATGACCGTTTCGTCATTCTGAGAATGATTAATTCTGCACTTTTTGTCATCCGAGTTCATTTCGGTGTTGTTTTGTTGAGTTCCGTGCTTTTTGACGACTTTTCCGCACTTGAGTTCGATTCTTGCGAATCTCGTTGGAAACTGCTGTTTCGAGTTTCCCGTAAGTCCATTTAAATTTGTTAGACGTGTTGTGAACTTCGGTTTGGTTATTCGATCACGTATCGTTATTTTCGGACGTTTTGGGCCATTTTCGTAATTTCCCAAAGTTTAGGGTAATTACTTTCCGTTGTCGAATTTCGAGCCTTCAGGTGGTCGGAATCGTGTGTTCTCTTAGCGCTTGGGTTCGTCTTTGTGAGTACTTCGTAACCGTATTTTCGAATCATATTCAGGTTCGGGTTTCGGGGTCGTTCGGACCGTCGGATTGGCCACGGCGAGACGGCGCGCGAAGTCTTGCTTTGGCGAGTTACGGCCGTAAGGTGCGATTCTGGCCGTAAGTGATCGGCGAGCATGGCGTGGCGAATGCGATTACGGCCGTAGGCCGAGAGTTCTGGCCGTCACGGGTGCCGGCGGACTTAGGACGAATGCGTTCACGGCCGTAAGAACTGCCGCATGCGGCTGTAAGTGCCGAGTTACGGCCGTAAGGCCCGCCGGTTACGGCCGTAAGTGATCGGCCATGGTCGGCTATTTAAAGGCCTGGACGTGGATCTCTCGGCCATTTTCCATTTTTCCTTCGTTTTTCGCGACCCTTCGACGGAATTTGAGGGTTTTTGATCGGGAACATCATAGAACATCATTTTTGGAAGGCTTGTGTTGATTATATCATCATCTAATCTGTGTTCTTCGTCCAAATCGAGGTATTTTGGCTTGAACCCTTGTTTTTGAAGATTTTAGGGATTTTCCTTTTGATTTCGATTCCAATCCGTTTATAATCAATTAGTTGTTGTATAAACGTTGTTTTGGACGTGTTCTATGGATTGTATATCCGTATTTCGAGTTCGTTGGAATCCAATCGGGATTTTTGGTTTTCTAAGGAACCTTGAACATTCAGTATCCGATTAAATGTCTCCAAGGGTTCCCTTCAATTCTTGACCGTGTTTTCCTTTGTTTTCAATTGTTATTCTCATAGTAACCGTGTTTCCGTTGGATTTCACGGAGGATTGTAGGTGTTCGAGGTTTTCCGAGTTGTGCTGTATTCGTAGGAATATTCGGGTGCCGACTATCGAGGCAAGTATCTTGCCCATACTTTTCATGTTTCGTAGACGGAATCATTGATAAATGATTTTATGTGCAATCCGAATGTTTTAATGAACTTTTAAAAAGATCAGTATGTTCTCGATAATTGTTGTCTCTCAAAAGATAACTCGTATGCTTCGGGGATTAATGTTCTTTCGGAATATGTGCGTTAGTTTCGTATATTGGAAGATGTTAAACATATTTAATGAATTTAGTAGACCGTAATTATTTGCCAAGGATTGTGTATTGATATGTGTTATTGTTCGGTGAATATGTGACGTTGTCTGATATTAGTTATTCCTTCGTGAGGAGGTTGTGACGCTTGGTGTTGTTTGGTATTGGTATTTGCTTGTGGTTGTGTGACATTAGTTGTGACTGTACGTCGACTAAAGTGGCCATTCTAGCGAAGTACCTAGCATTTGTTTGCATATTCTAGTATTCGAATTATGGCTTCCCGTGGCGTTGTGGATGATATGTGTATGTTCACCTAGGGACGGTCTGACGGGACCTCTAGGGATACGTAATGCCGTGAGTGTGCGTATCACGAACTGTGGTTAACCACCCAGGGATGTCCGACGGGGCTCTGCGGGGTGCGACGGCCGTGAGTCTCGTACCAACGATTAACTTTGAAATGTTGTGTTGGAGAACTGTGATTTTTGGCGCATATTTCGTCTGATTAGAATGGCAGTCCAAATGGTATCGTACTTAGCTGGAATGGCACCAGTAAATGTGTTGTGTGTGATTTGTCCCTTGACTGTGATAATTTGGTAAGAGTACGTGTGTCCTGCGGTTGCTCTGTGTATTGTAACTCTGCGGTGTGTTGAGTTCGACCGTATGGTCAAGTTGCAAAGTTGTGCTCTCTATTGTCGTTCTGTGAGACCGTTGTCGTGGTAATGTTTGACACGGTGTAGTTTATGTCGGGTTATTCTTGTGAGTATGTGATGTGAATAAGTTGATTCACGGACCCCCGTGCTTGTGGTTGGAATGTTATGATTGGGTCGTGGACCCCGTATTTTGTTATCGGAATCGTATTTTGAAATAAATGATTTTTAGGCGGTGTCCATAAGTGTTTCGAAAGGCTTGAAAATTCTTAAACCCCAAATTCTTTCAAAACTCCCGAGAATCGTAAAATGTTTTGTAAGATGTAAATGATTCTATTCCTATCTTACATAATTCAAACTGTTTTGATCAAGCGAATTATCTCGGGAAATATATTCACGATTTCTATGTTCTTGCAATATGATAAATATGGCTTGTCCTTGTATTTATACTTGTACTAGCAAAACAGTGGAGTTTTGCTAACCCCCGAGTATTCGGGGGGTGGATGTCTGTTTTGCATCCAGGTACTTACAGGTTGCTGGGGAGCAATTCACAGGATCGTTACGAAGGATGATGGAAGACGATGATACTAATCACATGAAGACCAGTGTTGAGTCTTTTGGCGACGTCTTGCTGTTTTGTCCTTCCGTGTGTCTATTATTCCCGTTTTACGGGAATGTTGATTTATGTTAGCCCCTGCGTGGGTACGAGTTGCGAGAAAGAGTAATGTATGGTTGATGTGTATGTTGTGGTAAAAGACCAAATTGGTCTAATGGTTCGTTATTTAGCCATGTCGGCATGTAATGTGTTGTTGTGTTTTCTGTATTTAGCCTGGTAGATCCTCACGGAGAGGGTCTGCGGCGCTGTAATATTCCCGAACGGTTTGGGGGTGTTACAGAATATAGTATCAGAGCTTAGGTTGCGGAAACCTAGGCTGTCGGGTCGAGTTTTGTGTTGTCAAGTCTTGTCTTGTCTTGTCTTGTCAGATATTGTCTGACTGAGTCGTGTCGCGACGCGTCGTCTGAGTTTGTTGGTCGTGATTAGTATCGTGGGGCGATCATCATCTTCGTGCGACCTGTGGATGTAAGTCTCCCTTCTTTGTGTTGTGCCTCATGTGACATGAGCTGCTTGTATGATTATATCATTGATTGATTGAATCCTTCTGTGGATTTTTATTCCGTGATATGTGAGTAATCGACTCTAATATTTTATTTATATGCGGAGCGGTGTCACTACTAAGGTATTTTCGAACTGTATTTTATCCGCTGCGTGAGTCCTTTCAAAATGACTTTCAGTATTTTGCAAACTGAGTTCTAATTCGTAAAACCGGTTCCCTAAATCGAGTTTTGGCACTTTGGCCTTGAATGTTTTATGACGGTTTGATAAAGGATTTTGTGAGTTTTGGGCATTCTGGCCTATTGAATTTTTGAAAACCTTGAGTATCTTAGAAAATTAAATTCCGAGACGTACTTTTAAAATGAATTATTTTCTTGCGGTGTTTTCAAGGTGCTTTCTAATGCCGCAATACATTTCAATTTCCAGTTGAGGACCAAAAATATTTTGAGATATTTTCAATTCTGAAAGTTTTTCGCTAAAAGAAAGTGTCCTCATTTTTTTTATCAAACGCATGATGGTTTTCAAAGTCTCGACAATAATGTTTGCTCAACTTTTTTTTTGAAAGGTGATACTCAAGATCAACTAGTGTTTCCAAAGTCATTTTTTTTTCTCTCAAAGGTGGTTTTCGTTTTTAAAACCTATCCATGCCCGTTTGAGGGCTGGGTATGTATGTATGATGTTCGCGTTGTCGTTATGATGTTTGCTCCCGAGTATGATCGAATTGGTGGCATGAACTTCGAGGCGTTGCCACGCATTTGTTATACTAGCCCTATGTGAGAGGTGTGAACTGGTGTTTACTGTTTATCGCCTCGTGGTGATTTGCGTGTTGTCGCACGAGTGTGAGCTGTTGAAGCTTGGGTTTGTACGTTTGTGTACATGTGTGATTGTTTCATAATGTTTGTAATTATGTGCTGGTTATCGTTCGGGCCGTTGAGGTCGCCGAACGATACCGTCGTTGTTGTAGTGTTTGTGTGTGTATTACTTTACGATGGTAATCGTTGTATATGATATGTGTTATGATTCTTTGTTGTGCTGAGTTGGCATCTCCGCTATATTGTTTTGCAATGTTATGCCCCATTGTATCGAGCCGAGGTGTTTCAACCGTGATGTGCCGGGGCATGCACGTGTAAATTGTCCTTCTCGTCCGTAACGCGTTTCAAGTACGGAGTCGAGGAACACCGAATTCAGTTTTGCGAATTGGCAACTGAGACTTTCGGAGTTCGCGCTTCAGCACAGATATCTGGATCGACTCTGAGAGACCTATGGGAGATTTTCCTGTCGGATGCTTTTTGTGTTGTGACCTTGTTTCCGTTGTTGTGAGTTGCGGGGACGACATTTCTTTTATAAGAGGTCGGATGTAATACCCGTACTACATTTGACTTCTGCAGTTTCTCCTTCTAAATTCTATCGACTTGCACGTGTTCGTCGAAACTTTTTAAACTTGTTTGATGTATCAGTAGTCATCGTTCGAACTGGTTGTGACCTTGTTTCAGATCGACCTGTTTATCATCGTGACCCTTCCGAGTTCGGTTCGATTCTTGTGAACCTTGTTTAGAAGTAACGTCTTTCACTTTCTACTAGTTCTTTTAATGTCTGGAGTTGAAGTGGGGACTTCGGAGTCATTGTTCGACTGTTGTCATTCGATCATTGTTGTTTGATCGTTGTTGTTCGATCATTGTTGTTCGGTCGTTGTTGTTCGATCATTTTTGTTCGATCGGGGTTGTCTGACTATTGTTGCCTGATCTCGTACTGCGAAGAATTGTCGTTCACCGTTAGTCAATTGTTTCGAGTGTGGCCAAGTGAGTCACCGATCCGTGCATTGTGAGATGGTAGTTGAGAGATTTGGGGATTGAGGTTGTGTCTCTGCTCCGAAAGGACACAGAAATGCCTAGTGTAGTTTTTGAGGACTTCGGCGTAGTCCGAATTGTTTGTGGTTGTCCTTGTGGATCGTTTCTGTGTTTATTTCTGTTTTCTTGATTGTGCGTGTTTCCTTGTAATGGGTGCTTTGTGTTTTGTGATTGTTCGGATAATTGACTTGGTTGTATTATCAGTTTGATGACGCTTGTCACTTGTTGGTTTTATTATGTCTCTACCGGTGGCATTGTGTTGGTCGTCGTGGAGCGTGTTTTCACGCCGTATGTGTCTTTGCGTTTCTTGCAGCGTTTCGCCGTTGGGCGCGAGTTTTCGGTTTTTGTGTATCTCGTCGAGTTTTCCTGGTGGGGATATTGCTTCTCCTTACTTGTTTTAAGTTTCGGGACGAAACTTCTTTTAAGGAGGGTAGAATGTAATACCCGTAATTTCGATTTTCGGTAATTTCTTTTTTTTGGCGAAAGTCCGTTTTGACGACTCGCTCATGACCGTTTCGTCATTCCGAGAATGATTAATTCTGCACTTTTTGTCATCCGAGTTCGTTTCGGTGTCGTTTTGTTGAGTTCCGTGCTTTTTGACGACTTTTCCGCACTTGAGTTCGATTCTTGCGAATCTCGTTGGAGACTGCTGTTTCGAGTTTCCCGTAAGTCCATTTAACTTTGTTAGACGTGTTGTGAACTTCGGTTTGGTTATTTGATCACGTATCGTGATTTTCGGACGTTTTGGGCCATTTTCTTAATTTCCCAAAGTTTGGGGTAATTACTTTCCGTTGTCGAATTTCGAGCCTTCAGCTGGTCGGAATCGTGTGTTCTCTTAGCGCTTGGGTTCGTCTTTGTGAGTACTTCGTAACCGTATTTTCGAATCATATTCAGGTTCGGGTTTCGGGGTCGTTCGGACCGTCGGAGTGGCCACGACCGAGACGGCCGCAGCAGGTACTGGCCTGGCCGAGTTACGGCCGTAAGGTGCCGATTACGGCCGTAAGTGATCGGCAGGCATGGCCTGACGAATGCCGGTTACGGTTGTAAGGGCCGAGAGTTACGGCCGTACGGGTGCCAGGCAGCTTCCGGACGAATGCCGGTTACGGCCGTAAGGGCCTTCCGGGTACGGCCGTAAGTGCCGAGTTACGGCTGTAAGGCCCCGCCGGTTACAGCCGTAAGTGATCGGCCATGGTCGGCTATTTAAAGGCCTGGACGTGGATCTCTCGGCCATTTTCCATTTTTCCTTCGCTTTTCGCGACCCTTCGACGGAATTTGAGGGTTTTTGATCGGGAACATCATAGAACATCATTTTTGGAAGGCTTGTGTTGATTATACCATCATCTAATCCGTGTTCTTCGTCCAAATCGAGGTGTTTTGGCTTGAACCCTTGTTTTTGAAGATTTTGGGGATTTTCCTTTTGATTTCGATTCCAATCCATTTCTAATCAATTAGTTGTTGTATAAACGTTGTTTTAGACGTGTTCTACGGATTGTATATCCGTATTTCGAGTTCGTTGGAATCCAATCGGGATTTTCGGTTTTCTAAGGAACCTTGAACATTTAGTATCCGATTAAATGTCTCAAAGGGTTCCCTTCAATTCTTGACCGTGTTTTCCTTTGTTTTCAATTGTTATTCTCATAGTAACCGTGTTTCCGTTGGATTTCACGGAGGATTGTAGGTGTTCGGGGTTTTCCGAGTTGTGCCGTATTCGTAGGAATATTCGGGTGCCGACTATCGAGGCAAGTATCTTGCCCATACTTTTCATGTTTCGTAGATGGAATCATTGATAAATGATTTTATGTTCAATCCGAATGTTTTAGTGAACTTTTAAAAAGATCGGTATGTTCTTGATAATTGTTGTCTCTCAAAAGATAACTCGTATGCTTCGGGGATTAATGTTCTTTCGGAATATGTGCGTTAGTTTCGTATATTGGAAGATGTTAAACATATTTAGTGAATTTAGTAGACCGTAATTATTTGCCGAGGATTATGTATTGATATGTGTAATTGTTCGGTGAATATGTGACGTTGTGTGATATTAGTTGTTATTTCTTCGTGAGGAGGTTGTGACGCTTGGTGTTGTTTGGTATTGGTATTTGCTTGTGGTTGTGTGACATTAGTTGTGACTGTACGTCGACTAAAGTGGCCATTCTAGCGAAGTACCTAGCATTTGTATGCATATTCTAGTATTCGAATTATGGCTTCCCGTGGCATTGTGGGTGATATGTGTATGTTCACCTAGGGACGGTCTGACGGGACCTCTAGGGATACGTATTGCCGTGAGTGTGCGTATCACGAAATGTGGTTAACCACCCAGGGATGTCCGACGGGGCTCTCCGGGGTGCGACGGCCGTGAGTCTCGTACCAACGGTTAACTTTGAAATGTTGTGTTGGAGAACTGTGATTTTTGGCGTATATTTTGTCTGATTAGAATGGCAGTCCAAATGGTATCGTACTTAGCTGGAATGGCACCAGTAAATGTGTTGTGTGTGATTTGTCCCTTGACTGTGATAATTTGGTAAGGGTACGTGAGTCCTGTGGTTTCTCTGTGTATTGTAACTCTGCGGTGTGTTGAGTTCGACCGTATGGTCAAGTTGCAAAGTTGTGCTCTATATTGTCGTTCTGTGAGACCGTTGTCGTGGTAATGTTTGACACGGTGTAGTTTATGTCGGGTTATTCTTGTGAGTGTGTGATGTGAATAAGTTGATTCACGGACCCCCGTGCTTGTGGTTGGAATGTTATGATTGGGTCGGGGACCCCGTATTTTGTTATCGGAATCGTATTTTGAAATAAATGATTTTTGGGCGGTGTCCCTGAGTGTTTCGAAAGGCTTGAGAATTCTTAAACCCCAAATGCTTTCAAAACTCCCGAGAATCTTAAAAGGTTTTGTAAGATGTAAATTATTCTATTCCTATCTTACATAATTCAAATTGTTTTGATCAAGCGAATTATCTCGGGAAATATATTCACGATTTCTATGTTCTTGGAATATGATAAGTATGGCTTGTCCTTGTATTTATACTTGTACTAGCAAAATAGTGGAGTTTTGCTAACCCCCGAGTATTCGGGGGTGGATATCTGTTTTGCATCCAGGTACTTACAGGTTGCTGGGGAGCAATTCACAGGATCATTACGAAGGATGATGGAAGACGATGATACTAATCACATGAAGACCGGCGTTGAGTCTTTTGGCGATGTCTTGTTGTTTTGTCCTTCTGTGTGTCTATTATTCCCGTTTTACGGGAATGTTGATTTATGTTAGCCCCTGCGTGGGTACGAGTTGCGAGAAAGAGTAATGTATGGTTGATGTGTATGTTGTGGTAAAAGACCAAATCGGTCTAATGGTTCATTATTTAGCCATGTCAGCATGTATTGTGTTGTGTTTTCTGTATTTAGCCTGGTAGATCCTCATGGAGAGGGTCTGCGGCGCTGTAATATTCCCGAACGGTTTGGGGGTGTTACAGTTTTTCCGGAAGTTGAATCTTTGCATTATGAATGCCATCTCTTCCTCAAAATCTCGGGGATTTGGAGGCTTAACTTCAGATAGGCTCTTGGCAGGGGACTCAGCTGCAAATACTATTCCCTTTTCTGCAGGCTCGGTTGATGATGAACATGGAAGCTCGAACTCATAAGCCTTTAGATCATAGAACAGCTCTTGAATCTTTATTTTGTTGAGGTCCTTGGATTCCCTCATGGCCACTACCTTCATACTCCATTCTGGGTTGAGAGATCTTAGAACTTTCAGGGCCATCTCCCTGTTGCCATATGTTTTTCCCAGAGAATTGATTTCATTTATTATCTCTGTGAATCTTGTGTCCACTTGATCGATTGATTCACCATTCTTCATTTTGAAGTTATCAAACTTTTGAGTAGCGATTGACAACTTATTCTCTTTATCAGCTCAGTTCCTTCAGACATCACAGCCAATGTGTTTCAAATTTCTTTGGCATTCTTGCAATTCTTTATCTTGACCATGGTTGATTTGTCAAGAGTCTGGTACAGCACATCTCTGGCTCGGTTGTCGAGATTGGCCAGCTTCCTTTCTTCAGGGGTCAGCTCCGTCCTCTTCTTGGGGATCTTATCTAGCTTCCCAACTGCAATTTCTTCAGGGGAGTTGTCCTTCTCAAAGATGAAAGGACCGTCTTCAATTAAGCACCACATGTCGTCATGTATGGATGATAAATGTGCCTGCATTCTTATCTTCCAAAGATCATACTCGTCAACTGAAAAAACAGGTAACCTAGAGTGCATGTGTTGCATGTGTTCCATTCTAAATGAGAGATTAAAATGTATATCCTCGATATATGGATCTAGTTCTAAAAAGTTGAACCAACCTCTCTGATACCACTTGTAGGTCACAAGTTGTCACGAATAATTCTAGGGGGTGAATAGACTTATTGAACTCTTTTTCCACGAAGGATCAGGAGTTTCTCAGCTGTGATAAGTACAGATGACTTGAAGTCATCTGTAGACAAGATATGCGGAAGACACAGCTAATGACGTAAGCAGATAACTAAATAATAGAACAGTAAATATGTATGCAGCAGGTAAATATGATGTTTAAAGCAGTAAAACACGCAGGCAATTATAGTGGTCTCGGAGGTGGGGTAATCCTCTACTAATCCATTGTTCTCCAAACCAGTTGGAGATGAATTCACTATAATTCTCAACCAGTGATAAATAATACTATGATTCTTCCTAGCTACAACAACTTCCAGCTAGTGGAAATCCCGTCGTTGCAACTCCTTTGACTGTCTAGCACCTCTTGATCTAAAATCCTCAGATGCCTATCAGTATCACAAACTTCAACCAGTTAAGTACCCCGAACTCAGGTTTAAAGACACGAGTGGTTGTCTTCTCCAACTAAGAGCTTCTTAGTATAAGAACTTTGAACTTTTGCTCTTCACGATGCTATTATTCGCTTTGTTTGCTTTGATTGCTTTGTTCGCTTGTAAGTGTTGTTCGCATCGTACTTTGATCAATTCAAATCTTTAGGTATATATAGATGTCGATCCTTGAGCTTCCTTCATAGCCGTTGCATTTCCTATAACAAATTCGTCCGTTGGAGAAATAGACTTCTTTGTTTTTCTTTCCAAACGTTGCAAGGCTGGATTCCCTTATTTTAATCCATTTCCGACCGTTGTGAAGACTTTCACGTTGTAGCGCCGAATCTTTAGATTATAATATGCTTAAAGTCTTCAGAGGTGGGTCTCAATGGATATTTAATTCTTTGCTTTCCGGGAGTCTCTCCAGTCCGTCTCTCTATGCCTGCATGTGACTTTCCGTGATTATTGACTTTTCAACGTATGCTGACGTGGACTAGATTACTTGGCTGAATACTTTGACAGATCTTATCTGAACTCTTTGGTCAATCTGTCTGATGTGCAGTCAACATTCTCTGATGTCGGACTTCTCTGATGTAACTTCTCTGAGGTGAAGTTCTCTGTCCCGACTAATCTTATCTGATCTAATGCCATGTTTGAAGTCTTCTTACCTAATGAACTTATCTAATCTGATGGTCAAACTTCAGTTGACTGGACTCCGTCTGATCACTTGACTGCAGTATGGTCAAAACTTCTCTGATAATTATTTTGACAGGACTTCTCTGATAAATCAGTTTCTGCAGAACGTTGTTTGATGATAAGTCGTCTGTGGTCAACCTTCTCTAAACAGTTGAGTTGACCAAGACTTCTCTGATTAAACTTGTCTGCAACTCGTCTTTATGCAGTGTTTTGGTCAAACCTTTCTGATGTATCTGTTGACCAAAACTCGTCTGATATTGAACTTGTCTGTGATTTATACTTAGCCTATTTTTAGCCTAACTTACATGGCCTACAGAAGATACTCATTTGGTTCTTCTTTACATGTTGCTAAGTATTCAACTATACATAATCTGGCCTTGATACGGAATTGACTAGTCCGAATAAAGAAAACGAAGCAAGGATCGACGTAAATGGCCTTACAATGCGTCATGCACGTACGGCGACATTTTTACACGAGAAAACAGACACAAGACATAAAAGGACCAAGCTGCAGAGCTCGACCGTGTCCAACCTGCCGGAAAATGTCCAACCTGCCGGAAAATGTCACCACTTGCAGGAAAATGCCGATCACTGCGGACCGAACTCGGCCGTGTCATCCGACACGGCCCGTGCCGTACTCGTCCGGAAATGCCAAAGTCAGTGTCGGCCGAACCCGATCGTGTCGTCCGACACGGTCGAGTCTTAATCGTCCAGAATTGCCGGAACATCTGCCCGTCCAACCCGACCATTCCAGGCGACACGGTCGAGTCCTCCTCGCCCAGAAATTCCGGAACGCCTGTCGGCCGAACCCGACCGTGCCGGGTGACACGGCGAGTCCCGCGACGCCCGTCGATCGCGCCATGATCGTGTCTCGGGACACGGTCAAGTCCCTGCCAGCATCCCCCTTATTTTATACACTTTTGTGTATTTTTGTCTTCTCTTTTCCTTTCTTTACTCTTTTAGGGATTGTGTTCCCGTGTTTTGTGATATATGTTTCTTTTTTTATTTTATTTGATTTGTTTTGATTATTCAAAGATTTTGTAATCTTTGAATTATTTTCTTTTTTTGTTTGATTCCTTAGTAGACTTAGACTACATCTCCTATAAGTAGTCTTTAATTATCACTTGTAATAGGCAGATTATGAATTGAATGTTGTATAAGAAGAATACACTTTGTATTTTCCTTGGTGAATGCTTTTCATCGAAACTTGATTATAATTCGACGCGTTTTCGAGTTTTAATCTAATCGATTCTCAATAGGTCTTGAGGAAAGATTACCTTATCAAACTATAGGTCTAGTTTGATAATCATCTTCACATTGTTCTTAATTATACGACCGAATTGCCCTACTTTCGGTTAATTCTTACGAGTGTTACACATATTCGAGTGTTGTGAGGATCAACAATATTTCCCCTGCATTACATGCGAGTTTACGTCCATCTTTAATACGTAATTCATTAGTGGCATCCGATGCGAGTTTACGTCCATTACATTCGATGCGTTTTCGAGTATTAATCCGATCGATTCTCAATAGGTCTTGAGAAGAAATCTCTTATCGAATTATAGGTCTAATTCGATAAACCCTTGTCCTTGATCATTCAAGTTTTCTTGATCGATTTTATCACATTATCCGATATTACATCCAAAAATACATCCAAAAACACCATACTCGTAAAAAGCCTTCCGCTATCATACACTTACATATACTTCGCCCGATACATATTCGTATTCCCAAGCGAATCCGTATCATAAGTGGTATCGGAGCCCAAGGTCATCTCCTTGGGCGATTTATTCAATGATTGCTTGTCGAAGAAAATATCTCTTGATTCTTGTCATCGGAAACCAAACCTGAATTTCTTAATTCAGTTAAGGTTCTTGATCTTTCAACAAAATGGAGTTCAACGATATTTATCTCTTGGCGATATTACGCGACGCATTACACAGCATACCGGAGTTCATGGGACATTCCGATCCAGAAGCAGGTGTTGATTGGCTCCACGTTTGTGAAGAGTTTTTAAACCACAATTTATCCAGTAGACCGCCGAGTCTCGTTGGCGACGAAACGCCTTCGTGGTCGCGCCTCGACCTGGTGGCAGAAATTGAAAACCAGCCGTTTACACCAAGGTAAACCCAAACTAAGAGACTGGAACAAATTCATAAAACACTTTACTCGGAAATTCATCCCCACAAATTCTCACCGCCACGATCCACCAACGGCACCACACCGGAAATTGCAGAAGTTCAGCGCCACCCCGCCACCGACATTCGATCTAAGGTTTTTCCACATCACTGAGCAGCACAATGACGAATTTCCAGCAAAACCTTTTTCCTATGAAGACGATGCCCCTACTACCATTTTTAATGAAGTAGATGAGGCAAAGGTTTCAACGACGCAACACAACGAAGAAGACGATTTGGTTAGTGTTTCCCTAATTGACAAACCTGGATCTTGCTATTAAGAGCATGAGCCAATTAATTGTGTTGGCCAAATTGACCAAAACGGACCAAATTATTTTAATGGTGAGGAGCCTTTTAGTGTCATATAAATCGGGACGGATTATGAAGGGCCACCAGTATTTGATACCGAACCAGTTGGCGAAGAGGAACCCATAATTGATTCCGTGTTTCCCATTTTTGATGGTGCACCCGACGTGAAATCAATAATACTTCCCATTTTTGATGTTGTGCCCGACGACGATCTATATCTCGATGAAAGTTGTTTTGAAGATTTTCGTCCAATTAATGATGCAGACTCCAATGAGGTGTTTTCGGTTCTTGATACGGAGCAAGAAGATGTTATGATTCCGGAACATCTATATCTTGAGCCTTACCAAGATTTTGATATGAAAGTCGACGACGAAGCATTTTTCCCAGGTCTTGAAGTGGCATCCGATGAAGAGCGACCTATTATTACTGTCGTGTTTCTCATTTCAGATGTCCGGTTATATGATGATTCATATCGTGATATCGGTATTACCTCGAAGAATAATTATTATTATTTCATTAATAATGATAGTTATTTATTTGGTGATTCCCTGAGATCCCCTATTACCTACCGTCTCAAGATTTTGGGCCATATACGCACTGCGGATATTTTCGAAATCAAGTACGTAGAGGTTTTAGCTATTTCATCTGGAAACGATGGGAGTTCATAATTGAGGACAATTCCCTTTAAAGGGGGAGGGAATGATACGGAATTGACTAGTCCGAATAAAGAAAACGAAGCAAGGATCGACGTAAATGGCCTTATAACGCGTCATGCACGTACATCGACATTTTTACGCGAGAAAACGGACACAATACGTAAAAGGACCAAGCTGCCGAGCTCGACCGTGTCCAACCTGCCGGAAAATGTCCAACCTGTCGGAAAATGCCCAACCTGCCGGAAAATGTCACCACCTGCCGGAAAATGCCGATCACTGCCGAACGAACTCGGCCGTGTCGTCCGCCACGGCCCGTGCCGTACTCGTCCGGAAATGCCAAAGTCACTGTTGGCCGAACCCGACAGTGTCGTCCGACACGATCGAGTCTTAATCGTCCAGAACTGCCGGAACGTCTGCCCGTCCAACCCGACCGTGCTAGGCGACACGGTCGAGTCCTACTCGCCCAGAAATGCCGGAACGCCTGTCGGTCGAACCCGACCGTGCCAGGCGACACGGTCGAGTCCTGCCGACGCCTGTCGACCGCGCCGCGGCCGTGTCTCGAGACACGGTCGAGTCCCTGCCGGCATCCCCCTTATTTTATACACTTTTGTGTATTTTTGTCTTCTCTTTTCCTTTTTTTACTCTTTTAGGGATTGTGTTCCCATGTTTTGTGATTTATGTTTCTTTTTTTTATTTTATTTGATTTGTTTTGATTATTCAAAGATTTTGTAATCTTTGAATTATTTTCTTTTTTTGTTTGATTCCTTAGTAGACTTAGACTACATCTCCTATAAGTAGTCTTTGATTATCACTTGTAATAGGCAGATTATGAATTGAATGTTGTATAAGAAGAATACACTTTGTATTTTCCTTGGTGAATGCTTTTCATCGAAACTGGATTATAATTCGACGCGTTTTCGAGTTTTAATCTAATCGATTCTCTATAGGTCTTGAGGAAAGATTACCTTATCAAACTATAGGTCTAGTTTGATAATCATCTTCACATTGTTCTTAATTATACGACCGAATTGCCCTACTTTCGGTTAATTCTTACGAGTGTTACACATATTCGAGTGTTGTGAGGATCAACAATATTTCCGCTGCATTACATGCGAGTTTACGTCCATCTTTAATACGTAATTCATTAGTGGCATCTGATGCGAGTTTACGTCCATTACATTCGACGCGTTTTCGAGTATTAATCCGGTCGATTCTCAATAGGTCTTGAGAAGAAATCTCTTATCGAATTATAGGTCTAATTCGATAAACCCTTATCCTTGATCGTTCAAGTTTTGTTGATCGATTTTATCACTTTATCCGATATTACATCCAAAAATACATCCAAAAACACCATACTCGTAAAAAGCCTTCCGCTATCATACACTTACATATACTCCGACCGATACATATTCGTATTCCCAAGCGAATCCATATCAGGCCTACAGAAGATACTCATTTGGTTCTTTTTTACATTTTTCCAAGTACTTAAAACATACATTTGAATAATCAAATATAGGGATGCCATCATCAAAATCTAATAAGTATTCCTAACACTTGCTTCGTTCGGAAAACCGCTATCGAGTAGTGAGAAATTCAAGAAAATCTTACGATCACTACCTAGCGAATGGGACGGCACCGTGACGGCAATAATGGAATCTAAAGATCTCAACACACTCAATTTTAGCGCCCTAGTTGGTTCGCTAATTAATTATGAGATAGTTCTAAAATCACGGAACAACAAGCCGAAGCCGAAGGAAAGAACGACAGCTATGAAAGCTAAGATGTCTCGCAAAGAAGAAATCCCGGTGGATGAAAGTGACGAAGAATCGGCATATTATGCCAAGAATATTATTAAGTTTCAGAACTTAGTAAACCGGAGAAAGAAAGACATCAAAATTGGCGAATCTAAGAAATTCGACAACAACTGTCGAATCTATGGTAAACCAGGACACTTCGCGAAGAATTGCCGAGCAAATCAGAAGGAAGTACTAGTTGCGACGTGGAGTGACGAAGACGAGGACGAAGATTTCATCAATCAAAATAACCTCGCACTTATGGCAAGAAGTACATTTGACGAAAGCGACGTCGAAAGCCAAGTTAGTGCATCGTCTCAAGATGAATTATTTGAAGCATTCGAATTACTGCATACAGATTTTCAAAATACTTTATCTGAAATTAAATCCCTCCAATCTAAAATAAATTATTGGAAACCGAAATTTCCAAAATTCTTGGAAAAAGGAAATTTATCGAGACCGATCATTCTCATTGCCTTGAAAATGAAAATATTTTAAAGAATGATCTTTGGAAGTTCAAAACAAGCTAAAGATTTTAACGAAGAAATTTTCGTGTGGAAATGATAAATTTGAACAAATGTTATCGGTTCAAAAATTTACTTTAAACAAACAGGGGTTAGGATTCAAACCACATATTAAAACCGAATCCTTAAATTTCAAAATACCCCGTTCTGAAAAATGTTTAAAAATTGGGCACCACATTTCGAATTGTAAAAGCCCACGTCGGACGATTAAAATTAAAAAGGTTTGGATTCTTAAAGGAACCACTATTCCGAATATTGTCTATTTAAATGAAAAACGACCGACTTTCGGTTGGATCCCCAAAAATAAAAATTAATTTTCATCAATTAGTATTTTTATTGATATTTTCAAAATTGGTATTTTACTCGGGGGGAGTATTATATTTTTTTCATAAAGAGAGAGATTTTTGTCAGGGGGTTATACCCTTTTTATGCAGATTTTATCATACCATATTATATCATCAATTTGTATCCTTTATACGCTCTTTGCTGATCACAAAAAGGGGGAGAATATAGTTGAATTGGATAAAAAGCGTCATGGAAGAATCACGAGAAAAATAAAAAGTAAAAAGGGGGAGAGAAAAATAAAAAGGAGAAAAGTCGAAAAAGAAAACGGAGAAGTCGAAAAATGAAAAGAAGGAGTCGAAAAGGAGAAAGAGAAAAGATGGGAAAAACTAACGAAACGATCAAAGCCGAAAACTTTGAATCGTACAAATATATATATATATATATATTATTTTGCAGGTTTTATCCAATTCAAGGTGTTGTTTTGTAATCATCAAAAAGGGGGAGATTGTTGGAATATTTTATTCCAAATATTCATTAATCGAGTTTTGATGATTAGTTGTTAAACAAAGCAAAACAGCAAAGGCATTTAAGCTGGACAAAATCACCTGATAGTGTATAACGTATGTAACGCAGAGGAGATAACGTACATTACCTGATCAGACGGGTGAAAGCTGACTGCAGATAGACAATCTTAACGCACGCTATGTGCATTGCATAGCGCAGGCTATCAAAGGCAATTTAAAGTACGTAACACAGACAGGTTAACGTACGTAATGACAATTCAAAACAGATGAATGTTGGAAGATTCCAGGTCAAAGTCAACCACTCAACGGATACTTTGACAAATGCAGGCAACGGCTATATGAGGTTAACGTACGCTACAACGTATAGTTAACGTACGCTACGAGGACTTATTAACGTACATAATATGAAGCGACAGTGTACGTAACAGAAGAAACGAAAGCTGCTGGACTGAAACTGGAAGCCGGTAATGTACGCTACATGATGTCTATAACGTACGTAACGAACTTAACAAGGGCTAGCACACGCTAAATAGTCAAATGCAGCTAACGGCTAGTTGGATGAAAATGGCTATAAGTACCAAACCATTTGGTATCAAACCGTACAACAACCTTGAGCAAATTATTCATACTTGAGATATCATTGTAATCATTCTAGTTGTTGTACTTGAGCTTATATTGATAAGTGATTGAGTGTTATACACGAAATCATACACGAGAGGAAAAAGAAAGGATAAGATTGGATTCGGTGTTATTAGGATCAAGAATCCGACATTGTTAGAATTGCAATCTATATCCGAGTGACATTTATATAGTACCCATAGAAAACTAGATTGGTTGATTCCTTGTACAATAGAAAAGGAAAACGGTTTAACTTGGACCGATAGAAAAGAAAAACGGTTTAACTAGGGCCGTCAAAAAGACAAGTGTTGTACGGTTTACTCGGACCGATAGAAGACGAGTTTGTAACGGTTATCCCTCAACTGATAGAAGAGAGGTGCAGAGTTTGATCTATAGCCTATAGAAAAAGATACCGAGAGAGAACGTAGGCACGTTTGGCCGAACCTCTATAAATCCTGTGTCGATTTATTTTCCGCACCTTTATTTAAATCGCTTCCGCAACGCGAAAGAGTTTTATAACTCTATCTCCAAATGGCAATACCGACCAATATCGCTCCAACACCCCTTAGGACCTTTGTTTATTTTCATTAGTGCTTCATCAGCTTTTGAAAAAAATAAGTGAACAATGCGCACTATCCTTACAAGCTTGGTACCTCGATGATGGTACTATTATTGGCGATTTGGTAGAAGTGGCAAAGGCACTTAACATTATCGCGGCGGAAGGTCCTGCATTAGGGATTATGTTGAATATTAAGAAAATCGAAATTTTCTTGCCCTCTTGCGATGGTCAAAAACTAAATAGTGAGTTCTTTCGTACTCAAATTTCTAGGCCGGACAGATGGATAAAATTGCTAAGAGGGGCAGTCAGTCAAGATTCTGCTTTTGTGAAGGAACTTGCCATTAAGAGAGCGGAAAAAGCAGCAGAGCTGATGCAGACTCTTTCAAATCTCCGTGATCCTCAGAGTGAATTGCTACTCTTACGTACGTGTATGGGTATCGCCAAGTTGTTGTTTGGTCTTCACATTTGTCAGCCAGGGTTGATGAGGGAAGCAGTAAAGATATTTGATGGAGGGCTGAGGGAGGCTATAGAGGATATTGTGGTTGGTGGGGGATTGTTCTTTGGAGATTTACAATGGACACTATCCTCTATACCTAATAGATACAGTTCTTAGTTTATATGCTAGTGAGGCGTCCCAATATGCCTTTTTGGCATCACGTGTCCACACATGGAGTCTGCAGGATTATATTTTAAGGAACAATGAGATAGAAGAAATGGATGGCAACTTCAATACTACTTTGAATAATCTACAGGTAACTCTCCCTGATTTTGATTTTAGCAGCTTTACCAATAAAGACACCCCCTAAAGCCTAAAGTTCTTTGCCGAGTGCTGTTTTTGTTAAAGTAAAAGACATGGACACAGTGTACGAGTTAACGGTTAGACAGAAAGCAGTTCTCAGTTGTCTTCAAGCAGCGCATGCCCAGGATTTCCTCCTTAATATCCCGATCGAAGGCCTAGGGCAAAAGATGTCACCATTGGAGTATCGTGCCATCCTAAAATACATGTTGATGATCCCTTTGTACCAAATATATAAACAGTGCACTGCTTGTATCACAGGTTGCTTAGACGCCTTTGGTGAGCATGCAGTTCGTTGCAAGGTAGACCCAGGTTTTAAACAAAGACATGATCATGTGAGGGATACTTTGTATGATGTGTTGTAGAGAGCGGGTGTTTCATCAAAAAAGGAAGCAGTTGTTAACTTTTTGACGGATCCACTTGTAGGGAGATCTACTCTCACGCTAGCAGATGTGCTTATTTTTGGGTAGGTTAATGGGAAACATGCTTGTGTTGACCTCACTGAGGTTTCTCCGTAGTGGGAATGGGATATGGTACATTTATAGTTGCGCAAGCAGCACTAAGGGCTGCCTCAGGTAAGATAGCAAAACATGAGAAAGCGTGCCATGATAATGGACATACACCTTTATTCCCGCTTTTGATACATTTGGCTTTTTAGCCACAGATGCAGTTGGATTCCTCAAGAGGGTACAAAAGTCATGCACAATAATGTCAGGACCCCAGGTTTGAGAGATTTTATTTTTAATGCTAGCGGCGCAATTTGTTGCCCGCTTTCTTATTGCGTCGATGTAATTATTGAGGACAGTTTGAAACTATAATCAGAATTTTAGTATAGGTAATTAACGGCTTCCACTACAGGGTTTGAGATAGAAATAGATACTAAAATCACCTTTCATTCTAATTTGGTTCTAGTACGGATACATAAATTTTAAAATGGTCGGAGTATTTGAACCTTATAGTCATTGTTTCGGATAGTAGTACATGGGTTTAAAACACAAATGGTATGAAGCCACTCTTTGGGTTTGAATGGATACGAACATATAAACTCTAAATGAATTCCAGTGATTGTATACTAACATTATTCTTTCAATCTTTTGCCATTCATCGTGGTAAATGATTTGGAATGATTGAATGCTCGTTAAACACTAATTATTAATTTTATTTATACAATTATAAAATTGGTTTATCTAACATGTAAAAATGGGAGACGGAACACATCAAATGGCCAGGAAAGTAAAAATCATATCGATCACCAAACGTATAAATTATTGAACCCAAACATTTATTCAAACGAGCCAAGAAACTAAGCAATACCTTTATTTCAGAATTAGAAATACATACCAACCCAAAAAAAGGTAGGAAGCCAACGGTCTAAGTATTCGAACCTTATACTCATTGTTTCGGATAGTAGTACATGGGTTTAAAACACAAATGGTAGGAAGCTACTCTTTTGAGTTTGAATGGAGCAAACATATAAATTCAAACGAATTCTGGTGATCGGATACTAATATTATTATTTCAATTTTTTGCCATTCATCGTGGTAAACGGTTTAGAATGACTGAATGCTAGTTAAATACTAATTATGTATTTTATTTATACTTATAGATTATAGTTATAGAACTTGTTTATCTAACATGTAAAAATGGGAGACGGAACACATCAAAAGGCCAGGAAAGTAAAATTCATATTAATCGCGAAAATTATAAATTGTTGAACCCAAACATTTATTCAAACGAGCCAAGAAACTAAACAGTACTTTTCTTTCAGAATTAGAAATACATGCCAACAAAAAAAATAGAAATACATGTTAATGTTGTACAAACACCCTCCTAAATTTTGTATATTTACTTAATAAGATCCCCATATTGAGGGTGTAATTTATAAAATAGATGGAGTATTTATGACTTTTTTAGAGAACACTATTTTTTTTAATAATTAGACTAATTTTCAAGATAATTAAGATAAAATATGTATAAAGGACGGTAATATTCTTTAAACTCTAAGAGAAGATGCATCCGAATAACAAGATAAATATAATACCCAGACAATTGTTGTATATTTTTATTCGACCCATGTGGTATATGATTATGTAATATATTGCCTAAAGTATTATTTCCCTTCTACATAATCTAGTATTCATGATCATATTGCGAAAAAGGTTGTTGATTCATGCATGTACCTGCATGAGTATTGCTCTGTTGATGAGGATCTATGTTGATCATGGTGAATCCTATTTCTGGGAATTAAAATTCCAAATATATACAACTATAATAATAAACTATAGTACGAGAGTAATTATTCATCAGAAGATTTTACTATTCGAACTTAAAAGGGAAGAAATGACCAAAATGCCCCAAATAAGATAAACTATGGGTAAAATAATAAGATCCATAATTCAGGACTTATCTCCTGAAATTTAGTCTTAGTATGTCAAAAATAAATTGCTCATAAAATTTCACTTGAATTGAGTTCGCTAAGATGGAGAAATAAGGTAAAAATAAAAATTTCAAGAATTCGAGGACCAAAATCGGACTTCTAGAAACCTTATGTTTTGGAATGAATTCAGAAATATTAAACTATCTAGACTTTTAAGTCAATAAAGGGCCTATACCAAAAATTTAAGGACAATCCGACACGAAACGAGAAAGACATGACCCAAATACTAAAAATGAAATTAAGACTTAAGTAAGGGGCACAAATATAAATTCTAAAAGAGTAAAATTCAAAATTGCTTTGGACATGAAACTACAAGTCTTAAGAATAATGTGCAACTTGATTTATAATTTTGATGCTATTTTGAACCCAAAACGAATTATTCAAATTTATAATATAAAACTTAATATTAAAAATGTAATGCTTAAAACTCAAAAGGTAAAACTTTAATGCAACTTTTGACTTTAAAACCTTATTACGATCTTTTAACAGTGAAATTCATAACTTTTTAATGTATAATTAGTCCTTACTGAATTATTCGAATTTATAAAATTTATAATCACAATAATGATAATGCTTAAAACTCGGAGTGGCAGAACTATAATTTTTCGACAGGTAAAATTTTCATGCAACTTCTGACTTCAAAACCTTACTTCCTAATGGACTTCATGCAATAAAGTTCATAAGTTTTATTCAATGTTCTAAATCCCTTACCTTATATTGAAATTTTAAGGAATTTAGGGCTACATTTTAAATTTCAAAACCTGAAATATTAGAAATATATTAAATATGATATTAAAATCAGTATAACTGTGTGACAGGCATGAATATTATCAATCAAATGAGTAAAATAAAATGGGAATAAGTATTGTACGGAACTGTTGGGATTCGGTGCCTAAATCGAAGGCCCATTGGAAGCGGTAAAATGAAAATTAATTCGATCCGAATCCCTACGAGGATCGATCGATCTACGTATATACGAATATATAAATGAAAACACAAGAGATGTAAGAAACTCACCCTTGCAGTCCGTTGATTAAATGGATTCCTTCTCTTGAGCTATTCCCCAAGCTTTAATTGTAAATCCCTACGATCCAATGTGCTCCAAGCCCTTGGATGATCCAACGTCGAAAATACAACGCCTCTACTTGCCACGCGCCGGAGAAACGAACAGGATGACGATCACCTTTCTATCCTCCAAGGATATGGCTAGAGCTAGGTGATGAAGCTATTGATTTGTGATTACAACACTCTAAGTGTATAACTCACTTACTCTCAATGAATCTCTCAATTTCTTCCAAGAACAATTCAGATGATATGAAGAAGATGATGAAGACAATTGAGAAAATGGTTTTTCTCTCTCTATCTCTCTTTCACGTTGGAATGTAATGTGTGTGTAGAGAGTTTGTCAAAGACATCTTCTTATATTATTTCCACCCTCATGTGAACAACTCATATCACATGAAGTCTTGTCCCACTAAGTCGTTATCACTCATTTAAGAATGAAACAAAAGACAAGAGGAAGATAGGTGGAAAGAGAGGGGGGCGGCCACGATGAAAATCGGACGAGTTCGATTCGTTTCGGACTCCCGAGAGTCCAAACAGATAAACTCCGATCCCATTCCGATGTATTTATATTGATTAATTAATCCAATTAATTAATCATATCAAATACATAACAACATAATTAATTTTTCCAAGAAATAATTATATCCATGAATTAAATCAATTACCCAGTAATATATTTAATTCATTAGGCCGTAAATTAATTTATCCAATAAATCAATTTAGACATCCAATGACCCAAATTTAGATATCCAATATCTAATATTCATAATGAGAGAATTAGCTTGATTCATTCTGTCGTCAATCCTATTGCACGACTCGGTAGGTCCGTCTCAGTCAGTAGTGGGAGGAACCAAAGAGTAGTAGCACCACCTAGCCAGCCTGGCGGCCTACACTGTACCCCAACTGAGAACGAATGATTGGGATCATTCAAGAACCATTCTGCCGTAAATACCAGTATACGTATAAACCTTTCTTTCAAATGTCCCGATCAAGATATAGGGTCACGGTCAGTCAAACCCTATCTGTACTTGACGCTATGCATGCGTTAATGCAAATCGAGATCATCGAGCTCTCGTGTATCCAATACAACTAGTTTGGCCAAAGACTTATGATCTCATCTTCCAATAACCGCACAGGACATATAACCCGCTCACAAACGGGAGAAAGAATTCTATCTTGGTATTCAGTAGGACCTGCTACTTGCCCGTCAAGATGCACGTCGAGGTTGACCCCCGCCTCCCGGTTTACAGGGTCGAACTACTCTAATGAAAATCTTGACGTCACAAGTACATCCCTACTAAATCCTCAAGTCGAAGGTTCACGAATACCTAGCACAACCTTTCGACTCCGTCATTGACTGTCCCGAAGTGAAATCCATGCGACAAATCGAGGGTGAGTCGATTCGAATATACTAATCCAATTAGCATACCTATAACGTGTTCTCCCACTAACCATTAGCGTTCGACAGGCATTCTCCATGTCAAAGAACACGTTATACAAGTCTTCACATAAACTTAACGCCCAGTCAAGTTTCATTGACTTGCGAACGATTAGGTATTTGAGCTATAAACCTTTCCAGTGCCGACCCCCTTATCCAAGAAGGAGTGGAACGTTTTGCTCTCAAATACATGGAATAGTTTCTATATATATATATATATATTTACGAGTTAGGAATGCCAGTAACTACCAGTAAATAAAGAAATATTCATTGCCTTATATAAATAATTTACATAATTACATGTACAATGCCCTCACTCAACATCCTCTGAGTGGCATTCGAGGGCATACTCCTAACAGGAACTAAGTGATACAACCTTCGCGTGTGAATCACCTCAAGAATTTGTACAAGTACCTTTATAGTACATTTTCTATCTATGTGCACTGAGGGATGGTTAGTCTAAGTCATGAATCAAGCACCGTGGCTGTGGTTCTAGGCAAAGCTACCATTATTTCATATTCCATTTAAACCGAAGGACGAAGTGATCATAAGGTGACTGGCCATAGTTTCGGGTACAGTCGTGATTATGATATGATGCAGGTATAGACCCACAACTAAGGATATCGAGCCTAAATAAGAGATAAGATAGTACGTCACCAAGTGTGAGAGCAGTAAATCTCAAAGGCCAATGTGATTGTGACGGTTCGAGAAACAGCTAAGGCCATGGTTATTAAACCAAGGATCATGGTGATAGTCAAATGTAAATTTCTGGTTATGGATCTAAGACTTTATTATGAGACTAAGGGAATTAGTCATATAGACGACCTTATGAAGCTAAATACTCATTGATCATTCGATGTCGTACATTCATAATACTCATCGACAATCTACAAAGATTGACTGTGAGTTCATAATATTTATAACATAAGGATAAAGGCATAATATTTTGAAAAACTTGCGCCAAATACCAATCATTACTTTCCAATGTGGGAGAAAATATTGTTGGAAATAAAACGCAGTGGAAACGAAGTTGGTAAAAATTTGATAAAAGCTTTTACGCATCCACAAGCTCAGAACCTATTTAGGCATGTGTTGTGCGGCGATTTATACGTCTCGATGGCGATCGGCATAATGGTCAGGAGCCAACTAAAGAAGACAGATGCTGGGCAAGCGCCTAGCGGTCGACGTCCAAGGCGATCGTCCATTAGCATCTGGCGATCGCCTCTATTGTCCGACTGGAGACGATCGTCCCATGCCATTTGTGAATCCAATACCCGTCAAAGTCTGTGAAGACCGAATCTCGTGTGAATACCCACGTGCAGATCCGCAAAAGGCGCCGCGAGAACAGGCCCTACTCTAGCCCATCAGCAGCTGTCAGTGATAATGACGGCCTCACCAACTGACAGGCCCGCCGAAAGGACCTAAGGTGGGACTGCCCAGGACAGCGAGAAGAGGCACCTGCCGCCTCCTCATTGGTTCGCGCCTCTGGCAACCAGCAACAGCTGCGGACTTTAAGGAAACAGTTCCACATCCTGGGTCGATCGCCCGCCTTATTTAAATATAGGAAACGGCGGTCGCCCACGGCGGACAGGGACACCCGAGCAATCCTTTCTCCTATAAATAGGAGGCCTCCAGCATTGGCAGAGGGACAGTGAAAATCGTGAACACAAACACAGTTTACAACGTGCACGCACAACGCCAAAAGAAAACTATACAGAGAACTCTCCATCTTCGTAACAAGAATTCACAGAGCTTCAACTCTGGTTCTTCCGGCAATCTTCAGCACTCGATAGCTAAGATAACTAGAGCCTTTACACTCATTGTAATTGTACTCTAACATTGATATCTGTACTCACTAGTATTCATATTAATAACATCTCGCGAGAGCATTCAATCCCGGGACTAACAACCCCGGCAAATCTTGTGTTATTTATTTCTTCACGGACGTGCTCTCGCATTTTGTTTGTTACTCGTCCATTCCAGCATATCATCTATGGATAATATTTTGGGTAACAACAATTCGCGCTAGAAGAAGGGGGATCGAACCTCCGTTTTTTATTCCGAACGTCTCGAAGAACACTCACTGTTCTCTGGGGCATACACTTGAAGAAACACTCACTGTTCTTCAAAGAAAAACCTTCAGAATCATGACATATGCCACGACCTCCAAAAGAGCCACCCTACGATCTGCCAGACATCTTATTCCGGCCCAGGCCGAGTCCCAACCTATGGCAGAAGGCGACTGCGGCGACACTAGGCTCTCACTCCCGCCCCCGAGGGACAGCCCCAGCCTCTCACTCAGTTAGTTCCAAACCACGGAGCAGATCGAGGAGGCTATGGACATCCTCAGGGAGCGACGAAGGGCATGCGACTCGCCCACCATTACTCCATCAGCCATCCGCCGTGCGGGAAAGCGGAAGCTCAAGGGGCTATATGCCAAGAAATCATCAGAAAGCCTCGAGCCGCAAGAAAAGGCGCTCGTAAGGCGGGACGATTCCGTCTTCAGCCGCCTAGGGAGTGATCCCTCATGGCAACCCGGGCATTCGGGCCCCAGCCGGGTGACATCGAAGTTCGAATTCGTCACCAGGAGTTCGGCATACCCGACTCCCAGAAGACAGGCCGGCCAACGGGCTCCCACTCGCCCAAGAGTTGAGCTCGGTGGATGAGAACTCGTCACCTACCACGGGGCCAGGAGATCGGTACATGATCGCCTCGGATCCCGTTCCGAGAGCCAATCCGCGAGCAGTCAGGCTACGGCGATGGCCGCCATGCAGTGCCAGCTTGACGAAATGAAGGTACTCATAGAAACTGGGATAGGCGCCAAGATATCGATCGCCGGACCGAGTGAGCCGCTCGCGGACCAGATCGAGCTCGCCCCCGTACAACCGAAGATCGCTCCTCCTCAAACACCTCTATATGAGGGGAGATCGGATCCTGAGACCCACTTGAGAAATTTCCAGATTTACATGACCGGATGTGGGGTATCGGACGCGATGAAGTGCCGAACGTTCCCATTGACATGGGGCGATCTTGCCCATATATGGTACATCTCACTGCCACCACACTCAATCAACTGTTTTGAGAAACTGGCGAACGACTTCACGTCGCATTTCGCTGCCAAAGTCGCTCGACCAGAAGGCCCCCACCGCATGATGAAGATCAGGCAGGGGAAGGACGAGCCCGACGAAGACTACATAGACCGGGTAGATGAAATAGTCCTCACCGGCGAGCCCATTAGCGACGAGCTCGCTCTCTACTCGGTCCTAGGGGGATTCTATGGCCATTCACCCATGTTCAGGCACCTCACGAAGGGCATCCCCTCGACCTACGTGATCTTCCGCGTCAGGGACGCTGATTTTTTGGCTAGGCAGAGGATGCTCACCCTTCGCTTAGGCGAGGGATCTACCAGGGAAGGGAAGGTGCCATCTTCCATCCCAAAAAAGACAGTCGCCAAGCCAAGAAAGGCAGTCGCAAAGCCGCCCGGTGAATTCAAGGCCTTCGAGGATGTGGAAGTTCACCTTTTCCACAACCTCAATCTGTCTCCGGCCCACATTTTCAATGCCATAAAGTGGCGCGAGTGGCTTAGCAAACCAAAGCCGATGAGGGACAACGGTCATCTAGACCGCAACAAATTTTGTGCCTACCACAAGAGTCCTGGCCACAACACCAGCCAGTGTCGCGACCTCCTCAGACAACTCTGGAGACTATTTGAGGAAGGCAAGTTGGATAACTTGGTTACCAAGCCAGAACCCTGGGAAGAAAGGACCGGGGGGCGCGATCGCCGATAGAACGACAGAATCCTTCCTAATCCGGTCGCCAGGATCGAGCAGAACGAGCCGGAGTACTCAGACGAATCAATCCCTCCGATCAACCCTGGCATCCAGATCAATATGCTTCAGTCGGGAGGTAGAAACCTCGGAGGTCTTTCCCCGGTTTCCACCAGGTCGAATAGAAAGCGGAAGGCCGAGCTGAGGGCGTTCGCAGGGGTCCATGTCGTGGTGCCCCCAAAGCCGACCATCTCCAGAGACGCGCTCATCACCTTCTCCAACAAAGATAGGGAGGGAGTGCAGTGCCCCAAAGAGGATGCATTGGTAATCTCTGCATGTATCCTTGGGAAAATGGTCGATCGCGTGCTAGTTGACAATGGGAGCTTTTGCAATATCATATTCAAATCCACTCTTGACCAGCTCGGCAACCTAACCAAGTTCATCAAGCCATTCGATACCGTGCTTCAAGGGTTCGGAGACAACACGGTCCAAGCCTATAGAAGGATCAAGCTCTCTGTCGAGCTAATATGCTATTACGATCCTAAGGTTAGGATCCCTAGGAACCTCAATTTTGTAATCATAGCATCTATAATGGGTTCCTAGGTCGCCTATTTCTAGAAACCTTCGAGGCGGTCGCCTCTTCTGTCTTTTACTGTATCAAATTCCCCACTGCCGACGGGACGGTCGGTACTGTAAAAGGAGACCAGCTAATGGCTAAGAAATGTTTGAATTACTCCTGTGTCGTAACTTCTTTAAACACTTCCCATACTATTTATAACATCGAGACGATCGACAATCAACCGATGGAGATCGACGAGCCAAGCACCTCATACCAGCCTGACTCAGAGGACGACATCTCACATCGATTGACGGACGACATCGAGCCAAGGATCGGTTTCGAGCCAAGCCTCGACATCGATCCAAGGATAGAGTCCAGAAATCGTTCCAAACGAGAAGCGACCGTCCCCATTGAAGAGTTGGAAAGTATAACGATAGATCCGGCTCGCCTGGAGCGGGAAGTGCAGATCGGCACAAGCGTCGGTCTCGAGTTAAAGGATGATCTGATGAGTTTACTACGTAAGAACATCGGAGTCTTTGCCGGGTCGCATCAGGATATGGTCGGCATAAATCCTGAACACGCTTGCCATTATCTAAAGATCGACCTGGCAAGGAAGCCTGTTCACGAGAAACGTAGGAAATTCGGTCCTGAGAAGTACGAAGCGCTTGACACAGAAGTCAAAAAGCTACTCTTCAACAAACTAATTGGAGTAGATACAGACGAGCCACTGTGGGTAGCCAATGCGGTGCTCGTCAAAAAGCCGAGCAACTCCTGGAGGTTATGCATCGACTTTACCGACCTCAACGCGGCATGTCCAAAAGACCACTTTCCGATGCCTCATATTGACCACTTGGTCGATAGCACGGCAGGTTGCGAAATGATGTCGTTCATGGATGCCTTCGCCGGGTACCATCAGATCCCAATGGCGGAGAAAGACATAAAACACACGTTGTTCCACACGGAAAAAGACGTGTACTTTTGGGTCCGATGCCATTCGGTCTGAAGAATGCGGGGGCGACCTACCAACGGCTAGTCAACGGGATGTTCGCCAACCAGATCAGCAAGACCATGGAGGTTTACATTGACGACATCGTGGTCAAGAGCCTCAAAAAGGAAGATCACCTCAATGACCTTGCCGAGACGTTCGCCATCCTCGAGAAGTTCAACATGAAGCTGAACCCCAAGAAATGCAACTTCGGGGTAAGCTCCGAAAAGTTCCTGGGGCACATCGTGAGCCAAAGAGGGATCGAGGCAAACCCCACCAAGATCCAGGCGATCCTCGACATGCAGGAGCCACGGAATGTCAAACAGGTGCAATGCCTCACAGGTCGTCTAGCTGCCCTTAACCGTTTCATTTCTCGGCTCGGAGATAAAAGCAAGCCATTTTTGGCGACCATAAAGAACAAGAAGTTTGCATGGACAAAGGAGAGTCAAATAACGTTCGCCAAAATCAAGGAGTATCTGTCTAATCCCCAAATCTTGGCGAAGCCCATCCCCGGCGAAAAGCTATTCCTTTACCTAGCGGCCTCGGAGGTCGCGTTGAGTGCTGTTTTAGTGCGAGCAGAGGGGCAAACCCACTTGCCGATCTATTTCGTTAGTCAAGCGCTCCATGACGCGGAAACGCGTTACACGCCTCTGGAGAAGATCGCCTACGCATTAGTCATGAGTGTTCGCAAGCTGAGGGCCTACTTCTTCGAACACCAAGTGGAGGTTCTGACGACTCTCCCCTTAAGGCAAGTTCTGCACCGGCCAGACTCCAACGGGTGACTCCTCAAGTGGTCGCTGAAGATCGCCCAATACGGTATCACGTACGCTCGTCGCACGGCGATCAAAGGCCAAGCTCTGGCGGACTTCGTGGTGGAATTAACGTTCCCACCCAGTCCGACCCAGGTCGGCCGCCCTTCTTGGAAATTGTACGTAGATGGATCGGCGACCAACTTGCGAGCAGGGGCAGGGATTGTCCTCATCAGCCCCGACGGCCAAAGTTTCACAAATGATGTGCGTTTCGGGTTCCGTGCGACCAACAATGAATCCGAGTACGAAGCCTTGGTAGGCGGGCTCGATCTAGCACTCACACTGGATGTTCGTCGCCTCCACATCTTCATGGACTCCCTCTTGGTCGTGAACCAAGTCAAGGGGTAATATGAGGCGCGCGGCGAACAAATGATCAAATACCAAGAATTGGTCGCCGAAATGTGCACAAAGTTTGAAGAAGTGCTGATCGAACAAGTCCCGAGAGAGCACAACTCCCAGGCCGATGCCCTATCCAAACTAGCATCGTCAGATGGGGCGGCAAATTTCTCTAACATCCAAATCACGAAATCGACAAAGCCGGCAATCGACAGAAGCCTGATTACCACAATTTCCATCGTCGAAGAGAACTGGATGACTCCGTTTATTAAATATTTGAAGGACGGGACGGTCCCCGCCGATCGTATCAAAGCTCGCCAACTTCAGCTCCGTGCAACCAGATACACCCTGTTGGACGACCGGCTTTACAAGATAGCTTTCAGCCTTCCTCTCCTCAAGTGCACTATGCCGGAGGAAGGCCAACTCGTTTTAGCCGAGATCCATGACGAGATCTGTGGATATCACGCTGGGGGGCGAGCTCTCATCCAAAAGACTACCAGGCAAGGTTTTTTCTGGCCTACACTACAAAAAGACGCAATCGCCTACGCCCCATCGTGTCACAGGTGTCAAGTGATGGGCCCGAACACCAAGCTCTCCCCAGAGCAACTCACTTCTATGTACAGTACATGGTCGTTCGCCCAATGGGGCATCGACCGCATCGGTCCCTTGCCGAAGGCGCCAGGGGGATGTAAATTTGCCATCTTGGGGGTCGATTATTTCATGAAATGGGCTGAGGCCGAGCCACTCAACAAGATCGTCCAAGAACAAGTAATCAAGTTCATTTGGAAGAACATCATATGCCGGTTCGGTCTACCCCAGGCTGTTATCTCCGACAACGGAAAGCAGTTCGATGGCTTGGAAGTCATGCAATTTTGCGAGAAATGGGGAATCAAAAAGTTGTTCTCGGCCCCCTACCACCCTCAGACGAACGGGTAGGTAGAGGCTGTAAACAAGATCCTCAAACACACGATCAAAGCAAGGCTCGAATCCAAACAAGGACGATGGGCGAGTGAGCTTCCGGATGTTTTGTGGTCCTACCGAACGACGACCCGAAACTCAACCGGCGAAACCCCATTCGCCCTCGCCTTCGGAACAGAAGCGGTGATCCTTTCAGAGATCGCCGTCCTCAACCACCGAACTGAATAAGAAATGACGCCGGACAATGATGTAGCCCGATGGATCGACTTGGATATGCTCGAAGAACGGTGACTAACCTCGGAAATGAAGAACACGATCCACAAAAGGAGATCCGTAAAATTCTTCAATTCGATGGTAAAGGAAAGGTGATTCCAAGTGGGCGACCTAGTCCTCAAAAAGATCCAGACTCACACGGGAGTATTTGGCCCGAAATGGGAGGGGCCCAACAGAATATCTAAATGGCTGACCAGAGGAGCCTACGAACTCCAACACCCAGACGACACTCCGGACCAATACCCCTGGAACGCCATACATTTGAAGACATATTACCAATAAAAACTCTGTATTCAGTTACCCAATGTACAAAGAGTTTAATAAGATTTTCCGATCCCATATATATGATTCGCCTCGACAAAACAAACAAATAAAAAGAGGACGACTCGCCCGCCCTACAAAAGGTCGTCATCTAACCTGACGGACCTATGCAAGCGATCGCCCCTCCAAGCACAACGTATACCATCGAGGATCATCATCTAACATGGCGGTCCGAGGTAGAAAAGTGCAGCCATGGTCCTGGGAGTCGATGGAACCGGTAGCCCGTCCATGCAAGGTTCCTTTGGGCAAAGATCGTCCGCCCTTTCGTTTAAATACGAGGCGGGCGTAGCCGAAGGACCCTCCAAAACAAATCAGTGGATGCCTTCGCCCGCCCTCGGATCCATCACCTAATATGATGGAACGAGGCATGCGATCGCGTCCCACCCCCGTCACAACGTACGCCCTCTTAGGTAGAAAAGTGCTAACAAGCCACGGTGGCGAAGTCGATTTATCCGACAGCGCCTCGTGCAAGGAATCCTCCAGGCAAAGACCGACCACCCTTCGCTACATTGCGAGGTGAAATGTATCTTACGGAGGACCCTCACAAATAAGTGAGTCGCGAGAAGTTAACCATTAGACGGAATGTCGCTCGCGCACAAGACATAGTCGTAGAGGTCGGTTCCATCGACCCCCACGACTGTGCAAAATCTTTTCGGTCCGGGACGCTCGGCCTCCCTCGAGGAATCAACAAAATTGAATATTGCAAGAAAAAAATTAAAGATAGCTCACTAAACGAATTATTTTCGTTCCCTCACTTTCACCAAGTAAACAAAAACAAGGCGCAAAGCGGAGCTATTCATACATGCGATAAGGACGACGGAACCACACACGATCAGCTTTGTTCAAACACACATATGACGATCGGCTTTGTTCAGAAATTTACAAGTAAGAATTTTAAGTATACCAGTACATTCGGAGCTATTCATACAACGGCCGCTCTCCAAACAATTATGCAAAGTCGAAATGATGCGAAACATTTAGACAGACGATCATATAAACAAGGCATCAGGTGCAATTGTGTAAACACTTGTGTAAATTCGTATGCAAAAAATTCAGAGAGGCGATCATAAAAATAAAGAGTCAGATGAAAAAAACGTATTTTATTCCATTCAAATTGTGTGTACATACACGCCCGAAGGCAAAACAAGAAGAAACTGAAAATTACAAGGAAAAAAAAACATCATGACAGCGGTCTCACTCAGGCCACCCCCGCCTGGCCTTCGTCCCCAGCAGATGGATTGGCGTGCGCTTCCTCACCGGCTTCCGGATAAACAAGTTTGTCCGGCGACGGATACCAGTTCAGATCGATCCTGAGGTCAGTAAGATCAAGGATCGGCAGAGAGAATTCCGGCTGCAAGGGATGCTCAAGCACGTAGGCTTTGAAGTTTTCGATCAGAGGGCCGACCTCGACCTCTCCCTTCTTGGCAGCACTGATGGCATCGGCGTAAGCCATGTAATATGCAAACTCGCCGACGTACTCCATGCTGAGGTAGGGATCGGTCTCGATCGCCTCCAACTTCTCCGTCAGCCCCGCGGATGTTTTGTCCGCATCCTTGAGATCGGCTACCTTGGCGGCCAGTTCCCCCTTCGACAACTCCATTTAGCCGGTCCACCACCGCCGTCAACCCGGTCACCTCCTCCTGCGAGGCCGCATGCAACCGACGAGCCTCCGTCATCTGGTCGCGCATCCGATCGACTGCCGCCCGGGACTGGTCGAGCTCCTACCTCATCCGGTCAAGATCTTGTTTAGCTTGCTTGGCCGTCTCAGCATACTCCTTCTCCATGGACACGATCCTATCGGCAAACTCGGAGTTCTGGTTCCGAGCAGCCTCAAGGTCCGAATGGAGGCGAGCAGTAGAGGGCCGCCCCTCATAATCCTTTACAGCTTGAGCGGCCATCGTCGCCGCTTGAAGGGTCAAGGCAAGAGTCTCCTGCATTGCATCTCCAGACCGCCGGCGCGCGATCGCATCCAGGTCGGTCGTCCAGGCCTTCGTAAGGGAGGTGATAGCCCGGGAGACATAGTGAGGGACGTCGGTAGGATCGCGGGGGGACTTGCTCGCCAGGAAATCCAGCACCATCGGCGAGGTGTTCGGATCGGCAAGGCGGACCCTACAACAAAAAACCGAAGGAGTTAGTATGCACCCTACACAAGTAGCTTAACTCATAAAGATCAAACCAGTCTTACCTTTCGACCTTCTCGGGTTCGCGGCTGAAATAGGGCTTGCCCCGCGGAGTCTGGGCGTCAGCAATCTCCGTGGCCTTGAGGAAGGCCGCTGAGGGCGTAGGCCCCTCCGCCATTGGGACGGCAGAAATAGGAGGCGCGGCGACCGGTGGCACCACAATGGACGCCTCAGCCGCAACAGTCGGTGAGGGCCCCTCCGGCCTCCGCCTCTTGCGGTTGCGCTGAAGCTGCTCCTCATCCCGAGCCTCCGGCTCAACGACCGGCACTACGAGAGGTCTCTTATCGGGGATAGGACGGGTCTTAGATGCAGGGGCACGACCCCCCTTCTTCCCTTGGTGGAGACGACTCATGAGGCTGGGGTTCGACATTGCAATCTCTCTTGGCGGCTCGGAATAGCGGGGGAAGTGGATCTCTGTCAAAAAAGACATTCAACCAAGTTATACATCTCTCTCAATCAAAGACGATCGTCAAGCAGAAAAGAGATAGTAAACATTCATACCTAGAACCTTCCGGTGGCGAGGGAAGCGAAACAAGCAAGCGCCCAACCAATGAGCTTCATTGTTGACCGTGCGAGCGTCGATGCTGTTGTCCGATAGACCACGGATTCGCTCCCAGACGATCAAGAAGTCAAATGGAAGGTCGCCGATCGCTGGAACAAGGGAGCCTGCAAAAAGGAAACCAAATTAGATCAGTTCAAGGTGTATACGAACAAAGGGAGAGTTAAAACCCTTACTCGGATTCCTCTCCCGAAAGCTGGTGGGGATATCCAACTTATCCTCTGGTTTATCGCTTGCCGCCGACCTCCACGCTCCGCCGACCCAACACCATTTTGTCAGGTCGCCCCAAACTTTGTTCGGCACCTCGAAGACCACCCTGCCCATGCGACCCTGAATGTGGTAGCCGCTAACTGAACCCTTCTGCGCTGTCAGCTTGAAGAGGTAGTTCATTTCCAGCGCAGAAGGTAGACGGAACAGCCGGTGACCGCCAAAAAGAGTCAAGGTACTGATAATCTGCAACCAGGCATTCGGCGTCAATGGGAGCGGCGCCACATTCCAGGCGTTCAGCAGGTATGACATGGTGAACGACAATGGGAACCGCAATCCGGCCCCCCAAGATCAGTTCGTTAACGGCGACCATACCCTCGGTAGGTTGGTCGGCGCGTTCGTTCTCCGCGGGCACATGCAATGAGACATCAGAAGGGATATGGAATTCCGCCCTCCAGCGACTCAAGTCCTTCTTGGTCTCCGAACTCCGGATCTGACCGAGGGTCCACGAGGAGCGGTCCGCGGCCCGAAATGACGTCCGCTTCACGGGTTCATAGGGGTGGGCGACCGAGTATGCACCGAAATCAAACTGAGGGCATGGTCCGGCCAGCCTCTCCATAAGTCCGACGAATTCCAAAAAGTCCCGGCTGAACGCACTGTTCTGCTCCCAATAGAGCCTCACCGCTTCATCCTTGTCTACCGGCAAGCCCTTCTGCCACACCGCCGCCGACCTCGCCGCGTCAGCCTCGTTGAAAAGCTCTTCAACCTCCGCGGGTGCAATTCCCGCACGAATGGCCTTGACGGCCATCTCCATGTGAAGAGCTGCGGAGGTTTCATCCCGGGCAGGCGAAGTCGCGGCGGCGGAAGAGCTACCCTCTTCATACACATTGGATCCTCCTCTAGACATGTTCAAAGAGAAAAGGGGGAAGAGAATTTTTGTTCTTACCTAGAAAGAATGTCGATCGGCGCAAGAAGCTTCAAGGAATTTCGGCAGAGTCTTCGTCTAAAGGCAAGGGCGCATAAAGATCTAAAATCCCGTAGCCCTAACCCTTTTATAGGCGAGAGCAGGGACTTATGTGTAAATAAACGGAATCCCGGGGGCTGAAGTGCAACCGTCGGGGGAGACACATTTAATGCAGCCCTCGAAACCCGCGTACGCGTCGTTTCGAGGGCATGCCAGACGACAAGTCCGACAAAAACCATCGGACTCCCCCAACGGGAGCGCGACGCGTGTCCCTATGACGTTTCGAAAGCCCGCCTCCACTTCCCGCTATTTCCAGTGCCTAAGGAGATCGTCCAAATTCAAAACTAGTTCGTCCAGGCGATGATCGTCCGTTTCATAAGTAGATGAGTCGCTCGTCTAAAATAGGCGATCGCCAATAGTGCCACCTCACCCCACGTCTTCAACATCGGAGCGAGCTGGGGGGCAATTGTTGTGCGGCGATTTATACGCCTCGATGGCGATCGGCATAATGGTCCGGAGCCAACTAAAGAAGACAGATGCTGGGCAAGCGCCTAGCGGTCGACGTCCAAGGCGATCTTCCATTAGCATCTGGCGATCGCCTCTAATGTCCGATTGGAGATGATCATCCCATGCCATGTGTGAATCCGACACCCGTCAAAGTCTGTGAAGACCGAATCTCGGGTGAAGACCCACGTGCAGATCCGCAAAAGGCGCCGTGAGAACACTTCCTACTCCAGCCCATCGGCAGCTGTCAGTGATAAGGACGGCCTCACCAACCGACAGGCCCGCCGAAAGGACCTAAGGTGGGACCGCCCATGACAGCAAGAAGAGGAACCTGCCGCCTCCTCATTGGTTCGCGCCTCTGGCAACCACCAGCAGCTGCGAACTTTAAGGAAACAGTTCCACATGCTGGATCGATCGCCTGCCTTATTTAAATACAGGAAAAAACGGTCGCCCGCGGCGGACAGGGACACCCGAGCAATCCTTTCTCCTATAAATAGGAGGCCTCCAACATTGGCAGAGGGACAGTGAAAAACGTGAACACAAACACAGTTTACAATGTGAACGCACAACGCCAAAAGCAAACTATACAGAGAAATCTCCATCTTCGTAACAGGAATTCACAGAGCTTCAACTCTGGTTCTTCCGGCAATCGTCAGCACTCGATAGCTAAGATAACTAGAGCCTTTACACTCATTTTAATTGTACTCTAACATTAATATCTGTACTCACTAGTATTCATATTAATAACATCTCACGAGAGCATTCAAGCCCAGGACTAACAACCCCGGCAAATCTTGTGTTTTTTATTTCCTCAAGGATGTTCTCTCGCACTTTGTTTATTACTCGTCCATTCCAGCATATCATCTCCGGATAATATTTTGGGTAACAACAGCATGCTAATTAATTAACTACTAAGATTAATAAGCAATTTAAATATTATTTATTAATTAAACTTGTTGTTAAGTTCAATATCCTAAGCTAGATCGAAGATAATAGGATATTTACCTTTTGAAGCGTAGTGGTTGCTTTCTTGATCTCTTCCTCAAAATCTTTTAGAGTATGATCCCGTCTTAATCCGAATGTTGTATGGGCAATGAGCTACCGAATATTGCTTGGAATACAATGATATCGGCCGAATATACTTTCTCTCACAACTCTCGATTTTATTTTTTTCAAATAATTCTAATTTGTAGCAAGAATTAAAGTGTTATCTCAATTGTGGAGTCAAATACACAAGTCAAGATCCACAATTAAACACTAAGAAGAAAAAGCGAAACCCTTGTGTAGGTGTGTAGTATTTCGGCCGAACCCCCCTCTTGTCCTACTTATAGGTTTTTGGACTACTCTAGGGATCTTATGGAGGATTAGGGTTAGGACTCCTAGTGCAACCCAACCTTCCATATTAAGCCCTTTCCTAATACGGTTGAGTTCACTAATATCAATATAAACCACTAAAGAATTAATATTACACCTCCAAGCTAAATCCCAATTTACAAAATTGGGCTCCTTATATAAATATATTATTTTCCGTGTTTAAGATATCCAATGTCCATTAATTAATTCAAGCTACTGACAGCTTTAATTAACTAATTTCTTATCTAAGAGTAGTACCACTCGAACCTCATTATTATATCGGAATTAAATCCACCTGCAAGGTTTAATATAATAATCATTATCGAGCTTCTCAAGGGGACACCATCAACCCGCATTGTAATATCTGGGAATTTTTAAATTGAAATTTTGGTGGAATTTAAATTTTTTAATATTTTAAGTAGCTGATCAACTCCGGGTCAAAATGACTCCGCGTGAATCAGATCGAACATCATTGGAGATTATCGACGATAATTTTATCAGATATAGAATTTCGAATGAATCCATTTATAATAAGACCAACTAACCCATTTCAATATTATCCTCACGTAATCATTAAGATTTATTTTTTCTTATTATTAATTTTCTCTCTACTCTCACAATTTTTTTTCTTTTAACCTACTCATTCTCTCCCTTCCTTTCCCTCACGGTTTTCTCTCCTCTCTCTCTCTCTTCCTTTTTATTTTTTTCTCCTTCCCACCTACTCTCCCTCACGGACTATCACCCACCGGCCACCATCCACCTTCCTCCTCTTCTTCACCAGTGATGACCGTGATCGGAAGAGCAATGGCCGGCGGTAGGATGATCACATTTTCTGGGTTGGGATCGGGCCAGAAGGCGGAATCCAATGTAGGTCAATGGGGGCGCGGCGAAATTCCGGCGAAGTGCTGGGAGGAAGAAGACGGAGTGGAAGGATGTAGTCTTCATGTGGCTCGATTTCGATGGGGAACTTTGTTTCAGGCCGGATCAGGTACACGTTTTTCAGATGGACCGCCGATGAGAACAATACGCGGCAGCGGGCTGGTGTCTCCGGCGATAATAACCGGAGCTGTAAGGTGGTGAATCAACTAGGGAAGCAATGAACTAGCCGAAAATTCAGATGGGCTGGGGATGTGGAAATGTCCAGTGCATTTCGGGCCTTGAGGTCCCGGCAAGGTGTATCTAAGTGAAGCATCTGAGGTCCTGTCTTCACTGACTCCGACCAAGATCGTGATTTTCAGTTCAGAAATGGGTTGATGGTGTTCCAATCGAGTTAGAGCTCCGGGGACTGGAGATGCTTTTAACATAAGTCGAGTAATTGGGTGGAGGAGTTTTTTTTGGCAGACGGATGGCTTTAGATCGGTACCGCCGGAGTGATCGGAGGGCGAGTTACTGTGTGTACGTGTGTGTTTTTGTGTGCGTGTGTGTGTCTATGTGAGTGTGCTGGTGTCTGTTTGTATGAACTTGTGTGTGAAAGTGTATAGAGTGTGTGTGTTTGTGTGTGGGTAGTGTGTATCCGTGTGCAAGGTTGTGCGTGTGTGTGTATGCTTATGTATGTTTATGTGTGTATATAGGTGTATATATACACATGTATGTGTAGCAGGTGTGCGTGAGTGATATATATATATATATATATTGTAATACCCATACTTTTTATTGAATTATTTACTTTGCCGTTCTTCCAGTATTGTCGCTCTGTAAACATTTTGAGATGTTGTCGATGTTTATTTAGAGTTTCGTACCCTTCGGATCATGTTCGTATTATGTGGACCTTTCGGCGGTGTTTTGGGACAAGCAGATACTGTACGCTAGGCCAAAGATAACACATGCTATTTCTGTTGAGTAGCGCACGCTAGCGCTGTGTCTTAGCGCACACCAGCGGTCTGGGCTTGGCAGAGGCAGTATCTAATTCTGCCCTCTGGACTAGCCGTTAGCGCAAGCTAGGCAGTATCTAGCGCACGCTATTCGTGTTCAGTAGCGCACGCTAACATCGCCCGTAGTGCATGCTAATTAGCTGAGTCGGCAAAGGCAGTGAGGTATTTCTACTTTCTGGACTAGTAGGTAACGCACGCTAGGCCTTAGCCAGCGCACGCTATAGGTGTTGCGTAGCGCGCGCTAGTGGCCAGTCGTAGCGCACGCTAGCGGAGTTGGGCAGTGAACTGGAATTTTTGCAGGATACCAATTAGCGCACGCTAAGGTGTGGTAGCGCGCGCTAACGTCTCAGGACAGCGCGCGCTAACGTCTCAGGACAGGAGCTACTGGACTACCGGGTGATCCCGTTAGTGCACGCTAACCTTTAATTTTAGCGCGCGCTAATCTGGCGCAGTATATAACGGACAATCAACCCATGCTCTTCGTCATTTTACAACCTTTCACTCATTTTCCAACGGGAGCAGCGGGAGAAGGTGATTTGGGGCGATCCTTCTTCAACTATCATCATCTTTGGTTGAATAACAAAGATTGTCTTCCATTTCATTGGATATTGTTTTGAATGCCAATTTTATTGTCTTCTATTTCATTGTGATTGGACCCTATCGATCAAAGTTCATAGTTCCGCGTGTAATTAGCCTTGTGGGTCCCACAATGGGACTCACGGAGCTTTAATATACCTTGAATAACTTGGGGTTTTTACAGAATATGGTATCAGAGCTTATGTTTATGGATACCTAGGCTGTTGGTCTTTTGGGTCGATTCAGTCATCGTTTGTCTATAGTATCACTAGTTTGCCATCATCACAGTGCGATCAGTACTTCTAAGACCTCTTACTCTCCAAGTGTTTCCTTAATCGCTTTGCTTCTGATTTGGTATATTTGGGAATCGGTCACTTTGATGACGTGCGAATTGAATTATACTTACCTGCTTTGTGTATCCTTCAGGATGTCTGTTGATAGGGGACAGAGACTGTAACACCCCCAATCCGCTCAGGGATATTACATGCCGTAGACCCTCTCCTCTAGGATCTACCAGGCTGATAACTAAAATCAAACATCTAAACCTCGCCTTTAAGGCTAAAATGACTCAGTAGACCGACTTGGTCTTTCAATAATAACATACAACTCAATTCCAAACACATACCCACGCAGGGGTCAAAATACAATAAACTCCCGTACAACGGGGAAAAGATACTTCAGCGGAAAAGAAAATATAGCTAGACCAAAACGACATCAACAAATCCCCGTGTGATTAGTATCGTTCATCTTTCATCATCCTTCGTGCCGACCCTGTGCTATGCTCCAAAACCTGAATGCAAAAATAGACATCCACCCCCCGAATACTCGGGGGTTAGCAAACTCCACTGTTTTGCTAGTGCAAGTACAAGTGCAAAAATACGAGCCATACAATACAAGTTCCAAGAACAATAATAATCAGGAATCCTCAAAGATCCAAACGTAAAGAAAAGTACTTCCCGAGGCAAGAGTTTGGGTAAACATTTCCAAAACGAAAGATCGCAAATAAGGGGAACAATTTACAAAATAGTTTAAAATGCCATCGAGAGTTTTAATAGAAAACAATTTAGGACTATGAAATCCTTCTCTTTCCAAAAATCAATAGGGTCACAGCCCAAATGTTTTGTTTTCGCAAATAGGAAATCACCAACAATTTACAGGGTCAGAGCCCAATATCACGTGTCCTCAACGGACGTAAAATCAACGAAACATAATCACGCACGCGCATCGCCTAGGACCGGGACGATACCACCGACATCCCACCCGAGGCCTCGAAGGACCCTCCCGAGCTGGCTAGCGAAACAAATCACACACATCTCACGGTTGGATCAATCGCTTGTTGCATCCTGGCCACATGATCACATGCCATGTGCCACCGTAGATTATCTCAGGCTCTCACGGTTGGATCAATCACTTGTTGCATCCTGGCCACATGATCACATGCCATGTGCCACCGTAGACCTTCAACCATATCCACACATTCACACAAATAACATATTACATCAAGGATATTCAAACAATTCGCCCAGAGGCATCAAACACTTAGCAAAACACCACGTCAATCCACAACGCACCGAAATGAAATAATATACGTCCACACACAATACCAAGTGCAACATGAACACCAAGCATATACATAGAATTCACATAGTTACTCACGAACCACACCAATCACAAAACACACACGGTTTTGAAAGAGGGCCTTTAACGAGGCTAACCAAATCTTTTGAAAACTCATTTCAAACAAACAAACAAATCAAGACGATCACCAATCATCATATCCACGAAACAAGAAAAGTATGGACAAGGTACTTGCCTCGAATAAGAACAACGCGGAGAATCGACCAAAGTAGGTTGACACGAACCGATTACGAACCCGCCGACTCCACCGATCGCCAACTCACGTCATAAACTACGAAGGACAATAATAACAATGAAATGAATTTCATAACACGACTCAAAGCCGTTGAATTCAAAGAACGAATGACGAAAGTTCAAGGATTTCCCCAAAACGGCCAAGAACACGATTCATTCCGTCAAATCACGAAAACGGAATTGAAGTTGAAATATGGATATACAATCCATAGAATATGTTTAACAACATCATTTAACCATAATCGATCCATCGAAAAAGGATGAAAAAAGATATCTGTGACAAATCCCCAAAAAACACAAAACGAAGGAAAACAAGAAAAATACATCGATACGAAGAAGAACAAAGGAAAAAAAGATGTAAAACACAAGAATACAACCAAGATTAATCATAACCATCATGAATTTATCAACAACACTGTACTAATAGGAAGATATTGCAAAAATCCGCAAATTCAAGAAATTAGGTTTCTTAGGTAGATTACCTTTTTTAGCTTGATCTAAGGATGATAACGGACGTTTGATTGATGTTATGGACTCGAACTTCATGGTTTTGTTGTTAAACAACATGGCTTCGTCGCCCATGAATCGCCATTCGCGGACGGAGAAGGAAGGAAATGAAAACGAAGTGAAATGTGATCGCCACCATATTTATATCGGGCTGACTAGCGTGCGCTAGCCTTTCCCGGACTAGCGTGCGCTTATCGGCCAGATCGGCCGAGTACCCTCGGCCAGTGGCCCACACGACCCGGCATCACCAACCAACCCCGCCGACCAAACCTGTCGACCCGACTCCGCTAGCGTGCGCTACGGCCGGAAGCTGCGCGCTAGTTTAATTGGCCCAAAGAGCCACCGAACTAACCAACTTATCCAGTAACGTACGCTAGTCGGCCGGCGGCGCTACCCTCGCCGGTTAGCGTGCGCTACGACCAAGCAGCGGCGCTACCCGCCGATCCCGACCGAGTCCGTAACCTCGAAACCCCATCGCCCGTGCCCGATAACAGACGCTAGGCCACCCGGCGAAGGCGCTACACTCCGGTTAGCGTCGCAGCCCTTCCGGCCGTAGCGTGCGCTTACGCGGTTCTCGCGCACCCGTCGGCCGGTGCCTGCAATCGTCCGGCCAGCCCCGCCACTGTCCGGCCGTCCCGCCACCGCCAGTGGCTCGACGACCCGATTTCCAAAACGTACGGAACGAACACGGCGAAAAGTTCGCGGACAACATAAACGACTAAATGAAAGCGTAATACCATAATTAGTCATACGCGACCAAGAAATGGGTCGAGACAACAATTACAGATACGGATACCCGTAACTTTCAAGAAATTACAAAATGGCCCAAAACGCCCGGAAATCACGATACGTGATCGAATAACCAATCCGAAGTTCACAACACGTCTAACAAAGTTAAACGGACTTGCGGGAAACTCGAAACAACAGTTCGGACGAGATTCGCAAGAATCGAACTCAAGTGCGGAAAAGTCGCTAAAAGCACGGAACTCAACAAAACGACACCAAACGAACTCGGATGTCAAAAGTGTAGAATTAATCATTCTCGGAATGACGAAACGGACATGAGCGAGTCGTCAAAGCAGACTTCCGCCGAAAAAAGAAATTACCGGAAATCGAAATTGCGGATATTACATTCTACCCTCCTTAAAAGAAGTTTCGTCCCGAAACTTAAAACAAGTAGGAGAAGAAATATTCCGCCAGAAAACTCAACGAGATACACAAGAATGCGTAACTAACGCCCAACGGCGAAATGTTACAAACAACGCAAAAGAGTATACGGCGTGTAAACACGCTTCACGGCGACCAACACTACGCCGTTAGGGATATAATAAAACCAACAAGTGACAAGCGTCATCAAATGGATAATACAATCAAGTCAATTATCCGAACAATCGCAAAACACAATGAACAAAAATCAATACGATTGACCAACCTAACGGTACATTGATCAGAACGCGAGCCAAACGCTGAACAAATACGGAATTCCACCGCCTAAGGTTGAAAGATCAAAAACGAGACTAATTTCCCAAACTTAAGGGAATTAGGAAGGATCCTGAATGCTCAACGATCAAGAAACGAGGACAAAAACCGAACAAACAAACAATCGATCGAGACAACAAAATCGAACAATCATGTCCGAAACACGAAGGATAGTAAAATTCAAACAACAACTCCCGGGATGATCCGTGAGAACTACAAGACATGCATTCCCATAAGATCCACAGAAAGGGAATAGCGATTGAAAAGTCACAACGACAAACGAGTTATTCCGAAACAATACCACACTCGTTCGATCAACAAAAGCAAGGGGCAGGACAAGCTCACGAATGTCAACAAACATAAATGAGTCGACAAAGTAGAATATACAAGTTCAAAATCCGATCCACTTCGAATAAAAGAACTAGTAGAACCAAATGATGTCACTTCCGAACAAGGTTCACAAGAATCGAACCGAACTCGGAAAAGTCACAATGATACCGTATCAACCCAAAACAAGATCACAGTTCATTCGAACGATGAAACCGAAATACGAACAAGTTCGAAAGTATCAACGAACATGAGTGTATCGATAGACTGGAGAAAGAGAAAATATAGAAGCCAAAATAATACGAGTATTATATTCGACCTCTTCTAAAAGAAGTGTCGTCCCCAAAACTCACAAAGAACAAAATCAAGGAGACGACACAATGTGCAATCAATGAAACATCCTTCAAAGGCCTCTCAAAGCCGATTCGATATCTGTCTTTGAAGCGCGAACTCCGAAAGTCTCGGTAGCCGATTCGCAAAACTGAATTTGGTGTCCCTCGAGTCCACACTTGAAATGTGTTACTGACGAGAAGGAAAATTTACGCGTGCATGCCCCGGCACATCACGATTGAAACGCCTCGGCTCGGCATACCGAAAATACAAATGCTAGATACAATGGAACTAACACCGCAAAACAACATACCGGAGATGCCAACTCAGCATAGCATATCAACGCATACAAAAATCACAACAACGGCATCGTTCGACGATTACAACATCCCGAACGGCAAAGACACAATCACAAACATCATGAAACAATCACCCATGTGTATAACGCACAAAAATCCGTGCTTTAACAACTCACACTAGTGCGACAACACGCAAATCACCACGAGGCGATAAACAAGAAACACCACCACACCTCTCACGAGGGCCAACAAAACATATGCGTGGCGAATGGCTCGACGCTCACGCCACCAATTCAATCACAATTCGGGTTAACACCGTAACGAAAGTTCGAAAACCATACACGCATTTCCTACGCAACAGAATGATACGTTTTAAAAACGAGAACCACCTTTTGAAAACAGTTTGGAAACAACGGTTGATCTTGAGTATCATTTTACAAAAAGTAGTACAAACACCTTTATCGAGACTTTGAAAATCATCTTGCGTTTGAACAAAAATGAGGACACCTTTCCTTTAGTGAAAAACTTTCAAAATATTCGACCCTTGGGTCTAAGCAATCGCATTTGAAAATACCTCAAAATATTTTTGGTCCTCAACCGAAAATTTTTGAAATGTATGGCATTAGAAAACACCTTGAAAACACCGCAAAAATAATTCGCTTTAAAAGTACGTCCCGAATTTTAATTTTCTAAGATACTCAAGGTTTTCAAAATAATTCAATGGGCTAGAATGCCCAAAAATTTCGTAATTACAAGGAACAATATAGCGCCGTGGGTCCCGCGCCGAATCCACCAGCTAAAAACCATTCACAAAAACGCCAAAAAGGCCGATGACGGTAATATTTCAAAACTCACAAAATCCATTTACAAAATACTAGATTCCGTCATAAGAATTTCGCCAAAATGATCAAGGCCATAATGCCAAAAACTCGGTTAAGGGAATTGATTTTCGAAATAAAACTCGATCGGTAAAATACCGAAAGCCATTACGTAAGAACTCACGCAATGGATAAAAGAAATAAAGTCAAACATGCACAAGACAAAGAACACTACTCCTCATATGAACGAAAAATGGGAGTCAAATAATCACGTATCACGAAATCAAAATCCATAAGAGGATTCCGTCAATTAACTCATAATAAAAATAGCTCGTGTCACACGAGGCACAACACAAAGAAGGGAGACTTACATCCACAGGTCGCACGAAGATGATGATCGCCCCACGATACTAATCACAACAAACCAACTCAGACGACGCGTCGCGACACGACCCAGTCAGATAAAATCCGACGAGACAAAAACTCAATAGACACCACTGACCCGACAGCCTAGGTTTCCACAACCTAAGCTCCGATACCATTCTGTAACACCCCCAATCCGCTCAGGGATACTACACGCCGTAGACCCTCTCCTCGAGGATCTACCAGGCTGATAACTAAAATCAAACATCTAAACCTCGCCTTTAAGGCTAAAATGACTCAGTAGATCGACTTGGTCTTTCAATAATAACATACAACTCAATTCCAAACACATACCCACGCAGGGGTCAAAATACAATAAACTCCCGTACAACGGGGAAAAGATACTTCAGCGGAAAAGAAAATATAGCTAGACCAAAACGACATCATCAAATCCCCGTGTGATTAGTATCGTTCATCTTTCATCATCCTTCGTGCCGACCCTGTGCTATGCTCCAAAACCTGAATGCAAAAATAGACATCCACCCCCCGAATACTCGGGGGTTAGCAAAACTCCACTGTTTTGCTAGTGCAAGTACAAGTGCAAAAATACGAGCCATACAATACAAGTTCCAAGAACAATAATAATCAGGAATCCTCAAAGATCCAAACGTAAAGAAAAGTACTTCCCGAGGCAAGAGTTTGGGTAAACATTTCCAAAACGAAAGATCGCAAATAAGGGAACAATTTACAAAACAGCTTTAAAATGCCATCGAGAGTTTTAATAGAAAACAATTTAGGACTATGAAATCCTTCTCTTTCCAAAATCAATAGTGGTCACAAATTTCAAATGTTTTGTTTTCGCAAATAGGAAATCACCAACAATTTACATGGTCAGAGCCCAATATCACGTGTCCTCAACGGACGTAAAATCAACGAAACATAATCACGCACGCGCATCGCCTAGGACCGGGACGATACCACCGACATCCCACCCGAGGCCTCGAAGGACCCTCCCGAGTCAAGCTAGCGAAACAAATCACACACATCTCACGGTTGGATCAATCGCTTGTTGCATCCTGGCCACATGATCACATGCCATGTGCCACCGTAGATTATCTCAGGCTCTCACGGTTGGATCAATCACTTGTTGCATCCTGGCCACATGATCACATGCCATGTGCCACCGTAGACCTTCAACCATATCCACACATTCACACAAATAACATATTACATCAAGGATATTCAAACAATTCGCCCAGAGGCATCAAACACTTAGCAAAACACCACGTAAATCCACAACGCACCGAAATGAAATAATATACGTCCACACACAATACCAAGTGCAACATGAACACCAAGCATATACATAGAATTCACATAGTTACTCACGAACCACACCAATCACAAAACACACACGGTTTTGAAAGAGGGCCTTTAACGAGGCTAACCAAATCTTTTGAAAACTCATTTCAAACAAACAAACAAATCAAGACGATCACCAATCATCATATCCATGAAACAAGAAAAGTATGGACAAGGTACTTGCCTCGAATAAGAACAACGCGGAGAATCGACCAAAGTAGGTTGACACGAACCGATTACGAACCCGCCGACTCCACCGATCGCCAACTCACGTCATAAACTACGAAGGACAATAATAACAATGAAATGAATTTCATAACACGACTCAAAGCCGTTGAATTCAAAGAACGAATGACGAAAGTTCAAGGATTTCCCCCAAAACGGCCAAGAACACGATTCGTTCCGTCAAATCACGAAACGGAATTAAGTTGAAATATGGATATACAATCCATAGAATATGTTTAACAACATCATTTAACCATAATCGATCCATCGAAAATGGATGAAAACGAGATCGGGACAAATCCCCAAAAAGTCAACTCAAGGAAATCAAGAAATATACTTCGATTCGACAAAGAACAATGGATTAAATGATGTTAAACACAAGAATACTACCAAGATTAATCATACCCATCATGAATTAATCAACAACACTAACGAATCGGACGAAATTGCAAAAATCCCCAAATTCACGAAATTAGGGTTCTAAGGAAGATTACCTTGATTCCGGATCAAAGGATGATAACGCATTTATTGATTGATGTTATGGACTCAGAACTTCATGGTTTTGTTGTTAAACAACATGGCTTCGTCGCCCATGAATCGCCATTCGCGGACGGAGAAGGAAGGAAATGAAAACGAAGTGAAATGTGACTCGGCCATATTTATATCGGGCCGGACTAGCGTGCGCTAGCCTTCCCGGACTAGCGTGCGCTATCGGCGTATCGGCCGAGTACCCTCGGCCGGGGCCCACACGACCCGGCATCACCAACCAACCCCGCCGACCAAACCTCGTCGACCCGACTCCGCTAGCGTGCGCTACGGCCGAAGCCTACGCGCTGGCCGACTGTCAAAGAGCCACCGGACTAACCAACTTATCCAGTAACGTCGCTAGTCGGCCGTGAGTGCGCTACCCTGCCGATTAGCGTGCGCTACGACCGGCAAAGAACGTGCGCTACTGCCGATCTGACCGAGTCCGTAACCTCGAAACCCCATCGCCCGGGCCGATAAGCGTCGCTAGGCCACCGGCGGCGTGCGCTACACTGCCGGTTAGCGTCGCAGCCTTCCGGCCGTAGCGTGCGCTACGCCGGTTCCTGCCGCACCCGTCCGGCCGGTGCCTGCAATCGTCCGGCCAGTCCCGCCACCGTCCGGCCAGTCCCGCCACCGCCAGGGCTCGACGACCCGATTTCCGAAAACGTACGGAACGAACACGACGAAAAGTTCGCGGACAACATAAACGACTCGAAATGAAAGCGTAATACCATAATTAGTCATACGCGACCAAGAAATGGGTCGAGACAACAATTACAGATACGGATACCCGTAACTTTCAAGAAATTACAAAATGGCCCAAAACGCCCGGAAATCACGATACGTGATCGAATAACCAATCCGAAGTTCACAACACGTCTAACAAAGTTAAACGGACTTGCGGGAAACTCGAAACAACAGTTTCGGACGAGATTCGCAAGAATCGAACTCAAGTGCGGAAAAGTCGCTAAAAAGCACGGAACTCAACAAAACGACACCGAAACGAACTCGGATGTCAAAAAGTGTAGAATTAATCATTCTCAGAATGACGAAACGGACATGAGCGAGTCGTCAAAACAGACTACCGCTGAAAAAAAGAAATTACCGGAAATCGAAAATTGCGGATATTACAGAGACGAGGCCGTGGTCATGGACGCGGACGAGGACATGGCGCGGCCGCTTCCCTCAGTTCCGTTGCGGGCTCGACCAACCCTAGTCTATCTAACTCAATGCATACTGATACCGAGGGTCAACACGAACAGTCGACCGGCCAAGGGAATAATGCAGATATTTGAGTTACGAATGTCCTTTAATAATTGGCTAACCAGATGACTATCCTGGCCCAAGCCGTTCCGCTGAAAAATCCGAACACATCGGATGCCTTGCTTCAGAATGTGGTCAGTATGCACCCTCCACAGTTCAGCGGTGCTACAGACCCGATGGGTTGGGAAAATTGGTTGGCAGAGTTAGAGAAAGTGTTTGAAGCGGTTGATTGTCCGGAAGTGAGGAAGGTACCGATTACTCAGTACTTCCTTACCAAGGAATCCACGACTTGGTGGAAAGTTATCAAGCCGCCAGATCATGCTGCTACGTGGGGTGAGTTTAAAGCGCTACTGGAGGCCGATTTTTGTCCTTGGCCAGTGCAAAAAGGCAGAATCCGAGCCTTTTTCGAGGTTAAGCCGTAGAACATTCCAGTCTCGCAGGCGATAGTGGAATAAAACCAACAACTGATCCACGTGAAGAATCAAGTATGGTATGAGCGTGACAAGATCCGTTACTTTGATATTCAGATGAATATAGATTTACGACGATACATGGCCGGGTTTGCTTGCACTAATTTGAAGGAATACCAAGCATAGCTTTGGCATATGACATGTTAAGTCCCCACAATGATACCACGGAAGAATCGAATAAGCAAAAGACTGCTGGTAACTTTTCTGGCTCTAAAGGTGGCAACTTCGAGAGACCTCAGGCGACTAACTGCTTTGCCGGGCTGTCGTCACGTTCTGTTAGAGGACAGAAGAGTTTTCATTCTATTCCAGGCACCTCAACTCGCCCGGTAACTTGTTTTAATTGTGGCCGTCCAGGCCACGTTAATCTGGAGTGAAATTTCCTACCTCTGAAGTGTCACACTTGTGGACAGATGGGAAATAGGGCAGCTTATTGCCCCGAACAAGATCAGACTTTGAACACTCGGGCTTCGGCCCCAGCGCCTATAGATTAGAGTATGAATCATCGGCAACCAGTTGGACAATCACAGCAGAGTTACGACCGAGGGCAGGGATGGAGTTAGAACGCTAGAGGGGGAGATGCTAGCATCGGTTCGGCACACCCGCGAGTCTATGAGATGCGTCGAGCAGACGAACCCGATGTGGCGGTGGCCTTAGGTACCAATCATATCCTATCTCATCCAGTTCGTGTACTTTTTGATTCAGGTGCTACACATTCTTTCATCTCCTTGGAGTGTGTACGCCGTTTGAATATAAATTGTATGACTACTTGCGATCCTTTCAGTTTGAAACTACCTAGCGGGGATAGAATCATGGGGAATCGGGAGATTAGGCATAATTTGATCCATCATTAATCATGTATGCGCGACTCTGTAGGTTAGTCTCAGCAGCAATGGGAGGATCTAAATAGTGTGAGGAAAACCTAGCCAGTCTGTGGCTCACATTGCAACCCAACTGAGAATGAATGATGGGAATCATTCCAAAACCTGTTATGAATACCGTATACGTATAAACCCTTTAATCATATGTCTCGATCAACATTTAGGGCCACGGTTAAATCAAACTCTATCTATACTTGACTCTATGTATGTGTTAGTGCAAATCAAGATCATAGAACTCTCATGTATCAAATACAAATAGCTCAATCGCTTTGCCCAAAGACTTTTGATCTTTTTGGCCACTAACCGCATATGACATTATCCTGTTCACTTATAGGAAAAAAAATCCTTTCTTGGTATTCAGTAAAGACTGTTACTTGCCCATTAAGTTGCACTTTGAGGTTGAGCCCTACCGATAGGTGATTGGATCGAACTACTATAAAGACCAACTTAATGAAACAAGCACATTTTCTTCGAAGATGATGATCGCCCCACGATACTAATCACGACCAACAAACTCAGACGACGCATCGCGACACTATTCAGTCAGACAAGACCTGACGAGATATGACTCAACAGACACAACTTGACCCGACAGCCTAGGTTTCCACAACCTAAAGATCTGATACCATTTATGTAACACCCCCAATCCACTCAGGGATATCACACGCCGTAAACCCTTTTCTCAAGGATCTACCAAGCTGGTAGCACAATTAAACATATCAACATCGCCTTTAAGGCTAAAATGACTCAGTCGACCGATTTGGTCTTTGAATTAATATATACAACTCGATCTCAATACATACCCACACAGGGGTCAAAATACAACACACTCCCATGCAACGGGGAAAATACTGCAGCGGAAATAAAGTACAACCAAACCAATATGACATCGTATGTATCCTCATGTGATTAGTATCGATCATCTTTCATCATCCTTCATGCCGACCCTGTGTTATGTGTTAGGAGTATGCCCTCGAATGTCACTCAGAGGATGTTGAGTGAGGGCATTGTACTTGTTATTATGCAAATCATTAATATAAGACAATGGATGTTTCTTTATTTACTGGTAGTTACTGGCGTTCCTGATTCGTAAATATATATATATATATATATATATATAGAAACTAGTCCGTGTATTTGAGAGCAAAAAATTCCACTCCTTATTGGATAAGGGGAATGGCACTGGAAAGGTTTATAGCTCAAATATTTAATCGTTCGCAAGTCGATGAAACTTGACTGGCGTTAAGTTTATGTGAAGACTTGTATGACATATTCTTTGACATGGAGAGTGCCTGTCGAACACTAATGGTTAGTGGGAGCGCACATTATAGGTATGCTAATTGGATTAGTATACTCGAACTGACTCACCCTCGATTCATCACACGGATTTCACTCCGGGATAGTCAATGACGGAATCGAAAGGTTGTGATAGGTATTCGTGAACCTTCGACTTGAGGATTTAGTAGGGATGTGCTTGTGACGTTAAGGTTTTTATTAGAGTAGTTCGACCCAGAAAATCGAAAGGTGGGGGTCAACCTCGACGTGCATCTTGACGGGCAAGTAGCAGGTCCTACTGAATACCAAGATAGAATTCTTTCTCCTGTTAGTGAACGGGTTATATGTCCTATGCGGTTATTGGCAGATGAGATCATAAGTCTTTGGCCAAAGCATTGGAGCTAGTTGATTGGATACATGAGAGGTCGATGATCTCGATTTACATTAACGCATGCATATCGTCAAGTACAGATAGGGTTTGACTGACCGTGACCCTATAACTTGATCGGGACATTTGAAAGAAGGGTTTATACGTATACTGGTATTCACGACAGAATGGTTCTTGAATTATCCCAACCATTCGTTCTCAGTTGGGGTACAGTGTAGGCCGCCAGGCTGGCTAGGTGGTGCTACTACTCTTTGGTTCCTCCCATTGCTGACTGAGACGGACCTACCGAGTCGCGCAATAGGATAGACGACGGAATGAATCGAGCTTAATTCTCTCATTATGAATATTAGATATTGGATATCTAATTTGGGGCATTGGATGTCTAAATTGATTTATTGGATAAATTGATTTACGGCCTAATGAATTAAATAAATTACTATGTGATTAATTTAATTCATAAATATAATTATTTCTTGGAGTAATTAATTATGTTATTATGTATTTCATATGATTAATTAATTTGATTAATTAATTGCTATAAATACATCGAAACGAAATTGGAATTTATCTATTTGGACTCTCGGGAGTTCGAAACGAACCGAAGTCGTTTGATTCATTCTAGATGGCCACCCCTCACCTACCACCTCCCTTGGTCTTGGTCTTGACCATGATGGGTGGAATACTTAAGACAAGGGATGAGATAATTTCCTTTTAGATATTGTTTTATGGGTGAAAGTCTTGAATTGAAAATGATATATATAATTAAAAATAATGTGAAGTCCTCACATACTCATTTTTTCTTACTACTTGGAATCTCACGATTCACAAAAGAGAGAGAGAGAGAGAGGAAAAAGGTTTTTTGTGTTCTTCATTTTCATTCCATTCTCTTGATTTCTAAGAGAGATATTTTGATAAACATACTTGGAGTATATTCATCAAAATAAAGAGCTTCCATCATTTGATTCTAGCCGTAACCTTAGAGGTTAATCGGGAGATCGTCGTTCCGTTTGTTTCTCCGGTGCGTGGCAAGTAGAGACGCGGTGTTTTCGGCGTTGGATCGTCCAAGAGCTTGGAGCGGATTGGATCGTAGGGAAATCAACTAAAGCTTAGGGAATAGATCAAGAGAAGGATACCATTTAATCAACAGACTACAAGGGTATGTTTTCTTGTATCTCCTTGTGCTTCGTTTTAACATTCGTATATACGTAGCTCGATCGATCCTCGTAGGGATTCAGATCTAATTAATTTTCATTTGACCGCTTCCGCTGGGCCTTCGTTTTAGGCACCGAATCCCAGCAATGGTATCGGAGCGTAGGTATTGCGATCGTATATACGATATTTAGCATTTGGAATGCTTGATTGGATGGTTTATGATTTGGAATCATAATCGCATTAATCGTTGATTTTTGATTGTTTATCTAAAAATTATTTTTTCATGATTTTATGTTACAATATAAATCTATTTTTCTTTTGAAAAACTGATTTAATTGTGTAATATACAAAATAAAAAAAATATTATTTTTGGATTCAAGACGAAAAGACGAGCCGGAAAATGGTGGCCGACCTCGGCACTGGGTCACGGGGCTCCGGGATCGCCTTGCAGCAGCGAAGTTCTGGTCACTGAGCTGGCCGCGGGCTTGGTCCGGGCCTTGTGTTTTTTGCTCCCTTTTTTATATTTTGTTCGGTAATGAATTTCCCACAAATTAAATTGGATTTAATTTGACTAAGATATAATTATGGTAATTTTATTCTTAGAGGAATTAATTTAATGAAATATATATCCTCCGGAACAAGCTAAAATTAACGGTTGGTTGAATTAATTGGATTAATTCGTTTGGATGGATTAATTTATATTGATTGGATCAATATATAGATTAATTATGAATGCCATTTATTTTAATGTGTTTGATGCATTATTTTGAATGGTGATGTGGTTCATGTACTTAGTTTTGAATCGTTCGGTTTTATTCGATTGGGTTGTAAAGGCCGTTTTGAGCATATTTATTTTACTAGAAATATTTGTATCTAGGATGCAATTTTCAATGTAAAATTTATATGTAATGACGAAGACCGGAGGAAGATCCGTTTCGAGAAGACGAAGATTCAAGACGAAGACTTGTAATTAGATTACGGAGTTTTTGTTTCTAGGAACGGTCCATGAACTACATGTTTGTAGCAACTAGGTTGTGCAAGGTTGTTCATATTGTATGAATGCTACAAACGCGCTTAAATGAATTAATGTGCAAAGTGTAACATTAATCGCGAAAATTCTCCCACGACAAATTATTAAGTTTATAAGGTTTCAAGGTTTTCCTTCCCTCCATCGAGCTTTCGGGAAATTGAAATCCAAACTGGATATGCTATGCTTCCGAGTTATTGGGGTAGTCGTTCGGGGAGGATGGATAAATTACCGGGAGCGCATTGGAGGCCTTCGGTTGGAGCAAATTTTATCCCTAGAAACCTGATAGGTTGCCGGATAAGATTCAATTGTGAAACTGATTTGCGTCGATGGTATAAACTTAACTTGTTCACGAACCATAGAAATAGTATAGGTTGAGGGGAGTGAACAAGGGGAAAAAGAAGATCGAATCATCCATTAGATGGATTGGTGTTGGACACCACTTTATGAAAATTAATAGACTAGAAACCTGTTCGGTTGCCCTCTATTAAGATTTATAAAGAACTCGATCGCCACTATGAAGTATAGCGAATGATACTTCCGGTTTTCACATTGGAGTGTGTTATTCCGATAAAAATAGTGGGAGCTGGGTAACAAGAATAGAAAAGACCTTAATTCTATACTCGGATCATAATTAAACAAGCCACTAATTAATCTGTCGTACTTAATACAGACATAACTCTCAATATGACAATGAACCCACTCGCAATTCTACTCAAAAAAAACACCTTGATCGGACCTAACTTTGTGGATTGGCTCCGCAATCTGATGATAGTCCTCAGTATAGAGGCACTGGGATACGTCTTGGAGACGGACATTCCGGCGCATCCTGTGCGGACAAGAGCTAATCAGGAAGAGATTGAAAACCACGAAAAGTGGGTTAAGGATGACGTAAAAGTCAGTGCTTACATGATGGCTTCTATGTCGAATGAGCTTCAAAGAGCTCATGAAAAAATATCTTCTGCTAGGCAGATTCTATCTCACTTAACCGAGCTTTATGGTGAGCACTGTCGAACCGCTAGATAGGAGATATCCAAGCAACTGTTCGGTGCAAGGATGAAGGAAGGTGGGAAGGTTGGGGACCACGTCCTCAAAATGATATCTATGATCGAGATATTGGAGGCTCTTGATTTTAAAATGGATGTTTCTCTTCAAACTGACCTTATCCTATAGTCTCTCCCTGATTCCTTCTCACAATTTGTTATGAACTTCAATTGCAATGAGATTGCATGCAACTTAATTGGGCTAATAAAAAACTAGTGACTGCTCAGTCTCAGATGAAGACTTCGCAGATGAAGGAGTCTGCCCTTGTGATTTCTTCTGGATCTCGGAGGTCCAAGAACAAGAAGAAAAAGACCAAGAAGCAGACGGGACCACAAGTCAAGGACTTCAAGGGTAAGGGCAAAGCCCCGATTCGTAAATATATATATATATATATAAACTAGTCTGTGTATTTGAGAGCAAAAAATTCCACTCCTTATTGCATAAGGGGAACGGCACTGGAAAGGTTTATAGCTCAAATACTTAATCGTTCGCAAGTCGATGAAACTTGACTGGCGTTAAGTTTATGTGAAGACTTGTATGACGTGTTGGAATAACAAATCCCTGTATCGATGCTGCTTGGATAACAAACCCTGTATCGATCGTATTGTCAGAATGTTTTGACAATATGCCAAATCCCGAATACCGCCTCTAGCTGTATCGAAAAGCTGATCAAGTATCAAACCTGTATCGAAGACTTCTCGAAGTACAATATATTGATCATATAGCAAAGAGTCCCGCAAAGCCAAAGTATGGAAGCTGTCTCGAATATCAATACAGTGATACCTTCCATACAGCTCTCAACAGGACAAAGAAGGAATCTTCAGTATTCGCTAGAAGTCAAGTCCCATTGATAAAGAAGTATTTAAATAATATAGGATAAAGTATTTAAATACTGTAAGTCAGAAGATCTTCAAATCCTATAATATCCGGATCTCAGTCAAATATCAGTTGTCGCAGAATCTTGCCTCAACGGATATATTTCAAAAGGCTATATATATCTCCAGAGTTTGAAGATCATCAACGACTGAACGACTGAACTACACAAAAGAACGACTCACAATCAAGCTTACAAGAAATATTCAGAGCAAAACATATCTCCCCAAGCTTTCTGCTATTCAGATATAAGAGATATACAGTGCTCAAACCTTGAACAACACATCATCAGCTTATAGCCCAGAAAGTCATAGCTGTTGTTCAAACCCTGTTCTATCTTTGAACAATCTCATATCAGTCCTATGTGGACTGAGGAATCTTTGCTACTCCCAAACTATGTGTGAAGGACTTGCATTGAAGAAGACGAAGCTTCAAAACTGTGTGTGAAGAAGCCACTTAAAGTGTTAGCTCAAACCAATCTGTGTGAATGGTTGAAAGCTAAGATCTTTATATCAATCTGTGTGAACGATATATTGATTGAGTGTTGTTATAATTACGTAGTTGTGTACGCAGTAATTATAATAAACTTTTTAGTCCTGTGTGGAGGACCAGTGGACGTAGAGGGGTTTACCTAAAACCACTTTAAATACTGTGTTATTTACCTTCTGCCTTTATTGTTTTATTAACTGTGATTATTTAAGTATACACTGCACATCGAGTTGCTGTATCCACAACAACTTACTGCATTTAAGACCTCCGCTACGCACTTAGCTTTAAAACAGTACAGCTTGTTGTTCAAAACTCTTTCCAAGCTGTATCCAGTATACTTAGTGACCAACAAGTGGTATCGGAGCGGTTGATTCTAAAAAGAATCAGTCGTATTTTTAACCGAATCAGATCCAAAATCACTTATTTTATAGAACAGTCTTTTTCATTCCTACATTCTCATATAGATACATCAATAATCAACAAAGTTCCTATGTTCTCTATTAATGAATTTGATGATTGGAGAATCAGGATGGAGGCTCATCTTGCAACAATGCACGAAGAAATGATTTTTGTTATACAGGATGGGCCCATTAAGATCATGAAGGTAAATACGGCCGCAAGGATTGAAGGCCAAGCCCATGCTGAGATGATCGAGAAGGAGCGCGATCAATGGACGACAGATGAAATAAAGCGCGCCAACCTCGACAATGTTGCGAAGAATGCGTTGTTTGTCACCCTCGACAAAGGCACATTCTCGAAGGTAAAGAGCTGTAAAACAGCCAAGGATATCTAGGATAAACTCATGTTGATTTGTGAGGGAACTGATCTCTCCAAACAAAATAAAATTTCAAAACTAACTCAGCAATTTGACCTCAGATTCACTGGAATTGTTGGTGAACTTGAAGCTTTGGGCAAAATGTATACTCAAAGGGAGAAAAACTTAAAGATTTTCAGATCTCTCCCTGCCCGATAGGACATTAAGACCACAGCTATGCGTGTGTCGTGTAACCTTAGTGAAATATCTACCTTTGATCTCTTTTCTGACCTCAAAGCTTTCGAGTATGATATAGACAGGAGAGAGAAAGCTGAAGAATCTCCAGCTAGGACTATAGCCTTAGCCGCTGTATTTAACCATTGACACAGCATGCCCAGTCCATCAAAGCCAAATTACAAGAATGCTGACTGTGACGACGATATCCTGTCATAAGATGAAATGGCGCTCCTCATGCACAAATTCAAAAAGTTCATCAAACAGTCTGGAAAGACTCCCTACAGGCCCAAGCCTGTTCACAATGTAAGTACTGAAACTTCCTCTAGTGGCGCTAACCTATGCTATAATTGCAGGAAACTAGGACATTATGCAAATAAATGTCCTCATCCCAAAGTTCAAAGGTTGCTGAAAGCCGAGCAACAAGATAGGGATGAACGAAGACGTGCTTGAAAAAACAAGCTCAAGGCACTGATAGGAGAATCAGAAGCCTCCCCCACACCATCCAAATCCGAAGAATGTCTTCAGGTGGTCACTGAAAGTGACTCATCTGATGATGAATTCGAAGATAAGGCATATATGTGCTTTATGGCAAAGGACATTCCGGAAGAAGAAGATAGCGATGATGAGGTAAGCTCAACCTCAGTTATTCCAGTAAATGCATTGCATACTTTTGAAAACATGATGAATGAATTTAAAAATATTCAAAAAGCCCACAAGACTTTGAAAAATGAAAACATTCAGCTTCAACTTTCCAACATAGAGCGGAAAGAAGAAAACGACTTGCTAAAGATAAATTATGAAAATATGTCTATTGATTGTGAAAAAAGCAAGGTCGATCATGAAAAACTCGTGGAGAGCAATCATCAACTTGCTCATGAACTAAGTGAGACTAAGTCTCAAAATGGAAGCAAGACAAATGATTTTGTTCTACTTCAAGCTAAATTTTATACTCTCGAGAAACGAGAAAGCGAACTTGAGACCATTCTGAAATCTTTCGAGAAATCATCTAAAAGAATGGAAGAAATTCTAAGCACTAGGCAATATGCTCATGATAAAAGTGGCTTAGGATACAACTCATTTTCCAACAAAGGGAAAACTAGTACTGTGTTCGTCAAGAGTGTGGAACACATTCCTGTATCGGAAGATACTCCTAGTCCTGTGAAGGAACCTGTTGCACCGTGAAAAGCAAAGGCTGCCATTCCGCCCCCGCAATCCTATTCAAGACAGCGGAATCATAAGCCATTCCAACCTGTAAGGCGCATGCAACAGCATGCTCCCCGAGCACATCAACAGTGTCAACAGCCGTTCAGAAAAAAGGCTGTATCCAAATACCAAAGGCCCCCACGGCAGTACTTTCAGTACAGCACGCCGAGGTATTGGATACAGGAGCCTCATTATCCATCGAGACAGCAAGTGTCCGCACAGTATCAACAACAGCTCTAGGAATCCAACTGGAGACCCAGAAGGCAAGCTGTAAAGCCAAAGAAAATGGCTCCACCTCTGAGACGGCATACATACTGGATTAATAATAATAACCCTGATTTTTACATGCATAATGATTATTATGGATACAGTAACTACGTACATGCCCCACGTAGATACCGCAAGTCTGTACCAAATGTTACCTACAGTAAACCAATTGCTGTCAAGAAAATTTGGGTACCAAAAGGCACTAACATTCGCGGACCCAATAATCAAAGGGGACCTAAATATACATAATTTATGTGCTACAGGACATTTTGGAGAAGGACATATGGTACTTTGACAGCGGATGCTCCCAGCACATGACAGGAGATAGAAGCAAGCTATCGGATTTCGTAGAAGGTCGCGGTCCAAAAGTGCGCTTCGGTGATAAATCTAAAGGAAGAACAAGATGAAAAGGAAACTTTCTTGTCGGAAAATTCAAAGTCACCGATGTAGCTTATGTTGAAGGCTTACAGTACAATCTACTTAGTATTAGCCAGTTCTGTGACAAACAGTTCTCGGTGAAATTCTATATAGATCACTGTAGAGTCAAGAATATCCTGACTAAAGAAGTTGTGCTCACAGGAAGCAGATCAGGTAATATGTATATTGCTGACTGGATGCCTACAAGCTCCACAATTCCTTGTTTAGTTGCCAAAGGCACTGCAGATCTAAGCTGGCTATAGCATAAGAGGATGTCACACGTCAACTTCAAGACGATCAACAAGCTCTCAAGACAGGGACTGGTTAGAGGATTGCCGAATGTATCATTCCAAAAAGACAGTGTCTATGGACCATGTCAAAAAGGCAAGCAAATCAAGTCCACCCTGAAGAGCAAATCCTACCTTTCAACCCACATAGTGTTGGAGATGCTACACATGGATCTCTATGGTCCTGTAGACCCGGTAAGTTTGGGAGGTAAGAAATACTGTCTCGTTGTTGTTGATGACTACTCCAGGTATGCTTGGACAATTTTCCTAAGCAAGAAGAAGGAAACAACATCAAAGCTGCCCGAGCTCCTGAGAAAGCTACAAAATGCAAAGGGACCGAGTATCGTGTCCATTCGTTCCGACAGAGGTACAGAAGTTACTAACCGCTTTATAGAGCAATACTGTTCGGAAAATGGGATACAACACGAATACTCAGCTGCCCGTACACCTCAACAAAATGGTGTTGCCGAGTGAAAGAATAGGACGCTGAAAGAAGCAACAAGGACAATGATTGCCGCAAGCAAGTTGCCACAGCGTTTCTAGGGTGAAGCAACCAATACAGCATGCTACACTCAAAACCGCTGTATCGTCAACAAACACCACAACAAAATAGCATATGAGGTATGGAACAACAAAACCCCGTTAGTTTCGTATTTTCACATTTTTGGATGCAGGTGCTATGTGTTGAATAATGGGAAGGATCAACTTAGAACCTTTGCTGAGAAGTCAGATGAAGGAATATTTGTAGGATATTTCTCCGTCAGCAAAGCTTACAGGATCTTTAATAAAAGGAAGTCAAGATCGAGGAATCAGTTCATGTAGTGTTCGACGAACCTCACCATGACCCTACAGGAGTAGAAGCTGTTACTCAGAACATCCAACATCTTTCCATCTTAGATCCACCAACTCCCATAGAACCTGTTGTTGACCTAGAAATCAACCCCATAGCTGTAAGAATCGACCTAGATGAAGCCTATGCTGTACAAGCTGAAGCCGAAACTACAACAACTCAAGATACAGTACGGGACCCCGAATTAGAACCCGACCGAAGATGGTTGCGAGATCACCCACAAGAGCTGATCATTGGAAACATTAATGCTGGTGTTTCTACCCGAAGGAGAATATAGAGTACACAAGGAAATATACTGTGTGCACAAGAAGAACTAGATACTGAGATATTACCATTCCTTGAATGGAAATCTCAATCCGAGCTTAGAAGACTCAATATGTGCACTATTGTTGTATTCTTAGCCCAGTCCGAACCTGTTTCTACCTTAGAAACTCTTAATAATTCTCATTGGAAGAAGAGCTTAACAGTTTCCAAAGAAACAATGTATGGTATCTTGTATCCAGACCTACACATCAATCAGTTATTGGAACCAAATGGGTATTTAGAAACAAGAAGGATCGAAATGGACTAATTATAAGGAATAAATCCAGACTAGTCGCACAAGGATATAGACAGGAAGAAGGCATAGACTACGATGAAACTTTTGCCTATGTATCCAGACTAGAAGCCATTAGGATATTTTTAGCCTTTGCCGCCCATAAGAGCTTCATTGTATACCAAATGGGCATCAAAAGTGCATTCCTAAATGGAGACCTTGCCGAAGAAGTTTATGTTGAACAACCACCAGGGTTTGCCAACACAGACGGCACCGATTTAGTATACAGGCTGAGGAAAGCACTGTATGGACTTAAGCAAGCCCCTAGAGCATGGTATGAGACTCTGTCCCAGTATCTAACCGATAATGGATTTGAGAAAGGTGCTGTGGACAAGACCTTGTTCAAAATACAGGAAGGTGATGACCTTCTATTGGTTCAAATCTATGTAGATGACATTATATTTGGTTCAACTAACCTTTCTTTATGTCAAAGGTTCTATCATCTCATGCAAAGTAAATTTGAAATGAGTATGATGGGAGAACTAAGTTATTTCCTAGGTTTGCAGGTAAAGCAGTTGCCTACAGGGATCTTCATCAACTAGGAAAAATACAGCAAGGATCTTCTCAACAAATTTGGAATGAACTCTTCCAAATCATCGTCGACCCCCATGAGCACTTTCGTGCAAATTAGTGCTGATGAAGCCGGAAAGCCGGTTGACCAATCACTCTACAGGAATCTTATTTTCTCTCTCCTGTACCTAATGGCTAGCAGGCCCGATATCCAGTTTGTCGTAGGAGTATGTGCGAGATATCAAGTAGCACCCAAAGAATCACACTTCAATACAGCTAAACGATCCTAAAGTATATTAAAGGAACAGTCGATGTAGGACTGTGGTATCCTAAAGAAGGCGGATTCGACTTAGTTGGGTACAGCGACTCATATCTCAGAGGCTGCAAGCTATATAGGAAGAGTACAAGTGGAACTTGTCACTTTCTTAGACCTAGACTTGTTTCTTGGTTCAGTAAGAAGCAATTGGCAAACTCACTTTCCACGGTTGAATCAGAACACTATGCTGCTGGTAGTTGCTGTATGCAGATACTTTGGATGCAGCAACAGTTGTCAGATTATGGGATTGAAGCCAAGGAAACGCCAATAATGTGTGATAGCACGAGTGCAATTGCAATAACGCACAACCCTGTATTGCACTCGCACACTAAGCACATCAACATGAAGCATCATTTCATAAGGAATCATGTCAAGAACAAGGATGTTCGGTTGGAAAAAGTTCATACAGATATTTAGTTGGCTGACATCTTCACCAAGCCCCTCGACACAGAAATATTCAACATGCTTCGATAAGAATTGGGATTGATACAGCCTGACTCCCTGTAAGTATTTACTGTCTTTACTCAACAATTAAGGGGGAATGCTGTAAGACCCATTAATACATTGTCCACCATTAATTATCTGTACACTCAGAACCTTCTATACAGCACTGTAGGGAACAAAGTGATATGAATCATCCTACAGCTGACGTGTACAATAATTAAAGGGGAATACAGTATGACCCATGAATACAGCATTAATCCAAAAGTTTCTGTATGGAATCGAAACCTATATGTACCTTTTAAGGGGGAACGCTGTATCGTCGCGGATACAGCACATACTATGGAATTTCGATTCATTATATATTATAATATTTCATTTTAAAAACAATTTTTGTCCAGGTGGCCTATTTTCATATCAAACGTCGTTTACATTAAATGCCTTACACGACATCTGGACAATCAAATCTCAAAAGCCGCGATGTTTTCAATTTGTTTAAAATTTAATACCGCTGTTTCAGACATTAAGGGTAATAATAAATGTCAGAAGTGGGACCCGCTCCTATTTTAAAATACAATGGATAAGTGTACCAGTCACACTCAGTTCATCGTGACCGTTTATTTCAAACACCGGTTCCCATCCCTTACATCTGACCATTCGTTCTCTGAAAACACTTCTTCGCCGCCTACTATAAAAGGACTGCAAATGCCATTTGAGACTCTTTACGCCTTCTGCATATTTTAAGAGCACTCAAGCAATTCAGCCTACAAGTTTTTCTGTGTTTACTGCATATTTTTCTTGAATCTTTTTCATCTTTTGAATCATCAATGGCGTCTACTCAGATATCTTCCACCTCTTTCAAGAAGTCTCTGAACTTCATCAATGGACGGATCTTCTCCAGATCTGTCGTGATGGAACACATTCACGCTGAAAGTGATGACGCCGATGCGATAGAGGTCGTCACCACTAGAATCCGTCAACAAGGCCTCTACCGCCTTGGGAGCCACACCGCCGAGAAATATGACATTCATCTTGTTGAGGAGTTCTACCTCAACGCCGTGGTTCTTTTTCTGCCTCTGGCTCTAGGAGGACATGTTGCAGATATCACAGCAGTCATTCCCGGAGTGGAGATTCGCATTGACCAAGAGCTTCTCAAAAACATCTTCAGGCTACCCTCTGATGGCCTGACCATGGAAGAACTTGAGATCTTTGGGTCTCAAGAGTTGCTGACTCAATACTATGGCTTGTTCACCGGTTTGGCAATGGTGGAAGTGGTTCACACCACATGCCATAAGAAAATTTTTTGCTTACCGTTTGTTTATTTGCATGATTTTTGCTGTCGCATCATTGAGAATCGTACAGGTGCATTTGAGATGTGCACAAATCTCAGATTCAGGATGATGGTCGCCATTATGACCTGCGAGAAGGTCAACTGGTGTCAGGTTATCCTCAAACGCTTACAGGAAGTGGTGTCCAAACCTGCTACTCAGAAGAAATCGTTTGGTTTATTCTTAAACCATGTTTTGACGAAGTGCGGACTTCATCAAACCGCAGATGCAAACAAGATAAGTTCGCGGATATTCTTAGGAGGAGTCAGGCCCACTGCCTTCAATCAAAGCATTCTGATTGCAAACAGGCCTTTTATCTGGAACTTTCCGCTATCTTAAGATCCGAGGGACGTTTCTTCTAAGTCCCAGAGTGTTGAATCTTCAAAGAAACGAAAAAGATCTCAGAGCAAGACACCAGTTGCTGCTGAGAAACTGAAAAGGAAGCTATGGAGGCTTTCGAAAGCTAAATCTACAGAACCCTCCGAGGATGCTTCTATCGTGGCGCAAACCACTGATCAACTACCCCAGGGCCCAACCCCTGTGGAAGAGATGCCCGCTGCTGTATCGACAGTAGATCCCGAGCCCTTGGCGGCTACGACGGATACGAGGACATCTTCCAACTTAAAAGACTCTGGCGAGTCGGCTGTCTGTTTGGAGCCAACAGATACCTCTCCTATACGGGATTCCACACCCATTCAGGATCCACCTTCCTTCGGGGTACCATCCCCTGTAAGGAATCCCTCTCCAATAGAGGATCCCTCACCTGTAGAAGAACCCCTTCCTACAACAAACCCAAACGCTGTACGGAGTCCCTCCCCGGACACAATAATTTCCAAGACCCTGCTTTCCGTGCAGATTGAGCAGTCATTCGAGCGATTTCTCCAATGGAAGAATTTTAGACTTGCTCCGTACGAAACCTTGTACAACTGGAGTAAGTGGTGTAACGAAGAGAAGTTCATTTTGGAAGTGACGGACGCCCAAGAAATTGCTGTCCTGATCCAATGGGACAACTTATTCATCAAGGAGCTAATTGAGAGTTACCTGATCGATAAGGATGAGGCCAATAGGAAAGTAAAAGCTTTGTCAATGGAAACTCCCGACAGTCCAAAATATGATCCTGATTCCGACGATGATGACGATGCACTCCAAGCTGGATTGCGGATGAGTCGAGAGGAAGCACAAGCCAAGAAGGATGAAGGGACATCCACCCATCAGTCATCCCCCTCGCCACAGCAAGACAACATTCCCGAAAATGATGATTCAGTCCCTCATGTCGAGGAACAAGAAAATGTTTCGCAAAAGGCACCCAAGCCTGCCGTCGCCGCCGAAGAAGAAGAATCACGCGCCTTCCAGCAAGAGGAATCAGTCCCTCTGCCGGAACAGGCGGACGCTGAGAGACACCAGGAGGATTTGGTCCCTCCTATATCCATGTCTACAGAAACCTCTTAGAAACAGGAGGATGTCGCGCCTCCTGCCTCCGAAACCGAAACAGCTGCCCCGCCCCATCAACCGCCTTGGAATCCAACAACGGTACTATATGTGAGGATTTCCAACTCACTTCACGCCCCAACGTGAACTTGAGAAGGTTGAATGGAGTAGAAGACTTCACCCAGCCAGATTCTCCCCGCACTGAAACAAGAAAAGAGCGATTACGTGCCCTTGGCCTCCAAACTGTATTTATTCAGGATGTAGTCAATGCTCTACACTCAGTAGAAAAGGCTCTAGATTGGCTTCACACATCTGCTGTTGAAGAAATGACAGGATTAAGTGATGAAGTCCCTCGAGTAGTCAAAGCCTTCACTGTCTTGCCAGAAGTCTTCAAGCAAGCCCTGAGCAATCTGCAAGAGAAGCAAGAAAGGATCCTGAGAGGAGACCAATCGAAACTACGCATATCTGAGGCCAAGACTGCATCTGCTCTAATCGAATCTGGTTCCCAACTGCGAGCTCATGACAAGAACATTAAGGATATGTCGCAGGTGCTCTCCTCCCTTGTTGAGAGAATATCAAATATGGAGACAAAACAGGATGCCGCTCTAGAGATCCTGGAATGTCTTGATGAAAAGGTATCATACCTTGATGATGCCAAAAAGGGGGAAGAAGCACGGGAAGCCGCTAGGAGAACGCGGTTGGAGCAAGAAAAAGAGTTGTTAGCTCCATTTGAAGACTCCATCACTGCTGACATAGCCCGTATCTCAACACCGAACGTGAGGATACAGGGAGATAGACCAGAATTCCAGGATCCTAGCCTTTGATAAATCTTATGAAGGATGTGCAATTTATTAGAATCGAGACAAAGATGCTCATCATAACTGGTGGCGAAACACCAAGAATGACCCTTCCAGGCGACCATGGAGACACTCTGACTTTAGGAGCTGAATACCTTAGTGTATTATTTGATTGTAATTTTACTTTCAAAGCAGCAATCTTTGTACTCTATTTCAGTATCAATAAAATTTTTGCCTGTCTTGAAAGATTACAACTCGTAATCTACTGTGTTATTATTTGTTTATAGTCACTTTATTTATTCTTACTGTATTTATATTATGAAATCTATCTCATACACAAGCTGTAAGAACTTGTCTGCGAATAGTTCATAGTTTAAGTTGTATGCATCTAGAAAACAATGTAATTGTGCCTGCGCGCCAATCATAAGTTTTCAATGTAACTTTCTTTCGATAAAAGATGAACTTGCCTACGAGCAGTTCTTAGTGTTCAAGCCAAAAAATCGAAGGCCAGAACATTCGAAAGAAGGCCAAGAAGTCTGCCCTACTTCAAACCGCTAAGTGTCAAAGTTTTGGCATCATCAAAGATGTTTAGATAACATCCTATGCTTTCAAAAAGGAAGACTAGGAAGGACTTGGCAAATTATCAAAAAGGGGGAAATTTTTGGGATAATAAATCCCTGTATCGATGCTGCTTGGATAACAAACCTTGTATCGATCGTATTGTCAGAATGTTTTGACAATATGCCAAATCCTGAATACCGCCTCTAGCTGTATCGAAAAGCTGATAAAGTATCAAACCTGTATCGAAGACTTCTCGCAATACAATATATTGATCATAGAGCAAAGAGTCCCGCAAAGCCAAAGTATGGAAGCTGTCTCGAATATCAATACAGTGATACCTTCCATACAGCTCTCAACAGTACAAAGAAGGAATCTTCAGTATTCGCTAGAAGTCAAGTCCCGTTGATAAAGAAGTATTTAAATACAATAGGACAAAGTTTTTAAATACTGTAAGTCAGAAGATCTTCAAATCCCGTAATATCCAGATCTCGGTCAAATATCAGTTGTCGCAGAATCTTGCCTCAACGGATATATTTCATAAGGCTATATATATCTCCAGAGTTTGAAGATCATCAACGACTGAACGACTGAACTACATGAAAGAACGACTCACAAACAATCAAGCTTACAAGAAATATTCAGAGCAAAACATATCTCCCCAAGCTTTATGCTATTCAGATATAAGAGATATACAGTGCTCAAACCTTGAACAACACATCATCAGCTTATAGCCCAGAAAGTCATAGCTGTTGTTCAAACCCTGTTCTATCTTTGAACAATCTCATATCAGCCCTGTGTGGACTGAGGAATCTTTGCTACTCCCAAACTGTGTGTGAAGGACTTGCATTGAAGAAGACGAAGCCTCAGAACTGTGTGTGAAGAAGCCAGTCAAAGTGTTAGCTCAACCCAATCTGTGTGAACAGTTGAAATCTAATATCTTTATATCAATCCGTGTGAACGATATATTGATTGAGTGTTGTTATAATTACGTAGTTGTGTACGCAGTAATTATAATAAACTTTTTACTCCTGTGTGGAGGACCAGTGGACATAGAGGGGTTTACCTCGAACCACTTTAAATACTGTGTTATTTACCTTCTGCCTTTATTGTTTTATTAACTGTGATTATTTAAGTATACACTGCACATCGAGTTGCTGTATCCACAGCAACTTACTGCATTTAAGACTTCCGCTACGCACTCAGCTTTAAAACAGTACAGCTTGTTGTTCAAAACTGTTTCCAAGCTTTATCCAGTATACTTAGTGACGAACATGACGTGTTCTTTGACATGGAGAGTTCCTATCGAACACTAATGGTTAGTGGGAGCGCACGTTATAGGTATGCTAATTGGATTAGTATACTCGAACGACTCACCCTCGATTCGTCATACGGATTTCACTCTGGGACAGTCAATGACGGAATCGAAATGTTGTGATAGGTATTCGTGAACCTTCAACTTGAGGATTTAGTAGGGATGTGCTTGTGACGTTAAGATTTTTATTAGAGTAGTTCGACCCAGAAAGCCGGAAGGTGTGGGTCAACCTCGACATGCATCTTGACGGGTAAGTAGCAGGTCCTACTGAATACCAAGATAGAATTCTTTCTCCTGTTAGTGAACGGGTTATATGTCCTATGCGGTTATTGGCAGATGAGATCATAAGTCTTTGGCCAAAGCATTGGAGCTAGTTGTATTGGATACACGAGAGCTCGATGATCTCGATTTGCATGAACGCATGCATAGCGTCAAGTACAAATAGGGTTTGACAGACCGTGACCCTATAACTTGATCGGGACATTTGAAAGAAGTGTTTATACGTATACTGGTATTCACGACAGAATGGTTCTTGAATGATTCCAAACATTCGTTCTGAGTTGGGGTACAGTGTATGCCACCAGGCTGGCTAGGTGGTGCTACTACTCTTTGGTTCCTCCCATTGCTGACTGAGACGAACCTACCGAGTTGCGCAATAGGATTGACAATGAATGAATCGAGCTTAATTCTCTCATTATGAATATTAGATATTGGATATCTAATTTGGGACATTGGATGCCTAAATTGATTTATTGGATAAATTGATTTACGACCTAATGAATTAAATAAATTACTGGGTGATTAATTTAATTCATAAATATAATTATTTCTTGGAGAAATTAATTATGTTATTATGTATTTGATATGATTAATTAATTTGATTAATTAATTGATATAAATACATCAGAACGGAATTGAAGTTTATCTGTTTGGACTCATGGAAGTCCGAAACGAATCGAAGTCGTTCAATTCCTTCTAGATGGCCGCCCCTCACCTACCACCTCCCTTGGTCTTGGTCTTGACCATGATGGGTGGAAGACTTAAGACAAGGGATGGGATAATATCCTTTTAGATATTATTTTGTGGGTGAAAGTCTTGAATTGAAAATCATATAATGAAGAATAATGTGAAGTCTCACATACTCGTTTTTTCTTACTACTTGGAATCTCACGGTTCACAAAAGAGAGAGAGAGAGAGAGAGAGAGAGAGAGAGAGAGAGAGAGAGAGAGAGAGAGAGATAGAGAGAGAGAGAGAGGAAAAAGGTTTTCCTTGTATTCTTCATTTTCATTTCATTCTCTTGATTTCTAAGAGAGTTATTTTGATAAACATACTTGGAGTATATTCATCAAAACAAAGAGCTTCCATCATTTGATTCTAGCCGTAACCTTAGAGGTTAATCGGGTGATCGTTGTTCCATTCATTTCTCCGGCGCGTGGCAAGTAGAGCGCGGTGTTTTCGGCGTTGGATCGTCCAAGAGCTTGGAGCGGATTGGATCGTAGGGGAATCAACTAAAGCTTGGGGAATAGCTCAAGATAAGGATACCATTTAATCAACGGACTACAAGGATATGTTTTCTTGTATCTCCTTGTGCTTCGTTTTAATATTCGTATATACGTACCTCCATCGATCCTCGTAGGGATTCTGATCGAATTAATTTTCGTTTTACCGCTTTCGTTAGGCCTTCGTTTTAGGCACCGAATCCCAACATTATGCTCCCCAAAACCTGAATGCAATACAGACATCCACCCCCGACACGGGGTTAGCAAAATCCTACTATATAGCTAGTGCAAGTACATGATCATATAAAATGTAACAAACAAATAGAAATCACGAATTGGGTACGACAATTAACTACCAAAGCCTTCCCGAGAGGCTTTATTAATTTGAAAGCAATCAACAAAGTGTTTGAAAATAAATTCCTCATCTCGGGGATTTTAAAAGTAGAAGCCTTATGGGACCTCAAGTCCTTAGTTAAGAGAAACCACTTCAGGACGAATGGGTCTCGGCCCAAAATCACTTTCCATAAAATGACATTTACAAAACTGTTGGGATCTCATCCCAATTCTCATCAAATCACAGTACACGTGAACAATAGCAAGGTCCATTTTCCAACATCAAAACCCCACAACTAAAGGACTAAACACATACGACAAGATACTCTAGTGCTATCCTAGCCAAGTAGGCCAAATGAACGACTTATTATGAAAATCATCGTTCAAAAACACTTGTTTCCAAAAACGCCATTACCCAAAACACATTTATAAAATTCACCACAATTTACAGTTGATCCACCCCTCCGTGGACCCCTACCGAGACCCCATCGGATCTAACCCGTAGTGGTTAAAAGCAAAGCTCGTCGATCCATCCCTCCACGGATCCCTACCGAGACCCCGTCGGATCTAACCCGTAGTGAGCATACACAACACACACACATGTCACTCATGTAATACTAATATGCTAAGAATGTAAGTTCATTAAGAATACTTACTAGAGATGGCCACTAACCCGACACCATTATCATACTCATCACGATACCTCCATCATGAACAATCAATCACAACACGACAACACAATTAACACGGAATACACGATTCCACAACATTAAACAAGCAGGGTTATCACTAAAGCCCTCAACATTCAAAATAATAAAATCATAATCAATTCACACGAATCATATTCACGAGGGTAGACCAACCATCGTAAACCCAACATGTAAACTCTATTCACAGGACACAATTCGTATAAGAAAAATACTTGCCTCGAATCATCACAAATGTGGAGAATCAACCGAAGTAGGATGGCACGAACCGAATCTGAACCCGCCGACTCCGCCGAACTCCAACTCGCGACAATAAACTACGAACGACAATAACAAGAATGACATTGAATTCCACAATACGACCCAAAGCTGCTTAATTAAAGTAACAAACGACGAAAGTTCAAGGGTTTCCTCCAAAACAGCCAAGAACACGAATCGACCCGATTAAATCATGAAAACGAAATTCTAAATTGTGGGTTATGATCAACCTGACTATATAACAACAAAAGAATCAACGATTTCGGATTAAACTCATGAAATCAAGACAAACCCCCAAATATTCCCGAAATAGGGTTCTATGATTAATACCTTCGATTTAGATGGCAAGGAGGAGATTTGTTGATGTTAATCAACAACAATGACCCAAGAAGTAGGATGGATTGAAGTTCTGAAGATTGGAATCGCCCAAATCGCCCAAAATTGCACGAACCCGCCGTTAGGAACGAAAATAGAAGAAAATGGGAGAAAAAAAGGGATATGCCCGTTATAAGGCAGACTGCTATGTACGGCCATACATAGCAGGAGATACATCCGTAAGTATAGCGAGTTATGGCCGTAAGCAAAGACAGGTAAGGTCGTATGTCTGCACTGGACAACAGATTAAGGATTCTGTTGTCCAAATTGGCCCGAACAACCCCGAAACCCGAACCTGAATATAAACCGAAGATACGGTTACAAAGTACTCGCAAAGACGAATCTAAGCGCTAAGAGAATACACGATTCCGACCACCCAAAGGCTCAGAATTCGACAACGGAAGTAATTACCCCAAACTTTGGGAAATTATGAAAACGGCCCAAAACGTCCGAAATACACGATACACGATCGATACACCAAGCAAAAGATCGCAACATGCATAATAACGTTAAATGAACTTACGATAAACTCGAAACAACAGTTTTGGACGAGATTCGCAAGAATCAAACTCAAGTGCGGAAAAGTCGCTTAACACGGAACTCAACAAAACGAAACCGAAATGAACTCTGCTGATAAAAAGTGTGTTTATCCAAATTTCGGGCCTTACCGACTAGGGATGTAGGTGTGTTTTTACGTGTAAAAATAGCATTAGTCGATGTTAAAGAAGCTCCCGGTAAGGTTACGATAGACGGGAGAAGTTTAAACGAGGATTAGATGACCCTAAACTTTAATATTTTCTTTAAAAAGTGTATAACGTTCTTGGTTTCAATCCAAAATGGGTCAAACGACTTCCAAATAGCTCCTAATTCGAAATACAACATTCTTACACCCTACTAATGCGCGGAGTATGTCCGTAACTATGTTCTCACCCTTAAGTCGGCTAAATTAGAAAGAAGAGTTCTAATAGTTATATAAATCTTAACCCGTTAATTATATAATATGATCCGTTTTAGGTTGAAGGTTTGGCTAATCGCTCAGTCCGTTTTCCTTGTCAATCGAACCTTTTTCCATTTACTGGAATGCCACGCAAGTACTTTGATTACGTTTAATGTACTTTGTGTGAATATGTGAAAAATGTGATTTTGTGAAAAGTGGTAATTTCAAAAAATGTGATTTGTGCCATGTGGTTACTGAGTATGTGTGAACCGAGTTAAAACCAGTGAGGGTCCCCTGGGATTTATTAGGCCGCATTTCCTACGGATCACTCGATGGGGTTGTACAAGCAGAGAGGGCCTGATGAGGACTCCCTTGGGTGTGTATCTCGCGTTAGGTACAGGGCCAGTACAGCTGGGGAGGTTGTTTTGTGATTATGATTGTGGTATTGTATTCCGGAATATATGTGATGGCATTGTGATTTCTATTATTCATTTGTGGTACATATTCATGAATTGTTGTACTTGCACCGGCTGTTTGCTGACCCCTTCTAGGGTGGATATACTCATTGTGTATTCAGGTACAGGTCTCAGTGGTGAGCCGGTGCAGGAAGGGCACGAGGATGGCGAGCAACACTGATATCATGTGTTATTTTGGGTTTGTGGTCATTTTGTCATGGTCAAAGTCGTGTTTTGGTTTTGTACTCACGCGGGTACTGTCATATGTTGTTTAATATGTTGGTGTTAGTTGTTGTTGATATTGTTGGATCAGTTGTGAGTTGTTGTATTTGTTGTGATCCAACAGGACCAAGTATTGGGATAATATTTGCATAACCATAGCGTGAATAAATGTGCAAAACATGTGATAAAATGAATTAAATATTCTCATAGATAAAGACCGGAAAATTAGGTAATACAAGCATAAAGTATGCTTTGATGTATACAACCCTAACAGATGGACGGGTGTGGGTAAACAAACTAGTCCATGGTAACAGTAATGATAATGATAGGGGTAGTAGCTTACGCTTTGGGACATGAAATATAGGTTCTTTGACAGGAGAAATTGTAGAAGTTATGAGGAGGAGGAGAATAAATATAATATGTCTACAAGAAACCAAGTGGGTTGGAGCAAAGGCCAAAGAGATAACGTCTACAAGAAACCAAGTGAGTTAGAGCCAATGCCGGAGATAGATCTCCTTGGGGTTATAAGCTTCGGTACTCAGGAATGGATAAGGGTAGAAATAGAGTGTGTATTCTCATTGATCGGGAGTATATCGATGATGTAGTAGTGGTGTCTAGAAAGAGTGATCGACATCGTTTTTGGAACCGATGTTAAATGTCGCAATGTTAAAATTAACATCGGTTTCTAAGAACTGATGTTATACTTCGACTTTAATATCGGTTGTTATAACAACTAATGTTAACTTTGACATCGTAAAATTTAACATCGGTTCTAGGACAATCGATGTTAAATTTCGCGACCTTAAAATTTTATCCGAGCACGGCTAAGCCCAACTAGCTCAACCCAGCCACTCGCCCAGTCACCCACCCCAACCACCTGTCCCAGCCACTCGCCAACCTGCAACAAATACCATTAAATTTCGTTGTTGGTGGTTTTCGAACCCAGAACCTCTTGCTTGTGCAAGTGTGATATTACTACTCCGCCAGATGAATTTCTTATACATTTTTTCCTATGTGTTATATTAATATACTATACATATTGACATATATATAACATAACTTATATATAAAGGGAAAAATTTGCCATGTGCTTTGATAATTGCCTCATACAACAAGTTCTTCAAAGTCACCATTTCGGTCTAAGTATGGAAGCTGTTAGAAGAATATCATACAAAATGTTTAGCTTCAATCACTCTACAGGAAGCTGACGAAGCTGGAAAGCCGGTTGATCAATCACTCTATAGAAAGCTTATAGGCTCACTCCTGTACCTAACAGCCACCAGGCCCGATATCCAGTTTGCTATAGGAGTGTGTGCTTGGTACTAAATAGCACCTAGAGAGTCGCACTTCACCACAGCCAAAAGAATCCTTAAGTATGTAAAAGGAAAAATTGATGTAGGATTGTGGTATCCTAAGGAAGGAGGATTCGATATGGTAGGCTACAGCGGCTCGGATCTCGGAGGCTGTAAGTTGGAGAGGAAGAGTACAAGCGACACTTGTCACTTCATTGGACCAAGACTTATGTCACGGTTTAGTAAGAAGCAATTGGCTAACTCGCTTTCTACAGTTGAGTCGGAATATTATGCTGCTGAAAGTTACTGTATGCAGATTCTTTGGATGCAACATCACTTATATGGCATTAATGCAAGAGAGACTCCAATCATGTGCGATAGCACGAGTGCAATTGCAATCACGCACAACCCTGTATTGCACTCGCGAACCAAGCATATTGATATGAAGCATCATTTCATCTCATGTTGAGAATAAATATGTTTGGATTGAGGATATTCATACACACATCAAGTTTCTAACACCCCCAAAATCCCATTGGGTTATTACAGTGCCGTGGACCCCACACCAGGAGATCCAACAGGCGAACATGACTAACATGCATCAATCTGGCCGAAAAGAAAAATCATAGTCCCTATTATGATATCCGACATAATATTCCGACGTGGAATTTCAATGACAATGATGGGCCTACGACCAAAATAAAAATACAATAACATCCACGAGCCTTGCTCGGATAACACAAAATAATGATAACTAACAAACTGGAGAATACTCCCAACTGACTGACCAATATGAACCCCGAACAACTCAGGACTAGTATCACTCGAATGCCTCGTCGCCATCGTTATGCCCCTGTGTCTCAACTCTCTCCTTGCAAACACCTGAAACATGAGAAGAGAGTTGGCGAGTTGGCCTACCGTTTGGCATTACCCCCGTCGTTGAGCCATGTGCATTGTGTGTTTCACGTTTCTCAGTTGAGAAAGTATGTTCCAGACCCAACTCACGTTATCGACTTTGGGGATGTGGACATCGAGAAGGATGTTACGTTTGAGGAGAGGCCGGTGAGGATTTTGGAAAGTCGAGATAAACAGCTAAGTCACAAAACCATCCCTTTGGTTACGGTGCAATGGTCGAGACACGGAGTGGAGGAAGCGACTTGGGAATTGGAGGAGAATATGCGTGCAAGATACCCCGAGCTTTTTGATCCTTAAGTTTCGGGACGAAACTTCTTTTTAGAGGGGGGGGAATGTAATATCCGTATTTTCTATCATTAGCACTTTATATTTTTGGTGCATGTCTATTTTTAGCGACTCGCTTGTAACCGTTTTGACATTTTGAAACTATTTTGTTCTTGGTGTTTTTTTATTTGGTTGAGTTTTGGAGGTGTTTTTACGTATTTCGCTTTATGTTATGATGTTTGTTGCATGTACATTCGATTCGCATAAAACTTGTTCGAATATATTGTTTCTTTGTTTTTACAAGTCCATAAGGTAGAATTACTCGTGTTGTGAACTTCAGTTCAGCATTTCGATGTCGTATCGTGATTTTCGGATGTTTGGGTCGTTCGGTAATTTCTTAAAAGTTTAGGGAAACTATTTCCATTGTCGTATTCTGAACCTTTGGGTGGTCGGAACAATGCTTTCTTTTAGCGCCTAGGTTCGTCGTCGCGAATACTTCGTAACTGCGTCTTCGAATTCCATCTTTTGTCATTTTTCAATTTCGTGCCTTCTTGGGCATTGGAATGCATTCAGCAGTACTGAACTGATGCATGCATAACGTACGTTATGCATGCTCTCTTACGTACATTATGCCTGTGATGTTAACATATGTTAACTCTTAGCCATAACATACGTTAACGTCTTCAACGATTTGGGCAGAAAGTTCTGCCGAGTCCTTACGTACGTAAAAGTACAGAGTGATACGTACGTTAAGGCCCTAACGTACGTTATGTTGGGATTCCGAAAATAAAACGAAATACGCAGCGGAAAATAAAAACGAATCCCAAACAGGATCGATAAAGTAATGTATATATGAAAATATAAATACGAACCCCGTCCCGAACGTGAAATCTCTTCGTTCTAAGCACCGAAAATTCGAAGCCTCTACTTCACATGCGTCGGAAGTTGGCCGGAAAAAATTGATAGCAATCCGTTCTCCAAGAACACGGCTAGGAATTACTATAGGAATTTATATCTCAATTTTTCTTAACTTTTATAACACCTCAAAGATGAAATATTGAAAAGAAAAAATTTCACTCCACCTTTCTCTCTTGCTCTCAGCAGTAACCAGCAGGTTAGTATGTGTGTGTGTGTGTGTGTTTAAAGTCTTTCATCACACATGAGTTAGTTGTAATATAGATAAATATAATAACTCATATAATTCATAATTGAGATAGAAAAATTAAGATGGAATCTTATCTCAATCAAACACACAACACACCATGTTAAAACAAGACCAAGCCATGTGAGGTGGGGAGAGGTGTGGCGGCCCAAGGAATCTTCCTAGAAATGAGCCGAGCCACTCGGCTCGTGTACCGGACGTTCGTCAAACGTCTCTGTTAAAGACACTCCATTTAATCTCCAATGTATTTATATAAATTAATTAATCTAATTAATTAATTATATCAAATACAAATATATTTCTCTAAGAAATATATTTTATGAATTAAATTAATTACCGGGTAACTTAATTTTAATTCATAAGACCGCTATTTGATTTATCCAATAAATCATAAATTAGATATCCAATATCTAATGTTAATAGAGAGATAATAAATTCACATTTATCTATCAATGCTCCTGATGCACGACTTCGTAGGTCCGTCTCAGCCGGCATTGGGAGGAACCAATGAGTGCGGGCAGTACTTAGCCAGCCTAATGGACCGCACTGTAAACCCCGACTGAGAACGAATGAAGGGATCATTCAAGAACCATTATGTCGTGAATATTATATACGTATAGACCCTTCATCAGATATCCCGGTCAAGTCTTCGGGTCACGGTAAAGTCAAACCCTACTGTTGACTAGACTTTATACATGTGTTAACGCAAATCAAGATCAACTGATTAATAGTGTATCTAATACGACTATATCAGAATGTTTTGGCCAAAGAATTATGATCTTATTTGCCATTAACCATATAGGACATTCGCCTGCTCACTAACAGGAGATAGAATCCTTTCTTGGCATACAGTAAAGACTGCTACCTACCCGTATAGTCCGCACTTCGAGGTCGACTCAGCAATTAAGCAAATGAGTCTAACTACTCTAATGACAAACTAAATGTCACAGGCACATCTTCTACTGAACCCTCAAGGCAAAGGTCCACGTATACTATCACAACCTTTCGATTCATCACCGACTCTCCGAGAGTGAATACCATGTGACTGAATCGAGTATGAGTCATTTTCGAGTATACTAGTCCCACCAATATACTTATAACTATGCTATCAAGACATGCACATGTCCTAGCATCAGTTATACAAATCTTATTAAAACTTAATGCCCATTTAAGTTTATTGACTTGCGAACGATTTACGTAAATAAACTTTAAACACTTCCAGTGCATTTTCTCTTATCCCATAATGAGAATGGAATGTTTGATTTATTTATATGGACTTCACTTCAGTGTTTACCAAGTCAAGAATGCAATTAAAATACAATAAACAGTGAATGAATCGTATTGCCTTTTTATTTATTATTCCGTAATTACAAGTACAATGCCCCTACTCTCTCATCCTCTGAGTGGCATTCGAGGGCATATTCCTAACAATCTCCCACTTGCACTCAATTCCACATATCATGGTATACAATACCCATGTTCTTTAGATGTCTTTCCAAGACAGCCTGAGATAATGGCTTAATCAGCGGGTCAGAGACATTGTCTTCTGAGTGTACTCTTTGCAATGAAACATATCCTTTTTCCACCATATCTCGAACGATGTGGTACTTTCTCTCTATATTTTGGTGTTGTGGTGAGCCCTCGGCTCCTTGGATTGTGCGACATCTCCATCATTATCACAGAATAGTGATATAGACAACTCCGCATTAGGCACCACTTGAAGTTCTTGTATAAACTTCTGCATCCAAAATGCTTATTTGATAGCCTCTCAGGCATCTTGATACTTTGCTTGGCAGGTGGAATCTGCAGTAGAGGTTTGCTTGGAGCTTCTCCAAGATACTGCTCCTCAATTGAGAGTAAACAAATACCCAGATGTCGACTTAGAGTCGTCATTGTCTCCTTGAAATTCAGAATCGGTGAATCCAATCACCTTTAGTTCTCCACCACCGTAAGTAAGAACCAAATCTCTAGTTCTTCTTAAGTACTTAAGAATGTTCTTTACGGCAGTCCAATATTCCATTCCTGGGTTTGCTTGAAATCGACTTACCATACTCACAGCGTAGGCTACGTCTGGTCTCGTACACAACATAGCGTACATGAGGCTACCCACTGCCGAGGCATAGGGTACTTTACTCATCTCTCTCTTGTCTTCTTCACTTTGAGGACACATTTTCGTGGTGAGATGAATTCCATGTCGCATGGGAAGGAACCCTCTTTTAGATTCATCCATCTTGAATCTTCTCATGATTTTATCTATATAGAGGGCTTGGGAAAGTACTATCATTCTTCGTGGTCTATCACTTTAAAGATGGATCCCTAGAATGTAGGAAGCTTCTCCCAAGTCTTTCATGGAGAATGTTTTAGAAAGCCAATCTTTCACAGTGTTGAGCATTGCTACGTTATTTCCTATAAGTAGAATATCATCTACTTATAGTACTAAGAATACAATGTTGCTCCCACTGACCTTTTTATAAACACATGGTTCCTCCTCATTTTGTACGAAGTGAAAGTCCTTGACTGCTTCGTCAAATCGAAGGTTCCAACACCGAGAAGCTTGTTTCAGCCCATAAATGGCTCGTTGCAGCTTACACCTTATGAATATTAGCTTTGGACACAAAACCCTTAGGCTGTTCCATATAGATTTCCTCCTCGAGGTATCCATTTAGAAATTCCGTTTTGACGTCCATTTGCCATATTTCATAATAATAATAGGCAGCAATGGCAAGCATCATGCGAATCGACTTGATCATAGTTACGGGCGAGAAGGTATCATGATAATCAATCCCTTCCCTTTAGGTATAACTCTTTGCCACAATCCTGGCCTTATAGGCATCAACCTTGCCATCCCCATCAGTCTTTCTCTTATAGATCCATTTATTTCTAATAGTTCTCATGCTAGTTGGAAGATCTACTAGAGTCCAGACCTGATTGGTATGCATCGAGTCTATCTCAGCTTCCATTGTTTCTTGCCATTTATTGGAGTCTACATCCACTATCGCTTGGTCGTAGGTGACAGGGTCGTTTTCACTGCTATCAAGTGTGTCGTGGAGACCCAGTTCCTCGACATGTGTATAGCCATAACTCTCAGGTAAGTGAGACACCCTATCAGACCTTCGAAGTGGAGGTTTTGTTACAATAGGTTCGGTTCCTGATCCCTAATCAGATGTCTCCTAAGGACTTTCATTATGCTCTTCCAAAGAGATAATTCTACCCGAGCCACCTTCTTGAATGAATTCATCCTCAAGGAAGTGCGCTTGTAATGCCACAACAACCCTATGGTCTTCTGGCATGTAGAATAGATAACCCATCGAGTCCTCTGGGTATCCAATGAAACGTCCTTTTATGGACCTCGCTTACAATTTGTCCACCTTAGCCTTCTTGACATATGCTGGACATCCCCAAATCCTTATGTGATTAAGGCTTGGTTTCTTACCTTTCTACATCTCATGCAGAGTGATAGGAACGGATTTGGAAGGACATCTATTAAGGATATAGGCAACGGTTAGTAAGGCATACCCCCACAGGTAAATAGGTAAATCAGTGTAATTTAACATGGAGCGAACCATGTCCAACAACGTCCGATTTCTCCTTTCTGAAACACCATTTAACTGTGGGGTTCCTGGCGGCGTGAATTGTGAAACTATTCCATGTTCCTTAAGGAACTCATCAAACTCTGTGCTCATATATTCGCCACCTCGGTCCGACCAAAGTGCTTTGATATGACATCCAGTCTATTTTTCAACTAGGATCTTAAATTCTTTGAATTTAGTAAAGGCTAAAGATTTATTTTTCATTAAGTACACAATCCCATACCTAGAATGATCATCTGTGAACGTTATGAAATATTGATATCCGTCTCGGGCCACTTCTAAAGCACCACAAACATCGGTATGTACCAATCCAAGTTTATCGGCAGCCCTTTCAAAAGTCCATGTGAAGAGGGACTTAGTCATTTTGCCTCTAAGGCAAGATTCACAAGTTGGATAGGGTTATACACCTAATGAACTTAAAAGTCCATCTTTCTCCATTTTATGAACCTTGGTCTGACCAACATGACCAAGTCTAAGGTGCCATTTAAGAGCTTGATTAGTATCTTGCCTGCCACGTTTCCTAGTTATAGTGTTCACTGCTGTTTTATTTTGCATGTTCCGATGATATAAACCATTCAACAATGTAGCTTTGCCAACCAATTTATTTCAAAAATAAACTTTACAACTACCATTGCCAATGAAGAAACAAAATCCTTTCCGGTCCAAGACTGGAATGGATACAATGATTTTATGCCCCTTGGTCAAAACAAGTACTTCATCAAATGTCAAAATAAAACCGGATTCTAAACCCAATAGGATTGATCCAATATCGGTTGCCTAGACACTTTGTCCGCTTCCGACAGTGATCATAACTTCCCCAGCTTCAAGTTTCCTACTTCGTTCCAGATCCTGAATTCATAGTATAAATATGAGGAGTGGCACCTGAATCCAGAATCCATGGAGCAGAATACATAGTAGCGGAACAATTAGTTTCAAAAACAAAAAGTTCCGTACCTGATGCGCCATTAATCTTAGGACAAGTCCTTTGCCAGTGGCCCAGTTCACCGCATTCAAGGCATTTGTCTGCAGGTTTTGGACCGCCTACCTTTTGAACCTTTCGGGCCTTGCCCTTTCCTTTTTGCACCCCTTTCTTGGGTTTGTACTGCTCATAGGTCTTTTTCTTCTTGTTCTTGGACCTCCGAGGCCCAGAAGAAATCACCAGAATAGCCTCTCTCAGTTTAGTCTTCATGTTAGACTGCACCGTCACCAGTTTATTCATTGGCCCAGCTAATGTGCATGAAATTTCATTACAGTTGAAATTCACTACAAACTGCGTGAAAGAGTCAGGGAGAGATTGAATGATGAGATCAATTTGAAAGGATAAATCCATATTAAAGTTGAGCACCTCGAGTCTCTAAATCATATAGATCATATTGAGGACGTGGTCTCCCACTTTCTCCCATTCTTTCATCCTAGCACTGAACAACTGCTTCGATATCTCATATCTAGCAGTCCTACTGTGCTCTCCATAAAATTCGGTCAAGTGTGCGAGAATCTGCCTAGAATAAGTCATTTTCTCGTTAACTCTCTGCAGCTCATTTGTCATTGAGACCATCATAAAGCTACGGACTAGCACGTCACCCTTGACCGATTCATAGACATCAATATCTTCCTGATGACCCTTGGGTCGGATTGGAGTCGGTGGAATGTCCGCCTCCAAGATATCCCAGAGACTCCATAGTGAGTACAATCATCAGATTCTGCAACCAGTCAACAAAATTGGGGCCAGTTAGGAGATTCTTTACAAGTAGTACTGCAAGTGGGTTTTTAGCCATTTTAAAGAGATTATGTAACACCCCAACCCGAAAACGGTAGAAGTATCACATTGTGGTGGCATATCAGAACATACATAATAGAACGCAAGCGGAAGTATTATCATAAATATCAAAGGAAAGTAAGTCAACATGACTTAAACAATACATAAGTTCCAAAAGAAATCCAAATGAAGGAAACATCATAATCTGAGTCTCAAAACAATGAAATAACATAGTGTCAAAGCTAAGATGTCTAGGGTAAGTCTGCACTCAGCTCCTACTCTCATCCCAAATGATAGCCCCAGCTCCTAATAGTTACACCAAGGATTCATAGGTTTAAATCTAAGGTTCGATAACAAAGGTTCATAATGAAAGTTCATGTCCAAATTTCAAAGTGAAGGTTCATATCAAAGGTTCATGAATCTCTAGGTTGTCAATATCAAAGGAAACCTTAAGAATAAGGTCAGAATATCCGTACGAAACGAAACAAATAATAACAATAGTATATAGAATCAGAACCCTTACTGAGAAAGGGTAGAACATCCATACCTTAGCAATCAACAGAAGGAATGAACAGATCATGGGGAAATCACGAATTACTTAAAGTTCATTAAGTGTTATACCGGATTCTTAATTATTTAGTACTCTTCATTAGTGTTATTAAGGTTTCTTTTACTGAATTTAGGTTCATGTAAGACTAATTATACTGTTACTAATGCTTTTTAGGATTCAAACTTATTAATGAATCTTAAATGATATAAAACATACATGTTCTTCAAATGACTAGTTTTATAACAAAATTTGGTCCACTTAATGAATTTTACAAACCACACCAGAAATCAAAATTAAAATTCACCAAAATTCTCACAGAGGCCATAATGTCTTGGGAGTCTACTTGAAGTTTTCCAGATTTTATTATTAAGTATTAGTACTCTTCCAAAAATCATGTTTCCAGACCTACCCAGGAAATTAACTGCACATACATGCAGAAAGTTTGCATTTGGTTAGTCCATTTATACACTTAAAAAACTACAAAAATTCCAGGAAGTCCCACATAACTTAAATACTACTCGTGTAAAAGGAGAGCTCTTAAATACCTATGGGTTGAACATAAAAAATCAAAAACACGAATTGAATTTCAGACTCGATTACTCAGCTTTGACACTTAATCACATAAAAATCAAAAAACATAACTAAATCAACTTCAAATCACCCCAAACCAATTGGAGAACTTATTTAAGACTTTAAACTAGGTTTTCATGCAAAAATTCAAAATAAAACACTTATGAATCTCGAGCTATAACACGCACATATTCGACTACACAGGCTGTCTCGTTTCAGAATCCGCTTTAGGTCATTATATCACATGTTTACTTGCACACGACACCTCATAATCCAAGACACATGCATTAAACAACCTATTAACATATATACAGATTCACACAAGCACTAAACCATCCCAACTCCTACAAAGCCATAATTCGTACTTATAGATATTACAAGCAACATGTTAATAGATTTAGGGTTCAAAGCAGAAACATGGTCGAATGAACAACATACATCTGACCGAATTAAACACATCATGGTTCGAATATTTTAAGGTCGAATGGTTTAGGGTTTTTAGAACAGATCGAATCATGTAAGATATATGTTATTATTTCATGTGACCAAAATAAATCGACAAGTACAAAAAGATAGCAGATGAATTCATAGTATAGTTTAGATCGTTATACATATTATGTGTGTCGAAGAGGAAGAAACATAAGATTGTTTGGTTACCTTGATGAATCGAATGAGGAGAAGAAACAAAAACAGGATCACAAATTAAAACCCTAGATCATGAATAACCCAGAGCAACAAACACACGATCACGACAATCACGAACACCCCTTGTTTAGATGACAACAACAATCCTTTGAATGATAGAAGTTATAGTCGATCTTGGAATTATTTTCGAGAAAAAAGGAAATCGTTGTGTGTGTTTTGATTTGGTGGTGTACAAGTGACGGAGAGAATGAGTCCACAAGAAACGTGTTTCATCCAAAATTCTAGGAGAGGAGCGTGTGTTATACAAGGTAAGTAAATAAATGTGTTTCAATGTGGATTAAAATTTTCAGTTACAAGACTTTAAAGTGGCCGAGTTTGTAGGGAGGATAAAAGAAAAATTCGGAAGTTTCATACTCATTCAAACGTGTGAAAGGGGTGTCATATTAGGAAAGTTTTTATTCACATTAAACGTGTGATAGGCTAGGTGTAGGATTTTTTTTTTGTACAATTTGTATTATTTATTTTAGACTTAGGTTAACTTTAGTTTAGTTTTAATTAGAATGTATAATATAAGGTTTAAGGTTTAATTTAGAATATCACAAAGTAAAAATTCAAAATTATACGTATTTTTAGATTTACGAATTTTAGGGTTTTACAACTCTTCCCCTCTAAAAGGAAATTTCGTCCCCGAAATTGAATTGAAGGTGAAATAGAGACGTACCAGACTACGAAAAGAAATGAGGGTAACTTGTTTGCATCTATTCCTCGGTCTCCCAGGTAGCTTCTTGCTCTGGGTGATTTTTCCAAAGAATTTTAACAAACGGAATGACTTTGTTTCTCATGACCCTATCTTGTCGATCCAAAATAGCTTCGGGTTCCTCAAAAACAGACATATCAGCTTGGATCTGATCCAAAGAATAAGACATAACATGTAGCGGATGGTAATTGTATCCCCTCAGAAGAGATACATGGAAGACATCATGAACATGCGATAATTGTGGAGGTAGAGCCAGACGATACGAAACCTCCACAATACGATCAAGAATCTCAAGCGGTCTAATGAATCGATTATCAGAAACGATTAGCAAAGTCAAAATAAAGATGAAGTACGAAAGGAAAAGATGAAGAAGGAAACCTAATGTCTACCCAATCCTCACAGGTCATAGCCTAAGCTCTACAGGTCGAACCTAGGGCTCTGATACCATAATTGTAACACTCCAACCCAACAAGGGTAGAAGTATCACATTGTGGTGGCATATCAGAACATACATAATAGAACGCAAGCGGAAGTCTTATCATAAATATCAAAAGAAAGTAAGTCAACATGACTTAAACAATACATAAGTTCCAAAAGAAATCTAAATGAAGGAAACATCATACTCTGAGTTTCAAAACAATGAAATAACATAGTGTCAAAGCTAAGATGTCTAGGGTAAGTCTGCACCCAGCTCCTACTCTCATCCCAAAGGATAGCCCCAGCTCCTAGCTTAATAACCTGTGGCGGAGAAATGAAATACGGCTGAGCTTAAAAAGCCCAGTGAACAGATATAGCAATACAGAACAGAAATATAAAAGTGGAGTTCAATTGGAGTAATAATGGAAAAGCATAATTAGGCATAATTTGTAGCAAGTGGAACATGTGTATAGGGTAAGTAACAGGAATCTATGCAGGCGACTGCATAAACAGAATCAAAATAACCTTGGCTCATATCATAATATAATCTTCAATCTTCATAACCAGTGGAGTGATCAGCTCCCAAAATTGTGAAAGGCGTGTATTGCACACAACACCATTCACCAAACATATCATATACAGATACAGATGCAAATCAAATCTAGGATGCATCCATACGCCCCTGCAGAAATCATAATCATAGTGGCCAAAATATATAATAAAAGGGACGGGATGGAACATCACTCGACCACCCTGGAGTCATACCATTGGTGCATCAATGATACGGACATGGAACCCCCATGACTAGTGATACAGATACAAAATACATAATTAGAGACATCAAAGTTACACCAAGGATTCATAGGTTTAAATCTAAGGTTCGATAACAAAGGTTCATAATGAAAGTTCATGTCCAAATTTCAAAGTGAAGGTTCATATCAAAGGTTCATGAATCTCTAGGTTGTCAATATCAAAGGAAACCTTAAGAATAAGGTCAGAATATCCGTACGAAACGAAACAAATAATAACAATAGTATATAGAATCAGAACCCTTACTGAGAAAGGGTAGAACATCCATACCTTAGCAATCAACAGAAGGAATGAACAGATCATGGGGAAATCACGAATTACTTAAAGTTCATTAAGTGTTATACCGGATTCTTAATTATTTAGTACTCTTCATTAGTGTTATTAAGGTTTCTTTTACTGAATTTAGGTTCATGTAAGACTAATTATCTTATTACTAATGCTTTTTAGGATTCAAACTTATTAATGAATCTTAAATGATATAAAACATACATGTTCTTCAAATGACTAGTTTTATAACAAAATTTGGTCCACTTAATGAATTTTACAAACCACACCAGAAATCAAAATTAAAATTCACCAAAATTCTCACAGAGGCCATAATGTCTTGGGAGTCTACTTGAAGTTTTCCAGATTTTATTATTAAGTATTAGTACTCTTCCAAAAATCATGTTTCCAGACCTACCCAGAAAATTAACTGCACATACATGCAGAAAGTTTGCATTTGGTTAGTCCATTTATACACTTCAGAAAAAACTACAAAAATTCCAGGAAGTCCCACATAACTTAAATACTACTCGTGTAAAAGGAGAGCTCTTAAATACCTATGGGTTGAACATAAAAAATCAAAAACACGAATTGAATTTCAGACTCGATTACTCAGCTTTGACACTTAATCACATAAAAATCAAAAAACATAACTAAATCAACTTCAAATCACCCCAAACCAATTGGAGAACTTATTTAAGACTTTAAACTAGGTTTTCATGCAAAAATTCAAAATAAAACACTTATGAATCTCGAGCTATAACACGCACATATTCGACTACACAGGCTGTCTCGTTTCAGAATCCGCTTTAGGTCATTATATCACATGTTTACTTGCACACGACACCTCATAATCCAAGACACATGCATTAAACAACCTATTAACATATATACAGATTCACACAAGCACTAAACCATCCCAACTCCTACAAAGCCATAATTCGTACTTATAGATATTACAAGCAACATGTTAATAGATTTAGGGTTCAAAGCAGAAACATGGTCGAATGAACAACATACATCTGACCGAATTAAACACATCATGGTTCGAATATTTTAAGGTCGAATGGTTTAGGGTTTTTAGAACAGATCGAATCATGTAAGATATATGTTATTATTTCATGTGACCAAAATAAATCGACAAGTACAAAAAGATAGCAGATGAATTCATAGTATAGTTTAGATCGTTATACATATTATGTGTGTCGAAGAGGAAGAAACATAAGATTGTTTGGTTACCTTGATGAATCGAATGAGGAGAAGAAACAAAAACAGGATCACAAATTAAAACCCTAGATCATGAATAACCCAGAGCAACAAACACACGATCACGACAATCACGAACACCCCTTGTTTAGATGACAGCAACAATCCTTTGAATGATAGAAGTTATAGTCGATCTTGGAATTATTTTCGAGAAAAAAGGAAATCGTTGTGTGTGTTTTGATTTGGTGGTGTACAAGTGACGGAGAGAATGAGTCCACAAGAAACGTGTTTCATCCAAAATTCTAGGAGAGGAGCGTGTGTTATACAAGGTAAGTAAATAAATGTGTTTCAATGTGGATTAAAATTTTCAGTTACAAGACTTTAAAGTGGCCGAGTTTGTAGGGAGGATAAAAGAAAAATTCGGAAGTTTCATACTCATTCAAACGTGTGAAAGGGGTGTCATATTAGGAAAGTTTTTATTCACATTAAACGTGTGATAGGCTAGGTGTAGGATTTTTTTTTTGTACAATTTGTATTATTTATTTTAGACTTAGGTTAACTTTAGTTTAGTTTTAATTAGAATGTATAATATAAGGTTTAAGGTTTAATTTAGAATATCACAAAGTAAAAATTCAAAATTATACGTATTTTTAGATTTACGAATTTTAGGGTTTTACAACTCTTCCCCTCTAAAAGGAAATTTCGTCCCCGAAATTGAATTGAAGGTGAAATAGAGACGTACCAGACTACGAAAAGAAATGAGGGTAACTTGTTTGCATCTATTCCTCGGTCTCCCAGGTAGCTTCTTGCTCTGGGTGATTTTTCCAAAGAATTTTAACAAACGGAATGACTTTGTTTCTCATGACCCTATCTTGTCGATCCAAAATAGCTTCGGGTTCCTCAAAAACAGACATATCAGCTTGGATCTGATCCAAAGAATAAGACATAACATGTAGCGGACGGTAATTGTATCCCCTCAGAAGAGATACATGGAAGACATCATGAACATGCGATAATTGTGGAGGTAGAGCCAGACGATACGAAACCTCCACAATACGATCAAGAATCTCAAGCGGTCTAATGAATCGATTATCAGAAACCATTAGCAAAGTCAAAATAAAGATGAAGTACGAAAGGAAAAGATGAAGAAGGAAACCTAATGTCTACCCAATCCTCACAGGTCATAGCCTAAGCTCTACAGGTCGAACCTATGGCTCTGATACCATAATTGTAACACTCCAACCCAACAAGGGTAGAAGTATCACATTGTGGTGGCATATCAGAACATACATAATAGAACGCAAGCGGAAGTCTTATCATAAATATCAAAAGAAAGTAAGTCAACATGACTTAAACAATACATAAGTTCCAAAAGAAATCTAAATGAAGGAAACATCATACTCTGAGTTTCAAAACAATGAAATAACATAGTGTCAAAGCTAAGATGTCTAGGGTAAGTCTGCACCCAGCTCCTACTCTCATCCCAAAGGATAGCCCCAGCTCCTAGCTTAATAACCTGTGGCGGAGAAATGAAATACGGCTGAGCTTAAAAAGCCCAGTGAACAGATATAGCAATACAGAACAGAAATATAAAAGTGGAGTTCAATTGGAGTAATAATGGAAAAGCATAATTAGGCATAATTTGTAGCAAGTGGAACATGTGTATAGGGTAAGTAACAGGAATCTATGCAGGCGACTGCATAAACAGAATCAAAATAACCTTGGCTCATATCATAATATAATCTTCAATCTTCATAACCAGTGGAGTGATCAGCTCCCAAAATTGTGAAAGGCGTGTATTGCACACAACACCATTCACCAAACATATCATATACAGATACAGATGCAAATCAAATCTAGGATGCATCCATACGCCCCTGCAGAAATCATAATCATAGTGGCCAAAATATATAATAAAAGGGACGGGATGGAACATCACTCGACCACCCTGGAGTCATACCATTGGTGCATCAATGATACGGGCATGGAACCCCCATGACTAGTGATACAGATACAAAATACATATTAAGAGACATCATAGTTACACCAAGGATTCATAGGTTCAAATCTAAGGTTCAATAACAAAGGTTCATAATGAAAGTTCATGTCCAAATTTCAATGTGAAGGTTCATATCAAAGGTTCATGAATCTCTAGGTTGTCAATATCAAAGGAAACCTTAAGAATAAGGTCAGAATATCCGTACGAAACGAAACAAACAATAACAATAGTACATAGAATCAGAACCCTTACTGAGAAAGGGTAGAATATCCGTACCTTAGTAATTAAGAGAAGGAATGAATAGATCCTGGGGAAATCACGAGCAGTCCTTCCTCAAAAATCTACATGAGTTGTAATAACGAATTACTTAAAGTTCATTAAGTGTTATTATACCGGATTCTTAATTACTTAGTACTCTTCATTAGTATTATTAGGGTTTCTTTTACTGAAATTAGGTTCACATAAGACTAATTATACTGTTATTAATGCATTTTAGGATTCAAACTTATTAATGAATCTTAAATGATATAAAACATACATGTTCTTCAAATGACTGGTTTTATAACAAAATTTGGTCCACTTAATGAATTTTACAAACCACACCAGAAGTCAAAATGAAAATTCACCAAAATTCTCACAGAAGCCATAATGTCTTAGGAGTCTACTTGAATTTTCCCAGATTTTATTATTAAGTATTAGTACCCTTTCAAAAATCATGTTTCCAGACCTACCCAGAAAATTAATCGCACATAGGCTCGTTTTTCGATGAATGAATTCGAATCGAATCAATCGAATCGAATGGATTCGAATCGAATCAATGGAATCGAATCGAATCGAATCGAATCAAATATATATTAAGGGTAAATAATAATAATAATAATAATGGTAAATAATAATAATAGTAGTAATTAACAACAACAACAACGATAATAGTAATATTATTAGTAATAATAACAATAATAATAATTAAGATTAATAATAATAATAAGAAGAAGAAGAATCGAGCCGAATCGAATCAATCGAATCAATCGAATCGAATCGAATGGACTGAATCGAATCGAATCGAATCGAATGGACTGAACTAAATCGAATCGAATCGAATCGAATCAAAATCAAAAACAAGTCCAAAAGAACAGGGCCATACATGCAGAAAGTTTGCATTTGGTTAGACCATTTATACACTTCAGAAAAATCTACAAAAATTCCAGGAAGTCCCACATAACTTAAATATTATTCCTGTAAAAGGAGAGCTCTTAACTCCTTATGGTTTGAACATGAAAAATCAAAAACACCAACTGAATTTTAGACTCGATTACTCAGCTTTGACACTTAATCACATAAAAATAAAAAACATAACTAAATCAACTTCAAATCACCCCAAACCAATTGGAGAACTTATTTAAGACTTTAAACTAGGTTTTCATGCAAAAATACAGAATAAAACACTTATGAATCTCGAGCTATAACACGCACATATTCGACTACACAGGCTGTCCCGTTTCAGAATCCGCTTTAGGCCATTATATCACATGTTTACTTGCACACGACACCTCATAATCCAAGACACATGCATTAAACAACCTATTACCATATATACAGATTCACACAAGCACTAAAACATCCCAATTCCTACCAAGCCATAATTCGTACTTATAGATATTACAAGCAACATGTTAATAGATTTAGGGTTCAAAGCAGAAACATGGTCGGATGAACAACATACACCTGATCAAATTAAACACATCATGGTTCGAAAATTTTAAGTTCTAATGGTTTAGGGTTTTTAGAACAGATCGAATCATGTAAGATATATCTTATTATTTCATGTGACCAAAATAAATCGACAAGTACAAAGAGATAGCAGATGAATTCGTAGTATAGTTTAGATCGTTATTCATATTATGTATCTCGAAGAGGAAGAAACATAAGATTGTTTGGTTACCTTGATGAATCGAATGAGGAGAAGAAACAAAAAAAGGTTAACAAATTAAAACCCTAGATCACGAATAACCCACATCAACTGTAACACCCCAAGCTAGATGGATATTACAGTGCCGTGGACCCCCGACTGGGACCCACGAGGCGAATGAAAATTAATGAATTAACAACGTAAATGTAGTACCGAACCACATCATATTACCAAGTACTCCGATGAGGAGTCTAAGTATAATACACCCAGGAAGAATACTGAATACATGTATATTTTATGTGAAGATAAAATATACAACATTAAATGAAAATAAATATCCAAACGGAAATATGCAGCGGAAATAAAGATGAAAAGACATGAATAACTGAAACGGACTAGGGCCCCTACTAGTTGTAACACCCCGATATATATTCGAAATAATTACAGCGCCGTAAATCCTTTGTATAAGAATTTACAAGGCTAATTTAAGAAGAATGCGAAGATAATATTAAAGCATTATTAATGAAAAGAAATTCAAAACCGTCTGACAATGTCAATAAGTCCAATATTACAAAACATCTCCAAATCATCAATAACATAAGCGTACTCGAGTACTGGAAAATAACCATAAAACCAAAATAACATAATCCACACCACTGAGCCACTTCATCGTCATGTCGGTACTGTGGCTACTTTCCCGCTCCTCGGCTACCTGAACATCAAAACAAATGTCCACCTCTGAAGGGATTAGCAAAACAATGCTAGTACAAGTATCATAATACATAAATCATCAATGCATCATAAAACATACAAAACGGACTTCCGTCATCAGAATCCGACGATGCGAATCCTCACGATTCCATCAACACAATACAGGGTAATCCAACGATCCAGCACCCTCGGAATAGATCCCCATGATGATCTCGTCGGACCAACGCATGGTGGAAAACCCGTCCAACGATCCAGCGCCCTCAGCATAGATCCCCATGATGATCCCGTCGGACCAACGCATGGTGGACATTCAATCCAGCGCTCTCAGCATAGATCCTCATGACCCCCTCGGATCATTTACAATATAAACCATGCAATCATACATACACATATGCATTTCAATATGTTCATCAATACGAACAATTAATAATGAATACTACGACAAATCAAGAAATAAATCTCATACTCGACAATATGAACAAAACTGTATGCATGATCAAAGTTCCAATATAAATCAAACTCAACATAAGATACTTGCCTCGAAAATGGCAAGAATAAAATACTCCAACGAATGTCACGTGTCCGTATGCCACCGCCCCTCGATCGACCCCTATGCAAGGCTCGGACCTTGTTCATAAAGAGTTACAAGGAACTTAACATACTACCCGATACTAACGTACGATCATCGAATAACTTGATTAGAATCAAAAAATAGTGACGTAAGGCCGGTTCATGGTTAGCATATTAAATGAGAGCTGAACCGGATATGATAATACGCTTCATGAGAGTTGAACGATCATTTCGGAGGTGAAATGCCGATGCTTATGAGTTTATGGGTTTACAAGACATTAAAATTTTCGGGTTTAAATATGGGATTCAAGTTCCAAATTCGCATAAGTTCAGCTATGATGATTTTCCACAAAACATTACTCAAGATAATAAGCATGCTCAAGCATTACGCAAGGAAAATGATACTACGGTGATACGGGTTGATTTCAAAGACATGGCCGATTTATCAACCTTAAGAACATGAAGAATATTGTCAAAACAAATTCCTCTAACATACATGAATTTCATCAGTGGAACATCGAAGGAGTTCATAGAATCTAACTGAAATCATGCTCATTATTCCAATGAATTAAGGATACTAAGGTTTCCATCCACCAAGGCTAAATCAATACTCTAAGTAATGGAAGAAAAACAAGGTATAATCGGGTTCTAATCTCCAAAATATGGTGCTGGAATCAAAAAGATCTTTAACTAGTCCAATGATTTCCTAAACAAGCTCAAAACATAGCTAAGAACATAAACTCTAGCTTAGTGAATCTTAACATACCTTAAAAGGAAGGATAAGTTGGAATACTTGATGAACTCTATGCCCAAAAGCTAGAACATCGATCCTCAAAGCCCCTTCGTCCTCAAAGATGTGTTAGGGAGCTGATATGATGGTTAAAGATGGAGAGGGTAGCTCTTAAAGTCACGGAATTATGTCATGGGTTGAAGTGAAAGTCTGAAAATGAAGGAGGGTGCTGTCCTATATATAGAAAATGGTTATTAGCGCGCGTTACTCCTTCAAATTAGCGTGCGCTAACGGGCTATCAGTCTGCCAACTCTGACATGTCTCGGTATAGCGTACGATAAACAGCCTTACGTGCGCTAAGATTAACGATTAGCGTACGTTAACCACTACTTATAGTGTGCGCTAACGACTGGACGAAAGTTCACTGACCTCACTGTACTAGACTTAGCGTGCGCTAGCCTCGTAATATTTGCTTGCGCTAAACACCGTTGACTCGACTCTCCCCGAAAGCCGTCCAGGTTCATCCCGACATAATCCCTACGAAATCCGCGGCCTGATCTCACCTACCAACCTGTCTTAATAATGCTGACTACGTGTAGCGCGCGCTACAACTCATATGTAGCGTACTCTAGTTAACTCAATTAGCGCGCGCTAATGCTAAGATATTAGCGTGCGCTACAAGTGCACAAAAATGCTAGTATGAACAAAATGCATGAAATCATACGCTCAACAACACAAGATTATGAAATACGGAGGAAAATACTCAGATCAAAAATAAATACAGTATCACGAGGTTCAAATACATATCAGAAATCTCAGGTATTAGATCCTCTATCCCTAAAAAGAAGTTTCGTCCCGAAACTTAAGATGAAAACAACTCTGGATATCTAGCCTTCATATTGTCCTCCGTTTCCCAAGTGGCCTCCTCGACTCCATGTCATGACCATTGTACTTTAACCAAGGATATTGGTTTATTCCTCAATTGTTTGATCCTACTATCAAGTATTCTGATTGGTCTCTCTTCGAAGGTGCCGTCATTAGCTATCTCGATTTCACCAAAATCAATGATATGTCTGGGATCTGGTATATATTTCCGTAACTGGGATACGTGAAACACATTGTGAACGTGAATCAGCGATGGCGGTAAGGCCAACCTGTATGCTAAATCCCCAACTCTCTTGAGGATCTCAAATGGTCCGATATATCTCGGACTTAGCTTTCCTTTCATCCTAAAACGGAAAATTCCCCGGGTAGGAGAAACCTTTAATAATACATGGTCCCCAATCTCAAACTCCAACGGGTGACGGCGCATGTCTGCATAAGACTTCTGCCGACTCTGGGCAGTCAACAGTCGTTCCCGTATTAGAGCTACCTTTTCTTGAGTCTGAACTATCAACTCTGGTTCTGTCCCAATAAAGTCAGAAGAATCATCCCAACACAGGGGTGATCTACATCTTCTTCCGTACAATGCTTCAAACGGTGCCATCTTAATGGATGCATGCCAACTATTGTTGTAGGTGAATTCAATCAAGGGCAAATGAACCTCCCAGTCGGTGGACCAGTCTAAGGCACAAGCTCTAAGCATGTCCTCTACTGTATGAATAGTCCTTTCGGACTGACCGTCCGTCTGAGGATGATAAGCCGTGCTAAAGTTCAGCTCGGTTCCCAAACCCATGAGAACTGCCTTCCAAAATTGCGACACGAAACGACCATCTCGATCCGAAATAATGGTCTTCGATGTACCATGCAATCGAACTATCTCTGAGATAAACACTCGTGCCAATTTCTCGGGTCCCCACGTGTCTTTAATACCCAGGAAATGAGCCGACTTGGTTAGTCGAAAAACTATAACCCAAATCATGTTCATTCCCGTCTTGGTCCTTGGCATACTGGTGAGAAAGTCCAGTGATATATCCTCCCACTTCCACTCAGGGATCGGAAGTGGCTTCAACATTCCGGCAGGTCGCTGATGTTCAATCTTAACCTTCTGACAAGTCAAACACTTCGAAACGTATTCTGCTACGTCCTTCTTCATATTCCCCCACCAAAAATTTTATTTTAGATCCTTATACATCTTACTGCTACCCGGGTGAATAGAATAGGGCGCGCTATGAGCTTCCTTCAGAATTGTCTGTCTCAAAACATCATCGTAGGGAATGCAAAGTCGACTCTGAATTCTCAGAACTCCATCATCTTGTATCACGAATCCTGGAGCCTTTCCTTTCTTTACTTCGTCACATAACCGAAGAATCAGAGAATCGTTCAACTGCTTGGATTTGATTTCCTCGACTAGTGACGAGGTTAGTTCCATCACATATAGTTGCCCTTGGATTTTTGGTGACCATAATTCAATCCCTTCACGGATCAGTTCTCGTTGAATGCTGGTTTGGGACGTAAGTGCTTCCAACACTCGAAGAGAAACAGGTTTACGGCTCAGTGCGTCGGCCACCACATTTGCTTTACCCTGATGATAGAGAATTTCCAAGTCGTAATCCTTGATCAATTACAACCACCTTCTCTGCCTCATGTTTAATTTCTTCTGACTGAAAATATACTTGAGGCTCTTATGGTCTGTAAATATTTGACAATGAGTGCCGTATACATAATGTCGCCAAATTTTTAAAGCAAAAATCACAGCTGCTAAATCCAGATCATGAGTCGGGTCATTAACTTCGTATGGTTTCAACTGTCGAGAGGCATAGGAAATCACCTTATCCCTTTACATCAACACACATCCCAGACCCTGATTTGAAGCATCGCTGTACACCATGAATCCATCAGTTACATCTGGTAACGCTAGTATAGGCGCTGTCGTCAGTCTTCTCTTAAGCTCATCAAAACTTGCCTGGCATTTCTCATTCCACATGAATCTCTGAGTTTTCTGCAACAGCTGAGTGAGCGGACGAGCAATTTTGGAAAATCCCTCTACAAAACGGCGATAATATTCAGCAAGTCCTAAGAAACTTCGGACTTCTTTCACATTATTAGGAGATTCCCATTCCAAGATTGCCTCGACTTTCTTTGGGTCCACCTGAACTCCGTTAGCTGATATCACATGCCCAAGGAAAGTTACTTCCTTTAACCAGAACTCGCATTTGGAAAGTTTCGCATAAAGCTGTTCATCCCTCAAGGTGTTCAAAACAACACACAAATGCTCAGCATGCTCCTCGGGGTCTTTCAAATAGATCAAGATGTCATCAATGAAAACGACCACGAACTTATCTAAGTATTTTAAGAATACCCGATTCATCAATTGCATAAATACCGCAGGATCATTGGTGAGTCCGAATGGCATCACCACGAATTCATAGTGTCCGTACCGGGATCTGAAAGCAGATTTTGGTATATCCGATTCCTTAATTCTCAACTGATGGTATCCTGATCGCAAGTCAATCTTCGAGAATACTCTTGCCCCTTGTAGTTGATCAAACAAGTCATCAATTCGAGGTATAAGATACTTGTTCTTGATCGTAACTTTGTTTAACTCTCTGTAATCAATACATAGTCGGAGGGATCCATCTTTCTTCCGGACAAAGAGAACGGGTGCTCCCCAAGGAAAAACGCTAGGTTGAATGTAACCCTTCTGCAACAATTCCTCAAGCTGCTTCTTAAGTTCATACATCTCGGTTGGCGCCATACGGTATGGTGCTCTAGAAATAGGTGCAGCTCCAGGCTCCAATTCGATATTAAACTCTACTCCTCTCCGTGGAGGTAACCTAGGTAGTTCATCAGGGAATACATCTGAGAATTCGTTCACAACTGGAATAGATGAGAGCTCGACTCCTTCTTCTTTCTTCATGGCATACCACCAAAATCCGTGACATCCCTGCTTCAGTAATTTCACTGCTTTCATAACTTTAATCAATTTTCCCGAGCTTCCCGGTCTCCATCCTTTGAATAAATGTTCAGATCCGTCATGAGCAATAATAGAAATGACTCTCTTTCAGTAATTCAAAATACCTCCATAATGGTTGACCCAATCGTCTCCGAGAATTAAATCGTCACCATGGATGTCGACTACAATAAGATTTGATGGCCAATCTCTCCCTCTTATAGTCACTGGAAAATCTCTAGTTTCTAGGGTTCCCATAAGTTTCTCTCCGCTCGGTAATCCCACAACATAAGGTTCACAATCATACAAGCACGAGATTTTCAAACGATTAACACAGTTCAAAGATATGAAAGAATGCGTAGCTCCTGAATCAAATAAGACACTAACTGGTTGCAAAAGGATCTGAATCGTACCTGATGCAACAGCCGTGTTCTGATCGTATGACTTCTTCATCTTGTAAATACGCGGAGGAACGGACCCAGCGCTGGATGCCTCTCTTTTCCCAACATTCTGCTGCTGGAAACCACTTTGCTGCGTTTGGTTTACACTGGTATCCTTCGGGAGCGGTGCAGGGGTGCGAGTACCAAAAGATCGAGTCGCGTTTCCACAAAATGTTGCGCGATGTCCTTCCTGTCCACACTCGAAACAGGTCACAGCAGGTGTGAAACAATCACGTCGAACATGCCCCGTTTTGCCACAGTTATAACATTTCCTCCTTGCGTCTGAAATGGTCGGTGCTGCCCGGAACTTCTTTACACCTCGAGAAGGATGCGGAGGTCTCCTGGATGAATGAAATGAGGACTGGTCCTTGCGGGGCCCTCTACTTTTGTTCTCCGTGAAGTTGCCAGACACTTTCTGCTTCTTTGCTTCCGTTGACTTTTCTACTGCCGCCTCTTTCATATCATAGGCCAGTGCTTTGTCCTGATACTGTCGTAAGGTGGTACATTCAAATCCGGACATATACTGCTGAATTTCCGGCTTCATACGCTTGTCGAAATGGAAAATCCTCTCCGCCTCGGTCCTGACCAAGTGGCGCACATAAGTTAGCTGATGATTAAAAGTCTTAATCACGTCTGTCACAGATGCCTCTAAATTTTTTGGTGAGAAGAACTCCCGGACTCGAGCCTCTCTAATTGGGCGAGGACAATATTGCGCTTCCATCATTAATTATGATTCTCAGGTCGAATGGCCTCCCACCAGTCGAAAGCCTCCCCAGTCAGGAGATACTGGGCTATTGGAACCTTTCGGTCGGCAGGGCAGTTAATCCCTGCAAAGATCTATTCTAACTCCTTAAGCCAGTGATCCCAGGTGATTGTCTCAGCAGAACCGTTAAATTTTGGAGGGTGCAATTTGACCACCTCAGTAAGCCATTTGTCTCCCCGTTTATCCTCGTTATGCTGCTGTCCTATCGCCGTCTGCATGTAATCAACAACCTGAGCAAACTGGTTTATCTGAGCAACCACCTGTTGAAGCACTCCAGGCACGTTAGGATCTGCGTTATTATTTGCTGATCCCTGCTGTCCTCCCAAATGGGAATCGGTTCGACTAGCCGATAATTCTAGGGTAGACGCCGAATCCTCCTGTCTCGCATTACCACGTCCGCGTCCTCGACCACGTCCGCATCCCCGACCTCCCCTCAACATACTGTAAACACAAATACTCAATATCCAGGGCAAAATTTCTAAAAGAAAGTCCGTCAATATTCATAAAATAAAAATTAAATAAAACGGTAGTATCTGAGATTTGGAGACTTACAACCACGGTCCACACGACGATGCTGGCTCAGCAGTGATGTTATAAACGACCCTTAACTCAATTAACATAAACAGACCCAACTAAAACCCAACTGCCAAGATATCCATGAATCTTAGCTCCGATACCATATTATGTAACACCCCGATATATATTCGGAATAATTACAGCGCCGTAAATCCTTTGTATATGAATTTACAAGGCTAATTTAAGAAGAATGCGAAGATAATATTAAAGCATTATTAATGAAAAGAAAACCCATCTACAATGTCAATAAGTCCAATATTACAAAACATCTCCAAAGCATCAATAACATAAGCGCACTCGAGTACTAGAAAATAACCATAAAACCAAAATAACATAATCCACATCACTGAGCCACTTCATCGTCATGTCGGTACTGTGGCTACTTTCCCGCTCCTCGGCTACCTGAACATCAAAACAAATGTCCACCCCTGAAGGGGTTAGCAAAACAATGCTAGTACAAGTATCATAATACATAAATCATCAATGCATCATAAAACATACAAAACGGACTTCCGTCATCGGAATCCGACGATGCGAATCCTCACGATTCCATCAACACAATACAGGGTAATCCAACGATCCAGCGCCCTCGGTATAGATCCCCATGATGATCCCGTCGGACCAATGCATGGTGGAAAACCCGTCCAACGATCCAGCGCCCTCAGCATAGATCCACATGATGATCCCGTCGGACCAACGCATGGTGGACATTCCATCCAGTGCCCTCAGCATAGATCCTCATGACCCCCTCGGATCATTTACAATATAAACCATGCAATCATGCATACACATATGCATTTCAATATGTTCATCAATACGAACAATTAATAACGAATACTACGACAAATCAAGAAATAATTCTCATACTCGACAATATGAACAAAACCGTATGCATGATTAAAGTTCCAATATAAATCAAACTCAACATAAGATACTTGCCTCGAAAATGGCAAGAATAAAATACTCCAACGAATGTCATGTGTCCGTGTGCCACAGCCCCTCGATCGACCCCTATGCAAGGCTCGGACCTTGTTCAAAAAGAGTTACAAGGAACTTAACATACTACCCGATACTAACGTATGATCATTGAATAACTTGATTATAATCGAAAAATAGTGACGTAAGGCCGGTTCATGGTTAGCATATTAAATGAGAGCTGAACCGGAAATGATAATACGCTTCATGAGAGTTGAACGATCATTTCGGAGGTGAAGTGCCGATGCTTATGAGTTTAAGGGTTTACAAGACATTAAAATTTTCGGGTTTAAATATGGGATTCAAGTTCCAAATTCGCATAAGTTCGGCAATGATGATTTTCCACAAAACGTTACTCAAGATGATAAGCATGCTCAAGCATTACGCAAGGAAAACGATACTACGGTGATACGGGTTGATTTCAAATACATGGCCGATTTATCAACCTTAAGAACATGAAGAATATTGTCAAAACAAATTCCTCTAACATACATGAATTTCATCAGTGGAACATCGAAGGAGTTCATAGAATCTAACTGAAATCATGCTCATTATTCCGACGAATTAAGGATACTAAGGTTTCCATCCACCGAGCCTAAATCAATACTCTAAGTAATGGAAGAAAAACAAGGTATAATCGGGTTCCAATCTCCAAAATATGGTGCTGGAATAAAAAAGATCTTTAACTAGTCCAATGATTTCCTAAACAAGCTCAAAACATAGCTAAGAACATAAATTCTAGCTTGGTGAATCATAGCATACCTTAAACGTAAGGATAAGTTGGAATACTTGATGAACTCTATGCCCAAAAGCTAGAACACCGATCCTCAAAGCCCCTTCGTCCTCAAAGATGTGTTAGGGAGCTGATATGAAGGTTGAAGATGGAGAGGGTAGCTCTCAAAGTCGCGGAATTATGTTATGGGTTGAAGTGAAAGTCTAAAAATGAAGGAGGGTGTTGTCCTATATATAGAAAATGGTTATTAGTGCGTGCTACTCCTTCAAATTAGCATGCGCTAACGGGATATCAGTCTGCCAACTCTGACGTGTCTCGGTATAGCATATGATAAATAGCCTTACGTGCGCTAAGATCAAAGATTAGCGTACGTTAACCACTACTTATAGTGTGCGCTAACGACTGAACGAAAGTTCACTGACCTCACTGTACTATACTTAGCGTGCGCTAGCCTCATAACATTTGCGTGCGCTAAACACCGTTGACTCGACTCTCCCCGAAAGCCATCCAGGTTCATCCCGACATAATCCCTACGAAATCCGCGGCCTGATCTCACCTACCAACCTGTCTTAATCATGCTGACTACGTGTAGCGCGTGCTACAACTCATACGTAGCGTATGCTAGGTAACTCAATTAGCGCGCGCTAATGCTAAGATATTAGCGTGCGCTACAAGTGCACAAAAATGCTATTATGAACAACATGCATGAAATCATACACTCAACAACACAGGATTATGAAATACGGAGGAAAATACTCAGATCAAAAATAAATACAGTATCACGAGGTTCAAATACATATCAGAAATCTCGGGTATTACACTCGTATCACTGGGACTCCTCGCCGTCAACGTTCTCTTCCCGTGCCTTAGCCTTGCCATGACCTAAAAACAATATCCCCAAACGGGGTCAGTTACACAGAACAACAATCCTAAAGAGTTGAATAAACACAATCATGATATATCTTAATTATGAAATGAAGCTAAAGGGAGGCATCATAGTACACCCGTAATGGAATGTGCACGTGCACAAGACGGATGTCCGGACAGACCCGCCATTGTACCTAATTAGTCTCACGAAGGTACATTACCGTATGCACAGTCCAACGTGTCGGTGAACCCAACACATGACCATCACGTGCCCGACTAAAAATCCCACACATCCACACCCAACCGCGCAATATGAACCCAGAAGGTCATATGAACAAGAATGACCATGAAGAATAATAATGAATAACAATCCGACAAAGTCAAGATTGACTCACCGAGATGAAATGATAGTGAAATGAATGGTAGCTCAATGAAATGATTGGAAACGTCGTTCCTCGTGAATAAAGTGATTAATTGACAATTACAAGTCTCAATACGGTTAATACATTATGAATGAATTATGATTATGAATGAACAACAACGAAAGGAATGAAAATCCTTTTAACCGAGTAAGAATTAACTTACTCAACACCGGTGAACAATGTCCTTCCACGAACAAACATCCTAAATGAAATGTCGGTCGCTCGAACAACCTTGAATAACACAATTACCAACAATCCGTTCAACATATGAATCAAACACGAATATAACGAACTCAAAACGTCGATACGACTAAACCAAGTTCATTGGGGCATTATATCGAACACGTTGTAACCAATCTTCGATTGTTTACAATCAATACTCAATTATACCAATATCAAATCCCCAAGGAGTGTTTCAAACTAACAAAACATCTTCAATACAATCAAAAATCCAATATGAATATCCAAATTCGTGATTTCCACAACAACTAATCGAAAATCCCCAAAACCAACTCCATATTCAAAGTGTTCTTGAATAACCTTTCAATAATCCGATGAATATTCATACATACTCATAATCATATGTATATCTCTTCATACAACATGATTATAACGTCCAAAACATCATATCTCAACACAAAATCGAAATCCAAGAGGTTTGATGAATATTACCTTTGAAGATCCAAACACTTTGATCCGAAGAAATCGCGTTAGATCGACTATCCAAGCTTCACAACCGAATGAAGATGATGAAAACCGAGTACTCAAGTGATTGATGTTGAAAAGTCTCTCCCACAAACTCTCTCTCTCAGAAGTAGGATGAAGAAATGGTGAAAATGAGAAAAAACCCGTCGGTCCACTTATATAGGTCACAGGGACGCACGACCAACCCGAACGACCAAGTGTCCGTGTGTCCGGTCGTGCGTGAGGCTTCTACCGGCTACTGCTCTTAGCGCATGAGCGCCGCGCACGAGCAGTAACTTGTGTGGCCTGCTCGTGCGGCCCTGACTCGAACGCTGGGCCTCCTTCCCAGTACAGCCGCAACACACGAGCGCCGCGCACGAGCAGTTGCTTGTGTGGCTCGCTGCGGCACGGCGACTTGGCGGCTGGTCTCTGCCCGCCTGGGATCAGCGCACGCGCCGAGACGCCTGCAGCGCGCGCCGCGACGGTCTCGTGCGGCACCTCGCCGACAAGCGCTTCAACTATAACGATGCACTGAGTACAAAAATCACAAAATTCGAGAAGTACGGGGGTAAAAGCACGAGTATGACAAATATTACGCCAAACGGTGAACACAATTGACTGAGTATGAATGATGAGTGATTATTAATGAATGAAAATCATTGATTGACAATTACTGATTGATAATTACTGAATTACAACCGGGTATTACATACTCCCCCCCTTAAAAAGAGTTTCGTCCTCGAAATTGTAACACCCCAAACTAGGCGGATATTACAGTGCCGTGGACCCCCGACTGGAACCCACCAGGCGAATGAAAATTAATGAATTAAATAATATAATTGTAGTACCGAACCACATTATGTCATCAATTACTCTGATGAGGAGTTTCATTATAACACACCCAAGATAATACTGAATACATGTATATTTTATATGAAGATAAAATACACAACACTGAATGAAACGGAGTATCCAAATGGAAATCTGCAGCGGTAAATAAATGACAACAACATGAATGACTGAAAGGATTGGGGCCCCCTACTAGTATCACTGGGACTCCTCGCCGTCAACGTTCTATTCCCATGCTTTTACCTTGCCATGACCTGAAAACAAAATCCCCCAACGGGGTCAGTTACACAGAACAACTATCCTCAAGGGTTGAATATACACAATCATGATATATCTTTAGTTATGAAATATCCTTAGTTATGAATTTAAGCTGAAGAGGAGAATCGTAGTACGTCCGTAGTGTTCTGTGCAAGTGTACAAGACGAGTGCCCGGACACACCAGTCCTTGTACCTAATTAGTCTCACGGAGGTAAACGTTACCGTGTGCATAGTCCAATGTATCGGTGACCCAATACATGACCATCGTGTGCCCGACTAAAAATTCCACACATCCGCACCCGGCCACGCAATATGAACCCAGAAGGTCATATGAACGAGAATGACCAATATAAATAATAATTCGACAAAGTCAAGAATGACTCACCAAGATGAAAATGATAGTGAAGTGAATGGTAGCTCAATGAAATGATTGGAACCGTCGTTCCTCGTGAATGAAGTGATTATTCGACAATTACATGTCTCGATACGGTTAATACATTATGAATGAATTATGATTATGAATGAACACCAACGAAAGGAATGAATATCCTTTTAACCGAGTAAGAATTAACTTACACAACACTGATGAAGAATGTCCTTCCACGAACAACGTCCTAAAATGAGATGTCGGTCGATCGAACAACCTTGAATAACACAAATGCCAACAATCCGTTCAACATACGAATCAAACACGAATATAACGAACTCAAAACGTCTATACGACTAAACCAAGTTCATTGGGGCATTATATCGAACACGTTGTAACCAATCTTCGATTGTTTACAATAAACCTCCGTTATATCCATACCAAACCTCCAAGGAGTGATTCAATCCATCAAAACATCTTCAATACACTCAATAATCCAAAATGAATACACAATTCGAGATTACATTGACCTCTAATCGAAAAACCCAAAATCCAAATCAATATTCAAAGTGTTCTTGAATAATCCCTATTAATCCGATGATAATCCTTAAAAATTCATAATCACAAGTATATCACTTCATATATCATGATTATCACATCCAAAACATCATATCCCAACTCAAAATCGAAATCCAAGATGTTTAAAAAAAATTACCTTTGAAGATCCAAACACTTCGATCCGGTGAATACGTGTTAAATCGACTATCCAAGCTTCACAAACGAACGAAGATGAAGAAATCCGAACACACCAGTGTTTGATGATGAAAAATCTCTCCCACAAACCCTCTCTCTCGGACCAAGGTGAAGAAGTGGTGGAAATGAGGAAAGAAAACCCGTCGGTCCACTTATATAGGTCACAGGGACGCACGATCAACCCGCACAACCAAGTGTCCGTGCGTCCGATCGTGCGTGAGGCTTCTGCCGGCTATTGCTTTTAGCGCACGAGCGCCGCACCCGAGCAGCAACTCGTGTGGCCTGCTCGTGCAGCACTGACTCGACCACTGGGCCTCCTGCCCCATCCAGCCGCAACGCACGAGCGCCGCAAACGACCAGATGCTCGTGCGGCCTGCTCGTGCGGCACTGACTCGGCCGCTAGGTCTCCTGCCTAGTCCAGACGCAACGCACGAGCGCCGCACACGACCAGATGCTCGTGCGGCCTGCTCGTGCGGCCCTGCTCGACAAGCAGTTCAGCATATAACGATGCACCGAGTACAAAAATCACAGAATTCGAGAAGTAAGGGGGCTAAAGTACGAGTATGACACATATTACGCAGAACGGTGAACACAATTGAATGAGTATGAATAATGAGTGATTATTAATGAATGAAAATCACTGGGTGACAATTACTGATTGATAATTACTGAATAAAAATGACTGAATTACAACCGGGTATTACATACTCCCCCCCTTAAAAAGAGTTTCGTCCTCGAAACTAAGGGTCAAAAAACTCAGGATAACTTTCCCGCATACTATCTTCAGTTTCCCAAGTAGCCTCTTCGACTTCGTGTCTAGACCACTGGATCTTTACCAAAGGAATCGTCTTGTTCCTCAACTGTTTGATTCGCCGCCCTAAAACTTGTATAGGACGCTCCTCATACGAATAATCATCCGCGATCTCGATTTCGTCGAACTGAAGTATGTGGCTCGGGTCGGCAACATACTTCCGTAGCTGAGATACGTGAAACACATTATGAATTCGGCTCAACGCCAGAGGTAAGGCCAATCGATAAGCTAGCTCGCCTACTCGATCCAAAATCTCAAACGGTCCCATAAATCTCGGACTCAACTTTCCCCTCTTCCCAAAACAGAAGATACCTCGACTCGGGGATACCTTGACCAAAACATGGTCACCTGTCTCGAACTCTAATGGTTGACGACGATTTTCTGCATAAGATTTCTATCGACTATGAGCGGTCAACAAATGACTCCTGATCAAGGCTACCTTCTCACGGGCAGCTATAAGCATATCGAGCTCGGTGGCGATTAATTCTGATAAGTCATCCCAAAATAAAGGAGATCGACAACGACGACCGTACAAGGCCTCGTAAGATGCCATCTTAATCGAAGCATGCCAACTATTATTGTACGTGAACTCGATCAACGGTAGTTGGGCTTCCCAATTATCTTTTCAATCGAGAACACATGCCTTCAACATGTCCTCTAAGGTCTGAATAGTCCTCTATGATTGTTCGTCGGACTGATGATGAAAAGTTGTACTGAGATTAAGCTGAGTTCCCATAGCACGATGAACTGATTTCCAAAAATGTGACACGAATCGTCCGTCAAGATGGGAAATGATACTCTTAGGAGTACCATGCAATCTCACTATCTCCTTGATAAACAACTGGGCAAGTCTCTCAGGACCCCACGTATCCTTCTCAAGGAAATGAGTCGATTTAGTTAAGCGATCCACAATTACCCAGATTGTATTCATGCCATGACGACTCGTAGGCAAACTCGTGATGAAGTCCATTGAAATATCTTCCCACTTCCATTCTGGAATAGGGAGCGGTTTTAGCATACTTGCCGATCGCTGATGTTCTACCTTGACTTGCTGACAGGTTAAACATCTCGAAACAAATTCTGCGACTTCTCGCTTCATATTACTCCACCAGTAATTTTGTTTCAAGTCCTTGTACATCTTGCTAGACCCCGGATGAATGGAATAAGGGGTAGCATGAGCTTCTCTCAAAATCAAGTTTTTCAACTCGTCATTCGCCGGTACGCACAACCGATTCTTTAAAACGCAAAAGTCCATCCTCGTGGACCATAAACCCAGGGCTTTCCCCCGAGTCACATCCTCTCGAATGCGTAACAGAAATGGGTCCGAACCCTGATTCTCCCTGATCGTCTCCTCAAGTGGCGATGAAATCTCCAATGTACAAAGTTGCCCTTGTACTGCTTATAACTGCACTCGATCTCGGTCTCGTAAATTCGCCAAGTTCCTTCGAATCGTTAATCGAGCAAGCATCTGCTCCTGAACGGACTTACGACTCAAGGCGTCGGCGACAATATTCGCCTTGCCTGGGTGGTAAAGTATCTCGATATCATAATCTTTAATTCGTTCCAACCACCGTCTCTGTCGCATATTTAACTCCTTCTGAGTAAATATATACTTTAAACTCTTATGATCGGTGAATATCTGACAGGTAACGCCATAAATATAATGACGCCAAATCTTCAATGCGAACACCACGGTTGCTAGCTCCAGGTCGTGGGTCGGATAATTAACCTCGTAAGGTCTCAATTGCCGTGAAGCATAAGCAATAACTTTCCCGTTCTGCATGAGTACACATCCGAGACCCTGTCCGGACGCATCATCATAAACCACAAATCCTTCCGTCCCTTGCGGTAAAGAAAGGATAGGTGCTGAAATTAACCGGCTCTTGAGTTCCTCAAAACTCCGCTGACACACGTCGGACCACGTGTATTTCTTATCCTTTCGCAAAAGGTTCATCATTGGTTGGGCGATTTTAGAAAATCCTTCCACAAACCGCCGATAATAACCAGCTAATCCGAGAAAGCTTCGGATTTCCTTAACATTCTTCGGAGGTAACCAATCTCGGATAGCCTCCATCTTTTGAGGATCAACACGCACATCGTCTGATGAAATTACATATCCGAGAAACGTCACTTCGGACATCCAGAACTCACACTTGGAAAACTTTCCATAGAGTTGCTCCCGTCTCAACACGTCGAGAACCTGATGAAGGTGAAACTCGTGCTCCTCCCGGTCACGAGAATAAATTAAAATGTCATCAATGAAGACAACCAGAAACTGATCCAAAAAGTCGATAAAGACCCGATTCATTAACTCTATGAATACCGCAGGTGCATTAGTGCATTAATTAACTCCACGAACTCATAATGGCCATAGCGTGTTCAAAACGTCGCCCTCGCGATATCCGAATCTCGAATGCGCAACTGGTGATATCCAGATCTTAAGTCGATCTTGGAAAATATTGAAGCTCCCTGAAGTTGATCTAAGAGATCATCAATACGGGGTAGAGGATACTTATTCTTGATCGTCACCCTATTCAACTCCCGATAATTAATACACACACGAAACTAACCATCCTTCTTCTTGACAAACAACACCGGTGCTCTCCACGGGGACGCACTCGGTCGGATATAACCCTTCTCGGTCAAATCCTCCAATTGATTCTTCAATTTCTGCATTTCGGTCGGGCCATCCGGTACGGTGCCTTCGATATTGGGGACGTACCAGGCTCCAACTCTATCATGAATTCCACCTCCCTCGGTGGTGGTAAACCAGGTAGCTCGTCTGGGAGTACATCGTCAAACGATAACAATGATATTACGAATGGTTGAACACCTCGATTGCCTGAGAATGGCCAATCGACGACAACGATACAATGAATGATTGAACACCTCGATTGCCTTAGAACGGCCAATCGATGACAATGATATAAGGAATGATGGAACATCTCGATTGCCTTAGAATGGTCAATCGATGACAATGATATATAATGAATGATTGAACATCTCGATTGCCTTAGAGCGGTAAATCGATGACAATAATATAATGAATGATTGAAGATCTCGATTGCCTTAGAATGGTCAATCGATGACAATGATATAATGAATGATTGATCACCTCTGGTTGAGTAATTTTACTGCTTTCATCATATTAATGATTCTTCCGGAACAACGGGGATCACCTCCCTGAAATACACACTCGACTCCAACGATGGAAATGATAGTGACCATGCGCTTACGAACATTGAGGATGGTATCATGATGATCCATCCAACTAATACCCAATATTACATCGTCCTTAGGTAAATCCACCACGATTTGGTCCACCAACCAATCGCGGTCATTTAAGCTTAATTCGGTCAGTTCTTAACCTCATGATTTCCGAGAATTCTTCTACCGACAGGTAGACCAATGATATAAGGTCCACAATTAATAGGACTATCCAAGTGAAGTCTATAGAAATATGATTCGGAAATGATTGAATGTGATGTACCAGTATCAGAAAGGGTACACACAGGTTGAGATAGAATTATGAGTATACCTGAGATCATTCGGGCCTCCGGATCGTTGGTCCTCTTCATCGCGTGAATTCGGGACTTGCCGGCCCCCGAACCGGACGCTCCCGTCTAATAAATATGAGCTCCGCCTTTATTCGCTTCCGTCTTCTTAAACGATGATGACAGAGCAGTCTGATTCTGAATCGCTGATTGCTTTGGGGCCTGAGATGCCACCGGAGTCGGCTTGGAGTCCCTTCGGCAAAAACGGGCCTTATGCCCAAGAATCCCATAATTATGGCACGTGATAGACGGTTTCAGACACTTAGTGCTGTAATGACCTGGCGCTCCACAGTTGAAACAGGTGATGGCCGAACTGGCCGCTCGGGACTGAGATCCCGCAGGATTAGGCTTCGTTGGAGGTCGCTCAGAAAAGTTAGGACTCTCACGAGGCTTCTTAGAGGTTGACGAACCACCTTCGGACTTATTATGCTTCATTGATTTCTTGCTGACAGATGAAGGTTGTTGCTCAGTAGTTTCCTTAGCAACAGGCTCACACGGGAGACTTCTCTTGATTAATTCGGCCAGGGTGGCGCAATGATGATTGAGCAATTGCATATGGGTAATCATGACCTGCATAAACGTGAGTGGATCAACCCGAACATCTTCCGATCGAGCTGAGTCCTAGGTACGACTTCCTGGCAGTGAGTGATTATTCCCCTGGTTTTGGCCCGCACTGCGGCCTCTCCCCGTGCATCCCCTGACAGCTCTCTCTATACTGAAGTAGGAAGGTCGCATGATAATCATAGATCTCGTATGAGTACCGCATTATGAATTACATCATGAAATGATGAAAATGAGCATACGCTCTCTAACACAGTGATTACATGAATGATTTAACTGAGGTGACATGATTATCTGATGATATTCTTGAAATGATCATCTTGAACAAGTTAACAAGATTAATGATATGATCCTCAAGATCAACAACTGAGTGATGAAATGAATTGAGTGATTAATGAGTTAACATGATCAACATGATTAAAATGAAAATGATGTTTGAGGATTGTTAACTGATGACTTATGAATGAATGATTCTCATTGCCAGAAATTATACCATGGCATTAGAAGTCTTACAGTTCGTTCGGTCTGATGGGCTCGGCATTTACACAGGTCACACGTGATGGGAAAGTCCATTGATACTAGTCCGATGATGATGATTTCAGATGAGACATGACTCGTAAGGTAGTATTCAAAACTCAGCTCTGATACCAACTCTGTAACACCCCAAACTAGGCGGATATTATAGTGCCGTAGACCCCCGACTGGGACCCACCAGGCGAATGAAAATTAATGAATTAAATAATATAATTGTAGTACCGAACCACATTATATCATCAATTACTCCGATGAGGAGTTTCATTATAACACACCCAAGATAATAGCGAATACATGTATATTTTATATGAAGATAAAATACACAACAGTGAATGAAACGGAGTATCCAAATGGAAATCTGCAGCGGAAAATAAATGACAACAACATGAATGACTGAAAGGATTGGGGCCCCCTACTAGTATCACTAGGACTCCTCGCCGTCAACGTTCTATTCCCGTGCTTGTGCCTTGCCATGACCTGAAAACAAAATCCCCCAACGGGGTCAGTTACACAGAACAACAATCCTCAAGGGTTGAATATACACAATCATGATATATCTTTAGTTATGAAATATCCTTAGTTATGAATTTAAGCTGAAGAGGGGCATCATAGTACGCCCGTAGTGTTCTGTGCAAGTGTACAAGACGAGTGCCCAGACACACCAGTCCTTGTACCTAATTAGTCTCATGGAGGTAAACGTTACCGTGTGCACAGTCCAATGTATCGGTGACCCAATACATGACCATTGTGTGCCCGACTAAAAATTCCCCACATCCGCACCCGGCCACGCAATATGAACCCAGAAGGTCATATGAATGAGAATGACCAATATGAATAACAATGAATAATAATTCGACAAAGTCAAGAATGACTCACCAAGATGAAAATGATAGTGAAGTGAATGGTAGCTCAATGAAATGATTGGAACCGTCGTTCCTCGTGAATGAAGTGATTATTCGACAATTACAAGTCTTGATACGGTTAATACATTATGAATGAATTATGATTATGAATGAACAACAACGAAAGGAATGAATATCCTTTTAACCGAGTAAGAATTAACTTACACAACACCGATGAAGAATGTCCTTCCACGAACAACGTCCTAAAATGAGATGTCGTTCGATCGAACAACCTTGAATAACACAAATGCCAACAATCCATTCAAGATACGAATCAAACGCGAATATAACGAACTCAAAACGTCTATACGACTAAACCAAGTTCATTGGGGCATTATATCGAACACGTTGTAACCAATCTTCGATTGTTTACAATAAACCTCCGTTATATCCATACCAAACCTCTAAGGAGTGATTCAATCCATCAAAACATCTTCAATACACTCAATAATCCAAAATAAATACACAATTCGAGATTACATCGACATCTAATCGAAAAACCCCGAATCCAAATCAATATTCAAAGTGTTCTTGAATAATCCCTATTAATCCGATGATAATCCTTAAAAATTCATAATCACAAGTATATCACTTCATATATCATGATTATCACATCCAAAACATCATATCCCAACTCAAAATCGAAATCCAAGATGTTGAAAAAAATTTACCTTTGAAGATCCAAACACTTCGATCCGGTGAATACATGTTAAATCGACTATCCAAGATTCACAAACGAATGAAGATGAAGAAATCCGAACACACCAGTGTTTGATGATGAAAAATCTCTCCCACAAACCCTCTCTCTCGGACCAAGGTGAAGAAGTGGTGGAAATGAGGAAAGAAAACCCGTAGGTCCACTTATATAGGTCACAGGGCGCACGATCAACCCGCACGACCAAGTGTCCGTGCGTCCGGTCGTGCGTGAGGCTTCTGCCGGCTATTGCTCTTAGCGCACGAGCACCGCGCATGAGCAGCAACTCGTGTGGCCTGCTCGTGCGGCCCTGACTCGAACGCTGGGCCTCCTGCCCAGTACAGCCGCAACACACGAGCACCACGCCCGAGCAGATGCTCGTGTGGCCTGCTCGTGTGGCACTGACTCGACCACTGGGCCTCCTGTCCCATCCAGCGGCAACGCACGAGCGCCGCACATGACCAGATGATCGTGCGGCCTGCTCGTGCGGCACTGACTCGGCCGCTGGGTCTCCTGCCCAGTCCAGCCGCAACGCACGAGCGCCGCACATGACCAGATGCTCATGCGGCCTGCTCGTGCGGCCCTGCTCGACAAGCAGTTCAGCCTATAATGATGCACCGAGTACAAAAGTCACAGAATTCGAGAAGTATGGGGGCAAAAGTACGAGTATGACAAATATTACACCGAACGGTGAACACAATTGAATGAGTATGAATAATGAGTGATTATTAATGAATGAAAATCACTGGGTGACAATTACTGATTGATAATTACTAAAAAAAAATGACTGAATTACAACCGGGTATTATAGAAACTAAGGGTCAAACAACTCGTGATAACTCTCCCGCATACTATCTTCGGTTTCCCAAGTAGTCTCTTCGACTCCGTGTTTAGACCAATGGATCTTTACCAAAGGAATCGTCTTGTTCCTAAACTATTTGATTCGCCGCTCTAATACTCGTATAGGACGCTCCTCGTATGAATGATCATCGGCGATCTCGATTTCGTCGAACTGAAGTATGTGGCTCGGGTCGGCAACATACTTCCGTAACTGAGATAAGTGAAACACATTATGAATTTGGCTCAACGCTGGAGGTAGGGCCAATCGATAAGCTAACTCGCCTACTCGATCCAAAATCTCAAACGGTCCAATGAATCTCGGACTCAACTTTCCCCTCTTCCCAAAACGGAAGATATCACGACTCGGGATACTTTGACTAAAACATGGTCACCTGTCTCGAACTCTAATGGTCGATGAAGATTATCTGCATAAGATTTCTGTCCACTCTGAGCGGTCAACAAATGACTCCTGATTAAGGCTACCTTCTCACGGGAAGCTATAAGCGTATCGGGCTCGGTGCCGATTGATTCTGATAAGTCATCCCAATACAAAGGAGATCGACAACGACGACCGTACAAGGCCTCGTAAGGTGCCATCTTAATCGAAGCATGCCAACTATTATTATACGTGGACTCGATCAATGGTAGTTGGGCTTCCCATTCATATTTCCAATCGAGAACACATGCCCTCAACATGTCCTCCAAGGTCTGAATAGTCCTCTCCAATTGTCCGTCGGACTGAGGATGAAAAGCTGTACTAAGATTAAGCTGAGTTCCCATAGCAGGATGAACTGATTTCCAAAAATGAGACACGAATCATCCGTCACGATCGGAAACGATACTCTTAGGAGTACCGTGCAATCTCACTATCTCTTTGATAAACAACTGGGCAAGCCTCTCGGGACCCCACGTATCCTTAATCTCAAGGAAATGCGCTGATTTAGTTAGGCGATCCACAATTACCCATATTGTATTCATGCCACGATGACTCATCGGCAAACTCGTGATGAAGTCCATTGAAATATCCTCCCACTTCCATTCTGGAATAGGGAGAGGTTTCAGCATACCAGCCGGTCGCTGATGTTCTATCTTGACTTGCTGACAGGTCAAACATCTCGAAACAAATTCTGCGACTTCCCGCTTCATATTACTCCACCAGTAATTTTGTTTCAAGTCTTTATACATCTTGCTAGACCCCGGATGAACGGAATAAGGGGTAGCATGAGCTTCTCTCAAAATCGAGTTTTTCAACTCGTCATTCACCGGTATGCACAACCGATTCTTAAATCGCAAAAGTCCATCCTCGTGGACCACAAATCCAGGGGCTTTCCCCTGAGTCACATCATCTCGAATGCGTAACAAAAATGGGTCTGAACCCTGATTCTCCCTGATCGCCTCCTCAAGTGGCGATGAAATCTCCAATGTACAAAGTTGCCCTTGTACTCGCTGTAACCAGACCTCGATCTCGGGTCTCAGAAATTCCTGCTGAAGTTCCTTCTGAACTATTAATCGAGCAAGCATCTGCTACTGAACGAACTTACGACTCAAGGCGTCGGCGACAACGTTTGCCTTGCCCGAGTGGTAAAGTAACTCGATATCATAATCTTTGATTGGTTCTAACCACCGCCTCTGTCGTATATTTAACTTCTTCTGAGTAAATATATATTTCAAACTCTTATGATCGGTGAATATCTGACAGGTGACGCCATAAATGTAATGACGCCAAATCTTCAATGCGAAAACTACGGCTGCTAGCTCCAGGTCATGGGTCGGATAATTAACCTAGTAAGTTCTCAATTGCCGTGAGGCATAGGCAATAACCTTCCCATTCTACATTAATACACATCTCAGACCGTGTCCAGACGCGTCACTATAAATCACAAATCCTTCCGTCCCTTGTGGCAAGGAAAGGACAGGTGCTGAAATTAACCGGCTCTTGAGTTCCTCAAAACTCCACTGATACGCATCGGACCACATGTATTTCTTATCCTTTCGCAAAAGGTTTGTCATTGGTTGAGTGATTTTAGAAAATCCTTCCACAAATCGCCGATAATAACCGGCTAATCCGAGAAAGCTTCGGATTTCCTTAGCATTCTTCGGAGGTACCAATCTCGGATAGCCTCCGTATTTTGAGGGTCGACACGAACTCCGTCTGATGAAATTACATGCCTGAGAAACATCACTTCGGACATCCAGAACTCACATTTGGAAAACTTCCCAAAATGTTGCTCTCGTCTAAACACGTCGAGCACCTGATGAAGGTAAAACTCGTGCTCCTCCCGGTCACAAGAATAAATTAAAATGTCATCAATAAAGACAACCACGAACTAATCCAAATAGTTTATGAAAACCCGATTCATTAACTCCATGAATACCGCAGGTGCATTAATTAACCCCAACGGCATTATAACGAACTCATAATGACCATAGCGTGTTCGAAATGCCGTCCTCGCGATATCGGACTCTCGAATTCGCAACTGATGATATCCAGATCTTAAGTCGATCTTGGAAAATACTGAAGCTCCCTGAAGTTGATCCAAAAGATCATAGATACGGGGTAGGGGATACTTATTCTTGATCGTCGCCCGGTTCAATTCCCGGTAATCAATACACAAGCGGAATGAACCATCCTTTTTCTTGACAAGCAACGCTGGTGCTCCCCACGGGGACACACTCGGTCGGATATAACCCTTCTCGGTCAAATCCTCTAATTGAATCTTCAATTCCTGCACTTCGGTCGGGGCCATCCAGTATGGTGCCTTCGATATTGGGGACGTACCAGGCTCCAACTCTATCGTGAATTCCACATCCCTCGGTGGAGGTAAACCAGGTAGCTCGTCTGGGAGTACATCGTCAAACGATAACAATGATACCACGAATGGATGAACACCTCGATTGCCTGAGAATGGCCAATCGATGACAACGATACGATGAATGGTTGAACACCTCGATTGCCTTAGAACGGCCAATCGATGACAATGATACAATGAATGATTGAACATCTCGATTGCCTTAGAACGGTCAATCGATGACAATGATATAAGGAATGATGGCACATCTCGATTGCCTTAGAATGGTCAATCGATGACAATGATATATAATGAATGATTGAACATCTCTATTGACTTAGAACGGTCAATCGATGACAATGATATAATGAATGATTGAACAACTCTGGTTGAGTAGTTTTACCGCTTTCATCATATTAATGATTCTTCCGGAACAACGGGGATCATCTCCCTGAAATACACACTCGACTCCAACGACGGAAATGATAGTGACTGTACGCTTACGAACATTGAGGATGGTATCATGACGATCCATCCCAGTAATACCCAATATTACATCGTCTTTAGGTAAATCCACTACGATTAGGTCCGCCAACCAATCGCGGTTATTAAGCTTAATTCGGTCAGTTCTTAACTTCATGTTCCAGAAATTCTTCTACCATCAGGTAGACCAATTATATAAGGTCCACAATTATTAGGGCTGTCTAAGTGAAGTCTATTCAAATATGATTCGGAAATGAATGAATGCGATGTACCAGTATCAAAAAGGGTACACACAGGTTGAGATAGAATTACGAGTATACGTGAGATCATTCGGGCCTCCGAATCGTCGGTCCACTTCATCGCGTGAATCCGGGTCTTACCGACCCTCGAACCGGACGCTCCCGTCTGATAAATATGAGCTCCGCTTTTATTCGCTTCCGTCGTCTTAAACGACGCTGACAGAGCAGTCTGATTCTGAATCGCTAATCGCTTCATGGCTTGAGATGCCACCGGAGTCGGCTTGGAGTCCCTTCGGCAAAAACGGGCCTTATGCCCAACAATCCCACAGTTATGGCACGTTATAGACGGTTTTCGACATTTAGTGTTGTAATGACCCGGCGCTCCACAATTGAAACAAGTGATGGCTGATCTGGCCGCTCGGGACTGAGATCCCGCAGGATTAGGCGCCGTATGAGGTCGCTCAGAAAGGTTAGGACTCGGACGAGGCTTCTTGAAAGTTGACTGACCGCCTTCGGACTGATTACGCTTCATTGTTTTTTTGCTGACAGATGAAGGTTGTTGCTCACCAATTTCCTTAGAAGCTGGCTCATACGTGAGAGTTCTCTTGATTAATTCAGCCAGAGTGGCACAATGATGATTAAGCAATTGCATATGGGTCATCATGACCTGCATAAAAGTGAGTGGATCAACCCGAACATCTGCCGATCGAGTTGAGTCCTGGGTACGACTTCCTGGAAGTGAGTGATTATTTCCCGGATTTTGGCCCGCACCGCGGCCTCTCCCCGTGCGTCCCCTGAAAGCTCTCTCCATACTGAAGTAGGAAGGTCGCATGATAATTATATATCTCGTATGAGTACCGCATTATGATTTACATCATCAAATGATGAAAACGAGCATACGCGTTCTAACACAGTGATTACATGAATGATTAACTGAGGTGACATGATTATCTGATGATATTCTTGAAATGATTATCTTGAACAAGTTAACAAGATTAATGATATGATCCTCAAGATCAACAGCTGAGTAATGAAATGAACTGAGTGATTAATGAGTTAAGCATGATCAACATGATCAAAATGAAAACGGTGTTTGAGGATTATTAACTGATGAATGATGAATGAGTGATTCTTATTGCCATAAATTATACCATGGCGTCAGAAAACTTACTGTTCTTTGGTCTGAGGGGCTAGGCTCTTGCACAGGTCACACGTGACGCGAAAGTCCAATGATACTAGTCTGATGAACGATGATTTCAAATGATACATGACTCGGAAGGTAGTATTCAAAACCACGCTCCGATACCAACTCTGTAACACCCCAAACTAGACGGATATTACAGTGCCATGGACCCCCGACTGGGACCCGCAAGGCGAATGAAAATTAATGAATTAACAACGTAAATGTAGTACCGAACCACATCATATTACCAAGTACTCCAATGAGGAGTCTAAGTATAATACACCCAGGAAGAATACTGAATACATGTATATTTTATGTGAAGATAAAATATACAACATTAAATGAAAATGAATATCCAAACGGAAATCTGCAGCGGAAATAAAGATGAAAAGACATGAATAACTGAAACGGACTGGGGCCCCCTACTAGTATCACTGGGACTCCTCGCCGTAAACGTTCTCTTCCTGTGCCTTAGCCTTGCCATGACCTGAAAACAATATCCCCAAACGGGGTCAGTTACACAGAACAACAATCCTCAAGAGTTGAATAAACACAATCATGATATATCTTAATTATGAAATGAAGCTGAAGGGAGGCATCATAGTACACCCGTAATGGAATGTGCACGTGCACAAGACGGATGTCCGGACACACCTGCCATTGAACCTAATTAGTCTCACGGAGGTACATTACCGTGTGCACAGTCCAATGTGTCGGTGAACCCAACACATGACCATCACATGCCCGACTAAAAATTCCACACATCCACACCCGGCCGTGCAATATGAACCCAGAAGGTCATATGAAGAAGAATGACCATGAAGAATAATAATGAATAACAATCCGACAAAGTCAAGAATGACTCACCGAGATGAAATGATAGTGAAATGAATGGTAGCTCAATGAAATGGTTGGAACCGTCGTTCCTCGTGAATGAAGTGATTAATTGACAATTACAAGTCTCAATACGGTTAATACATTATGAATGAATTATGATTATGAATGAACAACATCGAAATGAATGAAAATCCTTTTAACCGAGTAAGAATTGACTTACTCAACACCGGTGAACAATGTCCTTCCACGAACAAATGTCCTAAATGAAATGTCGGTCGCTCGAACAACCTTGAATAACACAATTACCAACAATCCGTTCAACATATGAATCAAACACGAATATAACGAACTCAAAACGTCGATACGACTAAACCAAGTTCATTGGGGCATTATATCGAACACGTTGTAACCAATCTTCGATTGTTTACAATCAATCCTCAATTATACCAATATCAAATCCCCAAGGAGTGTTTCAAACCGACAAAACATCTTCAATACAATCAAAAATACAATATGAATATCCAAATTCGTGATTTCAACAACAACTAATCGAAAACCCCCAAAACCAACTCCATATTCAAAGTGTTCTTGAATAACCTTTCAATAATATGTGAATATTCATACATACTCATAATCATATGTAAATCTCTTCATACAACATGATTATAACGTCCAAAACATCATATCTCAACACAAAATCGAAATCCAAGAGGTTTGATGAATATTACCTTTGAAGATCCAAACACTTTGATCCGATGAAATCGCATTAGATCGACTATCCAAGCTTCACAACCGAATGAAGATGATGAAAACCGAGTACTCAAGTGATTGATGGTGAAAATTCTCTCCCACAAACCCTCTCTCTCGGAAGTAGGATGAAGAAATGATGAAAATGAGAAAAAACCCGTCGGTCCACTTATATAGGTCACAGGGACGCACGACCAACCCGCACGACTAAGTGTCCGTGCGTCCGGTCGTGCGTGAGGCTTCTGCCGGCTACTGCTCTTAGCGCACGAGCACCGCGCACGAGCAGTAACTCGTGTGGCCTACTCGTGCGGCCCTGACTCGAACGCTGGTCCTCCTGCCCAGTACAGTCGCAACCCACGAGCGCCGCGCACGAGCAGATGCTCGTGTGGCCTGCTCGTGCGGCACTGACTCGGCCGCTGGGTCTCCTGCCCAGTCCAGCCGCAACGCACGAGCGCCGCGCACGACCAGATGCTCGTGCGGCCTGCTCGTGCGGCCCTGCTCGACAAGCAGTTCAGCCTATAACGATGCACCGAGTACAAAAATCACAGAATTCGAGAAGTACGTGAGTAAAAGTATGAGTATGACAAATATTACGCCGAACGGTGAACACAATTGACTAAGTATGAATGATGAGTGATTATTAATTAATGAAAATCACTGAGTGATAATTACTGATTGATAATTACTGAATAAAAATGACTGAATTACAACCGGGTATTACAGCAACAAACACACGATCACCACAATCACGAACACCCCTTGTTTAGATGACAGCAACAATCCTTTGAATGATAGCAGTTATAGTCGATCTTGGAATTATTTTAGAGAGAAAAAGGAAATATTTGTGTGTGTTTTGATTTGGTTGTGTACGAGTGATGGAGAGAATGAGTCCACAAGAAACGTGTTTCATCCGAAATTCTAGGAGAGGAGCGTGTGTTATACAAGGTAAGTAAATAAATGTGTTTCAATGTGGATTAAATTTTCAGTTACAAGACTTTAAAAGTGGCCGAGTTTGTAGGGAGGATTAAAGAAAAATTCGGGAGTTGCATACTCATGCAAACGTGTGAAAGGGGTGTCATATTAGGAAAGTTTTTATTCACATTAAACGTGTGATAGGCTAGGTGTAGGATTTTTTTTTTTTGTACAATTTGTATTATTTATTTTAGACTTAGGTTAACGTTAGTTTAGTTTTAATTATAATGTATAATATAAGGTTTAAGGTTTACTTTAGAATATCACAAAGTAAAAATTCAAAATTATATGTATTTTTAGATTTATGAATTTTAGGGTTTTACAGATTCAATTTCGTTTTCTGCAAAGCTTTAGACAAGATTAAATTAGTGACTTGTTTTATTATGACCTAGTATAGAATTTAAGGGCTTATATAATTCTTGTCTAGGCTCCCACTAATTTTATTGGAATTATACACTCCCATGTTATAATCCGGAAGTCATGGTTAGATCAACTTCTTAGTGGTGATCAAGTTCTTTACAACTTTTAACAGACGCAACCTATCAGGTTTCTTCTCAATTAATTTCTGTAAAGTGGTGTCTAACACCAACCCGTTTAACGAATGATTTGATCTTCTTTTACCCCTAGTCTTCATGCCCTCAACCTAGCAGGTTTCTTAGCAATCCAGACTATCTAAGTTGTTGACCATCAACGTCAATCAGTTTGACTATTGAATCTCACCCGGCAACCTATCAGGTTTCTAGGGGCGAAATTTATCACCAACCGAAGGCATCTAATGCACTCAAGAATTTTTCAACCTCTACCAAATGTACTACCCCGATAACTCGGAAGCATAGCACACCAGCTCGGGTATCAATTTTCTACGAGTTTGATGGAGGGTAGGAAACCTCGTAACCTTTTTCAAACTTAGTCTGTTTGTTGTCGGGAGAATTTTGCGATTAATGTTACACTTTGCACATTAATTCATTTATACGCGCGCTTGTTGGTTTGTCAATCATTCAAAATGAAAAACAGAAAACAGTAACCTAGTTACTACCAACATATAGCTCATGGACCTAATTCCTAAGTACTGGGCCAAGCGAATGACCTAATAAATAATAAAAAAATACAGTCTCCGATTCTTCGTCTTCTCGGTCGGTTGTCTCCGGTCTTCGTCATACCCAAAATAATAATTACATCATTGAAAAATTGCATCCTATACAAATTTTTCTAGTAAATATAAATAGGCTCAAAACGGCCTTTACAACCCAATCGAATCGAACAAATCAAAAACTAAGTCCACGGGCTATATCACCATCACATAAGGATTCCATACAACATGTAACGGCAACGAAATTAAACAATTAATTTTATTATAAATCAATCCAATTAATCTATAAAATTAATCTATTCAATTTCTACTATATTAATCCAATTAATATAAAGTGGCATTAAAATTAAATAATCAATTAATATATTAATCCAATCAATATAAAATTAATCTATTCAATTTTAATGGTATTAATCCAATTAATACTAATAATCGTCATTTTAATTCATTCGAAGTAATCCGGCCAAAAATAATATTCTCGTTTAATTTATTCCCCTTAACATAAAAAAAATTCAAATATTAATTTAGTCAATTTAAAATCCAATTTAAATTTTGGGAAATAATTACAACGAAATATAAACTTAAAACGGAGTCTCGGACAATCCGGTTTTAGGCCCAGTCCGCGGACCGATTCAAAATCGGGCCAAAAAACCCGAGGGGTGCCTGGCCGAGCCACTGCTCGGCAGGCTGGCCGAGCATGGCCGATCATGCTCGGCATCCTGGGCAGGCAGCCCAGGCAGTGCTGCCACCACTGCCGGCAGCCCCGTTTCTTCTTTTTTTGGCCCGTTTCTAAAAACGTGATGCTACAATGAACAATTTAAAAATCTATGATTATACCAAATATGATTCTAAATCATAAATATCATCCATAAGCATTCAAAATGCACAAATAATCGTATATACGGAAAATAAAACGAAATACACAGCGGAAAATAAAAACGAATCCCAAACAGGATCGATCAGGTAACGTATATACGAAAATATAAATACGAAGAGAAAGATCATACCCTTGAAGCCTTTGGAAAAATCTTCGTAAAAATGGATGACGATCACGAACCCCGTCCCGAACACGAAATCCCTTCGTTCCAAGCACCGAAACTTCGAAGCTTCTACTTCACACACGTCGGAAGTTGCCCGGAAAAACTCGATAGCAATCCGTTCTCCAAGAACACGGCTAGGAATTACTATAGGAATTTATATCTCAATTTTTTCTTAACTTTTATAACACCTCTGTAACACCCCGAGATATTCGGAATAATTACAGCGCCGTAAACCCTTTAAGTAAGGATTTACAAGGCTAATTTAAAAGAAATGTAAATATAATCCAACCGTACAACTGAAGTTCCAATACAGATTTGATTCAACCGATCAAATGAGTTAACTTATACAACCATATCGAAATGACATTATTAAAACAGACGTACTCGAGTACTAAATGAACCAAGAAGACAAATCACAAAAACAATAAACATCAACCACATCACTGAGCCATTTCATCGTCCTGTCGGTACTGTGGTTGCTTCCCCGCTCCTCGGCTACCTGAACATCAAAAACAATGTCCACCCCCGAAGGGGTTAGCAAAACAATGCTAGTACAAGTTTCATAATACATAAATCATTAGTGCATCATAAAACATGCAAAACGGACTTCCGTCACCGGAATCCAACGATGCGAATCCTCACGATTCCATCAACACAGTACAGGGTAATCCAGCGATCCAGCGCCCTTGGTATAGAACCCCATGATGATCCCGTCGGACCAACGCATGGTGGAAAACTCGTCCAGCGATCCAGCGCCCTCAGCATAGATCCCCATGATGATCCCGTCGGACCAACGCATGGTGGACATTCGATCCAGCGCCCTCAGCATAGATCCTCATGATCCCCTCGGATCATTTATACCATAAATCAATCAATTATGCATACATATATGCATTTCAATATGTTCATCAATACGAATAACTAACAACGAATACCACAAGAAATTTCAGAAATACATTTCATATTCGACAACATGAACAAAACCATAAGCATGATCAAAGTTTCAATATAAATCGAACTCGACATATGATACATGCCTCGAAAATGGCAATAATGGAAATACTCCAACAAATGACACGTGTCCGTATGCCACCGCCCCTCGATCGTCCCCTATGCAAGGCTCGGACCTAAGAAATAATAAAGAATTCCTCTCAAGTCGTACGAACGTCTAATAATCCGGTTTACGACCGCAAGCTAAAAAAATGAATTCTGCCTGAACTAGTTAGCGCGCGCTACGTACTATACGTAACGTGCGCTAAGCCTGCCCGTTAACGTACGCAAATGACCAGGTTTAGCGTGCGCTAGCTGTGTACCGATAGCCTTCTCTGAACAGCCGACTGCCCTGCCCGATGATATAACGTACGTTACGTATCCAACGTAGCGCACGTTACTCGTTCCCGATAGCGCACGTTAATATATACATCTTAGCGTGCGCTAATCGTGCATGGCAGTCACTACTGGGTTAAACTTGAGCTAAAAGTGATGAAAACTCATGAAATCCTCAGTGTTAATATATGCCAACTCCGTGCATATCATGCTCATACGGTTTATGAAAGACCTTTATGGATTAAATGACTACGAGACACAAGGATACGTATCATCATTACTACACCATAATTCATCTTGATCTTCAAGAAAATATTCTAAGTTCCGTTCATTCCAAGTCCCAAAACATATGATTCCTTACGTAAAACATACGAACTAGGTAATCTTCATATACTGGTCATGATCGGTTTTGAAGATACATAATATGTTTAGGAGTCCACATACTAAAAAGGTTCAATGGATCATACGATGAATAAGTGCCGAAACATCGAAAATATCCTTCTAACACATGATGTTCGACTATTAACGAATCTAACTGACTAGATAAACATGATCCAACGTCCTTTAGAACACTACTAATATTGGTGAAGAATCACCTACCTCAAAGTAGTGAAGAACAAGGAGGAAATCGAAGCAATCCAACGTCGAAGGCTTGAACACCAATCCTCAATACAATCTTCAACATGAGCTAGGATGCTGATATGGAGTGTTTAGGATGTAGAGAGTAATACTCTAAGTATAAGGATTCGGATGTGGGAAGAGAAACGACTGAAAATACAAAAAGGATGTTGTCCTATTTATAGGAAATGGTTATTAGCTCGCGCTAGTCCATACTCTTAGCGTGCGCTAACGGCTTACTGACTTCACTGTACTCAGCACTTAGCGTGCGCTATTCTCATGTCAGTAGCGTGCGCTAAGGTGTTGACTTGGCTTTTCACGAAAGCCATCCAGGTTCATCCCGACACAATCCGACCAAGATCCCCGGCCTGATCTCACCTACCACACGTCTCAATCATATTGACTACGTATAGCGTGCGCTAATGTTCCATTGTAGCGTGCGCTATGGATCCATATTAGCGTATGCTACACATAGACGATAGCATGCGCTACATGCGCAGAATCATAATCTTAAATCACATTCATGAAATCATACGCTCAACAACACCGGACTATGAGATACGGAGAATAATACTCAGATTAAAGTGCAACAATTACAATATCACAAGTTCCAAATACATATCAGAAATCTCGGGTATTACATCCTTCCTCCCTAAAAAGAAGTTTCGTCCCGAAACTTAAGATGAAAACAACTCTGGATATCTAGCCTTTATACTGTCCTCTGTTTCTCAAGTTGCCTCTTCAGCTCCATGTCGTGACCATTGTACTTTAACCAAGTGTATTGGTTTATTCCTCAATTGTTTGATCCGAATAGAATAGGGCGCGCTATGAGCTTCCTTCAGAATTGTCTGTCTCAAAACATCATCGTAGGGAATGCAAAGTCGACTCTGAAATCTCAGAACTCCATCATCTTGTATCACGAATCCTGGGGCCTTTCCTTTCTTCACTTCGTCACATAACCGAAGGATCAGAGAATCGTTTAACTGCTTAGATTTGATCTCCTCGACTAGTGATGAAGTCAGTTCCATCACATATAGTTGCCCTTGGATTCCTAGTGCCCATACTTCAATCCCTTCGCGGATCAGTTCCCGCTGAATGCTGGTTTAGGACGTAAGTGCTTCCAACACTCGAAGAGAAACAGGTTTACGGCTCAAAGCATAGGCTACTACGTTTGCTTTCCCGGATGATAGAGAATCTCCAAGTCGTAATCCTTGATCAATTCCAGCCACCTTCTCTGCCTCATGTTTAATTCTTTCTGACTGAAAATGTACTTGAGGCTCTTATGATCTGTAAAGATCTGGCAACGAGTGCCGTACAAATAATGTCGCCAAATTTTCAAGGCAAAGACAACAGCTGCTAGCTCCAGATCATGAGTCGGGTAATTAACCTCATACGGTTTCAATTGCCGAGAAGCATAGGCAATCACCTTATCCTTTTGCATCAACACACATCCTGCACTCGATTTGAAGCGTCGGCCAGATACCATGAATCCATCAGTTCCATCTGGTAACGCTAATATAGGTGCTGTTGTCAGTCTCTTCTTAAGTTCATCAAAACCAGTCTGGCATTTCTCATCCCACGTAAACTTTTGAGTTTTCTGCAACAGCTGAGTGAGCGGACGAGCAATTTTGGAAAATCCCTCTACAAAGCGGCGATAATATTCAGCAAGTCCTAGGAAACTCCGGACTTCTTTCACGTTACTAGGAACTTCCCATTCCAAGATTGCTTCGACTTTCTTCGGGTCCACCTGAACTCCGTCAGCTGATATCACATGCCCAAGGAAAGTTACTTCCCTAAGCCAGAACTCGCATTTGGAAAGCTTTGCATACAGCTGTTCCTTCCTCAAGGTGCTCAAAACCACACGCAAATGTTCGGCATGCTCCTTTGCGTCCTTCGAATATATCAAGATATCATCAATGAAGACGACCACAAATTTATCCAAGTATTCTAAGAATACCCGATTCATCAATTGCATGAATACCGCAGGAGCATTGGTAAGTCCAAATGGCATCACTATAAATTCATAATGCCCGTACCGGGACCTAAAAGCAGACTTTGGTACATCCGATTCCTTAATTCTCAACTGATGGTATCCTGATCGCAAGTCAATCTTCGAGAATACCCTTGCCCCTTGCAGTTGATCAAACAAGTCGTCGATCCGAGGTATAGGATACTTATTCTTGATCGTCATCTTGTTGAGATCCCTGTAATCAATACACAGTCGGAGGGATCCGTCTTTCTTCCGGACAAAGAGAACGGGCGCTCCCCACGGAGAAACGCTAGGTTGAATATAACCCTGCTGTGACAATTCCTCCAGTTGCTTCTTGAGTTCATACATCTCGGTTGGCGCCATGCGGTATGGTGCTCTGGAAATAGGAGCGGCTCCAGGCTCTAATTCGATACTGAATTCCACCTCTCTCTGCGGAGGTAACCCAGGTAGTTCGTCAGGAAATACGTCGGAGAATTCATTCACAACTGGAATCGATGAGAGCTCTATTCCTTCCTCTTTCCTCATGGCATAGCACCAAAGTCCATGACATCTCTGCTTCAGTAATTTCACGGCTTTCATTGCTTTGATCAATTTTCCCGAGCTTCCCGGTCTCCATCCTCGGAATAAGTGTTCAGATCCGTCATCAGCAATGATAGAAATAACTCTCTTTTGGTAATTCACAATAGCTCCATAACGGTTGAGCCAATCGTCTCCGAGAATTAAATCGTCACCGTAGATGTCAACTACAATAAGATTCGATAGCCAATCTCTCCCTCCTATAGACACTGGAAAATCCCTAGCTTCTAGGGTTCCCACAATTTTCTCTCCGCTCGGTAAATCCACAACATAAGGTTCACAATTATACAAGCACGAGATTTTCAAACGATTAACACAGTTCAAAGATATAAAAGAATGCGTAGCTCCCGAATCGAACAAGACACTAACTGGTTGCAAAAGGATCTGAATCGTACCTGATGCAACAACTGTGTTTTGATCATCCTTCTTCATCTCGTAAATACGCGGAGGAACGGACCCAGCGCTGGATGCCTCTCTTTTCCCAACATTCTGCTGCGGGAAACCGCTCTCACGGCTCCTGGTTTACACTAGTGTCCTTCGAACCGTGCAGAGTGCGAGTGCCAAAAGATCTAGTCGCATTCCCACAAAATGTTTCGCTTTGTCCTTCCTGTCCACACTCGAAACAGTCACGCAGCGCGAAACAGCCACGTCGAATATGCCCCGCTTTGCCACAGTTACAACATTTCTTCCCTGCGTCTCAAACGGTTGGTGCCGCCGGAACTTCTTTCCTCCTCGAGAAGGATGCGGAGGCCTCCTGGATGAATGAAAAGAGGACTGGCCCCTGCGAGGCCCACTACTCTTATTCTCCGTGAATTTGCCAGCCACTCTCTGCTTCTTTGCTTCCGTCGATTTCTCTACTGCTGCCTCCTTCATATCATAGGCCAACGCCTTGTCCTGATACTGTCGCAAAGTGGTACATTAAAATCCGGACATATATTGCTGAATTTCCGGCTTCATTCGCATGTCAAAATGGAAAATCCTCTCCGCCTCGGTCCTGACCAAGTGGCGCACATAAGTCAGCTGGTGATTAAAAGTCTTAATCACGTCCGTCACAGATGCTTCTGAATTTTGTGGTGAGAAAAACTCCCGAACTCGGGCCTCTCTAACTGGGCGAGGACAATACTGCGCTTCCATCATTAATTTGAATTCCGTCCATTCAACATTTTGCTCCTCCGGTCGAATGGCCTCCCACCAGTCGAAAGCCTCCCCTATCAGAAGATATTGGGCGACCGGAACCTTTCTGTCGTTGGGACAGTTAATCCCCGCAAAAATCTTTTCTAATTCCTTCTGCCAGTGATCCCAAGAAAGCGTCTCAGCAGAACCGTCAAATTTCGGAGGATGTAATTTGATCACCTCAGTAAGCCATTTATCTCCTCGATTATCCACGTTATGCTGCTGTCCCATCGCTGTCTGCATGCGATCCACAACTTGAGCAAACTGGTTTATCTGGGCAATCACCTGCTGAAGCACTCCCGGCACGTTAGGATCTTCATTATTATTTGTTGATCCCTGTTGTCCCTCGGAATGGGAATCCGTTCGGCTAGCGGTTATTTCTGGGATAGACACCGAATCTTCTTGTCTCGCGTTTCCACGTCCGCGTCCACGACCTCCTCTCAACATACTGTAAACACAAATACTCAATATCCAGGGCAAACTTTATAAAAGTACATCCATCAATGTTCACAAACATAAATTAAATAAAACGGTAGTATTTGAGATTTAGGAAACTTACAACCACGGTCCACATGACGATGCTGGCTCAGTAGTGATGTTACGAACGACCAATAATCAAATAACGTAAACAGACCCAACTAATCCGACTGCCAAGATATCCATGAATCTTAGCTCCGATACCATAATCTGTAACACCCCGAGATATTCGGAATAATTACAGCGACGTAAACCCTTTAAGTAAGGATTTACAAGGCTAATTTAAAAGAAATGTAAATATAATCCAATCGTACAACTGAAGTTCCAATACAGATTTGATTCAACCGATCAAATGAGTTAACTTATACAACCATATCGAAATGACATTATTAAAACAGACGTACTCGAGAACTAAATGAACCAAGAAGACAAATCACAAAAACAATAAACATCAACCACATCACTGAGCTATTTCATCGTCCTGTCGGTACTGTGGTTGCTTCCCCGCTCCTCGGCTACCTGAACATCAAAAACAATGTCCACCCCCGAAGGGGTTAGCAAAACAATGCTAGTACAAGTATCATAATACATAAATCATCAGTGCATCATAAAACATGCAAAACGGACTTCCGTCATCGGAATCCAATGATGCGAATCCTCACGATTCCATCAACACAGTACAGGGTAATCCAGCGATCCAGCGCCCTTGGTATAGATCCCCATGATGATCCCATCGGACCAACGCATGGTGGAAAACCCGTCTAGCGATCCAGCGCCCTCAGCATAGATCCCCATGATGATCCCGTCGGACCAACGCATGGTGGACATTCGATCCAACGCCCTCAGCATAGATCCTCATGATCCCCTCGGATCATTTATACCATAAATCAATCAATTATGCATACATATATGCATTTCAATATGTTCATCAATACGAATAACTAACAACGAATACCACAAGAAATTTCAGAAATACATTTCATATTCGACAACATGAACAAAACCATAAGCATGATCAAAGTTTCAATATAAATCGAACTCGACATATGATACTTGCCTCGAAAATGGCAATAATGGAAATACTCCAACAAATGACACGTGTCCATATGCCACCGCCCCTCGATCGTCCCCTATGCAAGGCTCATACCTAAGAAATAATAAAGAATTCCTCTCAAGTCGTACGAACGTCTAATAATCCGGTTTACGACCACAAGCTAAAAAAATGAATTTTGCCTGAACTACTTAGCACGCGCTACATACTATACGTAACGTGCGCTAAGCCTGCCCATTAACGTACGCAAATGACCAGGTTTAGCGTGCGCTAGCTGTGTGCCGACAGCCCTCTCTGAACAGCCGACTGCCCTGTCCGATGATATAACGTACGTTACGTATCCAACGTAGCGCACGTTACTCGTTCCCGATAGCGCACGTTAATATATACATCTTAGCGTGCGCTAATCGTGCATGGCAGTCACTACTGGGTAAAACTTGAGCTAAAGGTGATGAAAACTCATGAAATCCTCAGTGTTAATACATGCCAACTCCGTGCATATCATGCTCATACGGTTTATGAAAGACCTTTATGGATTAAATGACTACGAGACACAAGGATACGTATCATCATTACTACACCATAATTCATCTTGATCTTCAAGAAAATATTCTAAGTTCCGTTCATTCCAAGTCCCAAAACATATGATTCCTTACGTAAAACATACGAACTAGGTAATCTTCATATACTGGTCATGATCGGTTTTGAAGATACATAATATGTTTAGGAGTCCACATACTAAAAAGGTTCAATGGATCATACGATGAATAAGTGCCGAAACGTCGAAAATATCCTTCTAACACATGATGTTCGACTATTAACGAATCTAACTGACTAGCTAAACATGATCCAACGTCCTTTAGAACACTACTAATATTGGTGAAGAATAACCTACCTCAAAGTAGTGAAGAACAAGGAGGAAATCGAAGCAATCCAACGTCGAAGGCTTGAACACCAATCCTCAATACAATCTTCAACATGAGCTAGGATGCTGATATGGAGTGTTTAGGATGTAGAGAGTAATACTCTAAGTATAAGGATTCAGATGTGGGAAGAGAAAAGACTGAAAATACGAAAAGGATGTTGTCCTATTTATAGGAAATGGTTATTAGCGCGCTCTAGTCCATACTCTTAGCGTGCGCTAACGGCTTACTGACTTCACTGTACTCAGCACTTAGCGTGCGCTATTCTCATGTCAGTAGCGTGCGCTAAGGCGTTGACTTGGCTTTTCCCAAAAGCCGTCCAAGTTCATCCCGACACAATCCGACCAAGATCCCCAGCCTGATCTCACCTACCACACGTCTCAATCATATTGACCACGTATAGAGTGCGCTAATGTTCCTTTGTAGCGTGCGCTATGGATCCATGTTAGTGTACGCCACACATAGACGATAGCGTGCGCTACATGCGCAGAATCACAATCTTAAATAACATTCATGAAATCATACGCTCAACAACACTGGACTATGAGATACGGAGAATAATACTCAGATTAAAGTGCAACAATTACAACATCACAAGTTCCAAATACATATCAGAAATCTCGGGTATTACAACCTCAAAGATGAAATATTGAAAAGAAAAAATTTCTCTCCACCTCTCTCTCTTGCTCTCGGCACTAACCAGCAGGTTAGTATGTGTGTGTGTGTGTATTTTTAAAGTCTTTCATCACACATGATTTAGTTGTAATATAGATATATATAACAACTCATATAACTCATAATTGAGATAGAAAAATCAAGATGGAATCTTATCTCAATCAAACACACAACACACCATGTTAAAACAAGACCAAGCCATGTGAGGTGTGGAGAGGTAGGGCGGCCCAAGGAATCTTTCTAGAAACGAGCCGAGCCACTCGGCTCGTGTACTGAATGTTCGTCAAACGACTCCCTTAAATACACTCCCTTTAATCTCCAATGTATTTATATAAATTAATTAATCTAATTAATTAATTATATCAAATACAAATATATTTCTCTAAGAAATACAATTTATGAATTAAATTAATTACCCGGTAACTTAATTTTAATTCATAAGACCGCTATTTGATTTATCCAATAAATCATAAATTAGATATCCAATATCTAATATTAATAGAGAGATAGTAAATTCACATTTATCCATCAACGCTCCTGATGCGCGACTCCGTAGGTCCGTCTCAGCCGGCATTGGGAGGAATGAGTGCGGGCAGCACTTATCCAGCCTAGCGGGCCGCACTGTAAACCCCGACTGACAACGAATCAAGGGATCATTCGAGAACCATTATGTCGTGAATACTATATACGTATAGACCCTTCATCAGATGTCTCGGTCAAGTCTTCGGGTCACAGTAAAGTCAAATCCTACTGTTGACTAGACTATATACATGTGTTAATGCAAATCAAGACCAACTGATTAATAGTGTATCTAATACGACTATATCAGAATGCTTTGGCCAAAGACTTATGATCTTATTTGCCATTAACCGTATAGGACATTCGCTTGCTCAGTAACAGGAGATAGAATCCTTTCTTGGCGTACAGTAAAGACTACTACCTGCCCGTATAGTCCGCACTTCGAGGTCAACTCAACAATTAAGCAAATGAGTCTAACTACTCTAATGACAAACTAAACGTCACAGGCACATCTTCTACTGAACCCTCAAGTCATAGGTCCACGTATACTATCACAACCTTTCGATTCGTCATCGACTCTCCGAGAGTGAATACCGTGTGACTGAATCGAGTATGAGTCGTGTTCGAGTATCCTGGTCCCACCAATATACTTATAACTATGCTATCAAGGCATGCACATGTCCTAGCATCAGTTATACAAATCTTATTAAAACTTAATGCCCATTTAAGTTTATTGACTTACGAACGATTTAAGTAAATAAACTTTAAACACTTTCAGTACATTTTCTCTTATCCCATAACGAAAATAGAATGTTCGATTTATCTACATGGACTTCACTTCAATGTTTACCAAGTCAAGAATGCAATTGAAATACAATAAACAGTGAATGAATCGTATTGCCTTTTTATTTATTATTCCATAATAACAAGTACAATGTCCCTACTCTCTCATCACCTGAGTGGCATTCGAGGGTATATTCCTAACATGTTAACCACCCGTATTAATGTACGTAACATTTGTTAGGTATTTAAAAACCTAAACAGACCCAGACGCGTCATTTTTTCTTCTCCTTCTCATTTTGTCTGCGATTTGAGTTCCTGTGAGTGTCTTGGAGCGATTTGTGAAAAGAAATCCGCGGAGTTCCTCAATAGATCGATTATTGTGCTCTAAACGAAGTTATCCATCATCTTAATCCATCTCTCTCTGCCCAAATCCAAGGTACTTTGGCTTCGAACCCTAATCTTGTCAATTTTGGGTTTTTTTGGGAATTGTCCATTCAAACTCGAATTGTTCGTTTGTGTTGTAATACTTCTTATCGATTATTGTTATTGGGTGATTCCCAATCTGTTTTCGTCGAGTTTAGTCAGTGAGTTGTTGATTCGGGGAGGTTTTGTGAAAACCCTCGCCCGTGTTGATTGTACGTGTATTTTTGTGATTGGTAATCGGGGTTATGGGCGTGTTTCGTTCGGTTATTGACGTCATTTAGGACTGATTCGTGTTAACCTCTCATTAGGAGCGAACATGATCACTCCGGGTCATTCCTAGTCGTCTTTTATTTTCCGTCTCGTCGAAGATGTCTCAAAGGCAAGTATTTTACATTTGTATACATATTTTAGTATTTGATTTATGGCTTTCCGTGTATGTTGTGGATGTGAATGCATATGTTCACCCAGGGATTGGTCCGACGGGGCCTCTGGGGATATGTAGTGTCGTGTGTATGCATGTTTTGTGCATGTGCACCGTAATATTCCGGAATATAAATATTTTCTAAAATGATTTTGGTGCATATTTCATCTGACTAGAATGGTAGTTCCAATGGTATTGCACTTGCACTAGCAGTTGGCAGTAACCCCTTAAATGGGGGAAATACTTTTGTATTTCAGGTACAGGTCCAAGGGACGAGCGAGCACGCAGTCAGTACGAGGATGATGGGCAAGAGTGACACTGTTCAGTTGGTCGATTAAGTCATGTCCTGTCGCTTGGATTTTATTATCGTATTATTTGTTCCAGTACTCGATATTTCCTTCATTTTATTTGTGATGTTTTTGAACCCAGTTTGGGAAGAATGTTTGGTTGTTGAGTAATGTTGTTTGGGAACAGTCTACTTAATATTGTTTACCTTTATTAAGTTTCGGTGTATTTATTTCGTAGTGTTTGTCGTTGGTCTTAGGTGGTTGAGATGTGTGTTAGCCTTGTGGACTCAAAGGAGTTGGGTCCTGGCACTGTAATATGCCCTGAACGTCTTGGGGTGTTACAGGCAAGGTCTAAAAGATAGTAAAAGTCATCAACATCCTTGACAATAACTGAAATCAATAAACAAGAGTCAGCAAAGATCCAACCCACAAAAAAGTACTATAACATCAATAAAACTTCTTGTAGTACTCGTGTACTAAAGACCATCCAAGTACGACATCATAAATGAAGGACATAAATAATAAAGACAATGTAACACAACATCACTCTTGCTCATCATCTTCAAGCCGATCAAGTAATCGCTCGTCTAGTCACCCAGTACTTGAAATACATAAAATATACTTCCCCGAATGGGGTTAGCTGTAGAATAGCTATTGCAAGTATATCGAGTATATCGATTATAAAACAATATCTCTTGAGCAATAAAGTAAGCATATAATCATTTCTCAAAGTCAAAGAGTAGTATTTCGGAATTATTAAATATCATATCACATCATACTTCAAAATATATGCATGATTAACTATGGTCGCACCAGAAGCAACAACCCCTCAAAGGCCCTGTCGGACCATCCCGGGTAGTTACCCCAAGAATGTTCGTGCTCCACATCAAAGGAAATAGAACCTTCAAAAGACCTATTAGTCCATCCGGAGTCAAGAAAATGCAATCATAGATATAGACTTTCCTTTGCGACATATTTGAGTCAAAAGAAAATGGTATTCAAGCTCGATTGGTCACATGACGCACTTCCGACCCTAAACGACTCGTACGGAATACAATAATCGACAACCAATACTCATTTCACAGGAATGAGCTCTCGAAACCTCGCCTACGATTCATATAAGTTGAAGAATATTCACATAGAGGTTGCATATCATCCAACCCCTCTCAATTCATAAATTCATTGTGGAGACATCAGTACGGGATAGATACTTCATAATCTCAAGAATTCTAAGCTTCAAAAATTTTTAAATGGGCAATCTAAGAAAAATCCCAAAAATTCCCAATTTAGGGTTCTAAGAAATTTTGAATTCAGAAGAACGATATGGATTAGATGTTGATAAATCTTTATTATCAATCCAAAGATGATGATAGATGATGAAGGATTGCACCAAATCGTCTTTAACTCGCCCATCTCTCGCTCTCTCAGTCGGTTTTGTGTATGACGTAAGAAATATGATGAGAAACACGGTTGTCCAGTCTATAACCCAGTAGAGGCATGCAACCAGACATGCACGACCATCTGCTCGTGGATGAATCATGTGCAAGATCAATACCACCAACAATACACAGACGCACGACCAAAATCCTCATGCTTCTGTCCGTGAGTGAGGTCATGCATGGCTCACTATTCGGCTCCTGCTGTGTCACTTGCTCGTATGCACCTAACTGGTGTCACATTCAGCCACTAATTTACGCAATGCCAGCCTAATGATTGTCCGCCCTCGCGCTGAAAATTCATATGCGACGAACCACCTATTAGAGTCTCCAAATACGAACCCAAGCGTTAATCAAGCTTCGAAAACTATCAACATGGAAATTAATGAAACGTGCTCTGTAGTGACCCGATTTTCTTAAAAAAATATGTTAAGTTTTTTGCTAATTTTTTAAACAAATAAATTATTGATAAATTAATTATGTTCCTATAAGCCGCGCCTAGGCAAATAATATATATTATGTGAAAATGATTATGTCAAATTATTCATGTATTTTGCATGTATGAGTGCAATAAATTTATTTCTAAACCCGAAGATAAAATATATTTTTAAGCCAAAAATATTATATTTCATTTATATAAGTGTGTCGAGGTTCCCGCATGCATTTTTCCCGCATGTCGAGGTTCCCACAGTGGCCCACGATGATCCACGCTCATACACCCCGGTCACCGAAAGGTGGAGCTACCAAAAGTGCGCAATACAAGTGTGTCCACATTTCGGACCGTCTGATCTCACAAGCCTAGGACCACCTCTCATTCCGGCATAGAATCGGTCCACACCCAAACCATGCCGTACTGAGAGAGGTTTTGGCTCTGATACCATGTGTCACGGGACGGGAGTTCCGAAGCCCGTGCGGCGTCCCAGGGGCACTCACACCCCGGGACCAGCCTATCCCTCATAGCATGCCAACTGGTTTCGCCCTGCCATGGGCTCATCAGGGAGACGGCATTAGTCCCCGACCAGTTGTGCCCTACCAGCAACGATCCCCTTCATAGTCAAGTCCTCGACTAGCGACAAGCTCTCCGGACTAAACCGGGTCGGCATGCCTGACTCGGCCAGACCGATGCATCCGGGCAAACAACGCCTTAACGATAATGTCGCCCCCTTTACCCCGCTTGTAGCAAGCTAACCAGAAGGCACGCCTCATTTGGACGGTCAACACGGACACGACATATCGGGTCGTGACATCCTCCCCCACCCAAATCGCAGCACGTCCTCGTGCTGGGGAAGAATGTTTCTTTCCGCACACTGTATTGCCTCACGCACACAAAACGATCGTGGCCAAACACATACGGCACCATCCCCAGATGGACAGGCTCTTCACTCGCGCACCTCGCGCTAGCCCGCAGTGCACCACGCACATACCGCATCACCAATCGACATCAACCTTCACCCTACGCGCTTCCTGGCATTAGTACCTCGGTTGAACGGCATTCCCTCGCCGCTGCATTTTTCCCGCATGTCGAGGTTCCCACAGTGGCCCACGATGATCCACGCTCATACACCCCGGTCACCGAAAGGTGGAGCTACCAAAAGTGCGCAATACAAGTGTGTCCACATTCCGGACCGTCTGATCTCACAAGCCTAGGACCACCTCTCATTCCGGCATAGAATCGGTCCACACCCGAACCATGCCGTACTGAGAGAGGTTTTGGCTCTGATACCATGTGTCACGGGACGGGAGTTCCGAAGCCCGTGCAGCGTCCCAAATGCTATAAAATTATTTGCACCCACTGTAATTATTTTTACAAGCTCGAGAAAATTTAAATCCAATTATTAAACATATTCATGTTATTGAGGAATGAGAACACACAACGCCTAAAATATATTTTTCCTTGTTACAATTAATTCACCTTTTTAAGTCACTCCCAGTGGCGAAGCTATAAAATTTTCAGTGGGGGGTCGGGATCTAAAATTTTTTTTCCTAACGCTATTTTTCGGGTAATATGTTCGGGTCGGTGATTCGATTCGGGTCGGGTCAAAAATTAAAACCAAACCAAACCAAACATACCCAGTATATCCCGCTCAGAGCAGGGTCTGGGGAGGGTAAGATGTACGCAGACCATGCCCCTACTTATTACGGTAGGGAGGCTGTTTCCGTGAAGACCCCCAACTTAGTGCAAAGCAGAATCTTGTGTGATAAATACAAAGGAAAACATGTCATTCAAAAAAGCTCGAGACCATACCTGAGCCCATGGCTTGATCCACATGGGACTTACCTGAGCGGAATTTGGCTACTTCACTCCCGATGAACGCTGGCAGCTCCCTGTCATAAATACACCACATGCAAAGACAATAGGATAAAATATACAATAAAAGTAAAAATGCAATGTTCTAGATCAAAGCTAACCGAGACAACCCAACCCTGAGGCTCTCAACTACAACACCGCTCCCTACAAAAGAATCCACAACTCTGATCTGGCGCCTCCAAGCGCATAAAAATAAAGTTTCAATCACTAAAAAACTAAACATTTGTCCAAGACAACTAAACATTAAAAAGAAGACAAACGGTTGGTACATGATTCGATTCATTGAAGAAATTAGAGTTCAGCCTTTCGACCTTTAAGTAAACTGTAATGGATCAATTTTATTGCTTAATGTATAAAAAAAATTCACAATTAAAATGGGGGGTCGAAACCAAATATACCGAAATTTTTCTACACGAAAACTATATACCCTCTACATCGCAAAAAAAATTCCGGGGGGTCGGGCACCCCCCCTATATAGCTGCGCCAATGGTCACTCTCATTAATATCATTCATTTAAGATTTATTAATTTGAGACCTTTTAACTACTAAAATTCTATGTTCACCATAACACTATCATATAAACAAATCAAATATTTTAGAGGTATTATATATATATATATATATATATATATGTAGTTTCAAATACATAACACGTAAATAAAACAAATTATTCATGTTGTAAGGCCGAACTGAATTGAGAGATGGAGTTTTATTGATGTAGTTTAGTGTGAGAAGAGTGAGAGAAGAAAATTGTGATAAAAAAATAAGTATGCATAAGAATTATAAATGGAATTAAGAAAGTGGGTGAGTGGGGGTTTCATGACATGTATTTTAGTTCTTTATTATTTTTATACTTTCATGTATTACTATTAATAATCTTTTATAAATATTGAATCATATTAATATATTATTTCAAGGCGGAGCGCGTGAACTTAACTAAATTCTACTTTCACATTTCATGATCAAAGTTAAAATGTGGGGATTTCCTAACGTTGATTTTATTTGTTTATCCTTATTATACGTATATCCAATGTGAAGATTTAATTTTGAGGCTCTCGGACAAAATATGTTATGAGGTTAGCCTTCGAGCTATATTTTGAGGGTCTTCAGGCAAATATGATGACATTGAGGGCCTTCGGGCAATTTGATTGAGAGCCTTTGGGGGAAATATGTTTAATGATGTCTTTTCATCAATATTAAATCAAAGGTCTTCAAGGATATGATTTCTAAATTCATACCTTTTAATTATTATATCCGTATATACGATGCTTGATCGATCTTGTTCAGGAATTCGGTTTATTGATTCAATCAATTTTATTATCCTCCTGCGCCTTTGATTTTAGGACTCGGATTCCAACAGTGGTATCAGAGGAGGTCTATGCAATCGTACAAATGATATTCGCATTTCGAATGTTTGGTTGAATGTTTTTATAATTTGGAATCATAATTGTTTGAATAGTTAATGTTAAATTGTTCATTAATTTTTTTAATGATTTTATATTACAATATAAATCTATTTTTTTTGAATATATATATGTAATTTAATAATTAAAAAATAGTATTTTTGAATTCAGGACGAAAAGAAGAGTCGGGAAAGTGGTTGGACCCGGCTGCACGGGGCTGCTGGGAGACTACCGTCGACAGCCGATAGTGAGCTGCCTGCTCTCGTAAGGCAGTGTCCGAGAGGTCCATCCCTCTCAACTAAGGCCAGGCAGTCATGCCGGGCCGCGGGCTTGGCCCGGGCCTTGTATTTCCGACTCCATTTTTATTTTAATATTTGGTAAATTAATTTCACACAATTTAAACTGGATTAAATTAGACTAAAATAAAAATACTGGACTAAAATAAAATTATGGTACTTTTATTTTTAAGGGAACTAATTTAATGAAAAACTTATTTTTGTCTGGAACCTATTAAAATTATCGTGTGAATTAGTCAGATTATTTTTATATTGACTGCTTAAATATATTAAATTTAAAATTTATGCCATTACTTAAATGTATTTATTACATTTTTATGTGATCTTGATGTAGTTCATGGACTTAGTTCTGAATCTTTATTCGATGGGTTGTAAAAGCCATTTTGAGACAATTATGTTATTAGAAAAACTTGTATATGATGCATTCTTTATTTAGGTAATAAATAAGCTTTGGCGAAGAGCACCATGAATATGAAGGTTCAAGAGATATAATTTGATGACTCGGTACTTAGGAACGGTCAATCAACTACATATTGATAGATGTTAGGTGATATTTCATATTGTATGACAAACAAACAAACCGACAAACCGCGCTTATAAATTGATTAATATGAAAAGTGTAACATATAATCACATAATACTCGCACTTACAAACACTATTATAAAGGTTACGAGGTTTCCTACCCTCCATCAAACTCATGGAAAGTTGAAATCTAAACTGAAATACTATTCTTACGTCGGTATAATATCTTGGGGAAGCCGATAAATTTCTAGAGTGCATTAGATGCCTTCGGTTGTGACAAATCGAATGTTGTAAATAAAATGCAGCGGAAGCGAAGTTGGTAAATGTTTGATAAAAGCGTCTTACGCATCCACGAGCACCAAACCTATTTAGGCATGCTAATTAATTAACTACAAAGATTAATAAGCAATTCGAATATTATTTATTATATAGTATTGTTGGTAAAATCAATATCCTAACCTAGATAAAAGTATCATAGGATATTTACCTCTTGAAGCCTAGTGGTTGCTATCTTGATCTCTCCCTCAAAATCTTCTAGAGTATGATCCCGCCTTAATCCGGATGCTGTGTGGGAAACGAGCTACCAAATCTTGCTTGGACTCCGAACTTGTTCTTCATCACGACTCTCGATTTTCTTTTTCTTCAAGTAATTCCGATTTATGGCAAGAATTAAAGTGTTATCTCAATTGTGGAATCAAAGACACAAGTCAAGATTCACAATTAAACATTTCGAAGAAAAAAATTGAAACTCTTTTGTATGTTGTAAAGTCACGACCGAACTCCCCCTTAACTGTCATATTTATAGGCTTTGGACTACTCCAGTGATCTTAAGAAGGATTAGGGTTAGGACTCCTAGTGTAACCCAACTTTTCATATTAAGCCCTTCCTAATATGGTTGAGTTCACTAATATCAATTCAATCCCCTAAAGAATTAATATTGCACTTCCAACCCAAATCTCAGTTTCAATCGATCTCCTTATTTAAATATATAATTTCCCATGTTTAAGATATCGCGTGTCCATTAACTAATTTAATCTACTCACAACTTTAATTAATTAATTTCTTATCCAACAGTAGTACCACTCGAACGTTATTATTATATCGAAATTAAAACCACCTACAAGGTTAATATAATAATCATTGTTGAGCTCCTCAAGGGGACATCATCAACCCGCACGAGTCTGGACACGATTTTTAGTTATAATAATATTTGTCAAATAAATAATATTATTGCCCAAGATACGAAGCATATTGAGTCAATCACTGTGACTCTCACACATGGTAAATCAAAGCAATAATATAAGGCACCGATAATGTGATTTTCCGTGTGACACCAACACACCACGTTATGTACAATATAAAATAAATAGAATATACATTTGCATAACCATAACGTGAATAAATATGTAAAATATGTGATTAAATGCAACTAATATTCTCATAAGTAGTTACAAGGAAATAAGATAATACAAGCATAAAGTATGCGTTGCAGTGTACAACCCTAACAATCTCCCACTTATACTCAAAGCATGCTTTTAAGTATACTACTCTATTACATAGTCTATCATATCTCCCAATTATACTCAAAGCAATGCTGCCATACACTTCCACATGCTTTTCAAAAACTTTTGAGGCTACCTTTCATGAAACGATCAGCAAGATTATCTTCCGATGCAAGCCTGGTTACAACTATGTCTCCTTCCTTTACGAAGTGTCGTATGATATGGTACTTGCGGTTGATATGTTTACTTGCCTTATATGCTCGTGGTTCCCTCAAATTTGCGACTGGACCAATATTATCACAGTAAAGTGTAATACCCTTTGGCAAATCAGGAATCCATCTAAGTCCTGCAGGAAGTACTTGAGCCATACCACCTCTTTGGCTGTCTTAGAGGCTGCCACGTACTTGACTTACATGGTAGAGTCCAAGATGCATTTCTGCTTCACACTCCTCCAACTAATGGCTCCACCTCCCAGAGTAAACACATAAGCTAAAGTAGACTTGGACTTTTCTTTGTCTGACGAAAGATCTGAGTCAGTATAACCCAGTGGACATAGTTCATCTGATTGATCTACCAGCATATACTCCCTAGACCTTCTCAGGTACTTGAGTATGTTCTTTATAGAAATCTAGTGTCTAAGTCCAGGGTTCGACTGATATCTATCAACCATGCCTACGGCATGACAGATATATAGTCTAGTGCAAAGCATATCATACATGAGGCTTCCCACAACTGACGCATAAGGGACCAATTTCATGTCATCTATCTCCTTTTGTGCTTTAGAACACATATCCTTAGATAGTTGAATTCCATGCCTATAAGGTAGAAAACCTTTCTTGGAATTCTCCATGCTAAACCTCTTTATAACTGTATCGATATATGATGCATGAGATAAGCACAACATCATTTTTTTCTAATCACGAAAGATGCTGATTCTAAGGACGTGCCCCGCTTCTCCTAAATCCTTCATATCGAACTGTTCAGATAGCCATACCCGGTCTGGCAATTCCTTCACATTGTTTCCAATCAGAAGGATATCATCTACGTATAGTACAAGAAGCACCAACACATTCCCATCGCGTTTCTTATACACACAACTCTCACTCGGACATTGTATGAATCCATATGACTGGACAACCTCATCAAATCAAGTGTTCCAAGATCTAGATGCTTGCTTAAGTACATAAATGGATCTCTTAAGCTTTCATACTAAGTGCTCTTCTCCTTAAGCAATGAATCCCTCTGTTGTAGATCTCATTGTCTAGACTTCCATTCAAGAATGCAGTCTTGACATCCATTTGCCAAATCTCCATGTCCCGTCACCTCCTTTATTTCGCTTGTCTACCCATTTACTCCTAATGGCTTGTACCTCATCCGGTAGTTCTACTAGCTCCCATACATGATTGGAATCCATAGATCCCATTTCTGATTTTGTTGCTACTTTTCAAGAGTCAGCATATTTATCCTAGATTGCCTCCTTGTAAGTCTAGGGATCTGATTTATCTTAGGATGGGATTGAGTCTAAAGATAGTCTCATGCCTATTAATCATTCCGATTGACGAAGAACCCTCCCACTACGACGAGGCAAATCATGACTTGGTGTAAGAGTCTCAAAATCGATACATGGTGCAGTGTTAGTTGGCGCTTGTACGATTGGTATAGATAGAGTCTCGCCCCTCAACTCTTCCAGAATTATTTCTCTCATGAGATTGTGACTAATCATATAATCATCTTCCAGGAATCGAGCATTGGTAGGCCTGGTACTTCTCGGTTCCAAGGAACAGAATACAGGAGCTGGAACCGAACCGCACAGTTTTTTCGCGGTTCGATTCTATCTATTTTTTTTTTGTTCGAACCAATTCGGAACCGAACCGCGTGGGAACCGAACCGAACCGGAACCGATTTTTGTGTTGGAATTTTTTTCAAAAACTGTACCTTCATATTTATCATGCAATGCAAACCTATACGGTACAATAAACAATCATTTAGTCCACAAAGTATCATTTAGTCCCAATGTAAACCTGTACGGTACAGTTCCTCAATGAAAAAATACTCAATGCAAACCTATATGGTACAATAAACAATCATTTAGTCCACATGAAAAGTGAAAAAACAGGCTATACCTTCCTTCCTATTTATGATGCAATGCACACCAATAAACAAAATTCATGTGTGTAGCTTGATAAAAATACACCAATAAACAAAATTCATGTCATTACATCCACAACACAAAACTTCAATATTCAAACTGAAATTCAAGTCACTAAAACTTCAGATTCATCTTTTCATTTTCTTGTTTGATTTGGTTGACTTCTTGGATGCCAAACTGGACTCCACTTTTTCGCACTTTGAATCACTTGTTGGTTGCTCACTAGTAGTTTTCTGAAATTCCTGAAGCTGATCTCTTTCTTCTTCAAGTTGTTCTGTATACATAATAAAAAAAATCGAACAATGAACATATCGAAGGAAAGAACAAATAAACCTTGAAAACAGAAAAATGAATTAGGCCTGGGAAATAAAATTCGATTAAAAGTAAGACTAAAAGTAGGATAAAAATCTAAGGCTACCTCGGAAAGATACAAAACATGACTGAAATCCTATGAAATATCAAATACAAAGCACGATTACCTTTTTCAACATCTTCATAAAATTCTATTTCTTCGACAGTTTGGAGATATGAAAGCCCCATGACACTATCCGACTTCACTTAATTTTGAAGGCAAATAAGAGCCTCTACTATTTTAGGAGTCATTGAGCTTCTATGCGGGTCAATAACCCTTTTTCCAGTTGAAAAACTTTACTCACTAGCGACTGTTGAAACTTTAATGGCAAGTACATTCCTTGCACCAATCGACAAGGTGGGATATTTGCTGCCTTACGTGCCCACCAATCCAGAATCTTGAACTCAACATGATCATTTGGCTTCTCAATAGGATCAAGCAAATATCTATCTATCTCGGACCCAACCATGATTTGTTCACCTTCTTCGAGTTGCCTATTCCAGTCCTCAAGCATGTCCTTCTTCTTCCCATAAATATTTCTTCTTGTTCTCAGACTTGTACCCTCACTAGATTCAGTTCTACTCTTTTGTGAAGTATGTGACGTGGTGTTTTGGCAATAAGCATCGCAAAGACTAACCAACATGTCCTTCACACCATCTGACCTTCTTTTGACCTATATCCTATTCATGTCAAGCATTTTCTCAAAATTTCTTTCTAGATACTTAAGCTTATACCTCGGGTCCAACACAAGTGCCACAAGAAATAACTCATTGATATCATCTACCTTGTCAAAGTACTTGCTGTACTTTTTTTCCATCTTTTTTGCCATATCATACAACATTAAATCAGTTGCACTTGACTATTCATCTATAGGCTTTTTATATAACTCATCGATCTCGGCCTTAATCGAACTATATCATGAAAAGCTAACTGAGCAGTAGGCTTCAATTGAGAACTCACATTCACAGTAACTTGATAAAATACCCTTAGAAAACTTACAAATACTTCAGCACTCGCCTAGTCTGTAGCTTTTGGTGGCCCAACCCTCTTCTTTGATGCTCTAGACCGTGTTGGAGCCAAAGCACATTCTGCTTCCTGACTTTCTTCATCCCCCTCGTCTTCGGCATCATCCTCATCAAAGTATGACCTACAAAGTAAAGAGCATATAGAATATACATGAATTTTTGAATTTGACGAAATAACTAATAGAAGTTTTAATAGAATTTTATTTACCTATTTGAATCTTCTTCAGATGCCACCTATCAAATGCCCATTTAAACATCCATTTTAGCCGGAGAACTTCTCGCATACATCACAACATTCCTAATGGTAGCTACTGATTTGTTCATTAAATTCAATCCAGACCTCACAATTAGATTCACAATATGAGGAAGCCAGCATCTCATTTTTTTCGTTTAATAACAGAAGTTACAGAATAAAACAAAAGAACACTTGGATGATTTGTAAAAATAAAAAATAAGTTAACTAATTAAGCAATCAAATTTAGTTTTTGGTGCTTACCGATTTGTTCTTCATCCGACGAACAATATGAATCACCGTGAGAATCGGATTTCTCAGTTAAGGGTACTTGATTAACACCTAGGTTGGAGGAAGATGCCATCTAGGAAGGTTGGAGGAAGATCCCGATCGGGGTTCTCTGTGAGAAGTAGAACCTGGAGGAAGACGCAGGTTTGGAGGAAAACTTTTATTTTTGGTGAGAGCAGTGAGACTGTGAGAGAAGTGAGATTAGAGAGCAGAGAGGCGACGACCGTGAGAGAAGTGAGATGTAGGGTTTCTTTGTTTATTAAGTTATACAATTATATTTATTTAATATTAATATTTAAGTTATGTTATAGAATTAAGAATAAATGTAGAATACTACTAAACCTCAGCTCAGCAGACAGGCATACTCTCGGTTCCGCGGTTCCACTGGTTCCACGGTTTTACCAGTTCTTTTTTGTCAACTTTAACTGGAACCGAAAACCGAACCATCTAATTTTAACTGAACCGAACCACAAAAAAAATTTAATTTATATCTTGAAAACCGAACCGAACCGACGGTTCCTTTGCGGTTTGGATCGGTTCGTTAGTTCTCGGTTCTAAAAGTCCCAGACCTAGGCATTGATGCTAACAATGACCTTCTGATCCTGGGGATTTTTGAACAAGCCACCCTTCGTTCCTTTATGGTATCCTACAAACACTCGTACTTTTGTACGAGATGCCAACTTATCAGTTTCCTTATTCAGCACATGTGCTGGAGTACCCCAAATCCGAACATGTCCTAGATTAGGCTTACGCCAACTCCACAGTTCTGTGGGTGTTTTAGAACCGATTTCGAAGGCACCAGGTTTAGAACGTATGCCGCTTTTTCCAAGGCGTATCCCTAAAACGAAATAGGTAAATCTTAATAACTCATCGTTGACCTAACCATTTCTAAAAGAGTTTTGCTCCTTCTCTCAGCAATACCATTTTGTTGTGTAGTTCCCGGTGCAGTGAGCTGGGATGAAATCCCCTCATTTGCCAAGAAATTTAAAAACTCTCTACTAAGGTATTCGCTACAACGATCAAATTGCAGTGACTTGATACTCTTCCCATGACGTTTCTCTGTTTCTGCCTTGAAATCTCTAAACTTGTCAAAGGCTTCAGACTTACATCGCATCAAATAGATGTATCCATATCTTGAATAATCATCTATAAACGTGATGAAGTATTTGAAACCACCCCTATCCTAGATATTCATTGGACTACATACATCCATATGAACCAATTCTAACACGTTCTGAGCACGATTTCTCTTGGTATTAAAAACCCTTTTGGTCATCTTACCTTCCAGACAGGATTCACAAATTGGAAATGACTCAACTTGGAGGTCGTCCAATGGGCCATCATCAACCAATCTTTGAATTCTTCTAAGGTTTACATGACCTAATCGTAGATTCCACGGATATGTTTGGTTTATTATAGAAGGTTCTTTTCTCGTTTTAATTTTAGACAAATATTTAAGTGATTTATGTTTATACATGGGAGTTTCTGCATTATTAATGACATACAGTCCATCAGTATAGATATCTTTGCAAATATATTCACAGTTTCTTGTAATAATAACATCACCATAAAAGAAACTGAATAACCACCACAACTCAATTTAGAAACTGAAATTAAATTCATTCTAAAACCAGGTACCAATAAATACATTATTAAGGACTAATATATTTTAACTAATCTTCAACTGCACGATTCCTACTGCTATAGCCATAAGCCTGGAATAATTGACCCAGTTGATGGTGATCTTGCCCGCACTAAGTTTCTTGGTTACTTGAAAACCATGCGAGTCAAAGCAAATATGATCAGTGGAGCCTGAATCTACTATCCACGAAGTGGTAGAACAAGCTGCCAAACATGTTTTGACTACCAGTGCATGAGACACACCTTTCTTAAGAGCAGGGCAATACGTTTTGAAATGTCCTTTCTGACCGCACTTGTAGCACTTTCCCTTTGGCTTTTGTTCGCCTCAAGGTGAGGAGCCTTGGTTTTTACCTTGAGAGTTGCCACTTACTTCTGGACCATTTGTTTCTTTTTATTCTTCCCCCATTTGGGTTTATAAGTTGAAACACTCATTTCCGTAAGAACTTGAGACCCTTGTCTGAAGAGACCTTCTGCAGGTTGGAGCTATGTCAGCAATTCTGCCTAGGTAAACTCCCTACGATTCATATTGTAGTTTAGGCGAAACTGCTCAAAGCTCCTTAAGCTGCCTATGATGATATTGACCTGCGTTTCCACATGGACATTAGCTGCTAAGATATCAAGTTCGTTTAAATGAGAAATCATCTTTAAAACATGATTCCTATTGAGATAAACATTCCTGTTCTAATAATTACCGATATATAATAAGTAGTCTCAAAGAAGTCAGAAAACTATCAAGTATGGAATCTGTTAGAACTCGTCATACAACCCCAACATACATCAAAGAATTATTCGATAGTCCATCCTATAGAACGTTCCTCATACAGCAAAGAGACGCCATATGTTGGATACAGCATATAGGCTGAAGGTGTTTTACTTGGGAAAAGCAAAACACATCCAACAGGACTGAATATAAAAAGACTTTAAACCGTTGTGAGATAAACATTGTTTATTCATAAAGTATTCACGGTTAAAGCGGCATTTATTGTTGATAGGACAGCATTTAATGCAGTTGGAGAGAGACAAGTCTGAAACCTATGAAGAGCATTTAATGTAAAGACAGAAAGTATGTCTGAAGCATTAAATGCGATCTACTTTAATTCAAACTTTCAGCAGCCAGCAATCAAGTGACAGACGCCAACATCTCACCAACCGGCAATGGCTTCATTTACAGTTGATACATTTCCAAGGTTATAACTACCCCCAAGCCAGAGGACTCGGATATCTAAGTTATTCATAATCGCGAAAGCTCTGACAAGATCACTGACACTCTAGCGATTTCAAAGAAGTATATTTCATGAGCATACAACAGTATCCAAGCGAAGAAATATACAAGTCCTCAACGCAAACAGCACAACATACAGCTATTGTTCATCTGTGATAAAGCTGCTGTTTGAGAAGTGTTCTACCCTATTCGTTGAGATTATCATTAGCCCTGTATGGACTAAGGATCTTTGCGTATGCCGACCTGTGTGGGAAGAATAACATTGAAGATGAAGCTTCGATCTGTGTGAGAAGAAGCGAGTTAAGAAAGAGCTCATGCCAATCTGTGTGAACGGCCCAAAGCTACAGTCCCTGTATCAATCTGTGTGAACGATACAGAGAGAGGCTTAGTTAAAGTCACGTAGTTGTGTACGTAGTGATTTTAATCAACTCTTTACTCATGTGTGGAGGACCAGTGGACGTAGAGGGGTTTACCTCGAACCACTTTAAACTGTATGTTATTTACTTTCAGTATTTACTGTTTTCATTCTACTGTGATTTGATAGTATACATTGGAAAACCTTGTACGCACCAAGCAGACAGGAGAATGCATAGTTGCTGTATTTATAGCAACTCACATAACAAACCTCCGCTATGAAAACTAACTTCGAAAACCGTACATCTTACCGTGTTTCCATATTCAAGCTGTTTATTGTATATATTAGTGGCCAACAAGTGGTATCGGAGTGGTTGATTCTAAAAAGAATCAGCAAAATCACTAGTTTTTGAAAACTGTATCACATTTTCATCATCTTGACGATTTATCAAATGGATACCTCTATGACAAATAAGGTTCTTATGTTCTCTATTAACGATTTTGATGACTGGAGAATTAGGATGGAGGCTCATCTTGCAGCCATGCACGAGGAGATGATATTCGTCATCCAAGAAGGTCCAGTAAAGATAATGAAGGTTAATTCTGCCACAAGGATAGAAGGACAACCTTACACTGAAATGCTTGAGAAGGAGCACGAGCAATGGATAGCTGACGATCACAAGCGTGCGAATCTCGATAATGTAGCTAAGAATGCACTATTTGTCACTCTTGACAAAGGCATATTCTCAAAGGTAAAAAGCTGTAAGACAGCTAAGGAAAACTGGTAGAAACTCAAGCTGATTTGCGAGGGTACTGAGCTCTCGAAAGAAAACAAAATTTCCAAACTTACTAACCAATTTGAATCTTTTGAAATGAAATCTTCTGAAACGCTTGAGGAGCTTGACCTCAGATTCACTGCATTATCGGTGAACGTGAAGCATTGGATAAAGTGTATACCCAAAAGGAGAAAAATTTAAAAATGTTTAGATCACTCCCTACCCGATGGGACATTAAGACTATAGCCATGCGCGTATCCTGTGACCTTAATGATATTTATACTTTTGACCTATTCTCTGACCTCAAAGCTTTTGAGTATGATATTGACCAGAGAGAAAATGCCTAAGAGTCACCTGCCAAGACTACAACGCTGGTTGTTATATCTGACAGGAGACACCGTTCTGCACCCAGCACATCCAAATCCTCACACAAGACTACAGACAGCAATGATGACATCCTGTCACAAGATGAAATGGCCCTGCTCATGCACAAATTCAAAAAGTTCATCAAACAGTCTGGAAAGACTCCATACAAGCCCAAGTCTTTTCACAAGGTAAACTCATAAACTCCCTCATTCGGTGATTCTAACTTATGCTATAACTGTAGAAAACCCGGATATTATGCAAATAAATGTCCACAGTCGGAAGTGCAAAAGTTTCCAGAAGCTGAGCAACAAGAAAAGGATGAAAGAAGATGTGTCTGAAAAATAAGTCAAGGCCCTGATTGATGAATCAGAAGCCTCGCCTGCATCCAACAAGACCGAGGAGTGCCGTTAGGCTGTCACTGACAGTGACTCGTCTGATGATGAGATGGAAGATAAAGCATATATGTGCTTTATGGCCAAATAAATTCAGGATGATGAAGATAACGATGATGTAGTAAGCTCAAGTTTGATTACTCCCACAAATGCATCGCATACTTTTGAAAACATGATGAATGGATTCAAAAATATTCAAAAGGCCCATGAGACGTTAAAATGAGAAAACGCATAGCTCCAAATTTCAAACTTAGAGCTGAAAGATGAAAATGACTTGCTGAAAAATGATTACGAAAACATGTCTATTGATTGCGAAAACAGCAAGGTCACATTTGAAATACTCATGGAAAGCAATCATAAACTTGCCCACGATCTAAATGAGGCTAAGTCTCATAATGAGAGGAAGACAAATAGTTTTGGTTTACTCTAATCCAAAGTAAAACTCTCGATAAGCGAGAAGGAGAATTAGAGACCATCCTGAAATCATTCGATAAATCATCTAAACGGATGGAAGAAATTCTAACCACTGGGCAACATGCTCATGATAAACGTGGCTTAGGGTTTAACTCATTCTCCAATAAGGGAAAAACTAGTACGGTATTCTCCAGGGGTGTGGAATCCATTCCTGTACCTGAAGAAATTCCAAGACCTGCAAAGGCTACAACTGCCCCTTGTACAGCGAAGGCTGCGATTCCGCCACCTAGCTCATATCACAGACAGCGGAAATCTCAGCCTCCTAGACCTGTAAGGCGTAATCAACAACATGCTCCCCGAGCATATCAAAAGCACCAACAGCCGTTTAGAAAGAAGGCTGTATCTAAGTATCAATGGCAAGCACCGTGAGTACTTTCAACAATACAGTGCGCCTATATATTGGATACAGGAACCCCGTTATCCATCCAGAAAGCAGGTCTCCGCATAGTATCATCAACAGCTTTGGAAATCCAACTGAAGACCCAAAAGACAAGCTGTAAGGTCTAAGAAAACGGCTCCACCTCCGAGATGGCAATTGTATTGGAAAAATGATAATAACCCTAGATTTTACATGCATGATTATCAATGTTACAGCGACTACGTGCCTACCCCATGTAGATATCGAAAATCTGGACCAAAAGTAACCTACAGGAAACCAATGTTGTTAGGAAAATATGGGTACCAAAAGGCACTAACATACATGGACCCAATAATCAAAGGGGACTGAAATCTACTTAAATCTATGCTTACAGGATATCAAGGAAAATGACATCTGGTACTTTGACAGCAGATGTTCTCGGCACATGACAGGAGCTATCAGCAAGTTGTCAGATTATGTAGAAGGTCTCAGTCCAAAGGTGCGCTTCAGTGATAAGTCCAAAGGAAGAACAAGAGGGAAAGGAACCCTGCTTGCAGGAAAGTTCAAAATCACCGATGAAGCCTTTGTTGAAGGTCTACAGTATAATCTACTTAGTATTAGCCAGTTCCGTGACAAACAGTTCTCGGTGAAATTCTATATAGACCACTGTAGAGTTAAGGACATCAAGACCAAAGAAATCGTTCTCAAAGGAAGCAGGTGAGGTAATATGTATATTGCTGACTGGAAGCCTATGAGCTCCAATATTCCTTCTTTTGTTGCCAAAGGCACTGCAGATCAAAGCTGGATATGGCACAAGAGGATGTCTCACATTAACTGCACAATCAACAAACTTGCCAAACATGAAATGGTTAGAGGCTTGCCCGATGTGTCATTTCAAAAAGACAGCATCTTCGGACCCTGTCAGAAAGGCAAACAAGTCAAAACCACTCTGAAAAGCAAATCATACCTTTCTACCCACAGGGTTCTGGATATGCTACACATGGACCTCTACGGCCCTGTATACCCTGTAAGTTTGGGAGGTAAGAAGTATTGTCTCATTATTGTTGAAGATTACTCCATGTATTCTTGGACAATCTTTTTGAGCAAGAAGAAAGAAACTACAACAAAGTTTCCAGAGCACCTGAAAAAGCTTCAGAATGAGAAAGGGTTGAGTATCGTGTCCATTCGTTCCGACAGAGGTACTGAATTCACAAACCACTTTATAGAGCAATACTATTTGGAAAATGGAATACAACATGAATACTCCGCAGCCCGGACTCCTCAACAAAATGGTGTTGCCATGCAAAAGAATAGGACGCTCAAGGAAGATATAAGAAACCATGATCGCCGCAAGTTGCCACAGCGGTTCTGGGGTGAAGCAACAAATACAACATGCTAGACACAAAACCGCTGTATCATTAACAAGCATCATAACAAAACAGCCTATGAGGTATGGAATAATAAAACCTCATTAGTTTCGTATTTTCACATCTTTGGATGATGGTGTTATGTTCTGAATAATGGGAAAGATCAACTCAAGACCTTTGACGAGAAGTCGGATGAAGGAATCTTTGTAAGATAGTCCTTTGTCTGCAAAGCTTTCACAATCTTTAAAAAAAGGAAGCTGACAATCGAGGAATCTGTACATGTAGTGTTCAATGAACCTCATTTCGATCCTACAGGAGTAGAAATCTTGACCCAATATATACAAACAATTTCCATTAATGACCCTCAAACTCTAATAGAACCTATCGTAGACTTAGAAATCAATCCCACAGCTGTAAGAACAGAAGTAGTCGAAGTCGATGCTGTACAAGCTGAAGCTGAAGCTACAGCACCTCAAAATACAGTACGGGATGCCGAACTAGAACTTAACAGGAGATGGTTGAAAGATCACCCACGGGAGTTAATTATAGGTGATATTGATGTTGGTGTATCTACACCAAGAAGAATACAAAGTACACAAGGAACTGTACTGTGCGTGCAATAAGAATCAGATTCTGAGAAATCTCCTTTTCCTATATGGAAATCTCATGCTGAACTTAGAAGACTAGCTATGTGCACCCTAGTTGTATTCTTAGCACAATCTGAACCTGTTTCTACCAATAAAGCTTCAAATAATTATCACTAGATCACTTCTATGGAAGAAGAGCTTAATGGTTTCAAAAGATTATGGTATCTAGTACCCAGGCTAGAACATCAAGCTGTAATTGGAACTAAATGGGTATTTAGAAACAGGAAGGATGAGAATGGACTTGTTATCAGGAACAAATCCCGTCTAGTTGCACAAGGCTACAGACAGGAAGAAGGTATAAACTACGATGAGACATTTGCCCCTGTAGCCAGACTAGAAGCCATCAGGATATTCCTAGCTTTTGCCGTCCATAAAAGTTTAATAGTATATCATATGGACGTTAAGAGCACATGCCTGAATGGAGACCTCGCCAAAGAAGTCTATGTTGAACAACCACCAGGGTTTGTCAACACCGAAGTCGGAGACCTAGTATACAGACTACGGAAAGCTCTGTATGGACTTAAGTAAGCACCGAGAGCATGGTACGAAACCTTATCCGTGTACCTTACCGATAATGGATTTGGGAAAGGTGCGGTGGAGAAGACTCTATTTAAGACACATGAAGAATATGACCTGTTAATGGTGCAAATATATGTCGTGATATTATATTTGGTTCTACTAACCTTGCTTTATGTTAAAGGTTCTCTCATCTCATGCAAATTTGAAATAAGTATGATGGGGGAACTTAGATATTTCCTAGGATTGTAGGTGAAGCAATTGCCTACATGAATCTTTATCAACCAGAAGAAGTACAACAAGAAGCTACTCAACAAATTTGGGATGAACAACTCCAAATCCCCGTCAGCCCCCATAAACACTTCCGTGCAAATTACTGCTGATGATGCTAGAAAGCCGGTTGATCAATCACTCTACAGGAAGCTAATTGGCTCACTCATGTACCTAACGGCAAGCAGGCTCGATATCCATTTTGCTGTACGAGTGTGTGCTGGGTATCAAGTACCACCTAAGGAGTCACACTTCACGACGGCTAAACGAATCCTTAAGTATGTGAAAGGAACAATTGATGTAGAATTGTGGTATCCTAAGGAAGGAGGATTCAATTTGGTTGGCTACAACGACTCGGATCTAGGAGGCTGTAAGTTGGATAGGAAGAGTACAAGTGGTACTTGTCACTTTCTTGGACCTAGACTCGTGTAATGGTTCAGTAAGAAGTAATTGGCCAACTCCATTTCTACAGTTGAGTCGGAGTACTATGCCGCTAGAAGTTGCTGTATGCAGATTCTATGGATGCAACAGCAATTATCAGATTCTGGAGTCAGTGCCAGAGAAATGCCAATTATGTGCGATATCATGAGTGCAATTGCAATAACGCACAATCATGTATTGGACTCGCTAACTAAGCATATTGATATGAAGCATCACTTCATCAGGAATCATGTTTAGAATAAGGATGTTCGGATCGAAAAGATTCATACAGACATTCAGTTGGCCAACATCTTTACAAAACCTCTCAGCACGACCAGATTCTGCATGCTTCGTCAAGAATTGGGAATGATACAACGAGACTCCCTGTAAGATTTTACGCTTTTACTCATCGATTGAGGGTGAATGCTGTAAGACCCAAGAATACAGTATCCACATTAATTAACTGTACACTCAGTTTCATCCAGATAGTACTGTAGGATAAAGAAGGCATGAAACCTCCCTACAGCTGACGTGTGCATTAGTTAAGGGGGAACACAGTATGACCCATGAGTACAGTATTAATCGATATATTAGTGTAAGAATTGAATCCTATATGTACCTTTTTAGGAGGAATGCTGTATTTTCGCGGATACAACACATACATTGTAGGATGTCAATTAATATAATATATTAAAATACTCTTCGTACAAAAATGTTTTAAGTCCACGTGCCCTGTTTACATTTCAAATAGTTTACTCTTTAATGCCTTAAAGACATCTGGACTTCAATACCTCAAATACCACGATTTTAATAATTTCAAAACTGTCGTTTAGTGCAATGAGGGAAGACGAACTGTCAGAAATGGGACCAATTATCATTTCAAAAACAGATGGATAAGACGTACCAGTTATTCTGAATCTATCTTGTACGTTCATTTTAAAAAGACGGTTCCCATCCCTTGAATCTGACGGTTTACTGTATGTAACCCTAATCTTCCCTGCACCCTATAAAAGGACTGTATCTTGCTCTCTTTGACTCTTTACGCTTTCTGCAATTTTTAAACGCGTCTCAAGCAAAGACAACCTACATTCTTCTCTGTATTTTCTGAATTTTCTATGCAATATTTTCAAGTTCTCTTCAACCTTTCTCTGCTAAAATGACTACTTCTCAAACTTCCTCCCTTTCCATGAAGAATAAAGAGACTATCATCGACGGACTCATTTTCGCAAGGTACGTGGTGATGGAAAGAATTATCATCGAAGGAGAAGACTCCAATGGAATGGAAGTCATTGTTTCTTGGATGAAACACCAAGGGCTCTACCGCCTTGCTAGTCACCATGCTGAATTATATGATGAGAGCATCGTAGAAGAATTATATCTGGATGCATCAATCATTTACGCGTCTAAGAGGAAATGAGGTGAAGTGTCTAAAATTTCTGCAATCGTAAAATTTCTGCACCAATTGACCTTTTCTACAGGCTTCCGTCGGATGGCCTGAAGATGGAAGAACTGGAGACCTTCGGGTCGGAGGAATTGATGACTTCCTACTGGTGGCTATTCACCGGGCATGCGGATGGACAGAACATCCATCCCTCATGCCACAAAAAGAACTTTTATCTACCTTATGTATATTTGCATGAGATCTGTTGCCGGGTTATTGAGAACCGGATAGGAGCATTCGAAATGTTCACAAACCTTCACTTTCGGATGATGGTGGCCATCATATCAGGGGAAAAGGTCAATTGGTGCCAGATTCTGCTGAAAAGGATACATGAGGAGGCTGCCAAACCTTAGTCCGCTTAGAAATATTTCAGCCTCATCCTCAACCATATCTTTACCGCCTGAGGAGTCAAGCAATCCGACCATGCCAAGAAGATTATCCCCAGGAAGTTCATTAGAGGGATGAGTTCCACCGTATTCAAGAAATCGCCTTTAATTGCTAAAAGGCTAAACCCGAAAGTGCCAATCTCGAGTGACCCTAGAGATGTCACTGAGCGGATCGCGAGCCAGGAGAAATCAAAGAAGAGAAGTGCCCCTCATGCTGTCGAGAAAAAGAAAAAGAAGCCAAAGAAGTCTTCCAAGACTGTGCCTACAGTACCCGCAACAGCTACTGTAGAGGCCTCTCCTGTTCCTATCGCTGATCCTATCCCACATTGCGCAACCCCTATGGAAGAAACAGTTGATGCACAGACAGCAGATCCCGAGCCTATGGTGGCTATGACGGAAGAACAACTATTTGCCAAACTAGAAGGTTCTGGTGAATCAGCTGCCCCATTGGAGCCGAAAGTCGCAAATCCTGACAGGGTACCCACGCCTGTACAGGATCCCTCTCCCCACAGTGTACCATCCCCTGTCCGGGATCCCTCTCCAAAACAGGCTCCCATACCTATTGAGGATCCCTCTCCGAAATAGGCTCCCATACCTATTGAGGATCCAATCCAAACAGTAAACCCAATTACTGTATGAAGTCCCTCCCCAACAAAAATAATAAACAATAATCTCCTTCAAGTCCAATTAGAGCTAGTTTGAACGCTTCAAGATATGGAAGTCATACAGGGTTGCCCCATATGAAACCTTGTACAACTGGTATGACTAGAAGGAAGAAGAATTGTTCACAATGGAGGTCACGGACACCCAAAATGTTGAGGTCTTGATCCATTGGGAGGATCACTTTTTCCATGAGCTCATTTATGAATTTTAGAAGGCAAAAGAGAAGGCCAGACTGAAAGTGAAATCGCAGTCCGCTGACAAATCTCCCTCACCAAGACATCACTTTGACCCTGACTCAGATGCAGACGATGATGCCTTATAGGCAGGTCTGTGAATGAAGAGGCCACAGAAAGAGAAATGGACAATCACCACAGCCAATAGGGTAGGAACATATGACAGAAATCAGTCCCCTCCCCCGCAACAGGAAGCTACCAACGATCAATAACATGAGGAATCAGTCCCTCCTGTTACCGCTGAAGAAAAAGCAGCACCTGAACAGGAAGCACATCCTGTCTCGCAACATCAAGGAGACGCTGCCCACGCCATCCGACAAGAGGAATCAATCCCTCTTCCAGATCATACGGTAGATGAGAGTCGGTAGGAGGATTCAGTCCCTCCTATACTCCTGACTACAGAAAACCAAGCTGAACAGGAGGAATCAGTCCTTCTTGTCCCCGAGACTAACCATGACATACAATCTTCCGAGGCACCTACTTCTGAAGCTCCCGCTCACGAAGCACCTAATGCCGAAGAGCCCGCTCAAGATGCCCCTGCATCTCCTATATCTGTGAGCTCCATGTCAGATTCTGATGAAGGTTTCTTGCCTGATGACAGACCACGACGACCCCTAATCATATGGTTCTCCATAAACTCAATGAGCATGAGGATTCCAAAATCGCACGGCCTGGCTCCCCACGAATCGAAGCCTGCATTGAGCAACTCCATGCAATTGGCCGACAGACAGTATTCCTACAGGATGCTGTGAAGGCACTGTATGATGTCGGTAAAGAACTTGATTGGATGCGAGGAACTGCCTAGGATGAGCTCTCCGATCTGAAGATTTCAATCACCGATCTCGAGGACGCGTTCCGTCTATGCCTATGCATTATGGCAAGCGCTCAATCAGCTCAAGCAACATCAAGAGAGAGTCCTTCGGCAAGAACAAGAAAAGCTCCGAATTGCAGAGGCTAAGACGGTTGCTGCCCTCAAGGAGACCGGAACCAGACTGACAGACCATGATCAAAAGATAGATAACATGTCTCTCGTGCTCGGTACTCTAGTTAATAATATCGATACTCTGACGACCAAACAAGACAATGTTATGAAGCTCCTATAGGAGATTCAGACCAAGGTATTAGATATTGATGATGCCGAAAAGGGGGGAAGAAGATAGAGAGGCTGCCCGTCGATGGAGGCTAGAGAGAGAGAGATCGATGCAGCATTAGAAGATAGTGTTGCAGCTGCGATAGGCCATCTGGCCGCACCGACAAAAGGATACAGGGTATCTGGACCTCGACCAGAGTTCCAAGATCCCAACATCCCCTGGAAAAACAATGTGTGAAAGCCGTCTGAGATATTGCTACCCACTGATCGATAGCCTTCAACCGATGATCTAAAGAACTGGAAGAAAAACCAACTGATGAGATACTTTTGTACGCTTATCTAGGAATCTTCCCTGTTCAACAGATTCAAAATGCTATAGGATGCTGCGAATGACTTCTCGAGGCTATTAGCGGAAGGAAAGCTCCCTCTGCAAATGATGATGAAATCAAGGCATCTGAAAGGTGAACGGATCACCGACCCTGAGGACTGGATACTTGCTTATGATCAAATCCCAGAAGGAAGAAGCATTTATCAGGATCGGGGCAATGACTCCCTAGTCAATTGGTGGAAAGGAACCAAAGATGATCCTGACAGAAGGCCTTGGAGACATTCTCACTACAGGAGTTAGCCTGTCTGCATTTTTGTTTCGCTATATTTTGTTTTCTCCTGTAGGTTTATCATTGCAGTTTATGTATTTGAATTTTTCAAGCATTGTAATCCTTTCTTATTATCAGTAAAACTTATTTCTCTTGAAAGATTACAACTCGTAATCTAAACTTACTGTTTTACTATTTGTTTACGAAGCTTTTGCAATATTTGAAGAAGTACAAACTTGTTAAGTCTTTCAGCTATAAGAACTTGTCTGCGAACAGTTCATAAGTTAAGTTTTATTCAACTTAGACCACACTGTAAGATTGTGCCTGCACGCCAATCATAAGTTCAGTTGTAATACACAGTCATGTAGGATTTTTCATTCATTTTAACTTGCCTGCGAGCCGTTCATGTTTCTAGACTAAGTATTGAAGATCAGATCATTAGGACAGAAGACTCGAAGACTTCCTCTCTGGACCCATATGAAGTCATCTATAGAAGAGTTTTGGCATTATCAAAAAGGGGAAATTGTTGGGATAAACATTCCTGTTTTGATAATTGCCAACATACAACAAGTAGTATCAAAGAAGTCAGAAAACTGTCAAGTATGAAAGCTATTAGAACTCATCATACAGCCCCAACATACAACAAAGAGTTCTTTGATAGTCCATCCTATAGAACGTTCCTCACACAGCAAAGAGACGCCATATGTTGTATACATCATACAGACTGAAGGTGTCTTACTTGGGAAAAGTAAAACATATCCAACAGGACTTAATATAAAAAGGATTTAAACCGTTGTGAGATAAACAATATTTATTCATAAAGTATTCACAGTTAAAGCAGCATTTATTGCTGATGGAATATCATTTAATGCAACTGGAGAGAGACAAGTTTGAACGCTCTGAAGATCATTTAATGCAAAGACAGAAAGGATGTCTGAAGCATTAAATGCGATCTACTTTAATTCAAACTTTCAGCAGCTGCCAATCAAGTGACAGACGTCAACATCTCACCAACCAGCAACGACTTCATTTATAACGGATATATTTCCAAGGTTATAAGTACCCCCAAGGTAGAGGACTCAGATATCCAAGTTATTCACAATCGCGAAAGCTCTGACAAGATAATTAACACTAGTGATTTCAAAGAAGTATATTTTATGAGCATACAGTAGTATCCAAGAGAAGAAATATACAAGTCCTCAACGCAAACAGCACAACATACAGCTATTGTTCATCCATGATAAAGCTGCTTTTTGAGAAGTGTTCTACCCTATTTGTTGAGATTATCATTAGCCCTGTGTGGACCAAGGATCTTTGCGTATTCCGACCTGTGTGGGAAGAATAGCATTGAAGATGAAGCTTCGATCTGTGTGAGAAGAAGCGAGCCGAGAAAGATCTCAAGCCAATCTGTGTAAACGGCCCAAAGCTACAGTCCCTGTATCAATCTGTGTGAACGATACAGAGATAAGTTTAGTTAAAGTCACGCAGTTGTATACGTAGTGATTTTAATAAACTCTTTACTTCTGTGTGGATGACCAGTGGATGTAGAGGGGTTTACCTCGAACCACTTTAAACTATGTGTTATTTACTTCCAGTATTTACTATTTTCATTCTACTGTGATTGATAATATACATTGTAAAACTTTGTACGCACCAAACAAACAGGAGAACGCCTAGTTGTTGTATTTATAGCAACTCACACAACAAACCTCCGTTATGTAAACTAACTTCGAAAACCGTACAACTTACTGTGTTTCCATATTCAAGTTGTTTATTGTATACTTTAGTGCCCAAAAATTCCTTATCGGGGTTCTTTCAGGAATTTGGGTCATCATCAAGACCCTCATAGCATTTTGCGTAGCCGCCCGGTTCTAATGACCAAACATTTCGCCGAGATTTTTCATCATTTCCACGGCCGTATGCATACTCTGATGCTGATGCTACAGTACATTTGCTAAAGAAGCCAAGATGTAACAGCGAGCCGTCTCATAATATTTCGTCCATTTGCGATATTATTTCACCTCATCAGGTGTCGATCCCATATCTGGCTCTAAAGGGCATTCCTCAATTAGAACAAACTTGTGTTCTTCAGCAGCCAGGACAATATTAAGATTACGTTTCCAATCAGCAAAGTTAGTGCCATCAAGTTTGTTTTCTTTGATAATTACAGCAAGTGGATTGAAAGACACCTGAGACAAAATTAAAATATTCATCACATAATGCATAGCAAAATATATTTAAAAAATGATCAAAACACAATATATATGCTAGCAACCAACACCTCGAAAAATTCGCACATGCAAGCTACGATCGTGTGGACGTTTACATACATATTTTTCAAGTAGAGTTTTACGTCTTTAATTTTACTATCTATTAAATTTACGTTATAACAAGTAAAATTAATGGTTGGTTCCTATTGTCCATGTATTAATTAACATAGACTCTGATGGGGAGCTTATTAATTAACACACCTAAGTGAACACCATAATTTAACAACCTTAAAATATTATCTTTTAAATAATAGTCCTACAGATGGAGAGGTCCTATCATAAAAATTAAAATTTACCTTTTGTTATTATTTAGAATTTAAACCAGTTAGCCGATAATTAGCACATCTAATATGGAGGAAGACCTAATGTCAACGCGCATGCTAGTTACTTCACAATTTAAATTAATTATGGCGGCCAATTTGATTTTAGGACAAATAAATTAATTTAATCATTTAGTTATTTTCGCCTTAACACTACACCATATATGGCTTTCAACAACATTTTTTTGATGCTACAAGCAAAAGTGTAGCCTTAGATGCCTTAAAATTGGTCAAATTTGATTTAAGGCTACATATTTTTCTAATGTTATTATTGATATAAATTAGTATTACCATAAACTGAATTGAATATCTACGCTAACATAAAATTTGGTGTAGCCGTTGCTATTTAAAAAAAGTGTAACTAAACACTAAAATAAATAGGTGTACTTGCTAAAATATTTTAGGTGGTCTAAATAAATTATTTTTAATTTTAGCGGGTCAACATACTCACAGTAGTCAATACTCACTCAGCACACTTTCTCTAAAGTAAAAATACAAACTCTCTGAACACACTTTCTCTCTAAAACACACTTTCTACTAGGGGTGTTCAAAAATATCTGATACCCGATATCCAAAATTCGAATATCCGTTTTTTCGGATTCGGATTCGAATAGTATTTTCCAAAAAATTCGGATACTTCGGATATCCGAATCCGAAATATGTTATGCATCTATTACTTTTAGTCTTTTATCGTTTATCACTTTACCACTTTAATCATTTTTTTTTTATTTTCAACACTTTATCCAAAGAGCTAAAGGACAAACGAGTCAGATGGCATCATGTGTTCCAAACTTTGTGTGCCACATCCAAAACTATGTAGTTTTAACTCTTTCCTATTTTACGGTATATGTCCCATCAAACAGTAATTTTACTCCAACCATTTACATTAAATCCAAACCTATTTTACGGTATATGTCCCATCAAACAGTAATTTTACGCCAACCATTTACACCAAACTCAAACCCAAAAGAATATTCCCGATATATTCTTTCTTACACAATTTTTTATACCTTTTCATTTATACCTATATATTTCTTTTAAATTATACATTGGCCCATACTTTTCAATAACTAATTTCATATAAATATAAAAATTGTTCGGATCTTTAATATAAAACAATAAATTTTATTAAATAAGATCAACATTCCACAATTAATTTCAAATTTATCCTTAACTAAATTAAATAAGATCAATATTCCACAATTAATATAATAAAATTACATTAACACATTTAATCAAATTAATATTTCACATATTTCAAAACTGGAGCGAAATGGACCAGACCAAAACTGGACAACCCGACCCGAATCGGAGAACCAGAGCGGAATAGTGCGCCGCCCCGCAGCGGGCCGGCGGTGCTCGGCAGTAGTCGTGTCTTGCCGCGGCGCCGCATGCCGCCGCTACTGGTCATCGGCCCGATCTGGGTATCTCGGTTCTGCTCTTTTTCTTCGTGATTTTGTCTTCTCCAAATTCGATTACAATTTCATAAAAATTAAAACACATCGAATTCCAGCAAAATTACACGAAAACTGAGATCTTAGATCTACCGGTGGATTTTTTCACGGAAAAAACCATTACATACCTCAAAATCGGGTCAAACCAACAATGCATAAAAAATAATAAAATTAACCAATCATATAACCATGATAATTGGATCATATTCACTTCAAGAATACATCTAACAAAATATTCCAATATCAAATTACATGAATATTTAAATTGATGTCAATTAATCACCAAAATTAATTAAATAGCAAAGCCTAAAATTCCGGCTCCGATACCAATTGTTGGAAATAAAACACAGCGGAAGAGAAATTGGTAAATGTTTTATAAAAGCGTATCCACGAGCACCAAACCTATTTAGGCATGCTAATTAATTAAATACTAAGATTAATAAGCAATTTAAATATTATTATTTATTAAATAGTATTGTTGGTAAAATCAATATCCTAATCCAGATCAAAAGATCATAGGATATTTACCTCTTGAAGCATAGTGGTTGATATATTGATCTCTTCCTCAAAATCTTCTAGAGTATGATCCTGAATTAATCCGGACGTTGTGTGGGCAACAAGCTACCGGATCTTGCTTGGACTTCAAATAGGTATCGACTGAACTTGTTCTTCCTCACAACTCTCGGTATTTCTTTTTCTTCAAGTAATTCTGATTTATGGCAAGAATTAATGTGTTACCTAAATTGTAGAATCGAAGACACAAGTCAAGATCCACAATTAAACACTGAGAAGAAAAAAATCGAAACCCATGTGTATATTGTAAAGTCACGGCCGCGCGCCCCTTAAGTGTCCTATTTATAGGCTGTGGACTACTCTAGGAATCTTAAGGAGGATTAGGGTTAGGACTCCTTGTCACGCCCCCAACATCGGGAGGGACGAGGGCGCGACGCATCGGTCGATCAATCATTCAAAATGCAACAATAAATAGCTGAAGCAAAATAACGATTGGATAATATTTCAAAACAACAATCTTAGCCTGATGTTCTAAGATTTGTTGTGACAAAAGCTGATAATCGAAATTACACTATTCATAAGTTTGCAGTGAAAAAATACCAAACGACTTAAGTACAAAGCATAGTTAACTATTACAAGTTGGGATAACAATAGAAATTCTAAGTCTTGGTGGCAGTCTTCTATTCAGTCTCTTCCTCGAGAATTTCTTCATCTTCGGTTGGTGCCTCCTTCTCTGGTTTTAAAAAGGAAAAAGGTGGGGTGAGACAAAGGGTCTCAGTGAGTGGGTGATCGTGTGCGAGTGTGGCTCTTTCCTTTGAAAATTTTTAAGTGATGCATGATTTTATCAATTATGAGAAAGTGGAAACAGTTACAATTACATCGGAATTTTATAAAAACAATAATCATTATGTAGTTGTAATATTATAATCCTATCCCCATGGACGGATGTCAAGTCAAGCAGTCAGTCAATCAGTCGATCAGTCAATCCAGCTTCGAATCCTGCCGATGTGGACTTTGGATTCTAGACTCTCCTTATTACTCCTAGCAATATAGGCCGTCGCCCCAAGATTTGGACCGTCGCCCAAATAGCTGAGCCATCGCTCTCACACTTAACGTATGCTTCCTTATCTCTTATCTGGGCTCGGTATATCCTTACTTGTGGGTCAATACCCGGATCACACCATAATCGCGATTATACCCCAAGTTCTACGACCCAATGTAACACCCCCAGATTTAACCGGGAATATTACAGCGCCGTGGGCCCCGAGATGGAACCCACAAGGCTAAGAGGAATTTTCGCAAACATTTACAAATGCCCAAAAGGCTAACGACGGTACTATTTTTAAAAACATTCAAAGATTTAATAAAATCCGTTTATCAAAACCGTCGTACAATCTCATTTGAAACCACGAGGTTCGAAGTATCAAAAACTCGATAGTTTGAAAGCGTACGTTAAACTATCGCTTTCGCGTACCGAAAAAATAGTTTAGAAAATGATTGCCAAAGTAACCTAAGTTACTAGATATCAAAAGGTCATTTAAAATACTCACACAACGGAAAGGACAACCATATAAAATTACTCTAGCAGCGGAAATACAATAACTGATCAGGAGCTCAGTTCACAAAAACATGCCCTAGCCAGTATTCTCCGGGAAGCTCATCTCTTCACGACCGCTACAAGCTCGATATCCAAATCCTAAAAATAAAGCCCACGACGGGGTCAGCCATAATATCCAACAATGATAACCGTCACATCACATTAATAATTACATACCAATGAGAATACAAGAATAAGAATACGACCAATGTAATCTTATCGTCATAACTCTACCAAAATTCACATCTCGTACTGTGTCTCACACAATACCCCCAGATTCTCAAAACGTCATCATAACTCACTGTTACGAAAATCCACTAACTCTATCCAACCCAAATTCGTCGGGTAACATCATCAAGTCTCAACACGAAAACCGATTGTCCATCAAAGACAAATACCAAGGGAAATACGGAACATACCACGACAATCATATCAGTCTAATCCAAGATCAGATCAATGCAACATACGGGCACGGTCCTAACACAAGACCTACAAATGCATACTCATATGACAACGTCAATATGATCACAATAATAACAATGATGTATACTCAATGGAAATCCGACGATCCAGCGCCCTCAGCATAGATCCCCTTGATGATCCTATCAGATCAGCATAAGGTGGATAACCAACAATATACATATGCACAACAACACATGATAAAATTAATGATGCGAATTCACAAGATTCCATCAACACAATACTGGTAATCCAACGATCCAGTGCCCTCAGCATAGATCCCCATGATGTTCCCGTCGGACCAACGCATGGTGGAAAACCTGTTCAACGATCCAACGCCCTCAGCATAGATCCCCATGATGATCCCGTCGAACCAACGCATGGTGGACATCCGATCCAGCGCCCTCAGCATAGATCTTCATGATCCCTTCGGATCATTTACAACATAAACAATGCAATTATGCATACACATATGGAAATCAGTATGTTCATCAACATGAACAACATATGAATCAAAACATGAACGACACTATGATGAAACAACTAGGACGACTTCATGTTCAGCAACATGAATGACAACCTGCATGATCAACATCATCAATACTAAACCGAATCAAACTAACATACTAGTCCCGAATCCTTCAGGAGAAATCTCAATGTCAAATCATCACTGGTGGTTATCCTCAGTGCTTGGCGATCCACACGTACCATGGACTATAGATACTCATATCCTCGTCTTTATCGCAACGTAACCTTGATACCCGAACATTCCAATAACCGAGATAAAGCATATACATTATGATTTTACTCCCAGAATCGGAAGAACGATATACAATCCAAATACCTAGAGTTCACAATAATAATCATCGCTATATGCATTATAAACGAAATGAAACTGAAACCATTCATTAAACATTATAACTGAGCAAGTAATAACTTGCCTCGATATCGATACGACGATGGTGAAGCCGCTACCAATCTCCTTGCCTTTGTCTACGAGCTCCTCGGCCCCGACCAATACAATTCACGAACATACTCGAACACGACCGAAACATACGATTATAATCACCGATCAATAATCTCAACCTATTGAAGTAATCAATTAACACATATCCGATAACGATCAACAACCGACACGACCAACCAATCAACTCAACAATTCAATGATATCTCGATCCAATTCAACAAATACGAACTCATATCTACTATACAAACCGCACTCGACGATCATACTTAACAATAATCAATAACCGATCAACAAATTCAACGATTTCACAATATCTCGATTAATTCAACATTATAGATAATCATGATCCAAGGGTTTTCAAATAACTCAAACATTCGATTTGAACACTTGTTCGAAGCGTATGAATTTCCAAACTCAACGGTGAATAATAATCTTGTCAAACCCTTAATCATATCCGTATTCCAAAATTATCCGAAATCCTTCCAAAATCATAACATGCATAGTTCAAGAATCCTTCAAGAACACGAATTATCCGAATTCACGTTCATAATCCATAAAACAACATAATCCGATGTTTTCTAACATCTAAACAATCCCTAATCATAATTCAAGGTGTATATCATCATGTTCTTCAACATACGATCTTCCTAACGTCAAAAATCGCACTAAAAATACCAAGAACATCAAGAACTCTATGATTTCATAATCATAATCAACATATTCAAGACATAAACCAACATATCATCATCTTTCTTCAACAAATACCTCATATATCCTCAAGAATTGTGACAACAAGCCCCTAATCATCTTCATACGAATCATTCATCAATAACAACATCGAAAATCCAAAATAAAAGGGAGGATTATCCAAGTTACCTCTTAGAAGATGAAAAACACTAGCAATTACTTCAAGAATCAACCATAGCTCCATATCCAAGCCTCAAATCCAAGTCCTCAAGCTCAAAATCGACTTAGGAGAGCTAACTCTCTCTCTCTCTCTCTCTTCTCTCAGTGTTTGGAGACGAAAAACGAAGTGAGGTGCTGATGTGAAATGAAAGAACGAAATTCATTTTATAAACTGCATCGATCGTTACATACGTTAACCATCAGTACTAACGCACGTAATGCAGCTTAGCGTACGCTATGTGTCCTTCATAGCATACGTAATCTCATTCCAGAACTAACTGACCTGTTTCGTTAACATGCTTACGTACGTAACAATTCCTTCATAACGTACGTAATACGTACGTTGACTTCCTACAGTACCATACCCATATAACGTACGTAATACTACATGCCTAGCGTACGTAATGGCCGAGGTTGACTCGCCTGTCCACATCCGCTGCCGACACCGGGCCCCACCTGCCGACCATGACTCGATCCTGTTCGATTCTCTTCGTTACGTACATAATGCCTTACACATAACGTACGTAACACATGACAACTTAGCGTACGCTATCTCACAGTCTTAACGTACAGTAACAGTTCCATACTTAGCCATTTACCGCAATTTCTGTCCAACGTCTCGACATACCAAAAACGAAGATACGACACACTGAACACATATACTGAATCCAATAATATTCTCATACTATATACCCAATATCAAAAGTGCGATAACCTGATACATGATATCCTCAATTGTAATTGTCTACCAAATACGACAATTATACAAGTACAGTTGTCTCAGTCTTTCTATTATTTTATCCATACTGTACAGATTCCATCCTGTACAATATAACTCGGATAAAATAACATTAAACAATCGCAGTAGAATTTCAGGATATTACACCCAGGTCCCTCGGAACACTCCGTTCCTCGGTTATGGGAATAAGAAACAACGGTAGCCTCGTTCATGAACCGCAACCGCGCTGCTCGATCCAAGACTCAGTCTAACTGTCCCGACTCGATTTGGGACTCTAGAGGTGGCTCCTACAACTCAAGAGGTGGCCCCCGGATTATAGGTCGGCTCTCTGTTTCGTATGGGCTCAAGAGGTGGCCCCCGTCCGTCGACGTGGCACATTGTCCCGATAGAGTTAGAGGCGGACCCGTCCGTGGCACTCTGTTTGTATAGCACTTAGTTCCCGGAAAGTCATAGTGATCAATTTGACACATTTCATAAGTATCACCTAAACATTCGGTCAGTGGGGTTATTAGCGTCTTTTAATTAAGTATGGAATATGGTTAATCATATTTGTGGCACGATAATACGGAATAGGACTTGTATATAAATTCGAAAATATCCTCAATAATTTATTAATGGTCTGATGGGTTCAGGTCAAATATATTAGATGGATAGGTTCGATGAAACGAAAACGAGGTTCACCTGAAATAGGTTGAAAGGACGTTTTTACCCTTAGGTTCAAGCCTAAGCGTTTGGGGTATCAAGCGAAATCGGATGGTTATGAAAATTTATGAGGAAGCCAAAAATACTTCCTCGACTCCAGTTTTAAGGAAAAATTCGGAAATTTCCAGTTTCGGGACTGAAATTTCCAGAAATTAAGGTATCGCCCCAAAACTTAAGAAAATTATTCTGAGGCTTATAGAGCTATGAATTTAGCTCGGAATTTAATGAAATTTTACGAGATGACTCGTGATGAACCTGGAATTCCAGATTTGTAAAAATTACAGAAAAATTCGGACTTGGTCCAGACTCTTTGTTTTCTTGCATTTTGACCCCGAAATTATTTTAAAATTGCAATTTGGACTAATAAGTTTAGATATCGAACTCCGAATCACTTGACACTTTATGGACAGCCCATACATGATATAATATGTACTTTTCAAGGTCCAGAATATTTTCTTTCGTAAATTTCAGTTTAGTACCCAAACTTTAAGAAATTACGAAATATGCCCAAAAGTTCCGTTTACTCATTTCAAGTCCCTTTATGGCCACAAATAATTTATCCACAAACCATATCTTAGTAAATATAACACAAGTTCCAGATTTTTGGATAGAGTTTACAAGAAATTACGAAGAAGTCATGAAATTTTAATTTTTTACGTAATCGAACTTTATCTACCAAATCGGTGGTAACTTGAACCCGTAAAAATATAATGCATGTTAACATAGCCATATATATAAATCTCAAATGCATGAATTTACATAAAATTTCATATTCATACATGCTTTGTAAAAATCATATTTCTTGAAACTTAAAATTCAAGAAAGACAAGAGATATAATCCCAAATACAAAAATCATGGTATATATATATATATATATATATATATATATATATATATATATATATATAAGTAAACATGCATGTCTAAACATGTTCCTCAACAACATATTTGTGAAATTTTCAGAATTAAACATGCATCACAAAACCATAAATTTCATTTGCTTTTAGGATTTTTGGAGAGAATTTTTACCCACCTCGATTTCTTGCCGGAAGTAAACGGTTCTAGGTCGCGGAAGTTGAAAGACGATTTCTCCCCTTCACCTCTACTTGGTTCGGCCGAAACATCATACACCAAGGATGTGTATTTTATTTGCATGTTAAGGTTTTAGTTAGCTAAGGAAGATTATAATCATAAATTATGGAAGAAGGTGTAGGAGTTGAATTACCTATTTTCTTGTTGAACTTCTTCTTCCTCCTCTCACTACTTGAGCTCGGACCTCTCTCCCTCTTCCACTCAATGCAGAATTTTTTTTGTTTTTGAAAGTGTAAAGGGTGGTTATTGCTAAGTGTAGGTATTTATATGATATTTTTAGGGCTTGGGGAAGTGTTGTTGAAGGGAAGACTAATGCCATGTGTCTAAGGTGTTTTATGAGGGTGTCTTACATGGGGGACATGAGGGCTCTAGAAACCACACATCATTCTTCCTCTTTTTCTTCCCTTGGCCGCCCATATGTGTGTGTGTGTGTGTGTGTGTGTATCATCTTTTTTTTTTTGTTAATTTAAGAGTATAATTATAATTGTAATAGTTGGTACTTTAATTAGTTGGGTTGGGCTAGTTAGTTAGTTGTAAAGTATGTTGGGTTGAGCCCAATCTATGAAGTTTTATGTTTTAGGTCTTGGCCCATTAGTTATTTCTGTATGTTATTTAATTAATGTGCTAAATATTTAATAAAATTTAAATTTGGGCGATTAACAATTAATCGATCGAAACATCAAGGGGTTCGTAACAAAATTTATTCATAACAATGTGATGATATCTTATAACTATATATACTAAGTCTAAAACTTACATGATTTTTTTTTATGGGATTTTACATCCTCTTCTCCAAAGAATTTGGTCCCCAAAATCCTTCTCAAATAGTTCGGGATAGGATTTCTTCATCTCTTCTTCAGTCTCCCACGTAGCATCTTCCTCTCTGTTGTGATTCGACCAGACGACCTTGGCTAAGGAAATTCGCTTCATCCTCAATTCACGTACTTGCCGGTCGAGGATCTTGATTGGCTTCTCTTCATAAGACAAGTTATCTTTGATCGGCGGGATGTCAGAAGTAAGAATGTGCGCTGGGTCTGGATGATACTTCTTTAACCTCGAGATATGGAAAATGTCGTGCATTCCATCCAGATGGGATGGTAACTCCAGCCGGTACGCCAATCGTCCGATTCTTTCCGTGATTTTGAATGGTCCGACGTATCGGGGACTCAACTTCCCTCCTTTCCTTGATGCTACTAAACTCTTCCGCAGGGTTAGCCTCTGGAAGACTTGATCTCCTACTTCAAATTCTAGATCCTTTCTACGATGATCGGCGTAACTCTTCTGTTTACTCTGAGCTGTGCGGATCTTATCATTAATAAGTCGTATTTTATCCATGGCTTCTTTAACCAAATCTATGTTCATCAGTGAGGGTTTTGATCATTGAATCTTCGGCGTCCACTGGTCATCAATTTCCCAATGGAGTGGGGATTGGCACTTCCTCCCGTACAGAGCTTCATAAGGTGCCATTCCGATTTTCGCTTGGTAGCTATTGTTATATCCAAACTCGGCCAATGGTAGATGATAATCCCAATTTCCTTGAAAGTCTAGTACGCAGGCGCGTAGCATATCTTCAAGGGTCTGGATGGTTCGCTCAGATTGCCCGTCGGTCTGGGGATGCGCACTTGTGCTGAAGCTTAAGGAAGTTCCTAATTCCTTATGAAAGACTTTCCAAAAACGAGATACGAATCTAGGGTCTCTGTCCAATACTATGTTCGTGGGCACTCCATGAAGACGAACGATTTCCATAATATAAATCCTAGCCAGCTTTTGCAGACTGTCGTCCTTTTAATCGGCACGAAATGTGATGATTTTGTCAATCTGTCGGCAATCACCCAAATGGTGTTATAGCCTCCCCTTGTAGTCGGCAAATCCGTGATAAAATTCATGGTTACCATTTCCCATTTCCATTCAGGGACTTCTAGTGGCTGTAGTAGTCCTGAGGGTCGCTGATGTTCAGCTTTGACTCTCTGACATGTGAGGCATCGCGCCACGAATTCTGTCACTTGGTTCTTTATGTTCACCCACCAAAAGTGTTTCTTCAAGTCTCGGTACATCTTTTTACCTCCTGGGTGTATCGTATATCTCGAGCAATGAGCTTCCTCGAGAAGTCATCTTTTGAGCTCCCCATCGTGAGGTATGCATAACCATCCCTTAAACCGTACAATTCCATCCTTGGTAATTGTAAACTCGGGTTTCTCGCCCTTAGCGATCGTGTCCTTAATCTCTTGAAGTTTTGGATCTCTCTCTTGGGTTAATCGAATATCGTCCAATAGGTTCAATTTAACTGTGAGGTTGGCGCAATTTAAACGAGCACCTTCATGAATGGGTTTTAGGTAGCTCATTTCCTCGAGAGCTTGCCATTCTCGGACCATGAGTCGGGCCACTCTATCCTTTCTACTTAGGGCATCGGCCACGACATTCGCTTTCCCTACGTGGTGTTGAATTTCACAATGGTAATCTTCTAAAAGTTCTACCCATCTTCTCTGTCGGAGATTAAGTTCCTTTTGAGAAAATAGGTACTTGAGACTTTTATGATCCATAAACACGGTGAATTCAACGCCATATAAATGATGTCGCCATTTCTTTAAGGCGAATACTATTGTAGCAAGTTCGAGGTCATGCGTTGGATAATTCTTCTCGTGCATCTTAAATTGCCTGGAAGCATATGCGATAACTTTACCATTCTGCATCAGTATGGCACCGAGGCCATCCTTTGAGGCGTAACTATATATGACAAATCCATGGGTTCCTTCTGGAAGTGTCAGTATCGGTGCGGTGGTAAGTCTCTTCTTGAGTTCCTGGGAACTTGAATCACACTTATCCATCCATTAAAATTTTACTTGTTTTTGAGTTAGCCGTGTGAGGGGTCCCGCTAACTTCGAGAAGTCCTTGATGAATTTGCGGTAATAGCACGCAAGTCCAAGAAAGCTTCTGATCTCAGTGATATTTTCCGGCCTCTCCCAGTCCATAATAGTTTCTATTTTAGATGGATCTACTGCAATCCCTTCTCTAGAAATAATGTGGCCCAGAAATGCCACTTCCCTCAACCAAAATTCACACTTGTTGTACTTGGCGTACAACTTGTGCTGCCTTAGTGTATCCAACACTAGTCTAAGATGTCTCTCGTGATCTTTCTCCGTCTTAGAGTACACGAGTATGTCATCAATGAAAATTACTACGAATTGGTCGAGATAGGGTTGAAATACTCTATGCATTAAATCTATAAATGCCGCAGGCGCATTCGTGAGTCCAAAAGGCATCACTACAAACTCGTAGTGGCCGTATCTAGTTTGGAATGCAGATTTAGGAACATCTTCATTCTTAATCTTTAACTGGTAGTATCCTTGTTGAAGATCGAACTTGGAATACACCGTAGCTCCTTGGATTTGTTCAAACAACTCATCCATCCTCGGGAGAGGATACTTATTTTTAACTGTAACGCTGTTGAGTTCACGGTAATCTATGCAAATCCTTAATGTCCCGTCATTCTTATTAACGAATAGTACCGGAGCTCCCCATGGTGATACACTGGGTTGTATGAAACCCACATTGAGCAACTTCTGCAGTTGGACCTTCAACCCTTGCAGCTCCAGGGGTGCCATTCGGTATGGTGCCTTTGCAATGGGTGCCTTCCCAGGCATGATTTCGATATTGAATTCAACCTCTCTGTCAGGTGGTAGGGAGGTTAATTCTTCAGGAAAAACATCAGGGTATTCGGATACTACACGTATGGTTTCTACACCCGACTTACTCTTGGGCTTGTTAATGATAAAGGCTAAAAATCCGGTTGCCCCTTTGGCAACTGCCTTCCTATCCTTGATAGCTGATATTATAGGTGCTAGGTTTACTCTAGCGTCTCCAATTAATACCACAATTGGCTTGTTAGGTTTGCAAAACCTAACTATCTTAGAATGATAATCCAATTGTGCGTAGTGTTTGGACAGCCAATCCATTCCTAAGATGACGTCATACTCCAATATTGGAAGCACTACTAAATCGGCAGAGTAACAGTTACCACTGATGATAACATCACATGCAGAATGGACTTTATCCACTAGCTGACTAACTCCCATCGGGGTAGATACTTTTAGGCATAATGGTAAGGATTCTAACGGTCTATCAAGTTTCTTAGAAAAATGCGGTGCAACAAACGAGTGGGACGATCCTGGATCTATAAGTGTTCGTGCAAGTTGATTAGATATCAGGAGTGTACATTCCACCACATCATTGTTTTCCGGTGCCTCCTGGCCAGTTAGAGCAAATACTCGTGCTGGGGATTTCCCTCGGTTGTTTCCTGGCTTAGCTGCAGTAGCTGGTTTGACTGTCGGAGGATCCATATCTGGGCATTCTTGAATTTGATGATCTAAACTGCCGCAACGTAGGCACTTTCCGAGCTTCCTCCAACACAAATCTGACTTATGTCCTTTCCTACCACAGTGGGTGCATGGTGCTGTTGGTTTGGTGAGAACTGGTGCTTTTGCTCCGATTGGGCTCCCCTGATCTCCCGTCCTCTTAAACTTCTGTGGTGGCCTTGATGTTGGTCGGGTAGCATGCCTCTTGGCGTTGTTGGAGAAACGGCTTTACTGTTGAGCTAACCTTGCATTTCCGCTCTCGATCCGGGTGGCGGCTTCCACTGCTTGGGTAAGTGTCGTCAGCTAAACAGTTAAAAGGCTCTGTTGAAGCGACTGCCTCAGTCCTCTAGTGAACTTATAGAGCTTGTCCTCAGTTGTTACCAATCCTGGTGTGTATTTAGACAACCTGTTAAACTGGGCTTCATATTGAGCGACTGTCATGGCTCCTTGCTTCAAGTGGTAGAACTCGTCTAGCTTCTCTGGCTGCTGCTGATACGTATTGAGTTCGAAAGTCGGTCAGGAAGTTAGCCCATGTCCTGACACAGTTTTCTCTCGTCCAGCACTCGTTTACACTCCTCCACCAGTCATGAGTTGTGGCTTCGAGTCGGAATGTAGCTAGTGATACCCGCTGTTCATCAGTATACTGAAGGGCATTGAAAATTCCCTCAATTCTCTCTAGCCAGAGTTCAGCTTTGATCATCGGGTTCCCCATCAAAGGTACGCGGGTTGAAGCATAAAAATCTTTCCAAGGTGCGATCATGAGTTTAGTTGTGGTTCCAGTTGTTTGCAGTCTGCTGTTGTAAGAAGTTTGTCAATTGAGTGAGGGCTTGAGCCATGGCATCGTTCCCATTTCGTCCTCGTAGAGGAGAGCGTAAGCGATCATCCCTGTTGGCCACTAAGTATACTGGATACAGTTTGGAAAATAGTTTAAACAACAAACTGTATGGATTTTAAATCTGAGTGCGTAGCAGAAGTCTTGGATACAGTAGGTTGCTGTGGATACAGCAACTAAATGTATAGAGTATACTTAATTAATCACAGTAATTAAAACAGTAAAAGCTGAATGTAAATAACACAGTAATTAAAGTGGTTCGAGGTAAACCCCTCTACGTCCATTGGTCCTCCACACAGGAGTAAAAAGTTTATTATAATTACTACGTACACAACTACGTAATTATAACAACACACACAATCAATATATCGTTCACACAGATTGATATAAAGATCTTAGCTTCAACCGTTCACACAGATTGGTTTTGAGCTAATGCTTTGACTTGCTTCTTCACACACAGTTCTGAAGCTTCGTCTTCTTCAATGCAAATCCTTCACATACAGTTCCGGAGAAGCACAGATTGTTCAGTCCACACAGGGCTGTTTGTTCAAAGTATAGAACAGATGGTGAACAACAATTTTGACTTTAAGAGCTTTCAGCTGATGAAGTGTTGTTCAGAATGATGAGCATTGTATATCTCTTTTGATCTGAGTTGCAGTAAGCTTTGGAGATATGTTTTGCTCTGATAATGATTTCGATAGCTTGGGTTTATGGTGTCTGATCTTCAGTGCCTTCATAAGATATATATAGTCTTTGAAATATATATCCGTTGAGATGTATCCGTTTGAGTGAGATTTCGTTCCAACGGGATTATGACACGATCCGGATTTAGTGGGATTTTGAAGATCTGTTGACTGACAGTATTTAAATACTTTATCCTTGAGTATTTAAATACTTCTTTATTCAACGGGACTTGACTTTTGGAGATTCCTTCTTTGTCCTGTTGTGAGCTGTATGGAAGATAACTGTATTTGAGTCGAGACAGTTTCCATACTTGGTCTTTTATAAGACTTTATGCTGTACTGAAGGGCTTCACAATATGATGATTCGAGGCAGGTCTTCGATACAGGATAATGCCTCAATGCTTCGATACAGTTTCCTTTACTGTATGCAGATTGGCATATATGTCAAAACCTCTTTATGAAATACCATTCGATACAAGGATTGAATATCCCGGCTGTTTCGATACAGGGTTCTTGTTTTCCCAACAATTTCCCCCTTTTTGACAATTTGCCAAGACTTACTCTCTTAACTTTTCAAGTCTTCTTGATGATGCCAAAACCTTCTTCATGAAGCGATCTTCTTTTGATGTCTTCTGGCAGATTTCTTGGTCTTTCGTCAAAAGGTCTGTCTTAGTCTAAATGATGAACTGCTCGCAGGCAAGTTCGATACAGTTAAGGATTATTACAACTTAACCTTATGATTGGCGTGCAGGCACAATCTTACAATGTATTCTAAGTTTACAACTGAAATCATGAACTGTTCGTAGACTAGTTCGTACAGCTTTATTTTCAATCAAGTTATCTAACTTGAGTTTGTTTATCAAACAATTTAAGTAATCATACATCAACACAGTAGATTACGAGTTGTAATCTTTCACGACAAACAAACACTTTTATTGATATTCAAAATAAATTGAGTACATGGTTTGCTGTTTCGAAGGGAAAAATTACAAAGACAAAAATAATATAATATACAAGGATTTCAGCTCCTATAGTGATCTGCATGTCTCCACGGATTTCTCCTTGGATCATTCTCGGTACCACGCCACCAGTTCTGTAGGGAATCATTGCCTCGATCCTGGTATATAGCTCTTCCTTCATAGGATCGATCAAAGGCAAGAATCCAGTCTTCTGGATGGGTGATCCGGTCTCCTCTTTTGTGTTTGCTCTTCATATCAAGCTGGAGAGGGAGTTTTCCGTCTTCTAGAATCTTCGTGAATTTCTCTGCGGCCTCCGCTAAATTTTTATAGCTCTTGAAGATGGCGGATTCCCTGACGAGTTTTGCGAAGTATCTCATCAGTTCGTTTTTCCTCCATTGCTTCACTTCATCGGCAGTAGGGTTGCGGTTGGTCGGTAGACGAATTTCAGAAGGTCTCTGGATAAGAGTTTGCCAAGGGACATTTGGATCATGAAATTCAGGTCGGGAGCCTGAAATCCTAAAACTTTGGGAGTGAGGGGCTAGCTTGTTTAACTCGGAAGTGATGCTGTCTTGAGCAGCCTCAAATTCCCTTTCTTGCTGTAGCCTGATTCTCCTAGCAGCTTCTCTTGCCTCTTCCCCCTTTTTGGCTTCATCAAGACTTTTTAGGATTTCTAGTGCAGCATCCTATTTTGTCTCGATGTTAGACATTCTTTCCACAAGGGAGGAAAGCGTATGCGACATATCCTTAATGCATTTGTCGTGGGCGCGCAGTTGAGAGCTGTTTTCAATCATGGCACATGCAGTCTTGGCTTCAGCTATTCGTGTTTTTGTTGCTTCTTCCTTCAGAAGTTGCTCCTGCTTGTCTTTCATGATTTTCAAAGCTTGCTTGAAAACTTCTGGCAGAAGAATGAATGCCTCGACAACACGAGATACTTCATGTTGTAGAGTGGTCATCTCCTCCACAACAGAAGTATGCATCCAATTTAATGCTTTCTCAACGGAAGACAGAGCATTCACTGCATCCTGGATGAATACAGTTTGAAGACCAAGTGCGCGCAAGCGCTCTTTCCTAGCGGCAGAAATTGGAGAATATGGTTGAGCAAATTCTTCAGAGCTGTTCAACCTCCTTACGTTCACGGTTGGGCGTGAAGTAAGTTGGACATCCTCAGGTTCGATACCGTCCTCGGATTCCACGGTTGAAGGGGCGGGAGCAGCTGGTTCTGGTTCGGCGACAGGGGGTTGAGTGGCTTCCTGTTGCGAATTATCTTCAGTAGACATGGATATAGGAGGGACTGAATCCTGCTGTTGTCTTTTGGGTACAACTTCTTCGGTGGCAGCAGGCTCAGGTGCCTGTTCCAAAATTGCTTCAACTTCCTCGACTGGAGGGACTGATTCCTCTTCATCGGGAATCTTCTCATGATGTGGCGAGGGGGGATTGTTCTGGGTTGATGGCCCTTCGTCGCCTTTGGGTGGAGAGGCGTCTCTAGCTTCAGCCTCTTCACGACTCATCCTCAGACCTGCTTGAAAAGCATCGTCGTCGTCGTCTGAGTCATGGTCATCGCCTTTTGGATTTGCGGGAGAGTCCTCTGACTTGTCCTTTCCTTTCCTTCTAGCGTCAGATTTCTGCATCAGATGGCTTTCAATCAGCTCCTTACAGAAAGCATTTTCCCATCGGATCAGGGCTTCAATCTCCATTGAGTCCGTCACTTCTGAGACAAATTTTTCTTCTTAGCTCCAATCGCTCCAGTTGTATAATGTTTCGTACGGAGCTAGCCTGTAGCCTTTCCATGTGAGAAATATTTCGTAAGCCTGTTCAATTTGAACAGAAAGAAGGGTCTTATGAATGATGGAGTCGGGGGAGGGACTACGTACAACGTCTGGAGACGCTGTCGCGAGGGATTCCTGTACAGGTATGGGATCCTGTATGGAAGTGGGACTCCTTACAGGGGATGGTACCCTGAAGGAAGATGGATCCTGTACGGGTGTGGGATCCCGCAGAGAAGAAGTAGCTGTTGGCTCCAAATGGGCAGCCGACTCGCTAAAGTCTTGTTCGTTGGCAGATGTCTCATTATTCGTCCTAGCCGCCAAAGGCTCAGGATCTACTGTCGATACAGTAGGAGACACCTCTTCCACAGGGGTTGGGCCCTGGGGTTCTTCGTCAGTGGGTTGAGCCACGGGGGAGACTTCTTCGGTGGGCTTGGCAGATTTGACTTTCGAAAGCCTCCTAAGTCTCTTCTTGGGCTTCTCACCAGCAGTGGGTTTCTTGCTGTGAGATCTCTTTCTTTTCTTTGAAGATTCCACTTCCTGGAACTTCAAGGATTCATCTCGTGGATCTGCGGAAATGGGCATACTTCCAGTTTTTTGCTGGTTGCAGACCATCGTGGTTTGATTATACGCAGTAGGCTTGACGCCTCCTAGGTATATTCTGGGGTTATTCTTCTTAGCATCGGCGGATTGCGATAGTCCGCATTTTGTTAGGATATGGTTTAACATCAAACCAAAAGATCTCTTCTGAGAGGCCGGTTTGCACACCTCCTCTTGCAGCCGTTTCAGGATTATTTGGCACCAATTGACCTTTTCACAGGTCAGAATAGCCACCATCATCCTGAACCTCAGGTTGGTACACATTTCGAACGCACCGGTTCGATTCTCAATTATCCTGCAGCAAAAATCATGAAGATATACATATGGGAGACAAAAAATTTTCTTGTGACATGTAGTCTGAACCATGTCAACAACTTTGGACCCTGTGAACAGTCCATAAAATTTAGTGATCAGCTCTTGAGACCCGATTGTCTCAAGTTTTTCCATAGTCAGGCCATCAGCGGGTAGCCTGTAGATGTTCTGGAGCAGATCGTTATTAATACAGATCTCAACATCCTGGATTGTAGCGGTGATGTCGGCAACATGACCTCCTTGGGCCAATGACAGAAGACGTACGGCGGCGTTGAGGTAGAATTCCTCAACCAGATGTGCATCATACTTATCAGCAGTCTGACTTCCAAAGCGATGAAGGCCTTGTTGACGAAGTCGAGTTATGATGTACTTCATGGGTTCTGCGTCGTTGGTTTCAGACAGAATGCGCTCAATGATAACAGATCTCGAAAAGATCCGGCCATCAATGATGTTAGCAGTCTTCTTCAGAGCAGGAGAAGAGGTTTGTCCAGCCATTTGGTGATTACTTAAGAAAAAGTGCAAGAAAATAATCGAAATATGCAGTAAAATGCAGAAAAGTATGTAGGCTGTTTTTGCTTAAGAACTCTTGAATTTACAGAAAGCGTAAAGAGTCCCTAATAGCATATTCAGTCCTTTTATAGTTGGGTGGCGAAATAGGGTTTTGCAGAGTACGAATGGTGAGATTTTAAGGGATGGGAACCGGTTTTTGAAATCAACGGTTAAGATGGACTGAGTGTAACTGGTACGCTAATCCATTAAAATGTTAAAAAAAATAGAAGGTCCCATTTCTGACATTTGTGTCACCCTAAATGCCTAAAACGGCGGCTTTGAAACAATAAACAATTTGAAAACATCGCGGCTTTTGAGATTCAGTTGTCCAGATGTCGTGTAAGGCATTTAATGTACATGACGTTTGACATAAAAACAGGGCACGTGGACAAAAATCATTTTAAAAATAAATAATATGATATTATATATATACTGAATCGAAATCCTATAGTATGTCTTGTTTAGCGTCGTCTGACGTTCCCCCTTAAAAAGGTACATATAGGTTTTAAATTCCATACAACGACTTAAGGATTAATGCTGTATTCATGGGTCCTACAGTATTCCCCCTTAATTATTGCACACGACAGCTGTATGATTCATATGTCTTCGCTCGCTACAGTGCTATATTGACGATTCTGAGTGTACAAATAATTAACGTTGGATACTGTATTCTTGGGTCTTACAGCGTTCCCCCTCAAATTGTTGAGTAAAAACAGTAATTTACTTACAGGGAGTCTGGCTGTAGCATTCCCAACTCTTGTCTGAGCATGTTGAATCTTGCTAGGCTTGGTGAAGATGTCGGCTAGCTGAACGTCTGTATGAACTTTTTCAAGGCGAACATCCTTGTTCTCGACGTGATTCCTTATGAAGTGATGCTTCATGTTGATATGCTTAGTGCGCGAGTGCAGGACAGGATTGTGTGTGATTGCGATTGCACTCGTGCTATCACACATGATTGGAGTCTCTCTGGCATCGATTCCATAGTCTGACAACTATTGCTGCATCCAAAGGATGCATCTGACAACTACCAAGAAGATAGTACTCTGATTCAGCCGTGGAAAGAGAATTAGCCAATTGCTTCTTACTGAACCAAGAAACGAGTATAGGTCCAAGAAAGTGACAAGTTCCACTTGTACTCTTCTTATCTAGCTTGCAGCCTCCGAGATCCGAGTCGCTGTATCCAACTAAATCGAATCCGCCTTCCTTAGGATACCAAAGTCCTACGTCGACTGTTCCTTTAACGTACTTCAGGATTCGTTCAGCTGTATTGAAGTGTGATTCCTTAGGTGCAACTTGATATCTTGCACACACTCCAACAGCAAACTGGATATCGGGCCTGCTAGCCGTTAGGTACAGGAGTGAACCAATGAGCTTCCTGTAGAGTGATTGGTCAAACGGCTTTCCAGCTTCAACAGCACTAATTTGCACGGAAGTGCTCATGGGGGTTGGCGAGGATTTGGAAGTGTTCATTCCAAATTTGTTGAGAAGCTCCTTGCTGTATTTTTCTTGGTTGATGAAAATACCTGTAGGCATCTGTTTTACCTGCAAACCTAGAAAATAACTAAGTTCCCCCATCATACTCATTTCAAATTTACTTTGCATGATATGAGAGAAACTTTGACATAGAGCAAGGTTAGTTGAACCAAAAATAATATCATCCACATAGATTTGCACCATAAGAAGGTCATGACCTTCCTGTATCTTGAACAAGGTTTTGTCCACAGCACCTTTCTCAAATCCGTTGTTGGTTAGATACTGGGACAGGGTTTCGTACCAGGCTCTAGGGGCTTGTTTAAGTCCATACAGCGCTTTCCTTAGCCTGTAAACTAGATCGATACCGTCTGTGTTGGCAAACCCTGGTGGTTGTTCAACATAAACTTCTTCTGCAAGATCTCCATTCAGGAAAGCACTTTTGACGTCCATATGGTATACAATAAAACTCTTATGGGTGACAAAGGCAAGAAATATCCTGATGGCTTCTAGTCTCGCTACAGGGGCGAAGGTTTCATCATAGTCTATGCCTTCTTCCTGACTATAGCCTTGTGCGACTAGTCTGGATTTATTCCTTATGATAAGTCCATTTCGATCCTTTTTGTTTCGAAATACCCATTTGGTTCCTATAACCGATTGATGTGTTGGTCTGGGTACAAGATACCATACATTGTTTCTTTCGAAGCCGTTAAGCTCTTCTTCCATAGATGTTATCCAATGAGAATTATTAAGAGCGTCTATGGTCGAAACAGGTTCGGATTGGGCTAAGAATACAGCAATAGTGCACATGTTGAGTCTTCTAAGCTCGGATTGAGATTTCCATTCAGGAAACTGTGATATCTCAGCATCAGATTCTTCTTGTGCATAAAGTACATTTCCTTGTGTACTCTGTATTCTCCTACGAGTAGAAACACCAGCATTTATGTTTCCAATGATCAGCTCTTGCGGGTGATCTCTCAACCATCTTCGGTCGGGTTCTAATTCAGAATCCCGTACTGTATCGAAAGATTCTGTGGATACAGCTTCAGCTTGTACAGCGTCGGCTTCATCCATATCGATTCTTACAGCTGCGGGGTTGATTTCTAAATCAACTACAGGTTCTATGGGAGTTGTAGGATCCAAGATAGATAGATGGCGAATGTTCTGAGTGATATCATCTACTCCTGTAGGGTCAAGGTGTGGTTCGTCAAACACTACATGAACTGATTCCTCGATCGTCAGCTTCCTTTTATTAAAGATTCTGAAAGCTTTGCTGACGGAGGAGTATCCTACGAATATTCCTTCATCTGATTTCTCATCAAAGGTTCTAAGTTGGTCTTTCCCATTATTCAATACATAACACCTGCATCCAAAAATGTGGAAATACGAAACTAACGGAGTTTTGTTGTTCCATACCTCATATGCTGTTTTGTTGTGGTGCTTGTTGACGATACAGCGGTTTTGAGTGTAGCATGCTGTATTGGTTGCTTCACCCCAGAAACACTGTGGCAATTTGCTTGCGGCAATCATTGTTCTTGTTGCTTCTTTCAACGTCCTATTCTTTCGCTCGGCAACACCATTTTGTTGAGGTGTATGGGCAGCTGAGTATTTGTGTTGTATTCCATTCTCCGAACAGTATTGCTCCATAAAGCGGTTAGTAAATTCTGTACCTCTGTCGGAACGAATGCACACGATACTCGACGCCTTTTCATTTTGCAACTTTCTCAGGAGCTCGGGCAGCTTTGATGTTGTTTCTTTCTTCTTCCTAAGAAAGATCGTCCAAGCATACCTGGAATAATCATCAACAACAACCATGCAGTATTTCTTACCTCCCAAACTTACTGGGTCTATAGGACCGTAGAGATCCATGTGTAGCATTTCTAACACTCTTTGGGTTGAAAGGTAGGATTTGCTCTTCAGGGTTGACTTGATTTGTTTGCCTTTCTGACATGGTCCGGAGACGCTGTCCTTCTTGAATGACACATTTGGCAAACCTCTAACCACTCCCTGTCTTGAGAGCTTGTTGATTGTCTTGAAGTTGACGTGAGACATCCTCTTGTGCTATAACCAGCTAAGATCTGCAGTGCCTTTGGCAACGAAGCATGGAATTGAGGAGCTCATAGGCTTCCAGTCAGCAATATACATATTACCTGATCTGCTTCCTGTAAGCACAACTTCCTTGGTTTGGATGTTCTTGACTCTACAACGATCTATATAGAACTTCACCGAGAACTGTTTATCACAGAACTGGCTAATACTAAGTAGATTATACTGTAAGCCTTCAACATATGCAATATCGGTGACCTTGAATTTCCCGACAAGTAGGTTTCCTTTCCCTCTTGTTCTTCCTTTAGATTTATCACCGAAGCGAACTTTTGGACCGCGACCTTCTACAAAATCTGATAGATTGTTCCTATCTCTGGTCATGTTCCGAGAGCATCCACTATCAAAGTACCAGGTATCCTCCTCTAGAATGTCCTGTAACAAAAAGATTAAGTAGATTTAGGTCCCCTTTGATTTTTGGGTCCATGATTGTTAGTTCCTCTTGGTACCCAAGTTTTCTTGGCAGCAATTGGTTTACTGTAGGACATACTTGGTACAGTGTTTTGATATCTACGGGGGGCATATCCGTAGTTGTTATAACCATGATAATTATCATGCATGAAAAATTCAGGGTTATTATTATTAATCCAGTACGAGTGCCGTCTTGGAGGTGGAGCCATTTTCTTAGGCCTAACAGCTTGCCTTCTGGGTCTCCAGTTGGATTCCCAATTCTTTTGTTGATACTGAACCGGCATCTGCTGTCTCGAGGGATAACGGGGCTCCTGTATCCAATACCTCGGCGTGCTGTACTGATAGTACTGCCGTGCGGGCCTTTGGTGATTGGATACAGCCTTCCTTCTGAACGGCTGTTAGCGCTGTTGATATGCTCTGGGAGCATGCTGTTGAGTGCGCCTCACGAGGTTGGAACGGCTTATGATTCCTCTGTGCGGAATAGGATTGCGGGCGGAATAGCAGCCTTCGGTTTCTCTGCGACAAGAGTTCCTTCAAGGACTAGGGATTTCTTTCGATTGGAATGTGTTCCACACTCTTGACGAACACCGTACTAGTTTTCCCTTTGTTTGAACATGAGCTATATCCTAAGCCACTTTTATCATGAGCATTTTCCCAAGGTGCTCTAATTTCTTCCATTCTTTTGGACGATTTATCGAACGATTTGAGTGGTCTCAAGTTCGTCTCGCTTTTCGAGAGTTGTGATTTTGGCTTGTAGTAGAACCAAATCATTTGTCTTGCTCTCGTTGTGAGTTTTAGCCTCACTTAGTTCATGAGCAAGTTGATGATTTCTCTCCATGAGTTTTTCAAAATCGACCTTGCTGGTTTCACAATCAAGAGACATATTTTCATAATTTATTTTCAGCAAGTCATTTTCATCTTTCAGCTCTAAATTAGTTAATTGAAGCTGTATATTCTCATTTTTTAGAGTCTCATGGGCCTTTTGAATGTTTTTAAATTCATTCATCATGTTTTCGAAAGTATGAGATGCATTTGACGTAATAGATGAGGTTGAACTTACCTCATCGTCGCTGTCTTCACCTTCTGGAACATCTTTGGCCATAAAGCACATATATGCTTTATCATCGAACTCATCGTCAGATGAATCACTTTCAGTGACCACCTGAAGACATTCTGCTGATTTGGATGGTGTGGGGAGGCTTCGATTCTCCAATCGGGGCCTTGAGCTTGTCTTTCCAAGCACGTCTTCTTTCATCTCTCTCTTGTTGCTCGCCTCCGGCAATCTTTGGACTTTGGGATGAGGACATTTATTTGCATAATGCCCCGGTTTCCTGCAATTATAGACAAAGTTAGCATCACCGGATGATGTTTCGGTACTTACCTTATGGATGTGTTTGGGCTGTAGGAGTCTTTTCAGATCGTTTGATGAACTTTTTGAATTTATGCATGAGAAGCGCCATTTCATCTTGAGACAGATGTCGTCCATCATTAGCATTCTTGTGACTAGGCTTCGATTTAATCTGGCATGCTGTGTCGACGGTTCGATACAGCGGCTAGAGCTGTGACCTTTGAAGGAGATTCTTCAGCTTTCTCTCTTCTGTCAATATCATACTCAAAAGCTTTGAGGTCAGAGAAGAGATCAAAAGTAGATATTTCATTAAGATTACAAGATACACGCATAGTTGTGGTCTTAATGTCCCATCGGGCTGGGAGAGATCTGAAAATTTTTAAGTTCTTCTCCTTTTGGGTATAGATTTTGCCCAACGCTTCAAGTTCACCGACAATACCAGTGAATCTGAGGTCAAGTTCCTCAAGTGTCTCAGTTGGTTTCATTTCAAAAGATTCAAATTGCTGAGTCAGTTTTGAAATCTTGTTTTCTTTTGAGAGCTCGCCTCCCTCACGGATCAACTTGAGTTTATCCTGCATTTCTTCGTCGCTTTTGCAGCTCTTTACCTTCGAGAACGTGCCTTTGTCAAGAGTGACAAATAACGCGTTCTTAGCTACGTTGTCAAGGTTTGCTCGCTTTCTTTCATCTGTGGTCCATTGCTCGCGATCCTTCTCGAGCATCTCCGCATGGGCTTGGCCTTCAATCCTTGCGGCCGTGTTCACCTTCATGATCTTGATAGGACCATCCTGTATAACAAAAATCATCTCTTCGTGCATTGCTGCAAGATGAGCCTCCATTCTAATTCTCCAGTCATCAAATTCGTTAATAGGGAACATAGGGACTTTGTTAATCATAGAAGTATCCATGTGATAATACAGGAATGAAAGAGACTATTTTGAAATTAAGTGATTTGGATCTGATTCGGTTAAAAATACGACTGATTCTTTTTAGAATCAACCTCTCCGATACCACTTGTTGGCCACTAAGTATACTGGATACAATTTGGAAAATAGTTTAAACAACAAACTGTATGGATTTTAAATCTGAGTGCGTAGCGGAAGTCTTGGATACAGTAGGTTGTTGTGGATACAGCAACTAAATGTATAGAGTATACTTAATTAATCACAGTAATTAAAACAGTAAAAGCTGAATGTAAATAACACAGTAATTAAAGTGGTTCGAGGTAAACCCCTCTACGTCCACTGGTCCTCCACACATGAGTAAAAAGTTTATTATAATTACTACGTACACAACTACGTAATTATAACAACACAAACAATCAATATATCATTCACACAGATTGATATAAAGATCTTAGCTTCAACCGTTCACACAGATTGGTTTTGAGCTAATGCTTTGACTTGCTTCTTCACACACAGTTCTGAAGCTACGTCTTCTTCAATGCAAATCCTTCACACACAGTTCCAGAGAAGCACAGATTGTTCAGTCCACACAGGGCTGTTTGTTCAAAGTATAGAACAGATGGTGAACAACAATTTTGACTTTAAGAGCTTTCAGCTGATGAAGTGTTGTTCAGAATGATGAGCACTGTATATCTCTTTTGATCTGAGTTGAAGTAAGCTTTGGAGATATGTTTTGCTCTGATAATGATTTCGATAGCTTGGGTTTATGGTGTCTAATCTTCAGTGCCTTCATAAGATATATATAGTCTTTGAAATATATATCCGTTGAGATGTATCCGTTTGAGTGAGATTTCGTTCCAACGGGATTATGACACGATCCGGATTTAGCGGGATTTTGAAGATCCGTTGACTGACAGTATTTAAATACTTTATTCTTGAGTATTTAAATACTTTTTTATTCAACGGGACTTGACTTCTGGAGATTCCTTCTTTGTCCTGTTGTGAGCTGTATGGAAGATAACTGTATTTGAGTTTCGAGACAGTTTCCATACTTGGTCTTTTATAAGACTTCTTGTCAGATCAAGGGCTTCACAATATGCTGATTCGAGGCAGGTCTTCGATACAGGATAATGCCTCAATGCTTCGATACAGTTTCCTTTACTGTATGCAGATTGGCATATATGTCAAAACCTCTTTATCAAATACCATTCGATACAGGGATTGAATATCCCGGCTGTTTCGATACAGGGTTCTTGTTTTCCCAACAATCCCGTTGATGTTGCTCGTCACAATTCATGCGAGGACGAGATTTTATGAAGATGTTTTTGAGGAATTAGTAACCTATGAAATGCTAATGGTTTTAAGAGTTCATCACGGTTCACACGTGGACGTCCGCGTCTTCAGTCAGACATCTATTATAAGTTATGGGAATGTGTGAGGATTAACAGTCTTGTGTGGAATTATTAGTAATTTATGTTGTCATGTAGATTTAAGCGCATGATTGAGTGCTAATTAATCGCGGATAATGGAATTATAATATAAGGATAAAACATAGTCGATTCAATTTACTCCTGGATTATATGATACTGATGAAAAAGGAACAATAATACTCTATTTAAGAAGGCAATGAAGTTTAGTGGAGTTTAAAGGAACTTTATAAATTTCGAATGAATAGTGATATGACTTTTAGAAATGGATAAGTGAAATAATCTATATCCGTTTCAAGAGTTCAATAGTAGGATTGATTCAGTTGGGGAAATGCCTTGGATACTTAATCAAGTACCTTGGCCAATGACTTAGGAATTTTGAAGTTGACTATGCATATTCCAAGCGAATAGCGACAAGTCAAAAAAAAAACTTTAATGAGAATTGACTCGAGAAATCTACATTAGATCTCAGTCATATGGTTCAATTCGTCCTAGGTGGAATTCCCATCTAAGTCCGAAGAATCTTATCCTGGTTAGCCCGTTGTAAGTGTCCTTCTCATAAACCGGGCTCCGATACCACTTCTGTCACACCCCCAACATCGGGAGGGACGAGCGCGCGACGCATCGATCGACCAATCATTCAAAATGCAACAATAAATAGCGGAAGCAAAATAATGATTGGATAATATTTCAAAACAACAATCTTAGCCCGATGTTCTAAGATTTGTTGTGACAAAAGCTGATAATCGAAATTACACTGTTCATAAGTTTGCAGCGGAAAAATACCAAATGAGTTAAGTACAAAGCATAGTTAACTATTACAAGTTGGGATAACAATAGAAATTCTAAGTCTTGATGGCAGTCTTCTATTCAGTCTCTTCCTCGAGAATTTCTTCGTCTTAGGCTGGTGGCTCGTTCTCTGGTTTAAAAAGGAAAAAGGTGGGGTGAGACAAAGGGTCTCAGTGAGTGGGTGATCGTGTGCGAGTGTGGCTCTTTCCTTTGAAAATTTTTAAGTGGTGCATGATTTTATCAATTATGAGAAAGTGGAAACAGTTACAATTACATCGGGATTTTATAAAAACAATAATCATTATGTAGTTGTAATATTATAATCCTGTCCCCATGGACGGATGTCAAGTCAAGCAGTCAGTCAATCAGTCGATCAGTCAATCCACTTTTGAATCCTGCCGATGTGGAATTTGAATTCTAGACTCTCCTTATTACTCCTAGCAATATAGGCCGTCGCCCCAAGATTTGGACCGTCGCCCCAATAGCTGAGCCTTCGCTCTCACACTTAGCGTGTGCTTCCTTATCTCTTATCTGGGCTCGGTGGGTCAATACCCGGATCACACCATAATCGCGATTGTACCCCAAGTTCTACGACCCAGGTCCCTCGGAACACAACGTTCCTCGGTTATGGGAATAGGAAACAACGGTAGCCTCGTTCATGAACCGCAGCCGCGCTGCTCGATTCAAGACTTGGTCTAACCGTCCCGACTTAATTTGGGACTCTAGAGGTGGATCCTACAACTCAAGAGGTGGCCCCCGGATTGTAGGTCGGCTCTCTATTTCGTATGGGCTCAAGAGGTGGCCCCCGTCCGTCGACGTGGCACTTTGTCCCGATAGAGTTAGAGGCGGACCCGTATGTGGCACTTTGTTTGTATAGGACTTAGTTCCCGGACAGTCACAATTATCAATTTGACGCATTTCACAAGTAGCACGTAAACATTCGGTCAGTGAGGTTAATAGCGTCTTTTGATTAAGTATGGAATATGGTTAATTATATTTGTGGCACGGTAATACGGAATAGGACTTGTATATAAATTCGAAAATATACTTAATAATTTATTAACGGTCTGATGGGTTTAGGTCAAATATATTATATGGATAGGTTCGATGAAACGAAAACGAGGTTTACCTGAAATAAGTTGAAAGGGCGTTTTTACCCTTAGGTTCAAGCCTAAGCGTTTGGAGTATGAAACGAAATCGGATGGTTATGAAAATTTATGAGGAAGCCAAAAATACTTCCTCGACTTCATATTTAAGGAAAAATTCGGAAATTTCCAGTTTCGGGACTGAAATTTTCAGAAATTACTGTATCGCCCCAAAACTTAAGAATATCGTTCCGAGGCTTATAGAGCTATGAATTTAGCTCGGAATTTAACGAAATTTTACGAGATGACTCGTGATAAACCTAGAATTCCAGATTTGTGAAAATTTCAGAAAAAATCGGACTTGGTCCAGACTTTTTGTTTTCTTGCATTTTGACCCCGAAATTATTTTAAAATTGCAATTTGGACTAATAAGTTTAGATATCGAACTCCGAATCACTAGAAACTTTATGGACAGCCCATACATGATATAATATGTACTGTCCAAGGTCCAGAATATTTTATTTTCGTAAATTTCAGTTTAGTACCCAATCTTTAAGAAATTACGAATTATGCCGAGAAGTTCCATTTACTCGTTTCAAGTCCCGTTTTGGCCACAAATAATTTATTCACATACCATATATTAGTCAATATAATATAAGTTCCAGATTTTTGGATAGAGTTTACAAGAAATTACGAAGAAGTCATGAAATTTTAATTTTTCACATAATCGAACTTTATCTACCAAATCGGTGGTAACTTGAACCCGTAAAAATATAATGCATGTTAATATAGCCATATATATAAATCTCAAAGGCATGCATTTACATAAAATTTCAGATTCATACATGCTTTGTAAAAATCATATTTCTTGAAACTTAAAATTCAAGAAAGACAAGAGATATAATCCCAAATACAAAATCCATGGTATATATATATATATATATATATATATATATATATAAAAGTAAACATGCATGTCTCAACATGTTCCTCAACAATATATTTATGAAATTTTCAGAATTAAACATGCATCACAAAACCATAAATTTTCATAATTAAACATGCATCTCGAAAGTTGAAAGACAATTTCTCCGCTTCAGCTCTACTTGGTTCGGCCGAAACATCATACGCCAAGGATGTGTATTTTATTTGCATGTTATGGTTTTAGTTAGCTAAGGAAGATTATAATCATAAATTATGGAAGAAGGTGTGGGAGTTGAATTACCTATTTTCTTGTTGAACTTCTTCTTCCCCCTCTCACTACTTGAGCTCGGCCCTCTCCCTCTTCCTCACAATGCAGATTTTTTTTTTAAAGTGTAAAGGGTGGATATTTCTAAGTGTAGGTATTTATATGATATTTTTAGGGCTTGGGGAAGTGTTGTTGAAGGGAAGACTAATGCCATGTGTCTAAGGTGTTTTATGAGGGTGTCTTGCATGGGGGACATGAGGGCTCTAGAAACCACACATTATTCTTCCTCTTTTTCTTCCCTTGGCCGCCCATATGTGTGTGTGTGTGTGTATCATCTTTTTTTTTATTAATTTAAGAGTATAATTATAATTGTAATAGTTGGTAATTTAATTAGTTGGGTTAGGCTAGTTAGTTAGTTGTAAAGTATGTTGGGTTGAGCCCAATCTATTAAGTTTTATGTTTTAGATCTTGGCCCATTAGTCATTTCAGTATGTTATTTAATTAATATATGTGCTAAATATTTAATAAAATTTAAATTTAGGCGATTAACAATTAATCGATCGAAACATCAAGGGGTTCGTAACAAAATTTATTCATAACAATGAGATGATATATTACAACTATATATACTAAGTCAACCTCTAGATCGGGGGTGAGCTCGAGCCTCTTGGGGGTACTCAGGACATGGGACGATCCCCCTCGTGTGCGTGTGTGGAAAAAAAATGTCTAACACTTGCATGATTTTTTTTTTGTGGGATTTTACACTCCTACTATAGCCCAACTTCCCATATTAAGCCATTCCTAATATGGTTGAGTTTACTTATATCAATTCAATCCACTAAAGAAATAATATTGCACTTCCAACCTAAATACCAATTTGCGAAATCAGGCTCCTTATTTAAATACATTATTTCTTGTGTTTAAGATATATAATGTCCATTACTTAATTTAAACTACTGACAACTTTAATAAATTAATTTCTTATCCAAGAGTAGTACCACTCGAACCTTATTATTATATCACAATTAAGTCCACCTGCAGGGTTTAATAAAATAATCATTATCGAGCTCCTCAAGGGGACATCGCCAACCTGCATGAGTCGGTACACAATTTCTAGTTATAATAATTATCATATAAATAATACTATTGCCTAAGATACAAAACATATTGAGTCAATCACTCTGACTCTCACCCATGGTAAATCAAAGCAATAAATATTATAAATACACAATTAAATATTATATACTTAGAAGTAAGAGATAATAATTATCCGAAATTTACGTTCTTCTTACAGTTAGTACAGAAGACAATATCTCACTGCGATCTAGTTCAATGTATGCAAATATGCTAATGCATGTTAATAGTCAAGACCAACTAATCTCAAACATACATTATAACCTTTCATATACTTTGTCTAGTAATTACATAGATTGTGAACTATTATATTATCTTGCACCAATAATGTGATCTTCCGTGTGACACCAACACACCACATTATCTAAAATATAAAATAATTAGACAATAAATTTGCATAACCATAACATGAATAAATATGCAAAACATGTGATTAAATATAATTAATATTCTCGTAGGTAGTTAAAGTGAAATAAGGTAATACCATAAAGTATGCTTTGCAGTATACAACCCTAATATCTGTAACACCCCAAACTAGGCGGATATTACAGTGCCGTGGACCCCCGACTGGGACCCACCAGGCGAGTGAAAATGAATGAAATACACAGGGTAAATGTAGTACCGAACCACATTACATCATTAATTACTCCGATGAGGAGTTTCATACAACACACCCAAGATAATACAGAATACATGTATATTTTATATGAAGATAAAACATACGACACTGAATAAAATGAGTATTCAAACGGAAATAAAATAAGGAAAACATGAGTGAATGAAAAGGACTGGGGCCCCCTACTAGTATCACTGGGACTCCTCGCCGTCAACGTTTTCTTCCCGTGCCTTAGCCTTGCCATGACCTGAAAACAAAATACCCCAACGGGGTCAGTTACACAGAACAACAATCCTCAAGAGTTGAATAATCACAATCCTATTGAAAACATACGCAATCAAACATGCTGTATGAATCAACTAACAGTACGGCTCAAAGGATGGCGCCACACTACGCCCGGGATGGAAATGTGTCCGTGCACAAGCCACCAACGAGTATCGATCGAATACACGTGTGGTCTTGTATCTAATCAGTCTCACGAAGTAATCGTCTCGTGTGCACAGTCCAATGTGAGGTCAACTACCAACACACGACTTTATATGTGCCCGACATGAAAATCCTACACATACCAACCGGCACGCCAGTATGACCCGGAATACCACGATATAACAAAAGTGACATCAAAAATAAATAATGACTCACCGAGATGAAATGATAGTGAAATGAATGATATCTCAATGAAATGACTGGAACCGTCGTTCCTCGTGAATGAAGTGATTAATTGACAATTACAAGTCTCAATACGGTTAATACATTATGAATGAATTATGATTATGAATGAACAACAACGAAACGAATCAATATCCTTTTAACCGAGTATGAATTAACTTACATAACACCGGTGAACAACGTCCTTCCACGAACAAACATCCTAAATGAAATGTCGGTCGCTCGAACAACCTTGAATAACACAATTACCAACAATCCATTCAACGTACGAATCAAACACGAATATAACGAACTCAAAATGTCGATACGACTAAACCAAGTTCATTGGGGCATTATATCGAACACGTTGTAACTAATCTTCGATTGTATATAATCAATCCTCAATTATACAAATATTGAATCCCCAAGGAGTGTTTCAACCGACAAAACATCTTCAATACCATCAAAAATCCAATATGAATATCCAAATTCGTGATTACATCGACATCTAATTGAAAACCCCCAAATCCAAATCAATATTCAAAGTGTTCTTGAATAATCCCTATTAATCCGATGATAATCCTTAACAATTCATAATCACAAGTATATCACTTCATATATCATGATTATCACATCCAAAACATCATATCCCAACTCAAAATCGAAATTCAAGATGTTGAAGAATTTACCTTTGAAGATCCAAACACTTTGATTCGATGAACACGCGTTAGATCGACGATCCGAGCTTCACAACCGAATGAAGATGATGAAAATCGAGTACTCAAGTGATTGATGATGAAAAATTTCTCCCACATACCCTCTCTCTTGGAACTACGATGAAGAAATAGTGAAAATGAGGAAATACCGTCGGTCCACTTATATAAGTCCCAGGGACGCACGACCAACCCGCACGACCAAGTGTCCGTGCATCCGGTCGTGCGTGAGGCTTCTGCCGGCTATAGCTCTCCGCGCACGAGTAGTAACTCGTGTGGCCTGCTCGTGCGGCCCTGACTCGAACGCTGGGCCTCCTGCCCAGTACAGCCGCAATACACGAGCACCACGCCCGAGCAGTTGCTCGTGTGGCCTGCTCGTGCGGCACTGCCTCGACCACTGGGTCTCCTGCCCAGTCCAGCCGCAACACACAAGCGCCGCGCACGACCAGATGCTCGTGCGGCCTGCTCGTGCGGCACTGACTCGGCCGCTGGGTCTCCTGCCCAGTCTAACCGTAACGCACGAGCGCGACGCATGACCAGATGCTCGTGTGGCCTGCTCGTGCGGCCCTGCTCGACAAGCAGTTCAGCCTATAACGATGCACCGAGTACAAAAATCACAGAATTCGAGAAGTACGGGGGTAAAAGCACGAGTAACGCAATTCTTACGCCGAACGGTGAACACAATTGAATGAGTATGAATGATGAGTGATTATTAATGAATGAAAATTACTGAGTGACAATTACTGATTAAAAATGACTGAATTACAACCGGGTATTACATACTCCCCCCTTAAAAAGAGTTTCGTCCCAGAAACTAAGGGTCAAACAACTCGGGATGACTCTCCCGCATACTATCTTCGGTTTCCGAAGTAGCCTCTTCGACTCCGTGCCTAGACCACTGAATCTTGACCAAGGGAATCGTCTTGTTCCTCAACTATTTGATTCACCACTCTAAGAGTCGTATAGGACGCTCCTCATATGAATGATCATCGGCGATCTCGATTTCGTCGAACTGAAATATGTGGCTCGAGTTGGCAAAATACTTCCGTAACTGAGATACGTGAAACACATTATGAATTCGTCTCAACGTCGGAGGTAGGGCCAATCGATAAGCTAGCTCGCCTACTCGATCCAAAATATCAAACGGTCCAATGAATCTCGGACTCAACTTTCCCCTCTTCCCAAAACGGAAGATACCACGACTCGAGGATACCTTGACCAAAACATGGTCACCTGTCTCGAAATCTAATGGTCGACGACGATTATCTGCATAAGATTTCTGTCGACTCTGAGCGGTCAACAAACGACTCCTGATCAAAGCTACCTTCTCACGGGCGGCTATAAGCATATCGGGCTCGGTTTCGATTGATTCTGATAAGTCATCCCAACACAAAGGATATCGACAACGACGACCGTACAAGGCCTCGTAAAGTGCCATCTTAATCGAAGCATGCCAACTATTATTGTACGTGAACTCGATCAATGGTAGTTGGGCTTCCCAATCTTCTTTCCAATCGAGAACACATGCCCTCAACATGTCCTCCAAAGTCTGAATAGTCCCCTCCGATTGTCCATCGGAATGAGGATGAAAAGCTGTACTGAGATTAAGCTGAGTTCCCATAGCACGATGAACTGATTTTCAAAAATGAGACACGAATCGTCCGTCACGATCGGAAACGATACTTTTAGGAGTACGTGCAATCTCACTATCTCTTTGATAAACAACTGGGCAAGTTTCTCGGGACCCCACGTATCCTTAATCTCAAGGAAATGAGCTGATTTAGTTAAGTGATCCACAATTACCCAGATTGTATTCATGCCACGACGACTCATCGGCAAACTCGTGATGAAGTCCATTGAAATATCCTCCCACTTCCACTCTGGAATAGGGAGAGGTTTCAGCATACCTGCCAGTCGCTGATGTTCTATCTTGACTTGCTGACAGGTCAAACATACCGAAACAAATTCCGCGACTTCTCGCTTCATATTACTCCACCAGTAATTTTGTTTCAAGTCTTTATACATCTTGCTAGACCCCGGATGAACGGAATAAGGGGTAGCCCGAGATTCTCTCAAAATCGAGTTTTTCAACTCGTCATTCGCCGGTACGCATAACCGATTCTTAAAACGCAAAAGTCCATCCTCGTGGACCACAAACCCGGGGGCTTTCCCCTGAGTCACATCCTCTCGAATGCGTAACAGAAATGGGTCCGAACCCTGATTCACCCCGATCGCCTCCTCAAGTGGCGATGAAGTCTCCAACGTACAAAGTTGCCCTTGTACTCGCTGTAACGAGACCTCAATCTTGGGTCTCAGAAATTCCTGCTGAAGTTCCCTCTGAACTGTTAATCGAGCAAGCATCTGCTCCTGAATGGACTTACGACTCAAGGCGTCAGCGACAACGTTCGCCTTGCTCGGGTGGTATAATATCTCAATATCATAATCTTTGATTAGTTCCAACCACCGCCTCTGTCGCATATTTAACTCCTTCTGAGTAAATATATACTTTAAGCTCTTATGATCGGTGAATATCTGACAGGTAACACCATAAAGATTATGACACCAAATCTCCAATGCGAACACCACGGCTGCTAGCTCCAGGTCGTGGGTCGGATAATTTACCTCGTAAGGTCTCAATTGCCGTGAAGCATAAGCAATAACTTTCCCATTCTGCATGAGTACACATCCAAGACCCTGTCCGGACGCATCACTATAGACCACAAATCCTTCCGTCCCTTGCGGTAAAGAAAGGACAGGTGCTAAAATTAACCGGCTCTTGAGTTCCTCAAAACTCTGTTGACACGCGTCGGACCACGTGTATTTCTTATCTTTCCTTAAAAGGTTCGTCATAGGTTGAGCGATTTTAGAAAATCCTTCCACAAATCGCCGATAATAACCATCTAATCCGAGGAAACTTCGGATTTCCTTAACATTCTTCGGAGGTTGCCAATCTCGGATAGCCTCCGTCTTCTGAGGGTCGACACGAACTCCGTCTGATGAAATTACATGTCCGAGAAACGTCACTTCGGACATCCAGAATTCACATTTGGAAAACATCCCATAAAGTTGCTCTCGTCTCAACACGTCGAGCACCTGATGAAGGTGGGACTCATGCTCCTCCCGGTCACGAGAATAAATCAAAATGTCATCAATGAATACAACCACGAACCAATCCAAATAGTCGATGAAAACCCGATTCATTAACTCCATGAACACCGCAGGTGCATTAGTTAACCCAAACGGCATTACCACAAACTCATAATGACCATAGCGTGTTCGGAACGCCGTCCTAGCAATATCCGACTCTCGGATTCGCAACTGATGATACCCAGATCTTAAATCGATCTTGGAAAATACTGAAGCTCCCTGAAGTTGATCCAAAAGATCATCAATACGGGGTAGGGGATATTTATTCTTGATCGTCACCCTGTTCAGCTCTCGGTAATCAATACACAAACGAAAAGAACCGTCCTTTTTCTTGACAAATAATACCGGTGCTCCCCACGGAGACGCACTCGGTTGGATATAACCCTTCTCGGTCAAATCCTCCAATTGATTCTTTAGTTCCAGCATTTCAGTCGGGGCCATCCGATACGGTGCCTTCGATATTGGATATGTACTAGGCTCTGACTCAATCGTGAATTCCACATCTCTCTTTGGAGGCAAACCAGGTAACTCGTCTGGAAATACATCGGCATCTTCTCTCACTACCGGAATATCCGCCAACATTATTGATTATTTTTCGGTCTTAGTCATATAACACCAATAACCGACACACCCCTGATTGAGTAATTTCACTGCTTTCATCATATTAATAACTCTACCGGAACAGCTGGGATTACCTCCCTGAAATACACATTCGACCCCATCGTCTGAAATAATAGTGACCAAACGCTTACGGACGCTAATGACGGCATCGTGACGATCCATCCAATCAATACCCAGAATGACGTCATCTCTCGGAAAATCTACCACGATTAGGTCTGCTAACCAATCACGGCCATGAAGCTAAATCGGACAATCCTTAATCTCACGATTCCCGATAATTCTTCTACCATCAGGTAGACCGATGACAAAAGGCTCACAACTAGTAGCACTACCCAGACGTAGTCTACTCAAACATGATTCGGAAATGAAATAATGTGATGCACCAGTATCAAAAAGGGTACACACATGTTGAGATAGAATATCGAGTGTACCTGAGATCATCCGGGCCTCTGGATCGTCGGTCTTCTTCATCTCGTAAATTCGGGGCTTATCGGCCCCCGAACCGGATGCTCCCGTCTGATAGCTCTTGGATCTGCTTTTGTTAGCTCCTCTCGTCTTAAACGACGCGGACTGAGTGGCCTGATTCGGAACCACTGACTATTTTCAGGCATAAGATGTCGCCGGAGTGGGTTTGGAGTCCCTTCGGCAAAAACGGTCCCTATGCCCCGCAATTCCACAGTTATGGCATGTGACAGTCTGCCTCGGACACTTGGTACTGAAATGACCCTGTTCTTCACAGTTGAAACAGGTGATGGCCGAACTGGCCGCTCGGGACTGAGATTCCGCGGGTCTAGGCACCATAGAAGGTCGCTCAGAAAAAGTAGAGCCCGCATGAGGTTTCTTGAAAGTGGCCTGACTGCCGTCAGACTGATTACGATTCTTTGACTTCTTGCCAGCAGATGAAGGTTGCTGCTTCGCAATCTCCTTAGCAGTAAGCTCATAAGTAAGAGCTTTCTCTATGAATTCGGTCAGGGTGGTGCAATTATGATTAAGCAACTGCATTCGCATACGGGGTTTCAGCCTCTTGCTGAAATACTTAATCTTATCCGCCTCGGAGTGAATGATAGATGAGGCGAAAGGAAGAAGTTCCTGAAATTTCTCGGCGATGGCGAGAACATCATCTTCCGCTGAGGGGTCAGGAGTGAGTAATTCTGATAGCTTGGCCTCCCTGAGTGGGGCCGGATAATACCTCTCCATCATGAGAGTCTTGAATTGATACCAAGTACAAAATCCGTCGGTTGGCTTCAACGATAACCACCATGAATGTGCGCCCTTACCAAGATAGTAAGCCGCAACTGAAACTTTGTGTCCCTCAGGACAGTCCACCACAGCAAACAGTTTCTCGAAATGCTCAAGCCAATGAATGATATCCGCCAGTTCAGATAAACCCTCTAGGTGGCCTTTGGCGAGAGATGTCGCCAATGATACTGCTCACACCCCTCTCTTGCCTCTGAGGTGCGGCGGAGGAGCCTGTTGATTCTGAGTAGCTGAGTTATGCATCGTCTCCATCAGTTGTGTCATCTGAGTCATTTGGGCCATCATGCCCTGCATAAAAGCGAGTGGATCAACCCGAACACCTTCTGACTGAGCTGTGTCCCGGGTACGACTCCCTGATAATGAATGATTACGCCCGGTTGAATGAGTGGCAGCATCACTGCTCGATGAATTAGCATTATTCCTAGCATTCGCACGTGTATTCACACGAGCTCTCGGGTTTCGGCCAGCACCGCGGCCTCTTCCCCCACGTCCTCTGCCAGCTCTTTCCATACTGAAGTGGGAAAGTCACGCAATGATTATATATCTCTCATGAATATCACATAATGATTACGTTATGAAATGATGAAAATGAGCATACGTGCTCAAACACAATGATTACATGAATGATCAACTGAGGTGACGTGATTATCTGATTAAATTCTTGAAATGGTTATTTTGAACAAGTTAACATGATTAATGATACGATCCCAAAGATCAACAACTGAACAATGAAATGAACTGAGTGGTTAATGAGTTAACATGATCGACATGATTACAAATGAAAATGATAAATTAGGAAATCTTACTGTTCCTTGGTCTGAAGGGCTCGGCTCTTGCACAGGTCACACGTGACGCGAAAGTCCAATGATACTAGTCTGATGAACGATGATTTCAAATGAGACATGACTCGGAAGGTAGTATTCAAAACCACGCTCCGATACCAACTCTATAACACCCCAAACTAGGCGGATATTATAGTGCCGTGGACCCCCGACTGGGACCCACCAGGCGAGTGAAAATGAATGAAATACACAGGGTAAATGTAGTACCGAACCACATTACATCATTAATTACTCCGATGAGGAGTTTCATACAACACACCCAAGATAATACATAATACATGTATATTTTATATGAAGATAAAACATACGACACTGAATAAAATGAGTATTCAAACGGAAATCTGCAGCGGAAATAAAATAAGGAAAACACGAGTGAATGAAAAGGACTGGGGCCCCCTACTAGTATCACTGGGACTCCTCGCCGTCAACATTTTCTTCCCGTGCCTTAGCCTTGCCATGACCTGAAAACAAAATCCCCTAACGGAGTCAGTTACACAGAACAACAATCCTCAAGAGTTGAATAATCACAATCCTGTTGAAAACATACGCAATCAAACATGTTGTATGAATCAACTAACAGTACGGCTCAAAGGATGGCGCCACACTACGCCTGGGATGGAAATGTGTCCGTGCACAAGCCATCAATGAGTATCGATCGAATACACATGTGGTCTTGTACCTAATCAGTCTCACGAAGTAATCGTCTCGTGTGCACAGTCCAATGTGAGGTCAACTACCAACACACGACTTTATATGTGCCCGACATGAAAATCCTACACATACCAACTGGCACGCCAGTATGACCCGGAATGCCACGATATAACAAAAGTGACATCGAAAATCAATAATGACTCACCGAGATGAAATGACAGTGAAATGAATGATATCTCAATGAAATGATTGGAACCGTCGTTCCTCGTGAATGAAGTGATTAATTGACAATTACAAGTATCAATAAGGTTAATACTTTATGAATGAATTATGATTATGAATGAACAACAACGAAAGGAATGAATATCCTTTTAACCAAGTAAGAATTAACTTACACAACACCGGTGAACAACGTCCTTCCACGAACAAACGTCCTAAATGAAATGTCGGTCGCTCGAAAAACCTTGAATAACACAATTACCAACAATCCGTTCAACATACGAATCAAACACGAATATAGCGAACTCAAAATGTCGATACGACTAAACCAAGTTCATTGGGGCATTATATCGAACACATTGTAACCAATCTTCGATTGTATATAATAAATCCTAAATTATATAAATATAGAATCCCCAAGGAGTGTTTCAACTGACAAAACATCTTCAATACCATCAAAAATCCAATATGAATATCCAAATTCGTGATTACATCGACATCTAATCGAAAACCCCCAAATCCAAATCAATATTCAAAGTGTTCTTGAATAATCCCTATTAATCCGATGATAATCCTTAACAATTCATAATCACAAGTATATCTCTTCATATATCATGATTATCACATCTAAAACATCATATCCCAACTCAAAACCGAAATTCAAGATGTTGAAGAATTTACCTTTGAAGATCCAAACACTTTGATTCGATGAACACGCGTTAGATCGACGATCCGAGCTTCACAACCGAATGAAGATGATGAAAATCGAGTACTCAAGTGATTGATGATGAAAAATTTCTCCCACAAACCCTCTCTCTCAAAACTATGATGAAGAAATAGTGAAAATGAGGAAATCCCGTCGATCCACTTATATAAGTCCCAGGGACGCACGACCAACCCGCACGACCAACTGTCCATGCATGCGGTCATGCGTGAGGCTTCTGACGGCTACAGCTCTTAGCGCACGAGCACCGCGCACGAGCAGTAACTCGTGTGGCCTGCTCGTGTGGCCCTGACTCGAATGCTGGGCCTCCTGCCCAGTACAGCCGCAACACACGAGCACTACGCCCGAGCAGTTGCTCGTGTGGCCTTCTCGTGCAGCACTGACTCGACCACTGGGTCTCCTGCCCAGTCCAGCCGCAACACACGAGCGCCGCGCACGACCAGATGCTCGTGCGACCTGCTCGTGCGGCACTGACTCGGCCGCTGGGTCTCCTGCCCAGTCCAACCACAACACACGAGCGCCACGCACGACCAGATGCTCGTGCGGCCTGCTCGTGCGGCCCTGCTCGACAAGCAGTTCAGCCTATAACGATGCACCGAGTACAAAAATCATAGAATTCGAGAAGTACGGGGGTAAAAGCATGAGTAACGCAATTCTTACGCCGAACGGTGAACACAATTGAATGAGTATGAATGATGAGTGATTATTAATAAATGAAAATTACTGAGTGACAATTACTGATTAAAAATGACTGAATTACAACCGGGTATTACAACATTGAACCCCTAGAAGCCGTATGGGTTGCCGGGTGATACTCAATTATCAGACTACTAGGAGTATACAGTTTAAACTTAGATAGTTCAGTGAGCCAAATAAACTGAATGGGTTGAATGCAAGTGAAGTAGGGGTAAGAGAAGATCGAATCATCTAGATGGGTTGGTTTTAGACACCACTTTATAAATAATGATAGAATAGAAACCGAATGGGTAGCCCTCTATTAAGCTTTGTAAAGAACTCAATCACCACTATGAAGACAACCTTGACTTCTGGATTCCACATGGGAGTGCTTAATGCCGATAAAATAGTGGGAGCTAAATTATGAATATAGAAATTCCACAAAATTCTTTACTTAGATCATAATTAAACAATTACCAACAAATCTTATATTATTCTCTACAGTAAAACAAACAAAAAACTCTTAAAATGACAATGAATCCACTCACTATTTTACTCGTGGAAAAACTCTTACTGGACTCAACTTTATGGACTGGCTCCACAATCTGAGGAGAGTCCTTAGTACGGAGTCGCTGGGTTATGTCGGACATACCACCGGATCCTACAAGGAGGCTAATTAGGAAGAAGTTGATGCCATGAAAAATTGGTTAAAGATGATGATTGTCCATGCTTTCATGATGGCCTCAATGAAAAATGAGTTTCAGAGGCCTCATGAGAAAATGCCTTCTTTAAGGGCGATTCTGGCACATCTTGTTGAGATCTATAGGGAGCACAGTCAAACGGATCGGTATAAGATATTGAAGTAGTTGTTTGGTGCTCGAATATCTTTCTGTACCCCACATTTGGGATTGAACTTCTTCTTGCCCTTTTTTTTATTGTTCTTAGACCTCCAAAGCCCTGAAAAAATTACAAGTGCAGCCTCATCCGGCCTAATCTTTATATGCGACTGTGCCTTACTTAGTTTGTTCATCAACCCAGCTAGGTTGCAAGTAATTTCATTGCAGTTAAAGTTCATAATAAACTGAGAGAAATAATCAGGAAGTGATTGCAGGAGGTATGGAGAGAAGTATGCATCCTGAAGAGCCTCCAATGTTTTGATCATGGCCAAGAAGACATATATATGCCGCAAATGTAGTGAGCTAGGCCACCGGAGGAGGCACTGTCCAAAATTTGACCACAATACATCTTCAGGTTCGGAACTGCTAGTTTCGAAAACAAATTATTGAGCAATTGTTTATTCTACTTCTTGGATACTTGATTCTGGGGCGAGTCCTCACATATGAATGAATCAGGATTTGAAACGAAGTACGAATCTTAGAGCTAGAGAAGTGATGGAGATAGTCGGCATTAGGCATAAAAACACAATATCATAGGTCTAGTAGAGCTTCTCAATTACCTGAAACGTATGGCTATATGCAAGAGGAACTAGGTGTCCATGAGATGACAGAAAGTACTCAAGAGAATGATCCCTCTACGTATGACCAAGCGATGGTGGATGTGGACTCCACAGAATGGAAAAAGCTATGGAAGTTGAGATAGACTCAATGCATGCTAATCAGGTCTAGACTTTCGTAGATCGTCCCAAGGGAATATTGCCTATTGGAAACAAGTGGATCTACAAAAGAAAGACTGATGGAGATGGAAAGGTTGATACCTATAAGGCAGGCTTGTGGCTGTTAGGGTTGTATACATCAAAGCATACTTTATGCTTGTATTACCTAATTTCCCGTTCTTTATCTATGAGAATATTTAATTCATTTGTCACATGTTCTGCATATTTATTCACGCTATGGTTATGCAAATATTGTCTAAATTACTTTATATTGTAGATAATGTGGTGTGTCGTGTCACACAAAATATTACATTATCGGTTCCTTATATAGTAATAATTAGTTCACAACATATATAATATTAGATCGTTATATGAGAGGTTGTAGTATATACTTGAGATTGGTTGGTCTTGACCATTAGCATATATTAGCGTATTCAGTATACGCTGAACAGGATCGAGGTGAGATAGATTCTTCTGTACTGACTATAAGAAGAAGGTACATCTCGGACAATTATTATTTCTTAATTCTAGTGATTAATATTTAATTATATATATTTAATATTTATTGTTTTGATTTATCATGGGTGAGAGCCAAAATGATTGACTCAATATGCTCGATATTTTGGGCAATATTATTATTATTTATATAATAATTAATATTATAGCTAGAAATCGTGTCCCGACCAGTCGGGTTGATCATGTCCCTTGAGGCACTCGAAAGGATTATTATATTAAACCATGCAGGTGGAATTAATTTTACGATATAATTATAAAACTCGAGTGGTATACTCATGTATAACACATTAATTAATTAAAAGTTTCCAGTAGCTTAATTAATTAATGGACATAGAATATCTTAAACACGGGAAATAATTAATTCAAAAGGGAGCCCAATTTCGTAATTTGGGATTTTGGTAGAAAGTGCAATATCAACCTTTTAGTGGATTAAGTTGATATTAATAGAGTCATTATATTAGGAAGAGTCCTAATATTGGAAAGATAATATCTATTGGGAGTCCTTACCTTATCCTCCTTAAGGTCCCTAGAGTAGCCCAAAACACCTATAAAAGGAGTACATGGGGGGGGGGGCATTTTTTCACTCTTCTTGGAACAAGAAATTTTCGATTTTTCTTCAAAGTTTGTGTTTAACTGTGGATCTTGACTTGTGTCTTGGATTCCACAATTTAGCTAATACAATATTTTTCTAAATACTAAAATATTCAAGAAAAATAGAGAGAAAATTCGTAAGGTATTTCTTTGGAAAAATTTCGGCCGATCCATATTGCTCTCCGAGTAGTCCGGTAGATTGTTGCCCACACGACATCTGGATATAGGCGGAATATACTCTAGAAGATCTTGAGGTAGAAATACAGGAAGATCAAGGAAGAGTACAAGGAGGAGTTCGATCAACAAAAAAAGGGATTTTTCTACCACTTCGTTTCAAAGGTATGAATTACCAATTCTACTGCGTAAATACGTATATTTAAATTATTAATTAGTCTGTTTAATTAATTAATTGACAAGCCTAAATAGATCCGCTTTGTTGGTTAGTTTATGAAACCAATTCTATTCATCCAATCAATCTCGCTTCCGCTGCGTTTTATATTCCAACAATTGGTATCGGAGACGATCTTTAGGTTCTGTTCAATTTAATTAATTTGTGATTAATTTGCTAGCAATTTAAATATTCATATGGTATGATGTTTGGAATATTTTTGCTAGAAATTGTCTTGCTGGTGAATATGGTCCAATTATCATGGCTATGTGATTTTTTATTTATTTACGCGTTTTGGTAATTTGGCCCGGTTTTGAGGCATGTATAAAGTTTTTTCCCATGAGAGAATACACGGGTAGAATATGATTTATTTTTCCTTGTAATTTTGTTGTAAATTCGATGTATTTTATTTGGTGTAAAATTGTAATCGAATTGGAATACACAAACTACCGAAGGAAAAGAATTCCAGCGCAAAAAGGAGTTCTGATCGGACAAACCGACCGAGACCAGGCTGCTATCAATCGGGACTCGGCCACTATAGGCGGTCTCGGCCGAAGGACTGACCTGTCGCGGGTCGTCCAGGGGCAAGCTGCCGGGCCGCGGGTCGGGTTGGGCAGCGGGTCGGCCCTGTTCGGGAAGGTTTGTTTCGGTGTATGGTCCTATTCGTTTATCCGCCGTTCGTTGCGTCCGTTGGAGCACAATAATCTAAATTTGGAAATTTCTTGTGCAATTAATTTTGCATGGAAGAAAGTTTCTAAATTTGGCAATTTTTGTGTCCCAACCGGGATGAGGTGACGAGATGTTTGAAGCAGTGGGAGCAAAAGAGCCAAGTATTTTCTTGTTATTCAAACGAGGAATAAAAGCCATGATAATTGGATTTAATTATCCAGTTTCAATTATTTGTTGGTTTTACTGTTTGATCTATGACATGTATGGATATATGCGTGATATGTTTCTTGCATGTTAGGACGAGAAAATTAAAAACCTTATTTTTCAAAATAACTAAGTGATTTTAATAATTGATTTTTTTTAATATCAAGTTGGCCTCCATAATTGGTTTAAATTGTGAAATAATTAGCATGCGCGTTGACATTAGAGTCTTCCTCCACATCGGATGTGCTGATTATTAGCTCACTAGTTTTAAACTTCGATTAGATAACAAAATGGTGAATGTTATTTTTTATGATAGGACCTCTCCATTTGTAGGACTATTATCATTAAATAATATTCTAAGGTTTATTAAATTATGGTGTTCACTTAGGTGTATTAATTAATAAGCTCCCCATCGGAGTCTATGTTAATTTAATACATGGCCAAAATGAACCAACTATTAATTTTACTTGTCAAAACGCATCTTGACTAGATAGTAAAATTAAAGACGTTAAAATCTACTTGAAAAATGTATATGTAAACGTCCACACTAACGTGGCTTGCATGTGCGGTTTTTTGAGGTGTTGGTTGACTACATATATATTGTGTTTTAAGGTTTTTCAATATATTTTGCGTCGAATTATGTGATGAATGGTGTTTTAATTTTATTCTTAGATGTCTTTCAATCCACTAGCTGTTACTCTCAAAGAAAATAAACTTGATGGCACTAACTTTGCCGACTGGAAAAGAAATCTTGACATTGTCCTGACTGGCGAGGGGCATAAATTTGTGTTAACTGAGGAGAGCCCTCTGGAACCAGAAACGGATGCCAATCCTGAAGAGTTGGATGAATTTCGAAAATGGAAAAAGTCTGTTGAGATGGTTTGCTATTAAATTTTGGCTTCACTGACAAATATATTGCAGCATCAGCATCAGACGATGGCCTCAGCCGCAGAGATGATGAAAAATCTCACCGAGATGTTTGGTCATCAGAACCGGGCGGCTAGGCAAAATGCAATGAGGGTGTTGATGACAACCCAAATGTCTGAAGGGACTCCAGTAAGGGATCGTGTTCTGAAAATGATGTCTCATTTGAACGAACTGAGCATACTGGGGGCCACTATCAATGCCGAGTCGCAGGTTGATATTATCTTGGGCAGCTTGCCAAGAAGCTTTGAGCAGTTCCGCCTTAATTACAATATGAATCGTAGGATTTACACTTTGGCGGAACTTCTGACAAAGCTTCAATCTGCTGAAGGTCTCTTCAAACAAGGTTATCATCAAATTCTTGCGGCAACCGGTGCTAGTTCTTCAAAACCCAAATGGGGAAAGAAGAAAACAGTCGCTGAAGCAAGTGGCAACCTTCAAAGCTAAGGGCAAGGCTCCTCAGTCCAAGGCTCCTCAGTCTGAGGCAAACAAAAAGCCAAAGGGCAAATGCTATAAGTGCGGTCTGAAGGGGCATTTCAAGAGTGACTACCCTAAGAAAGGTACGTCTCATGCACTAGTAGTCAAAACATGTTTGGCTGCCTGTTCTATCACTTCGTGGATAGTAGATTCGGGCTCCACTGATCATGTTTGTTATTGTAACAGCCCAAAAAAACCATCCGGGATATTACATCGCCGTGGATCCCACGCTAGAACCCACCAGGCTAAAAACCATTTCAAAAATGTTTAAAAACGCCAAATGGCCGATGACGGTAATATTTTAAATACCCAAAACATTTACCAAAATATAGTTCTCAAATACCATCACAAAAATACCAGTTGAAAATACAAGGCGAAATGCCAAATCTCGACAGTTTTAAAATATAGGCTGAGCCACCACAAAAACGTACTGACAAAAATAGTTTAGGAAAAAGGGTTCAATGAAATAACCCAAGTTTACGAAAAACCCGAAAAGGCATTTAAAATACACACGCTGCTTCAAAATACACATTTGCAGTGGAAATAAAACAACCAGAAATAATACTCAACGCTCAAATACATGCCACAGTCGGTATCACCCGGGAAGCTCACCCCCTTCAAGACCGCTACTAGCTCGATCTCTGATTACCTAAAAATAAAGCCCACGACAGGGTCAGCCACAATACTAAATAATGATATCGATGACATCATCATAAATAATTACATACCAATGAAATAACAAAGTAAGAATACTACCAACGTAATCTTACCGTCATAACCTTACCAATCCATAGCAATCTATAACAAATCAATCCTTACCATGATCCACATTTCGCATTCTTAAATGACGAAATGAACTCAACAATAATCATCTGTACTCTATTCCAAAAATACCAATAATCCTCAAAATATCATTATAACTCATAAGTGTGGAATGAACCATCTGTGCGAAATCCTGTCCGTCGGATTTCACCATCAAATCTCAATCTGGATAAAACCAAATATACACGATATATCTGTAGATCAACTACCACAAAACAATGATAACAAGTCCTGAAACATCGACGTACAGTCTGAATGCTCATACGATCAATAACAATGATCAACCAATAAATCGACCGAGAATATCACTTACATGATAACTCCGATACTACCAAAGAAGGATCGACAATAATCGAGAATACCATCAACATGATAAACTCCAACACGATCAATAAAGGATCAACAATAACCAAGAATACCATCAACAAGGTAAACTCCAAACACGATCAACAAAGGATCAATCAAAAACCGAGAATACCATAAACAAGGTAAACTCCAAACGATCAACAATAATGGATCTCAAAGAAATAACCCCGACTGTCGAACATACCCCTCGGGTGTATGAACAACCAGTCGCAAACCGTCGAACATACCCAACCATAAATGGAGGATGAACGACCAATCAATTATGGCTCAAAGATGGACATCACAGTACGCCGATCCGGAAATGTGTCCGTGCACATGTCCACCCCGTATACGGAATCCAGAATATACGTGGGTCAATGTACCTAATTAGCCTCACGAACTATGTCTCGTGTGCACGGTTCAATGTGGAAATATCAACACATAACCATAGTGTGCCCAGCAAAAAATCCTACACAATGACCAATCGGAACGCAGATATGATTCCAGATATGTCACGATGCAACATGACAACGAAACTCAAAGATTCACATATCCAGTAAGGATCAAAAGACTCACCGAAGTGAACAATGACAGACTGATAAAGAAAAGTCGACACGACTAATCAATATCCAAACAACAATCCTGGGATCATCATCCCCAATCAATGATCAACATGATCAACGATCTCAATACAACAAGTCCTGGGATTAACATCCCCCAACGAATAAATCAAATACGAATCTAATTATATGAAACATCAGCATACAACAATTCATCAGAATAATTATCCTCATAACTGAACAATACTTACATTACCTCAAAGCCGGAGACAATGTCCTTTCCACGAATAAACATCCCTGAACGAATACACAGTTATACGAATAATCTCAAATAAGGTACCGTCCATTCAATACCAATAACCATTTATCTCGATACTCATGTCATCACGATAACTACCCTCGATATCCGACATTCCATATCATAGATCAAAGATAACTCCCATCTCTGTCTTCAATCAAACATAATTAAATCATATATATTATGATTTGTCCCAAACCACAGCATGATAAACAGATCATCATCTCGACAGTTTAAATCTATAATAACATTGCTATATGAATTATAAATGAAATAAAAGCGAAACCATTCATCAAATATTATAAACTGAACAAGTATAAACTTGCCTCGATACCGATACCACGAAGCCGTTACCAATTCCATTGCCTCTGTCTACGAGCTCCTCAGCCCCGACGAAAAGCAATCTACGAACTCTTCAACCTCAACCGCAACACAACGGTCATAATCAACGATCAATTATCACAACCTATTGCAATAATCGAATAACACACATTCAGTAAAAATCAACAACCGACATAACCAACCAATCAAACTCAATGGTTCAACGATACCTTGATCATATACAAAACCGAACAATACAACTCAAACAATTACGAACTCATATCCACAATACAAACCGCATCTCGACAACCCATAAATAACAATCAATATAACCGATCAACAAACCCAACGGTTCCACCATATCCCGATTAAATACAAATCCAAACAACCCAAACCAATCAATCAGGAATTCAAGCCACAACACGATTCATAATCCAATAATCATATCAATAATCAAATTAAACTAATAACAAGGGTCTGAACGTTATCGAGTCCAAATTCAATCTTAAATACGAGTACAAGTTTCCTCTTTGTAAATTTATAATGAAACCAATTACAGATTATCATCATCAATCCAGACAATCCGATTAATTCAACAATATAGATAATCATATTCCAAGGGTTTCAAATAGCACAATCATCATAAGTGAACACTAGTCCAATACGTATGAACTTCCAAATTAAAAGATCAATAATAATCTCATCGAACTCGAAATCATATTCGTATTTTTATACAAATGTTGTACCAAAACACATAACTTAGTTCTAGATATGAATATTCTATATTCATATCCAAAACACCAACACCTCTTAAACACATTCATCATATCAATAATCAGTTCATATCGATATTAAGGATTTCATAACATACTCGATTCCAACTTCAATTCCAAATATGAATCAACAAGACTCTTTCTTGTTCATATTCGTAAATTCATAGAAACAAATACCGGTTATTATCATGAATAATCGTATTCCAAAATTAACCGTAGACTTTATAATTATCCGTCCACCTTATACGACTCGATAGTATTCCAATAATGTACGGATCAAATGTTCTTATGCCAAGCAAACTTGAATTCATACCTTCAATTCAATCTCATAATCTGGTGATCTCAATAACAGTTGATTCGAGCACGAAGCACGTTTAATCAACATATTCAATTCCGAATTCAAACTTAAATTCAACATGATATAATTATCCCTTGTTCATATATATCAATCTCATGCCAACTACACTTAGGATCCTTCGACTAATATGAACACATATCCTCAAAGAAAGATAATATTCTTGTCAATTTCATAATCACGATTCGTATATTATCAAGACCATATGAAAGATCAAATCACCATTTACATAACTTGTTCCTTAACATCCATAATCATCATCACTTGTTCTAATTATCAACATTCCATGTGCATATCTAAAACATAAACACTTGAAACATATACTCATCATAATCATCATCTTCTTCAATATACCTTCATATATCATCAAGAAGTACAACAATAATACCATAACCATCATCATACTAGGAAGACATCAACAATACAAAAATCCGAACTGAAGAGAGATATAAATCAACATATCTCCTGAACACCATTCAAAACCATATGAAACATATCAATATCCACATACCAACAATAACATCAATATAACTCGGTAATCCATCTCGTAATTATACTCATCAATTTGAATACATGATAATCATCAACTCAAGAACATCAATATTCAATCCAAAACAAAATTCCAAGGTGAAGGGTAATTACCTCTTCGAAGAAATGGATTGAATCCCAAGGTTGAATCCGTTCTCAATCACTTCCAAGCTCCATTTCAGTGTTCATAGGCTCACACTCGACTTAGCCAAAATCTAAATCTGAGTGTTGAGGGTTGAAGAAAAACGAAATGAAGTTCTGAAAAAAAACAAAGAGATCACTTATATAACTTTCCAGCTCATTACGTACGTAACATTCCACAGTTAACGTACGTTATACCCTCTTACGTACGCTATCTGACCTTAGTAGCATACGTAATGACAGTCCATGTAACACCCCCAATCCATTCAGGGATATTACACGCCGTAGACCCTCTCCTCGAGGATCTACCAGGCTGATAACTAAAATCAAACATCTAAACATCGCCTTTAAGGCTAAAATGACTTAGTAGACCGACTTGGTCTTTCAATAATAACATACAACTCAATTCCAAACACATACCCACGCAGGGGTCAAAATACAATAAACTCCCGTACAACGGGGAAAAGATACCGCAGCGGAAAAGAAAATACAACTGGACCAATACGACATCAACGGAACCTCGTATGATTAGTATCGTTCATCTTTCATCATCCTTCGCGCCGACCCTGTGCTATGCTCCAAAACCTGAATGCAAAAATAGACATCCACCCCCCGAATACTCGGGGGTTAGCAAAACTCCACTGTTTTGCTAGTGCAAGTACAAGTGCAAATACGAGCCATACAATTCACATTCCACGAATAACAATAACCAGGAATCCTCAAAAAAAATCCAAACGTAACGAAAAGCACTTCCCGAGGCAAGAGTTTGGTAAAATATTCTAAAACCGAAAGGTCACAAATCAAGGGAAAACAATTTATAAAACCGTTTAAATGCCATCGAGAGTTTTGATAGAAAACAACTTAGGATTTTCAAATCCTTATCTTTCCAAAAATCAACAGGGTCACAGCCCAAAGGTTTTGTTTTCACAAATAGAAAACCGACAATAATTCACAGGGCCAGAGCCCAACATCACGTGTCCTCAACGGACGAAAAATCAACGAAACATAATCACGCACGCGCATCGCCTAGGACCGGGACGCTACCACCGACATCCCACTCGAGGCCTCGAAGGACCCTCCCGAGCTGGCTAGCGAAACAAATCACACATATCTCACGGTTGGATCAATCGCTTGTTGCATCCTGGCCACATGATCGCATGCCATGTGCCACCGTAGATTATCTCAGGCTCTCACGGTTGCATCCTGACCACATGATCACATGCCATGTGTCACCGTAGACCTTCAACCATATCCACACATTCACACAAATAACATATCACATCAAGGATATTCAAATAATTCGCCCAGAGGCATCAAACACTTAGCAAAACACCACGTCAATCCACAACACACCGAAATGAAATAATATACGTTCACACACAATGCCAAGTGCAACATTAACACCAAGCATATACATAGAATTCACATAGTTATTCACAAACCACGCCATTCACAAAACACACGCGTTTTGAAAGCAAACCTTTAACAAGGCTAAACCGAATCTTTTGAAAGTTCAATTCAAACGACCAAACAACCACATTTAGACGATCACTAATTATCATATCCATAAAACAAGAATAGCATGGTCAAGGTACTTGCCTCGAAATCACGATCGCAATAAGACGACGTATAGGACGCGGTCGAATAGCTCCGAACCCCCGAACAATATCAAGAACGTGATAGCACCACGAGTATTACGAGAATAACACCACACGAATCATCAATCACCAAACGGGATTCAACATCGGAATCCTCGAACACCTATAAACCTCCGGAAGGAACAATAACACATGGTTACGACGAGAATCAAGGCCAAAACAATGGAAATCCCAACAAACTATCGAAGGGAAACTCATTGGGACATTTAATCGAACACTAAATGTTCAATAATTCCCAAGAACACTGACCGTCAATCGAGTTAAACAAACTCGATATATGGATATACAACCCATAGAACACGATTAATAACATCATACTACACCAATCGATGTATCAAAATCGGATTAGAAACGAAATCAAGAACAATTTCTCCAAAAAGTCAACTTGAAGGAAAATCAAGAATATACCTTGATTTGACGAAGAACACGGATCGATGATAATATAATCCACAAGAATCTTCAAAAATGCCTTGGAAATGATTAGAATCGCCAAGAACTCGATTTCCCGAGCCTCCGTCCGCGACGCCGAAAAAGGAAGAAAAATCGCGTGGAAAATGAAATCGCCGAGCCAGCTATATATAGCCGGGAGGTTACGGCCAGAATCGGCAGCCTTACGGCCGTAACTCGGTCCTCATGTACTCGGCAAGCCTTACGGCCGAATCGCATTCGCTGTAAATCGCCAAAGACTAAATGGACACTTACGGCCAGAATCGCACACCTTACGGCCAGAATCGCCTTTCACAAAATCCGCCTGTCAGACGGCCGTATTCGATCACGCTTACGGCCAGAATCTCGCACACCTTACGGCCAGAATCGGCACCTTACGGCCGTAACTCGCCAAAGCAGCCTCGCTCCGGCCGTGACTGTGGCCACTCCGACGTCTTGACGACTCAAACCCGAACCTGAGTAAAAATCGAAGATACGGTTACGAAGTACTCGCAAAGACGAATCCAAGCACTAAGAGAACACACGATTCCGACCATCCGAAGTGTCGGAATTCGACAACGGAAGTAATTACCCCAAACTTTGGGAAATTACAAAAATGGCCCAAAACGTCCGAAAATCACGATACGTGATCGAAACACCGAACCAAAGCTCGCAACATGAATAATAACATTAAATGAACTTGCGAGAAACTTGAAACAACAGTTTCGAACGAGATTCGCAAGAATCGAACTCAAGTGTGGAAAAATCGCTAAAAAGCACGGAACTCAACAAGACGACACCGAAACGAACTCGGATGACAAAAAATGCAGAATTAATCATTCTCGGAATGACGAAACGGTCATGAGAGAGTCGTCAAAACGGACTTCCGCCAAAAAAAAGAAATTACCGGAAATCGAAATTACGGGTATTACATTCTACCCTCCTTAAAAGAAGTTTCGTCCCGAAACTTAAAATAAGTAGGGAGAAGCAATATCAACTGTCAGGAAAACTCGACGAGATACCCAAAAACCGAAAACTGGCGCCCGACGGCGAAACGCTGCACGAAACGCAAAGGAACATACGGCGTGAAAACACGCTCCACGACGACCAACACAACGCCACCGATAGAGACATAATAAAACCAACAAGTGACAAGCGTCATCAAACAGATAATACAATCAAGTCGATTATCCGAACAATCGCAAAACACAACGAACGAAAATCAACACGATTGACTAACCTAACGGTACATCAATCAACACGCGAGCCAATCGCTGAACAAATACGGAATTCCACCGCTCAAGGGTTGGAAGATCGAAAACAAGACTAATTTCCTAAACATAAGGAAATTAGGAAGGAGTCTTGAACGTTCAACAATCACGAAACGAGATCAACAAAAACCGAACAATCATACGATCGAACCACAATGATCAAGACAGCAAAAATCGAACAATCACGTTCGAATCACGAAGAACAATAAAATTCAAACAACAACCCCAAGGTTCACATCTCGACTCGAGACAATATATGATCCGGTGAAAATAACAACATGTGCCTTTACATAATATCCACAGGAAAGGGAATAGCGATTGAAAAGTCACAACGACAAATGAATTATTTCGAAACACCACACTCGTTCGATCAACAAAAACAAGGGACATGACAATCTCGGAAAATGTCAACGAATATAAACGAGTCGACAGAGTCGAAAATATAAAAGTTCAAGATCCAGTCCACTTCGAATAAAAGAACTAGTAGAACCAAAAGATGTTACTTCCGAACAAGATTCACAAGAATCGAACCGAACTCAAAAAAGCCACAGCGAAAACCAGATTGACCCAAAACAAGATCACACCTCGTCCGATCAATGAAACAAATACGTAATGTCTGGTAAGTATCAACGAACACGAGCGAGTCGATAGAATCGCGAAAGAGAAAATGCAGGAGTCTAAAAACAACACGGGTACTACATTCGACCTCTTATAAATGAAGGTCGCCCCCGCAACTCACAACAGCGAAATCAAGGTGATGACACAACAAGCAACCGACAGAAACATCCTTCGAAGGCCTCTCAAAGCCGATTCTGATACTTGTGCTCAAGCACGAACTCCGAAAGTCTCGGTAGCCAATTCGCAAAACTGAATTCGGTGTCCCTCGAGTCCACACTTGAAATGTGTTATCGACGAGAAAGACAATTTACACGTGCATGCCCCGGCACATCACGGTTGAAATGCCTCGGCTCGGCATGCCGAAAATACAAATGCTAGATACAATGGGGCATAACGTCGCAAAACAACATAACGGAGATGCCAACTCAGCACAACAAGGAATCATAATACATATCATATACAACGATTATCATCGTAAAATAATACACACAAACACTACAGCAACGATGATGCCCGAACAATAACCAGCACATAATTACAAACATTATGAAACAATCCCATATGTACACAAACGTACAAATCCAAGCTTTAACAGCTCACACAGGTGCGATAACACGCAAGCCACCACGAGGCGACAAACAGTAAATACCAATTCACACCTCTCACAGAGGGCTAGTACAACAAATGCGTGGCAACTCCTCGACGTTCATGCCACCAATTCGATCATACTCGGGAGCAAACACCATAACGACAATACAAACATCATACATACATTCCCAAACGCAAACGGGAATTGATAGGTTTTAAAAAAAATGAAAACCACCTCTTGAAAATAATTTAGAAAAACACCGGTTGATCTTGAGTATCATCTTTAAAAAAGTAAAAACGTGAAACATCGTTATCGAGACTTTGGAAAACCATTTCGCATTTGTTAAAAATGAGGACACTTTCTGATAGTGAAAAACTTTCAGAATATTTGACCCTCGGGTCTAAGTAAAAGTGTTTATAAAACATTGAAAATATCTCAAAACATTTTGGACCTCGAGGTAGAAGAATTTTGAAACATATTGTGGCACGTTGGATGTACCACGAGAAAATAATTCATTTTAAAAGTACGTCTCGAAATTTATTTTCTAAGATACTCAAGGTTTTCAAAGATAATTCAATGGGCTAGAATGCCCAAAAATTTCAGGTAATTACACGGAACATTATAGCGTTGTGGGTCCCGCGCCGGAACCCACCAAGATAAAACCATTTACAAAAACGCCAAAAAGGCCGATGATGGTAATATTTCAAAAACTCACAAAAGCCATTTACAAAATACTAAATACCGTCATAAGAATTTCGCCAAAATGATCAAGGCCATAATGCCAAAAATTCGGTTAAGGAATTGGTTTTCGAATTAAAACTCACCAGTAAAATACCGAAAGCCATTACAAAAGAACTCACGCAATGGATAAAAGAAATACAACGACATGCATACCCAAAGAACAATACTCATCATACGAACGAAATATGAGAGTCAAATAGTCACGTATCAAGAAATCAAAATCCATAAGAGGATCCCGTCACTTAACAAATAATCATAAAAATAGCTCGTGTCACACGAGGCTCAACACAAATAAGGGAGACTTACATCCACAGGTCGCACGAAGATGATGATCGCCCACGATACTAATCACGACCAACAAACTCAGACGACGCGTCGCGACACGACTCAGTCAGATAAAATCCGACGAGACAAAAACTCAATAGACACCACTGACCCGACAGCCTAGGTTTCCACAACCTAAGCTCCGATACCATTCTGTAACACCCCCAATCCATTCAGGGATATTACACGCCGTAGACCCTCTCCTCGAGGATCTACCAGGCTGATAACTAAAATCAAACATCTAAACATCGCCTTTAAGGCTAAAATGACTCAGTAGACCGACTTGGTCTTTCAATAATAACATACAACTCAATTCTAAACACATACCCACGCAGGGGTCAAAATACAATAAACTCCCGTACAACGGGGAAAAGATACCGCAGCGGAAAAGAAAATACAACTGGACCAATACGACATCAACGGAACCTCGTGTGATTAGTATCGTTCATCTTTCATCATCCTTCGCGCCGACCCTGTGCTATGCTCCAAAACCTGAATGCAAAAATAGACATCCACCCCCCGAATACTCGGGGGTTAGCAAAACTCCACTGTTTTGCTAGTGCAAGTACAAGTGCAAATACGAGCCATACAATTCACATTCCACGAATAACAATAACCACGAATCCTCAAAAAAATCCAAACGTAACGAAAAGCACTTCCCGAGGCAAGAGTTTGGTAAAATATTCTAAAACCGAAAGGTCACAAATCAAGGGAAAACAATTTATAAAACCGTTTAAATGCCATCGAGAGTTTTGATAGAAAACAACTTAGGATTTTCAAATCCTTATCTTTCCAAAATCAACAGTGGTCACAACCAAAGGTTTTGTTTTCACAAATAGAAAACCGACAATAATTCACAGGCGAGCCCAACATCACGTGTCCTCAACGGACGAAAAATCAACAAAACATAATCACGCACGCGCACGCCAGACCGGACGCTACCACCGACATCCCACTCGAGGCCTCGAAGGACCCTCCCGAGCCGCTAGCGAAACAAATCACACACATCTCACAGTTGGATCAATCGCTTGTTGCATCCTCGCCACATGATCGCATGCCATGTGCCACCGTAGATTATCTCGTGCTCACGGTTGGATCAATCACTTGTTGCATCCTGACCACATGATCACGTGCCATGTGTCACCGTAGACCTTCAACCATATCCACACATTCACACAAATAACATATCACATCAAGGATATTCAAATAATTCGCCCAGAGGCATCAAACACTTAGCAAAACACCACGTCAATCCACAACACACCGAAATGAAATAATATACGTTCACACACAATGCCAAGTGCAACATTAACACCAAGCATATACATAGAATTCACATAGTTATTCACAAACCACGCCATTCACAAAACACACGTGTTTTGAAAGCAAACCTTTAACAAGGCTAAACCGAATCTTTTGAAAGTTCAATTCAAACGACCAAACAACCACATTCAGACGATCACTAATTATCATATCCATAAAACAAGAATAGTATGGGCAAGGTACTTGCCTCAAAATCACGATCGCAATAAGACGACGGATAGGACGCGGTCGAATAGCTCCGAACCCCCGAACAATATCAAGAACGTGATAACACCACGAGTATTACGAGAATAACACCACACGAATCATCAATCACCAAACGGGATTCAACATCGGAATCCACGAACACCTATAAACCTCCGGAAGGAACAATAACACATGGTTACGACGAGAATCAAGGCCAAAACAACGGAAATCCCAACAAACTATCGAAGGGAAACTCATTGGGACATTTAATCGAACACTAAATGTTCAATAATTCCCAAGAACACTGACCGTCAATCGAGTTAAACAAACTCGATATATGGATATACAACCCATAGAACACGATTAATAACATCATACTACACCAATCGATGTATCAAAATCGGATTAGAAACGAAATCAAGAACAATTGCTCCAAAAAGTCAACTTGAAGGAAAATCAAGAATATACCTTGATTTGACGAAGAACACGGATTGGATGATAATATAATCCACAAGAATCTTCAAAAATGCCTTGGAAATGATTAGAATCGGCCAAGAACTCGATTTCCCGGAGCCGACGCCGAAAAAGGAAGAAAAATTGCGTGGAAAATGAAATCGGCCGAGCCAAAGCTATATATAGCAGGTTACGCCAGAATCGCAGCCTTACGGTCGTAACTGTCCCTTACGGCCGTACTCGGCAAGCCTTACGGCCGTAACCGCATTCGCAAAAATCGCCAAAGACCAAATGGACACTTACGGCCGTAACTCGCACACCTTACGGCCAGAATCGCCTTCACAAAATCCGCCCGGCCAGACGGCCGTACCCGATCACGCTTACGGCCGTAATCGCACACCTTACGGCCGTAATCGCACTTTACGGCCGTAATCGCCAAAGCCAGCCCTGCCCGGCCGTGACTCTACTGTGGCCACTCCGACGTCTTGACGACCCGAAACCCGAACCTGAGTAAAAATCAAAGATACGGTTACGAAGTACTCGCAAAGACGAATCCAAGCACTAAGAGAACACACGATTCTGACCATCCGAAGTGTCGGAATTCGACAACGGAAGTAATTACCCCAAACTTTGGGAAATTACAAAAATGGCCCAAAACGTCCGAAAATCACGATACGTGATCGAAACACCGAACCAAAGCTCGCAACATGAATAATAACATTAAATGAACTTGCGAGAAACTCGAAACAACAGTTTCGAACGAGATTCGCAAGAATCGAACTCAAGTGTGGAAAAATCGCTAAAAAGCACGGAACTCAACAAAACGACACCGAAACGAACTCGGATGACAAAAAGTGCAGAATTAATCATTCTCGGAATGACGAAACGGTCATGATAGAGTCGTCAAAACGGACTTTCGCCAAAAAAAAGAAATTACCGGAAATCGAAATTACGGGTATTACAGTCCAGAGGTCACTGACTCATTTCGTTCAATGCCTTACGTACGTAATCCTTACTCTGTAGCGTACGTAATATGTATGTTGACTTGCTACAGTAACATACTCTTATTATGTACGTAATGAGTCCTGCATAGCGTACGTAATACATAGTTGACTTGCCTTTTGGCATGCCAACCGATTTCTGGGCTCCACATGTCAGATATTGATTCTCCATCTGATTCCTTTTGTTACGTATGTTATGTACCATATATAACGTACGTAAGCTAGAAGTTTTTACGTACGTAAGCTCCAAAGTTTAACGAACGTAATTAGCTTTTACACTTAGCCATTTCCACATGTTCTTGGTCGTCTCGACATACTGGGCACGTCTATACAACATACCGAATACGTATACTCATTTCAATAGTATTCTCATATGATACACCTGATGTCCAAATTAGTGCAACATGATACACCATATCCTCAATATAACTATCAATCAAACACGTCAATTACACAAGTATAACTGTCTCGGTTCTCAATTATTTTATCCATACTGTATAGACACCAAGCTATGCAGTATATCTCAGATAAAATAATGCGAAAATTTTATACTGAAAATCCGGGTATTATATACTACCCCTCTTAAAATAAGTTTTGTCCTCGAAACTTGCAATCCTGTCACAAACAACGGATCAACCCAAAATTTCCAACTCATCACAAAAGCAATCAATCATCGCCACAAGCGAATAACCAAACCAATATACTTACAGGTGCGTGAAGCCGATGATCTCCCGTGATACTAGCACATGACTCCCATATGAAGTCTCAACACAATACCAACACACACCAATATCACAAATAGCAATTTGATAAGATCTAAAAAATTTTGGAACCTCCAAAAATCGGTTTGACTCAAAGTCAGAAAAATTATGTTCAAAGCCACGCTACTACCGTATTGGAGAGCCACATAACACACACGCCCGGGTTTCACAAAACCCAAAGCTCTGATACCATGTTCTGTAACACCCCAAAAACCATCCGGGATATTACAGCGCCGTGGGTCCCATGCCAGAACCCACCAGGCTAAAAGCCATTTCAAAAGCGTTTAAAATCGCCAAAAGGCCGATGACGGTAATATTATAAATACCCAAAACATTTATCAAAACATAGTTCTCAAATACCGTCACAAAAATACCAGTTGAAAATACAAGGCGAAATGCCAAATCTCGATAGTTTCAAAATATACGCTGAGCCACCCAGGAAGCTCACCCCCTTCACGACCGCTACTAGCTCGATCTCCAAGTACCTAAAAATAAAGCCCACGACGGGGTCAGCCACAATACTCAATAATGATATCGATCACATCATCATAAATAATTACATACCAATGAAATAACAAAGTAAGAATACTACCAATGTAATCTTACCGTCATAACCTTACCAATCCATAGCAATCTATAACAAAGCAATCCTTACCATGTTCCACATTTTGCATTCTCAAATGACGAAATGAACTCAACAACAATCATATGTACTGTATTCCAAAAATACCAATAATCCTCAAAACATCATTATAACTCATAAGCGTGGAATGAACCATCTGTGCGAAATCCTGTCCGTCGGACTTCACCGTCAAATATCAATCTGGATAAAACCAAATATACACGATATATCTATAGATAAACTACTACAAAACAATGATAACAAGTCCTGAAACATCGACGTACAGTCTGAATGCTCATACGATCAATAACAATGATCAACCAATAAATCGACCGAGAATATCACTGACATGATAACTCCGATACTACCAATGAAGGATCGACAATAATCGAGAATACCATCAACATGATAAACTCCAATACGATCAACAAAGGATCAACAATAACCGAGAATACCATCAATAAGGTAAACTCCAAACACGATCAACAAAGGATCAATCAACGACAGAGAATACCATCAACAAGGTAAACTACAAACGATCAACAATAATGAATTTCAAAGAAATAACCCTGACTGTCGAACATACCCCTCGGGCGTATGAACAACCAGTCGCATGTAACACCCCTGATATATTCAGGAATATTACAGTGCCGTAAATCCTTTACATAAGAATTTACAAGGCTGAAGAAATAAAAGACAATAACAGATACCAATATATGAAAGTAACTGAAAGAAAATACAACAGTTCTGGGCCAATACCGAGAGTACAATTATCCAAAGGAAGAATATCAATACATCACCAAATCCAAAGATCACAAACGACGACGTACTCGAGTACTTATTAAAACGATACAAACAACAGATAAATAAATCCGGCCGGAACATCACTCTGCACCCTCGTCGTCATATAGCTCCAGTGGTTGTTTCCATACTCTCCTAGATCCTGAACATAAACAAATGTTAACCCCCGAAGGGGTTAGCACGATGATGCTAGTACAAGTATCACAACATATTATTCAACATTTCACGAGGAATAATAATAACATAAATGACCATATACCAACGAGTCTCCTCCTACGAGAAACTCATAAATAACATACACAAATGGTAATCACAACATGATATCACAACATACACATGGTAATTCCGACGATCCAGCATTTACTTCCTAGAACCCACGATGAACCCGTCAGACCAACACGTGGTGGAAAAACTCGTCTGATGATCCAGCGCACGCTAGCATAGATCCCCCGATGATCCCGTCGGACCAACACGAGGTGGACATACAACAACGACATATATGCACAACAATATGTATAACATCAATACATAGAACAATTAAAGTACTTGCCTCGATTCGATGACAAGAAAAATACTTCCACGAATATCAAAACACTCGAAGGTCGCCCCTTCGATCAATCACGTAGCAAAGATCGAACCTTAAACAAAAGAAATAATACGGAGTTCATGTCATGTCGTACGAACATCTAACAATCCCAATTACGGTCGGAAGTTTATAAAACGTAACCTGTCTTACCTGCTTAACGTACGTTACGTACCCTTGGTAGCGTACGTTAAGCCTACATGTTGGCTTACGTAAGATACGAAGTCTAGCGTATGCTAACCATGTATCGACAGTCCCTTACTGATCAGTCGACTGACTCGTCTGATGATATAACGTACGTTACGTACCAAACGTAGCATACGTTATCTATGCCCGATAGCGTATGTAAGTTTCATAGCTTAGCATATGCTAAACACACATGTGACAGTTTCTCACTGGGAAGACGACTGTCTTGATTTTTGATGAAGCTTACGAAATCCTCAGTGATTAACGTACGTTCTTCTACATATCATGCTCATACAGTTGTGAATGATCTGACGAATTCAAACATCTTCGAAGTTCAAGGATACATATATCATCACAACACCATATTCAATCTCGATTACAATTCTCATGTGAAGTTCGGTGATCTAAGATTGATGCGTTAGATTCCAATGTCATCATTACATTCAGACTTCATTTTAAAGATGAACTAACAAATCCAACTTATAAGAAAGGATATAACCTTCGATGATTCTTTCTTAAGTCCATTTAACAAAAGTGATATCAACTCCAAGTCTATGATCAATATGGCAAAGCTATTCAATACAGATAATGAATCTCAGGACATTATTCTCATCATTTGACCTAATAGGATTCCAACTATGATGTTTGCAATAATGATATCCTAAGCATAATCATCCCAACTTCTAAACATGATGTTTGGTTGAATAATTCATCAATGGAGCTTAAAATCTTGATAGCATGATCATCATATCCTTAAGAACACGAATCCAAGGTTGGAGATAGTATTAACATATCTTAAGATAAAGAAAACACCGAGACAATAGGTAGAATCCAACTCCGGTTGCTTGTGTATCAATCCAAAATGATTATCCACTTCAATAATCAAGTATAAGTAATCTCCAATCTTCAAAGATCAAGTATGGATGGCCTATGGATGTTTATGAAGGAGGGGAGGCTCTCTGAACTGAAGGATAAGTGAAGAAAATCTAAACAACATAACATGGGGTGCTGTCATATTTATAATTTTCTGACCTTAACGTACGTTAGCCTTCATGCATAACGTACGTTAGTCTCTTAGCGTACGCTACCCAATATTCTTAGCATACGCTATTGTCCATTGATAGTTAACTGTTCTCATTCTGTACTCGATTACATACTTTATGCCATCAGGTTATGTACGTAAGCAACACCCTTTAGCGTACGCTAGACATGCTCCTTAGCATACGTTAACAATCGTTGACTTCAAAAGTGTCTAGGTTCATCCGAGGGAATCTTATCCGGACCCATGTCCGGCTGGCGCATGTGATAGCCGCCCAGTTCAATTATTGACTGTCTAACGTATGCTACGCTTCATTCATAGCGTACGCTAACTCTGGCCGATAACATATGTTAAGCTACATTCTTAGCGTACGTTATCACGTATTTGCATGGGAAAATTTACATGTTGCCATACTCATGTACAAGGATACAAATACATGAAATATCATACTTTGATTATCAATATCACAATTCCTAATAATACAGGGTTCAATTACAGATGAAATACTCAATAATTAATCCGGATATTACATACTCTCCTACTAAAAAGGAGTTTCGTCCCAAAACTCAAGACGAAAATAACTCTGGATATCTGGACTTCATGCTATCTTCTTCATCCCAAGTGGCTTCTTCCACTCCGTGACGCGACCACTGAACCTTAACCAAAGCGATCGGTTTGTTTCTCAATTGTTTAACTCGACTCTCGAGTATCCTGATCGGTCTCTCTTCAAACGTGCCATCCTGAGCGACTTCGATCTCGCCGAAATCAATGACATGACTAGGATCTGGTATATACTTCCGTAACTGGGATACGTGGAATACAAACATGGCTCAATGACGGCGGTAATACCAACCTGTATGCTAACTCTCCAACTCTCTCAAGAATTTCGAACGGTCCGATATATCTCGGACTCAACTTCCCCTTTCTTCCAAAACAAAAGATTCCCCGAGTAGGAGAAGCCTTTAAAAGTACGTGATCTCCTGTACTGAACTCCAACGGGCGACGATGTATGTCTGCATAAGATTTCTGTCGACTCTGAGCGGTCAACAGCCTTTCGCAAATCAAGGCTATCTTCTCTCGTGTCTGTACAATCAATTTCGGTTCCATCTCGATCAAGTCTGATGAATTGTCCGAACATAGGGGCGATCTGCATCTCCTCCCGTATAATGCCTCAAACGGTGCCACCTTAATGAAAGTATGCCAACTATTGTTGTAGGTGAATTCAATCAACGGCAGATGAACTTCCCAATCAGTTGACCAATCTAAGGCACAAGCCCTCAGCAAATCTTCCACCATTTGAATAGTCCTCTCGGATTGTCCGTCTGTCTGCGGGTGATAAGCTGTGCTGAAGTTCAATTCGGTCCCCAAGGCCTTATGAACTGCTTTCCAAAAATGAGACACAAAGCGACCGTCTCGATCAGAAATAATGGTCTTCGGCGTACCATGCAATCGGACTATCTCTGAAATAAATACTCGTGCCAACCTCTCGGGTCCCCAAGTGTCCTTAATGCCTAGAAAATGAGCCGATTTGGTTAGACGATTAACTATCACCCAAATCATGTTCATTCCTGTCTTGGTTCTCGGCATATTAGTGATAAAGTCCATCGATATGTCCTCCCACTTCCATTCAGGAATCGGGAGCGGCTTCAGCATTCCGGCAGGTCGTTGATGCTCGATCATAACCTGCCGACAAGTTAAACATTTTGAGACATAATCCGCTACATCTTTCTTCTTGTTGCCCCACCAGAAGTTCTGCTTTAGGTCCTTATACATCTTACTGGTGCCCGGGTGGATAGAATAGGGCGTACTGTGAGCTTCTTTCAGAATTGTTTGCTTCAAAACATCGACATCGGGAACACAAAGTTGGATCTGGAATCTCAATACTCCATCATCATGAATTACAAATCCTGGGGTTTTTCCCTTGCTCACTTCATCGCGTAACCTAATCATCAGAGGATTGTCCAATTGCTGAGATTTGATTTCTTCTGTTAACGATGAAGTTATTTCCATCACACATAGTTGTCCTTGGACTCTTTGAAACCATACTTCAATTCCTTCGCGGATCAATTCCCGTTGAATGCTGGGCTGGGAGGTCAGAGTCTCCAGCATCTGAATAGAAACAGGCTTGCGGCTAAGTGCATCAGCCACTACATTTGCTTTGCCTGGATGATAAAGAATCTCCAAGTCGTAGTCCTTAATCAGTTCCAGCCATCTTCTTTGCCGCATGTTCAACTCTTTTTGACTGAAGATGTATTTGAGACTCTTGTGATCCGTAATGATTTGACAGTGAGTTCCGTACAGGTAATGTCTCCAGATTTTCAAAGCAAAAACTACTGCTGCTAGTTCCAAATCATGCGTTGGGTAATTCACTTCATAAGGTTTCAGCTGTCGTGACGCATAGGCGATCACCTTCACATTCTGCATCAATACACATCTGAGTCCTTGGTTCGAAGCATCACTGTAAACTATGAATCCTCCAGTTCCCTGTGGGAGTGCTAAAATTGGTGCCGTCGTCAATCTCTTCTTCAATTCATCAAAGCTATTCTGGCACATCTCGTTCCACTCAAACTTTTGAGTTTTCTGCAGTAGTCGAGTAAGTGGGTGGGTAATTTTGGAAAACCCTTCCACGAACCGACGATAATACCTAGCGAGTCCTAAACTCCGGACTTCTTTCACATTCTTAGGAGACTTCCAATCCATAACTGATTCGATTTTATAGGGATCTACTCGGACTCCTTCTGCTGATACTACTTGACCGAGGAACATTACTTTCTTTAGCCAGAATTCACACTTAGAAAGTTTAGCGTACAATTGCTCGTTTCTCAGAAGGTCTATAACAATCCACAAATGCTGCGCATGCTCTTCTGGCTCTTAGAATACACCAGAATGTCATCAATGAACACAACCACAAACTTGTCCAAATACTCTATGAACACTCGGTTCATCAATTGCATGAATACAGCAGGTGCGTTAGTGAGACCAAACGGCATCACCACAAACTCATAGTGTCCGTGGTGAGTTCTGAATGCTGATTTTGGAACATCGGATTCCTTAATCCTCGAATGATGATATCTCGACCTCAGATCAATCGTAGAAAAGACTGTTGCTCCTTGCAACTGGTCAAACAAATCATCAATCCGTGGCAACGGATACTTGTTCTTGATTGTCATCTTATTCAGATCTCGATAGTCAATACACAATCGAAGCGATCCATCCTTCTTCCGAACGAAAAGAACTGGTGCACCTCAGGGCGAAACGCTTGGCTGGATATAGCCTTTGTCTAGTAACTCTTCCAGTTGCTTCTTCAATTCATACATTTCAATAGGGGCCATATGATACGGTGCCTTAGAAATTGGTGTAGCTCCTGGTTCCAGCTCGATGGTGAATTCTACATCCAGTCGTGGAGGTAGTCCAGGTAATTCGTCAGGAAACACATCCGAAAATTCGTTCGCAACAGGAATGGATGAGAGTTCTACTTTTCCGTCTTCTTTCTTCATTGCGTAGCACCAGTATCCGGGACAACCCTGTTTCAACAATTTGACAGCTTTCATCGCCTTGATCATCTTTCCTGAGCTTCCAGGTTTCCATCTTTCAATCAGTATTTTGGAACCATCATCAGATATCACTGAGATATTCCTCTTTCAGTAGTTTACAACAGCTCCATATTGATTAAGCCAATCATCTCCGAGTATCAGGTCATCTCTTTGCATTTCTATCACAATCAGATTTGAGGGCCACTCTCTGCCTCCAAATGATACAGGGAAATCTCTAGTTTCTAAGTTTTCCACAATCCTCTCTCCACTCGGTAAACCCACAACATAAGGCTCACAATTATGAAAACCAGAAATATTCAAACAATTTACACAAGACAAGGATATAAATGAATGCGTAGCTCCTGTATCGAATAAAATGCTAACTGGATGTGAAAGGATCTGAACAGTACCTGATGCGACAGCAGCATCCTGATCGTACGTTCTCCTCATCTCGTACAGACGTGGGGGAACCGATCCGGCACTCGATGTCCCCTTTCGGTCCCACTGTCTTCTGCCTCGTCCGCTACCAAAATTCTGGGGCAGCTGAACACTTTGCTGTGTCTGTTGGATACTGGCTTCCATCTGAACTGGCTGTGATGTACGGGCTCTAAAAGAATTTTCAGCCTCTTCACATAACACCGCACGATGTCCCTCTCGACAACAATCAAAACAAGTCACGGCAGGTAGGGGGCAATTTCATCGATAGTGCCCCGTCTGGGCACAGTTAAAGCACTTCCTGGTTACATCCGTCGTGGCTGATGCTGCTCCGAAGTTCTTTCCGCTCTTAGATGGGTGCAGAGGTTTCTTGAAAGAATGAAAGGATGACTGGGCCTTGCGGGTCCCACTACTCTTGTGCTCCGTAAAACTACCGGAGACTTTCTGCTTTTTGGATTCTGCAAACTTCTCCATTGCTGCTTCCTTGATTTCATACGCCAATGCTTCATCCTGATATTGACGGAGAGTGGTACATTCAAAACCGGACATGTACCTCTGAATTTCTGGTTTCATTCTCATATCAAAATGAATCATCATTTCTACATCTGTTCTGACCAGATTTCGAACAAATGCCAGCTGTTGGTTAAACGTTTTAATCGCCTGAGATACAGGCACATCCGAAGGCTGAGCGGAGAAAAACTCCCGAACTTTGGCTTCCCTCACCGGACGAGGGCAGTACTGAGCTTCCATCATCAATTTAAATTCTGCCCAGTCAGCATCATGATCTACAGGCCAGTGTTGGAATATTTATTCCACATAGTCATAAATAGTGTTCTGATGATTAAGTTGCTAAATAAAACAAAACAACAAAGAGGCGAAGCAAAACGACGAAGGAATCGAAGACGCAAAAATCTGGACAAAATACAAAGCTAGCGCATGCTAGAGATATAAGTTAGCGCACGCTAACGGGTCCCGGCTACAGATCAGACGAGTTCGAAGTAACCTGAAGTGAAGTCACCTAATGAGGATAGCGCACGCTACATATGCAATATTAACGCACGCTATCGAATCCTTGTTACCGTTGTGAAGAGATTCAAACACAGAATGACGTATGCACTGAAGTAAGCTTAGCGCACGCAAGAGATGATATTTAGCGCACGCTAAATATCAGTTTGAGTCAAGTAAATCAATCCATTGGGGAGAATCTGCTACAAGTCAAAAAAGTATTAACGGATATATGACGCATGCAATGATTAGCGCACGCTACAATGGAAGTGTTAGCGCATGCTAACTGTGAAGGACAGAAGCCACTGGACTGAAACTGGAAAGACGTTAACATACGTAACCGTACATAACGAACGCTAAGGCTAAATACATGCGATAGCGCACGCTAAGGAAGTCATCATAGCGCACGCTAATAACAACTGGCAGTAACGGCTAGTTTGTGAAACAAGGCTATAAATACCAAATGAGTTGGTATCATTCCACACAACAACATTGAGCAATTCGTATACACTTGAGATATCATTGTAAACATTATAGTTGTTGTTCTTAAGCTTAAATTAGAGTGATTGAGTGTTATACATAAAATCATACACGAGTGAGAAGAAGAAAAGATACAATTGGATTCGGTGTTATTAGGATCAAGGATCCGACATTGTTAGAATCGCAATTGATATCTTAGTGAGGTTTATCTAGTACCAATAGAATGCTAAAGTGGTTGATTCCTTATCCAATAGAAAAGGAAAAACGGTTTTACTCGGACCGATTGAAGACGAGCTTGTAACAGTAATCCCTCGACCGATAGAAGAGAGGCGTAGAGGTTTTGATCTTAAGCCTATAGAAAAAGATACATCGAGAGAGGACGTAGGCACGTTTGGCCGAACCTCTATAAATCCTTGTAACATTTAATTTCCGCATTTAATTTACGCTTCCGCACAAACGGCGCAAATACCGATCTCACTCCAACAATTGGTATCGGAGCGGTTCCTCCAATACACGGCTTAACATCCGAGGAGCCGATCCAAAATGGCGTTTCAATTTGCTCCCGTCGAAGGCCTTGCTCTCAATCGACCACCATTTTTTGATGGCTCGAGCTTTATGACGTGGAAAAAGAAGATGTCAATATTCATCCGAGCATATGAAATCGAGCTTTGGAAGGTGATTTGTCTTGGTCCGAAAATTCCGACAAACTCCAACGGTATGCTTAAAACTTTCGAAGAATATGACGATGCCGATTGGAAAAATGACCACTACAATTGTAAGGCAACTCAACTTCTTTATTGTGCCATAAATCCGGAAGAACACAACCGGATATCATCGTGTGATAGTACCAAAGAAATTTGGAAAATGCTTGAGGTAACACACGAAGGTATGTCTCAAGTCAAGGAGACGAAGATAAACATACTCCTTCACGATTATGAATTATTCCAAATGAAGGATGATGAATCCATCACTATAATGCTCGACCGATTCTCGGTCATCACAAATGGATTAGCATGTTTCGGGAAACCACTTTCGAGTAGTGAGAAAGAAAAGAAAATTCTCCGATCACTACCTCGAGAATGGGACGGTACGGTCATGTCTATAATGGAATCAAAGGATTTAAATACTCTTGATTTTAGTGCTCTCGTTGGTTCTCTTATGAACCACGAGATTGTTCTAAAATCTCGGAATGCCAAACCGAAACCGAAGGAGAGGTCGATAGCCATGAAGTCTAAAATGTCGAGAAAGAAAGAAGAAATCCCGGTGGACGAAAGCGACGAAGAATTGGCATATTATGCCAAGAATATCAATAAGTTCCAACACTTATTAAACCGGAGAAAGAAGGGCATCCAAGAGGGAGAATCTAAGAAATTCGACAACACCTGTCGATTATGTGGTAAACCAGGCCACTTTGCTAAGAACTATCGAGTAAAACAAAAGGAAGTCTTAGTTGCAACATGGAGCGACGAAGATCCTGATGAAGATTTCATGAATCAAAATAATCTCACGCTCATGGACCGGAGTTCATTAGACGAGAGCGACGTCGAAATCCAAGTAAGTAACTCTTACGACGAACTTTTTGAAGCATTCGAATTATTACATACCGATTATCAAAATGCTTTAAAAGAAATTAAATCCCTTCAATTTAAAAGTAAATCATTGGAAAATGAGAATTCCAAAATTCTAGAAAAGGGAAAATTTATTGAGATCGATCATTCAAAATGTGTTGAAAACGAAAATATTTTAAAGAATGATCTTGTTAAAGTTCAAACCGAGCTCAAAAATTTAATGAAGAAATTTTCACTCGGAAACGAAAAATTTGAAAACATGCTCTCGGTTCAAAAATACACATTAAATAAAGAGGGGTTAGGATTCAAACCGCGTTCTAAAAACGAATCCGTAAATTTCAAAATACCCCGATGTGAAAAATGTTTGAAAATTGGGCATCACATTTCAAATTGCAAAATGCCCAAGATGGGCGATTAAAGTGAAGAAAATTTGGGTTCCCAAAGGAACAATTCTTTCAAATATCGTCTACGTCTCGAAACAAAAACCGACTTTCGATTGGATCCCAAAAAAACTAATTTTTAACAATTGGTATTATACTAAGGGGGAGTAATATTTTTAAAGGGGAGATATTATTTTCAGGGGGAGTTTTGTACCCTATTATTGCATATTTTTTATTCATGCATATTTTCTTTATATATTCAAATTGGTATCCCTTATATTTTTTACACTTTTTGCTGAATACAAAAAGGGGGAAAAGAAGTTGAATCGGATAAAAGCGTCATGAAAGATATGACGAGAAAAATAAAAAGTAAAAAGGAGGAGAAAATAATAAAAATCGAAGAAGTCGAAAAGGAGAAGAAAGCATACAAAAAGGGGGAGAAATGAAGGAGTTGAAAAATGAAAAACGAAGAAGTCGAAAATGACAAGAAAAAGAAAAAGGATTGGTGAAACTAACGAAACGATCAAAGTCGAAAACTTTGAAACGTACATATATATATATATATATATAATTTTATTTTGCAGGTTTTATCTAATTCAAGAGTTGTTTTGTAATCATCAAAAAGGGGGAGATTGTTGGAATATTTATTCTACATAGTCATAAATAGTGTTTTGATGATTAAGTTGCTAAACAAAACAAAACAACAAAGAGGCGAAGCAAAACGACGAAGGAATCGAAGACGCAAAAAGCTGGACAAAATACAAAGCTAGCGCATGCTAGAGATATAAGTTAGCGCACGCTAACGGGCCCTGGCTGCAGATCAGACGAGTTCGAAGTAACCTGAAGTGAAGTCACCTGATGAGGATAGCGCACGCTACATATGCAATATTAACGCACGCTATCGAATCCTTGTTACTGTTGTGAAGAGATTCAAACACAAAATGACGTATGCACCGAAGTAAGCTTAGCGCACGCAAGAGATGATATTTAGCGCACGCTAAATATCAGTTTGAGTCAAGTAAATCAATCCATTGGGGAGAATCTGCTACAAGTCAAAAAAGTATTAACGGATATATGACGCATGCAATGATTAGTGCACGCTACAATGGAAGTGTTAGCGCACGCTAACTGTGAAGGACAGAAGCCACTGGACTGAAACTGGAAAGACGTTAACGTATGTAACCGTACATAACGAACGCTAAGGCTAAATACATGCGATAGCGCATGCTAAGGAAGTCATCCTAGCGCACGCTAATAACAACTGGCAGTAACGGCTAGTTTGTGAAACAAGGCTATAAATACCAAATGCGTTGGTATCATTCCACACAACAACATTGAGCAATTCGTATACACTTGAGATATCATTGTAAACATTATAGTTGTTGTTCTTGAGATTAAATTAGAGTGATTGAGTGTTATACATAAAATCATACACGAGTGAGAAAAAGAAAAGATACAATTGGATTCGGTGTTATTAGGATCAAGGATCCGGCATTGTTAGAATCGCAATTGCTATCTTAGTGAGGTTTATCTAGTACCAATAGAAAGCTAGAGTGGTTGATTCCTTATCCAATAGAAAAGAAAAAACGATTTTACTCGGACCGATTGAAGACGAGCTTGTAACGGTAATCCCTCGACCGATAGAAGAGAGGCATAGAGGTTTTGATCTTAAGCCTATAGAAAAAGATACATCGAGAGAGGATGTTGGCATGTTTGGCCGAACCTCTATAAATCCTTGTGCCATTTAATTTCCGCATTTAATTTACGCTTCCGCACAAACGGCGCAAATACCGGTTTCACTCCAACAGCCAGATGGCTTCCCACCACTCGAACGCTTCCCCTATCAGAAAGTACTGAGCAATAGAGGCTCTCCGGTCGTCAGGGAAATTAATCCCGGCAAAAATTTTCTCCAGTTATTTTAACCAATGATCCCATGCTGGTGTCTCAGAAAAGCCGTCGAATTTGGGTGGTTGCATCTTCGCCACCTCTTGCAGCCATCGATCGCCTCGATTTCCCATGTTCGGGATACCTTGCTGTTGATCTCCCTGTTGTAATCCTACTGCCACCTACATTCGGTCCACGACATGGGAAAACTGAGTCATCTGGTTAACCACTTGACGAAGGATTTCGGGCACAGCAGGTTCCGGTTCATTATTAGTAGATATTTGTGGCTCGCCTGAGCTATGGCTGGCCTGATTAGAAGGCGAAGCTTCTCTTTCAGCATTCCTTCTTTCGCGTCCGCGACCGCGACCACGTCCACGTCCACCTCTCAACATATTATAAGCATAAATTCTCAATATACAGGAAACAATTTCGTTCAAATGTTCAAGTATAAAGAGGTATAACCGGTAAAAGACGAGATAGAGTTTAGGAACTTACACGCACCGTTCGCACGAACACGTAGGCAGTAAAGTGATGTTATTTACGGCCGGTTACCTCAAAAGACATATATGACCCATATTTTAATCCAATGGCCAAGATATCCATAATCTTAGCTCCGATACCATATTCTGTAACACCCCCGATATATTCAGGAATATTACAGCACCGTAAATTCTTTACATAAGAATTTACAAGGCTGAAGAAATAAAAAGACAATAATAGATACCAACATATGAAAGTAACTGAAAGAAAATACAACAGTTCTGGGCCAATACCGAGAATACAATTATCCAAATGAAGAATATCAATACATCACCAAATCCAAATATCACAAATGACGACATACTCGAGTACTTATTAAAACAATACAAACAACATACAAATAAACCCGGCCGGAACATCACTCTGCACCCTCTTTGTCATGCAGCTCCAGTGGTTGTCTCCCTGCTCTTCTAGATCCTGAACATAAACAAATGTTTACCCCCGAAGGGGTTAGCACAACGATGCTCGTACAAGTATCACAACATATTATTCAACATTTCACGAAGAATAATAATAACATAAATGAAAATATACCAGCGAGTCTCCTCCTATGAGAAACTCATATATAACATACACAAATGATAATCACAACATGATATCACAACATACACATGGTAATTCCGACGATCCAGCGTTCACTTCCTAGAACCCACGATGATCCCGTCAGACCAACCCGTGGTGGAAAAACCCGTCCGATGATCCAGCACACGCTAGCATAGATCCCCTAATGATCCCGTCGGACCAACACGAGGTGGACATACAACAACGACATATATGCACAACAATATGTATAACATCAATACATAGAACAATTAAAGTACTTGCCTCGATTCGATGACAAGAATAATACTTCCACGAATATCAAAACACTTGAAGGTCGCCCCTTCGATCAATCACGTAGCAAAGGTTGAACCTTAAACAAAAGAAATAATATGGAGTTCATCTCATTTCGTACGAACATCTAACAATCCAAATTACGGTCGGAAGTTCATAAAAGGTAAACTGTCTGACCTGGTTAACGTATGTTACGTACCCTTGGTAGCGTACGTTAAGCCTACACGTTAGCGTACGTAAGCTACGAAGTCTAGCATACGCTAACCATGTATCGACAGTCCCTTACTGATCAGTCGACTGACTCGTCTGATGATATAATGTACGTTACGTACCAAACGTAGCGTGCGTTATCTATGCCCGATAGCATACGTAATTTTTATTGCTTAGCATAAGCTAAACACACATGTGACAGTTTCTCACTGGGCAGACTACTGTCTCAATTTGTGATGAAGCTTACGAAATTCTCAGTGATTAATGTATGTTAATCTTCTACATATCATGCTCATACAATTGTGAATGATCTGACGGATTCAAACATCTTCGAAGTTCAAGGATACGTATATCATCACAACACCATATTCAATCTCGATTATAATTCTCATGTGAAGTTCGGTGATCTAAGGTTGATGCGCTAGATTCCAATGTCATCATTACATTCAGACTTCATTTTAAAGATGAACTAATAAATCCAACTTATAAGAAAGGATACAACCTTCGATGATTCTTTCTTAAGTCCATTTAACCAAAGTGATATCAACTCCAAGTCTATGATCAATATGGCAACGCTATTCAATATGGATAATCAATCTTAGAACATTACTCTCATCATTTGACGTAATAGGATTCCAACTATGATGTTTGCAACAATGATATCCTAAACATAATCATCCCAACTTCTAAACATGATGTTTGGTTGAATGATTCATCAATGGAACTTAATATCTTGATTGCATGATCATCATATCCTTAAGAACACGAATCCAAGGTTGGAGATAGTATTAACATACCTTAAGATGAAGAAATCACCGAGACAATAGGTAGAATCTAACTCCCGTTGCTTGTGTGTCAATCCAAAATGATTCTCCACTTCAATGATCAAATATAAGTAATCTCCAATCTTCAAAGATCGAGTATGGATGGCCTATAGATGTTTATGAAGGAGGGGAGGCTCTCTGGACTGAAGGATAAGTGAAGAAAATGTAAACAGCATAACATGGGGTGCTGTCTTATTTATAATTTTCTAACCTTAACGTACATTAGCCTTCATGGATAACATATGTTAGTCTCTTAGCGTACGCTAACCAATATTATTAGCGTACGCTATCATCCACTGATAGTTAACTGTTCTCATTCTGTACTCGATTACGTACGTTACGCCATCAGGTTACGTACGTAAGCAACACCCTCTAGCGTACGCTAGACATGCTCCTTAGCCCACGTTAACAATCGTTGACTTCAAATGTGTCCAGGTTCATCCGAGGGAATATTATCCGGACCCATGTCCGGCTGGCGCATGTGATAGCCGCCCAGTTCAATTATTGACTGTCTAACGTATGCTACGCTTCATTCGTAGCGTACGCTAACTCTGTCCGATAATGTATGTTAAGCTACATTCTTAGCGTACGTTATCACGTATTTGCATGGGAAAATTTACATGTTGCCATACTCATGTACAAGGATACAAATATATGAAATATCATACTTCGATTATCGATATCACAATTCTGAATAATATAGGGTTCAATTACAGATGGAATACTCAATAATTAATACGGATATTACATCGCAAACCGTCAAACATACCCAACCATAAATGGAGGATGAACGACCAATCAATTATGGCTCAAAGATGGACATCACAGTACGCCCGATCCGAAAATGTGTCCGTGCACATGTCCACCCCGTATACGAAATCCAGAATATACGTGGGACAATGTACCTAATTAGCCTCACGAACTACGTCTCGTGTGCACGGTTCAATGTGGAAATATCAACACATAACCATAGTGTGCCCATCTAAAATTCCTACATAATGACCAATTGGAACGCAGATATGATTCCAGATATGTCATGATGCAACATGACAACGAAACTCAAAGAATCACATATCCAATAAGTATCAAAAGACTCACCGAAGTGAACAATGACAGACTGACAAAGAAAAGCCGACACGACTAATCAATATCCAAACAACAATCCTGGGATCATCATCCCCAATGAACGATCAACATGATCAACGATCTCAATACAACCAGTCCTGGGATTAACATCCCCCAAACGAAACAATCAAATACGAATCTCATTATACAAAACATCAGCATACAACAATTCATCAGAATAATTATCCTCATAATTGAACAATACTTACATTACTTCAAAGCCGGAGACAATGTCCTTTCCACGAACAAACATCCCTGAATGAATACACAGTTATACGAATAATCTCAAATAAGGTACCGTCCATTCAATACCAATAACCATTTATCTCGATACTCATGTCATCACGATAACTACCCTCGATATCCGACATTCCATATCATAGATCAAAGATAACTCCCATCTCTGTCTTCAATCAAACATAATTAAATCATATACATTATGATTTGTCCCAAACCACAGCATGATAAAAAGATCATCATCTCGACAGTTTACATCTATAATAGCATTGCTATATGAATTATAAATGAAATGAAAGCGAAACCATTCATCAAATATTATAAACTGAACAAGTATAAACTTGCCTCGATACCGATACCACGAAGCCGTTACCAATTCCATTGCCTCCGTCTACGAGCTCCTCAGTCCCGACCAAAAGCAATCTACGAACTCTTCAACCTCAACCTCAACACAACGGTCATAATCAACGATCAATTATCCCAACCTATTGCAATAATCGATTAACACACATTCAGTAAAAATCAACAACCGACATAACCAACCAATCAAACTCAATGGTTCAACGATACCTCGATCATATACAAAACCGAACAATATAACTCAAACAATTACGAACTCATATCCACAATACAAACCGCAACTCAACAACCTATAAATAACAATCAATATAACCGATCAACAAAACCAACGGTTCCACCATATCCCGATTAAATACAAATCCAAACAACCCAAACCAATCAATCAGGAATTCAAACCACAACACGATTCATAATCCAATAATCATACCAATAATCAAATTAAACTAATAACAAGGGTCTGAACGTTATCGATTCCAAATTCAATCTTAAATACGAGTACAAGTTTCCTCCTTGTAAATTTATAATGAAACCAATTACCGATTATCATCATCAATCCGGACAATCCGATTAATTCAACAATATAGATAATCATATTCCAAGGGTTTCAAATAGCACAATCATCCTAAGTGAACACTAGTCCAATACGTATGAACTTCCAAATTAAAAGATCAATAATAATCTCATCGAACTCGAAATCATATTCGTATTTTTATACGAATATTGTACCAAAACACATAACTTAGTTCTAGATATGAATATTCCATATTCATATCCAAAACACCAACACCTCTTAAACACATTCATCATATCAATGATCAGTTCATATCGATATTAAGGATTTCATAACATACTCGATTCCAACTTCAATTCCAAATATGAATCAACAAGACTCTTTCTTGTTCATATTCGTAAATTCATAGAAACAAATACCGGTTATTATCATGAATAATCGTATTCCAAAATTAACCGTAAACTTTATAATTATCCGTCCACCTTATACGACTCGATAGTATTCCAATTATGTACGGATCAAATGTTCTTATGCCAAGCAAACTTGAATTCATACCTTCAGTTCAATCTCATAATCTGGTGATCTCAATAACAGTTGATTCGAGCACGAAGCACGTTTAATCAACATATTCAATTCCGAATTCAAACTTAAATTCAACATGATATAATTATCCCTTGTTCATATATATCAATCTCATGCCAACTACACTTAGGATCCTTCGACTAATATGAACACATATCCTCAAAGAAAGATAATATTCTTGTCAATTTCGTAATCACGATTCGTATATCATCAAGACCATATGAAAGATCAAATCACCATTTACATAACTTGTCCCTTAACATCCATAATCATCATCACTTGTTCTAATTATCAATATTCCATGTGCATATCTAAAACATAAACACTTGAAACATATACTCATCATAATCATCATCTTCTTCAATATACCCTCATATATCGTCAAGAAGTACAACAATAATACCATAACCATCATCATACGAGGAAGACATCAACAACAACAAAAATCCGAACTGAAGAGAGATATAAATCAACATATCTCCTGAACAACATTCAAAACCATACGAAACATATCAATATACGCATACCAACAATAACATAAATATGACTCGGTAATCCATCTCGTAATTATACTCATCAATTCGAATACATGATAATCATCAACTCAAGAACATCAATATTCAATCCAAAACGAAATTCCAAGGTGAAGGGTAATTACCTCTTCGAAGAAATGGATTGAATCCCAAGGTTGAATCCGTTCTCAATCACTTTAAAGCTCCATTTGAGTGTTCATAGGCTCACACTCGACTTAGGAAAGCCAAAATCTAACTCTGAGTGTTGAGGGGTGAAGAAAAACGAAATGAAGTTCTGAAAAAAAATGAAGTGACGAGCATCTCACTTATATAACTTTCCAGCTCGTTACGTACGTAACATTCCACAGTTAACGTACGTTATACCCTCTTACGTATGCTATCTGACCTTAGTAGCGTACGTAATGACAGTCCAGAGGTCACTGACTCATTTCGTTCAATGCCTTACGTTCTTAATCCTTACTCCATAGCGTACGTAATACGTATGTTGACTTTCTGGAGTAACATACTCGTATTACGTACGTAATGAGTCCTGCATAGCGTACGTAATACATAGTTGACTTGCCTTTTGGCATGCCAGCCGATTCCTGGGCTCCACATGTCAGATATTGATTCCCCATCTGATTTCTTTTGTTACGTACGTTATGTACCATAACGTACGTAAGCTAGAAGTTTTTACGTACGTAAGCTCCAAAGTTTAACGTACGTAATTGGCTTTTACACTTAGCCATTTCCACATGTTCTTGGTCATCTCGACATACTGGGCACGTCTATACGACATACCGAATACGTATACTCATTCCAATAGTATTCTCATATGATACACCTGATGTCCAAATCAGTTCAACCTGATACACCATATCCTCAATATAACTGTCAATCAAACACGTCAATTACATAAGTATAACTGTCTCGATTCTCAATTTATTTTATCCATACTGTATAGACACCAAGCTATGCAGTATATCTCAGATAAAATAACGCAAAAAAATTGTACTGAAAATCTGGGTATTATAGTTATGACTCGCAGGGGTTCCCAGTAACCAAAGTACTTAGTGCGGATGAGATTACTATTAGCTGGGGTGACTATTCCAGGCTGAAGGCTGTTGCAGTGGGAGTCGTGCAGTTAAAAGTGAATGATAGGATTCTAGTCCTAAATAATGTATTATTAGTACTTGATTTTAGAATGAATTTAATTTCAGTTTCTAAATTGCGTTGTGATGGATATTCAGTTTCTTTTGGAGATAATTCAGTTATTAAAAGAAATGCTGAATATGTTTGCACGAGTACTTATAATAAAGGACTTTATGTCATTAATGCTACACCAACTCCCTTTCATAATTATAAATCGCTTAATTATTTGACTAATACTAATAAAAGAAAAGAACCTTCGAGCATAAATCAAACATATTTGTGGCATTTACGATTAGGTCATATTAACCTTAGAAGGATTCAAATATTGGTGAGCGATGGCTCATTGGATTCACTCCAAGTTGAGTCATTTCTAATTTGCGAATCCTATCTGGAAGGGAAAATGACTAAAAGGGCTTTCCAAAGCAAAGGAAATCGTGCACAAAATGTATTGGAATTGGTACACACCGATGTATGTGGTCCAATGAACATCCAGGCTAAGGGTGGTTTTGAATACTTCATCACATTTATAGATGATTATTCGAGATATGGATACATCTATTTGATGCGACGTAAGTCTGAATCTTTTGATAAGTTCAAAGAATTCAAGGCTGAAACGGAGAAGCGTCATGGACATAGTATCAAGTCACTACGATCTGATCATGGTGGAGAATATCTTAGTGGAGAGTTTTTGGATTTCTTGGAACATGAGGGGATTACTTCCCAGCTCACTGCGCCTGGTACACCACAACAAAATGGTGTTGCTGAACAAAGGAATCGTACTTTATTAGAGATGGTTAGGTCAATGAGGAGTTATTTTGATTTGCCTATTTCATTTTGGGGATATGCCTTGGAAATAGTGGCGTAAATTCTAAATATGGTGCCTTCGAAATCAGTTCCAAAAACACCCACAGAACTGTGGAGTGGGCGCAAGCCCAATCTAAGACACATTTGGATTTGGGGTTTACCAGCACATGCGCTGAATAAGGAAGCTGATAAGTTGGCATATCGTACAAAAGTACGAGTGTTTGTAGGAGATCCGAAGGGAATAAAGGGTGGCTTATTCTACAGTCCTAAAGATCAGAAGGTCATTGTTAACACCAATGCCCGGTTCTTAGAGGAGGACTATGTAATAAGCCACAAGCCTAGGAGTGATGTCATTCTAGAGGAACTTAGGGGGCGAGATTTAGACAATACTAATTGTACAAACACTTAGTATACCACGTATCGACACTATTGTGGATACGCAAACTAAGGACATGCCTCGTCGTAGTGGGAGGGTTATTCGTCAACCTGATCATTTCATTGGCGTGGGAGCATCTTCCGAACACTTCCCGGACCAGGATGAAACGGATCCTTGTACATATAAGCATGCAGTTCAAGACAAGGATGCTAAATCCTGGCAAATAGCAATGGAATCTGAAATGGGATCTATGGATTTTAATGAAGTGTGGGAGCTAGTAGAGATACCCAATGGGGTAAAACCCATTAGAAGTAAGTGGGTCTACAAGCATAAGAGAGGATCGAAAGGTAAGGTTAAAACCTTCAAAACAAGGCTTGTTGCGAAAGATTACACTCAGAAAGAGGTCATCGACTACGATGAGACCTTTTCGCTAGTAGCCATGCTTAAATCGATCCGGATTCTCTTAGCGATAGCTGCGCATTTGGATATGGAGATTTGGCAGATGGATGTCAAGGAATGCGTTCTTGAACGGGAGTCTTGATAAGGAAATCTATATACGCCAACCTGAGGGATTCATTGCTGAAGGAGAGGAGCACTTAGTGTGCAAGCTTAATAAAGCGATTTATGGTCTCAAGCAAGCATCAAGGTCTTGGAACATGCGATTTGATGAGGTCAGTCAATCGTATGGTTTTGAACAGTGTCCTAGTGAAGTTTGTGTATACAAAAAGTGCGATGGAAACGTGCTAGTGTTTCTTGTACTGTACGTAGATGATATACTTCTAATTAGAAACAATGTAAATGTATTATCATACGTAAGGGTATGGCTATCTGAGCAATTCGATATGAAGGATTTGGGAGAAGCTGGGCACATCCTTGGTATTAGGATCTTTCGAGATCGCAAGAAAAGGATGTTTTGCTTATCTTAGGTATCCTATATCGATACGGTGCTAAAGCGGTTTAGTATGGAGAATTCCAAGAAATGTTTCTTACCTTACAGACATGGAATTCAGCTATCTAAGGCTATGTGTCCTAGGACACAGAAGGAGATAGATGACATGAAGCTGGTCCCTTATGCTTCGGCAGTAGGAAGCCTCATGTATGTTATGCTTTGCACTAGGCCTAATATCTGTCATGTTGTAGGCATGGTGGCGAGATATCAGTCGAACCCAGGATCGGGACATTAGATTGTTGTCAAGTATATACTCAAGTACCTCAGATTTCAGTTCAGACAAAGAAAAGTCAAAATCAACTTCCGAATATGTTCACTTTGGGAGGTGGATCCATCAGTTGAAGGAGTATGAAGCAGAAATACATAGAGGACTCTACCACGGAAGCCGAGTATGTAGCAGCCTCAGAGGCAACTAAAGAGGCGGTGGCTCAAGTGATTTCTAAAGGATTTTGGGTGTGGTTCCTAATTTGCCTAGGAGTATTACACTTTATTCTGATAATACCGGTGTTGTTGCAAATTCGAAGGAACCACGGGCCCACAAAGAAAGCAAATATATCAAGCACAAATATCATCTTATTCGAGATTTTGTGAAGAGAGGGAAGAATATTGTCTCCAAGATAGCATCTGAAGACAACCTAGCTGATCCTTTCACGAAAGGGTTGCCCTCAAAGTCATTTAAAGGGCATGTGGAAGGAATGGGGTTAAGATGTATGGAAGCATTGCTTTGAGTATAAGTTGGAGATAAATAGACATAGTCTAGATAGTATACTTCAAAAGCATGCTTTGAGTATAAGTGGGAGATTGTTAGGGTTGTATACATCAAAGCATACTTTATGCTTGTATTACCTAATTTCCCGATCTTTATCTATGAGAATATTTAATTCATTTGTGACATGTTTTGCATATTTATTCACGCTATGGTTATGCAAATGTTGTCTAAATTACTTTATATTGTAGATAATGTGGTGTGTCGTGTCACACAGAAGATCACATTATCGGTTCCTTATATAGTAATAATTAGTTCACAACCTATATAACATTAGATCGTTATGTGAGAGGTTGTAGTATGTACTAGAGATTGGTTGGTCTTGACCATTTGTAATATCCGCATTTTTTCCTTTTTCCCGATATTATCATTTTTGGTGTATTTTCATTTTTAGCAACTCGCTTGTAACCGTATTGACATTTCGAGAATATTTAATATTTGACTTCTTGTCGTTCGAGCTTGTTTCGGACTTGTTTTACCCGATTCTATGTTTTATGTCATTTTTGTTGCTATTTCGTGTATTCTCGTAAATCGTCGTTCGGAACCGCCGTTTCGGGGTTGCCGAAGATCCATATCATGTTATTATGCGTGTTGTGAGCTTTTGTTTGGTGTTTCGACCGTGTATCGTACATTTCAGACGTTTTAGCCCGTTTTGTAATTTCCCAAAGTTTTGGGATAATTATGTTTGTTGTTGTTTTCCGAACCTTCAGGTAGCCGGGAATATGTTTTCCTTCAACACTTAATCGTTGCCTCGAATCCTTTACGTTCGTACCCTCGTGTTTTGTTCATCATTGCATTTCGATTTTTCGGTTCCTTCCTTGCCTGTTGGTAGCGGCCTGTACTGCTCAGGAAGGGATATTACGTACGTAATGCAATACGCTGTTACATATGTAATGGTATGTAGGAAATTGGACAGGCGGTCCTTCCCATTGCATTACGTACGTAATCTTGGGAGGGCTTACATATGTTAACAAGCTAACGTACGTTAGCTACATGTGGCTAACGTACGTAACTCGGCCTGGGTTTATGTTGCGATAACAAATCCCTGTATCGATGCTGCTTGGATAACAAACCCTGTATCGATCGTATTGTCAGAATGTTTTGACAATATGCCAAATCCTGAATACCGCCTCTAGCTGTATCGAAAAACTGATAAGTATCAAACCTGTATCGAAGACTTCTCGCAGTCCCAACCATACAATATATTGATCATACAACAAAGAGTTTCGTAAAGCCAAAGTATGGAAGCTGTATCGAATATCAATACAGTAATACCTTCCATATAGCTCTCAACAGGACAAGAAGGAATCTTCAGTATTCGCTAGAAGTCAAGTCCCGTTGATAAATAAGTATTTAAATACTATAAGATAAAGTATTTAAATACTGTAAGTCAGAAGATCTTCAAATCCCGCAATATCCGGATCTCAGTCAAATATCAGTTGTCGCAGAATCTTGCCTCAACGGATATATTTCAAACGGATATATTTCAGAAGGCTATATATATCTCCAGAGTTTGAAGATCATCAACTACTAAACTACACGAAAGAACGACTCACAAACAATCAAGCTTACAAGAAATATTCAGCAAAACATATCTCCCCAAGCTTTCTGCTATTCAGATATAAGAGATATGCAGTGCTCAAACCTTGAACAACACATCATCAGCTTATAGCCCAGAAAGTCATAGCTGTTGTTCAGACCCTGTTCTATCTTTGAACAAACTCATATCATCACTGTGTGGACTGAGGAATCTTTGCTACTCCCAAACTGTGTGTGAAGGACTTGCATTGAAGAAGACGAAGCTTCAGAACTGTGTGTGAAGAAGCCAGTCAAAGTGTTAGCTCAAACCAATCTGTGTGAATGGTTGAAAGCTAAGATCTTTATATCAATCTGTGTGAACGATATATTGATTGACTGTTGTTATAATTACATAGTTGTGTACGCAGTAATTATAATAAACTTTTTACTCCTGTGTGGAGGACCTGTGGACGTAGAGGGGTTTACCTCGAACCACTTTAAATAATGTGTTATTTACCTTCTGCCTTTATTGCTTTATTAACTGTGATTATTTAAGTATACACTGCACATCGAGTTGTCAGATCCACAAAGAATCTCATCGTATTTAAGACTTCCGCTACGCACTCAGATTTTAAAACCGTACATCATGTTATTTAAAACTCTTTCCAAGCTGTATCCAGTATACTTAGTGACCAACTACGTACATGCCCCACGGAGATACCGCAAATCCGTACCAAATGTAACCTACAGTAAACCAATTGCTATCAGGAAAATTTGGGTACCAAAAGGCACTAACATTCACGGACCCAACAATCAAAGGGGACCTAAATTTACATAATTTATGTGCTACAGGACATTTTGTAGAAGGACATATGGTACTTCGACAGCGGATGCTCCCGGCACATGACAGGAGATAGAAGCAAGCTATCGGATTTCGTAGAAGGTCGCGGTCCAAAAGTGCACTTCGGTGATAAATCTAAAGTAAGAACAAGAGGAAAAGTAAACCTTCTTGTCGAAAAATTCAAAGTCACCGATGTAGCTCATGTTGAAGGCTTACAGTACAGTATACTTAGTATTAGCCAGTTCTATGACAAACAGTTCTCGGTGAAATTCTATATAGATCACTGTAGAGTCAAGACCATCCTGACCAAAGAAGTTGTGCTCATAGGAAGCAGATCTGGTAATATGTATATTGCTGACTGGATGCCTATGAGCTCCACAATTCCTTGTTTAGTTGCCAAAGGCACTGCAGATCTAAGCTGGCTATGGCATCAGAGGATGTCACATGTCAACTTCAAGACGATCAACAAGCTCTCAAGACAGGGACTGGTTAGAGGATTGTTGAATGTATCATTCCAAAAAGACAGTGTCTGTGGACCATGTCAAAAAGGCAAACAAATCAAGTCCACCCTGAAGAACAAATCTTACCTTTCAACCCACAGAGTGTTGGAGATGCTACACATGGATCTCTATGGTCCTATAGACCCGGTAAGTTTGGGAGGTAAGAAATACTGTCTTGTTATTGTTGATGACTACTCCAGGTATGTTTGGACTATTTTCTTAAGCAAGAAGAAGAAAACAGCATCAAAGCTGCCCGAGATCCTGAAAAAGCTTCAAAATGAAAAGGGATCGAGTATCGTGTCCATTTGTTCCGACAGAGGTACAGAATTTACTAACCGCTTTATAGAGCAATACTGTTCGGAAAATGGGATAGCACGAATACTCAGCTGCCCGTACACCTCAACAAAATGGTGTTGCCGAGCGAAAGAATAGGATGCTGAAAGAAGCAACAATGACAATGATTGCCGAAAGCAAGTTGCCACAGCATTTCTGGGGTGAAGCAACCAATACAGCATGCTACACTCAAAACCGCTGCATCGTCAACAAACACCACAATAAAACAGCATATGAGGTATGGAACAACAAAACCCCGTTAGTTTCGTATTTTCACATTTTTGGATGCAGGTGCTATGTGTTGAATAATGGGAAGGATCAACTTAGAACTTTTGATGAGAAGTCAGATGAATGACTATTTGTAGGATATTCCTCCGTCAGCAAAGCTTACAGGATCTTTAATAAAAGGAAGCTGACGATCGAGGAATTAGTTCATGTAGTCTTCGACGAACCTCACCATGACCCTACAGGAGTAGAAGCTGTTACTCAGAACATCCAACAACTTTCCATATTAGATCCACCAACTCCCATAGAACCTGTTGTTGACCTAGAAATCAATCCCGCAGCTGTAAGAATCGACGTAGATGAAGCCGATGCCGTACAAGCTGAAGCTGAAACTACAGCAACTCAAGATACAGTACGGGACCACGAATTAGAACCCGACCAAAGATGGTTGAGAGATCACCCGCAAGAGATGATCATTGGAAACATTAATGCTGGTGTTTCTACCCGAAGGAGAATACAGAGTACACAAGGAAATGTACTGTGTGCACAAGAAGAACTAGATACTGAGATATCACCATTCCCTGAATGGAAATCTCAATCCGAGCTTAGAAGACTCAATATGTGCACTATTGTTGTATTCTTAGCACAGTCCGAACCTGTTTCTACCATAGAAGCTCTTTATAATTCTCATTGGATAACATCTATGGAAGAAGAGCTTAACGGTTTCGAAAGAAACAATGTACGGTATCTTGTACCCAGACCTACGCATCAATCAGTTATTGGAACCAAATGGGTATTTAGAAACAAGAAGAATCGAAATGGACTAATTATAAGGAATAAATCCAGACTAGTCGCACAAGGCTATAGACAGGAAGAAGGCATAGACTACGATGAAACTTTTGCCCCTGTAGCCAGACTAGAAGCCATTAGGATATTTTTAGCCTTTGCCGCCCATAAGAGCTTTATTGTATACCAAATGGACGTCAAAAGTGCATTCCTAAATGGAGACCTTGCCGAAGAAGTTTATGTTGAACAACCACCAGGGTTTGCCAACACAGACAGCACCGATTTAGTATATAGGCTGAGGAAAGCACTGTATGGACTTAAGCAAGACCCTAGAGCATGGTATGAGACCCTGTCCCAATATCTAACCGATAATGGATTTGAGAAAGGTGTTGTGGACAAGACCTTGTTCAAAATACAGGAAGGTGATGACCTTCTAATGGTTCAAATCTATGTAGATGACATTATATTTGGTTCAACTAACCTTGTTTTATGTCAAAGGTTCTCTCATCTCATGCAAAGTAAATTTGAAATGAGTATGATGGGAGAACTTAGTTATTTCCTAGGTTTGCAGGTAAAGCAGTTGCCTACAGGGATTTTCATCAACCAGGAAAAATACAGCAAGGAGCTTCTCAACAAATTTGGAATGAACTCTTCCAAATCATCATCAACCCCCATGAGCACTTCCGTGCAAATTAATGCTGATGAAGCCAGAAAGCCGGTTGACCAATCACTCTACAGGAAACTTATTGGCTCTCTCCTGTACCTAACAGCTAGCAGGCCCAATATCCAGTTTGTCGTAGGAGTGTGTGCAAGATATCAAGTAGCACCCAAAGAATCACACTTCAATACAGCTAAACGAATCCTGAAGTATATTAAAGGAACAGTCGATGTGGGACTGTGATATCCTAAAGAAGGCAGATTCAATTTAGTTGGATACAGCGACTCGGATCTTGGAGGCTGCAAGCTAGATAGGAAGAGTACAAGTGGAACTTGTCACTTTCTTGGACCTAGACTTGTTTCTTGGTTCAGTAAGAAGCAATTGGCAAACTCACTTTCCACGGCTGAATCAGAATACTATGCTGCTGGTAGTTGCTGTATGCAGATCCTTTGGATACAGCAATAGTTGTCAGATTATGGGATTGAAGCCAAGGAAACGCCAATCATGTGTGATAAGCACGAGTGCAATTGCAATAACGCACAACCCTGTATTGCACTCGCGCACTAAGCACATCAACATGAAGCATCATTTCATAAGGAATCATGTCGAGAACAAGGATGTTCGGCTGGAAAAAGTTCATACAGACATTCAGTTGGCCGACATCTTCACCAAACCTCTCGATACAGCAAGATTCAACATGCTTCGACAAGAATTGGGATTGATACAGCCTGACTCCTTGTAAGTATTTACTGTTTTTACTCAACAATTGAGGGGGAATGCTGTAAGACCCAAGAATACAGTATCCACCATTAATTATATGTACACTCAGAACCTTCAATACAGCACTGTAGGGAACAAAGTGATATGAATCATCCTACAGCTAACGTGTGCAATAATTAAGGGGGAATACAGTATGACCCATGAATACAGCATTAATCCAAAATTTGCTGTATGGAATCAAAACCTATATGTACCTTTTAAGGGGGAACGCTGTATCGTCGCGAATAAAACACATACTATGGGATTTCGATTCATTATATATTATAATATTTCATTTTAAAAACAATTTTTGTCCATGTGCCCTGTTTTCATATCAAACGTCGTTTACATTAAATGCCTTACACGACATCTGGACAATTAAATCTCAAAAGCCGCGATGTTTTCAAATTGTTTAAAATATAATACCGCCGTTTCAGGTATTAAGGGTAATAACAAATGTAAGAAGTGGGACCCGCTCCTATTTTAAAATACAATGGATAAGTGTACCAGTTACACTCAGTTCATCGTGACTGTTTATTTCAAACACCGGTTCCCATCCATTACATCTGACCATTCATTCTCTGAAAACCCTTCTTCACCGCCTACTATAAAAGGACTACAAATGCCATTTGAGACTCTTTACGCCTTCTGCATATTTTAAGAGCACTCATGCAATTCAGCCTACAAGTTTTTCTGTGTTTACTGCATATTTTTCTTGAATATTTTTCATCTTTTCTTGAGAATCATCAATGGCGTCTACTCAGACATATTCCACCTCTCTCAAGAAGTCTCTGAACTTCATCGATGGACGGATCTTCTCCAGATCTGTCGTGATGGAACGCATTCACGCTGAAAGTGATGACGTCGATGCCATGGAGGTCGTCACCACTAGAATCCATCAATAAGGCCTCTATCGCCTTGGGAGCCACACCACCGAGAAATATGACGTTCATCTTGTTGAGGAGTTCTATCTCAACGCCGTGGTTCGTTTTCTGCCTCTGGCTCTAGGAGGACATGTTGTAGATATCACAGCAGTCATTCGCAGAGTGGAGATCCGCATTGACCAAGAGCTTCTCAAAAACATGTTCAGGCTACCCTCTGATGGCCTGACCATGGAACTTGAGACCTTTGGGTCTCAAGAGTTGACGACTCAATACTATGGCTTGTTCACCGGCTCGAAAACGGTGGAAGTGGTTCACACCACATGCCATAAGAAGAATTTTTGTTTACCATTTGTTTATTTACATGATTTTTGCTGCCGCATCATTGAGAATCGTACAGGTGCATTTGAGATGTGCACAAATCTCATATTCAGGATGATGGTCGCCATTATGACCTGCGAGAAGGTCAACTGGTTGTAATACCTCCGGTATTCCATGCTTGATTACTTTGTACTGTGTGAATGTTTGGTAATGTGACGTCATTTCTATTTATGTATTCCATTGAGTGCTATATAATTGTACGATGTGAATGAAACGGGGGTGACGCACCTTGACGCCGTGGGACGATCGTCGGTGCGAATATGACGGTGGCCAACGTCTTGTTCCCCGATAATTGTTGACGAGTGGAAGGGATGGTCACCCCAAGATGGTTAGAATGTGGTTTGAGGCTAAAAGGGTTTGTCTAACGCGCGCTATAACCCATGCCTAACGTACGCTATATTTCGATCGTTACGTACGTTAAGGCAGCTACATTACGTACGTAACGGGTGGGTCGGTCTTCCGACCAGAATCTTTCTTTTGACACGGACAGGGCTACATTCGGCGGGCTAGAGGACAAACGAGTCAATTGTTCGTTACGTACGTTATGTCCCAAATTTAACGTACGTAACACTTGGGCACATTTCGGGCAGCGAGTTCTTTACGTACGTTGTCAGCACACTGCTACGTACGTAATACACCTTACGTACGTAACACCCTTATCGTTAACGTACGTTATCAAAACCAAGTTTTATAAAATGATAGTTCCCTTCTTCATTTGCACGACCCAACATCACAAACTGCCACCCTTGGAGAAATTCCTAGCCCTATACCCGGTTCTTAAGCCTCTTAAACACTTGAATTAACATTGAGGAGGTGGATTCTTGAGCTTCGGTGAAGATTATCCATGTCGTTCAAGTCACTTCTCGTTTTCCTCGTAGTTCTTGTGAATCCTTCAACCATCTTCATTATTCTTCTTCCAATAAGGTAAGCCACCAATCCCTGGAGTTATATCTTCGATGTTTTCTTATTTATACTTATTATATTGCGGGTATTGGGTAGATTTTGCTAAACTTCGTATACAATCTTGTCGGATGAAGTTGTAGTAACCGGAAATTTCGTTTCTCATATGTTTCGTTTCGTGCAAATAAAATTTCACTTCAAATCATCACTAGGAATGTAAAATTTGACGAATCAATTGTGGGAAAATTCGTAGTAATCCGTCACCGTATGTTCCATTGTCCGTAGCCACCCTTACCTTGTGATTTTTGACACTTAGCAAACTAAGGAAATAATTCGATAGTATAATCAATATTGGTTGCCAAACCACCGAAGTTGTTGTGCAATAAAATCCGTCGATTGTAGTATTCGGGATATAGAATTGTATTAGAAAGCATAAGATTCGATTTTGCCATAACAATTCGTTGACACCGAAGAATGATAGGATTATCTTCTTGAGTATATCGATATACCTAATGTTAATTATAAGATTGAACGAGATAATGATACACAACACTTGAAAACTTAGAAACGATACTCATACCGACAATTAAAACTACACTAGGGATCCGGTTAGGAAAGGGAGACTAGTTTATTCATTATAATCCGTATGAGGTGTTAATCGGATGTTTCGTGGCTAGGTTAAGTTCGAGCAGGCGTGGGGACTTCGTTATCATAAAGCACCTACTACCGGATCACAGGCAAGTGAAATCTTGCTCGTGAATTTTCTAATATCAATGTTATACCGTATGTGTGTACGTGCCATTTTGATAAAAGCCGACGTTTGTCTTTCTCTAAAGATGTTATAAATGGGCCGATGTGTTGGGGATAAAACCTGTATGGTACCCGTGTGGAAATGTGTTAGGGGGTAAGACCCGAATTGGGCACCTATGTTCCGGGGTATTCCCGTGTGGATACTTCCGTGACTCTTGGTTGCGACCTTGGGGGCTTATGTGTTAAAGAGAAAGACTCGTCGGTTAAGTGATGAAATATTCCCTATGATTACTAGGTACTGTGATTGTAAAGATGTCGTATATCGTTGTTAGTAGTTGTTATTTGGTATGCATTCTCTGACCTTGGTTACCTGGTATGACTCGTCGTACCAGGTAAAATTGTTCATCATGTGCAGGACATTCTCGAGGGGTCCGGTCAGACTTGAGCGGTGTTGGAATTATCTCTAGCCGCTGTTTTAATTGGAATAAATTGTTTTCTTTGGGAAAACCTTTGTTGTGTAATAATTGGACTTCAAATTACATTTCCCTTAAATCTTTCGATTCACGTTATGTAATCCTTGAATTTAAGGTTTTATCGCGATTTTCTTAAAATGCCTATTTTTCTAACTAGCCTTGTGGGTCCCACGTGGGATTCATGGCACTGTAATACCTCGGGATATTTTGGGGGTGTTACAGAAAATGGTATCAGAGCCAAACTCCTGGTTTGAATAAAACTTTCTCCTATATTTTTTTTTTTCTTTCTCTCAAAATCCAACACCCCAAGCGATCGAAGCTCCTAGTGGGAATGCAAGTAAGTGATATGTGTGTGTTTCTATTTTTGTACAACATTTAATTGAAAATCATGCGTGGAACTGGCTTTAGATTGATACCGTTAGTGATGGCACGCCAAGGAGCTAGAAGGGTGGTGAATGACGCTCAGGGTTCCGCCGCGAACCACAATGAGGATGGTAACACCGCCGAGACCCATCCTGCTGGGGGCCAGCCGCCACCAGTTAACCAAAACGATCAGGAGGCGGAACGCCAAAATAACAACCCTGGAGGCATGGATCCAGCTTTTGTTCAGGCCCTTGCCCAGGCTATCGCCATGGGAATTGCTCGAGTCAATCGGGCGTAACGGATACCGTCATCAATGTGGAAGAAAACGCAGAAGAGATCGATGGTTGGGAGAGATGTTGAAGGCTAGGCCTCCATTATTTGTGGGACAGAGAGAAACACGTGGGCATCGGATTTCGGAAATGGAGACTGCCTTCGAAGTAATCGGATGCCCAGAAAACAGAAAGGTACCGCTCGGAATTAATCAACTCCATGACACTGCTGCACGTTGGTGGAGGACTTACAGGCCAGAGGACCGAGTGGTCGGGTGGACCGAATTTGCCCGGCCTTTCTGAGCGATCATCCCCAGATCAGCCCGAACCGCTCGCGCACGAGACTTTTTCAGTGCCGGCCCTCAGAACATGCCAGTACCAGAGATCATTCGGGCCTACCGAACCGAGCTAAGTTACATCTCCCAGATGGTTCCATTAGAAGATCAACGAATACGCCATCTTGCGCAGAGGTTACCGGAGGATGTACAACGCTATGCCGCCGGATTTCACTGCACGACCCTGAGAGCATATGAAGACGTAGTCACAGCATATGCCGGTACAGTTGTTAATACCGACATCGAGCATAACTCGAAGAAGCATAAGACATCAGTTCAGCCTGAGAGCAACAACAAAACGAATTCGGGGCCCGCATCTTCTTTTAAGCCGGCGGTTTCGTACCAACAGAAGGGTGTATCTGATCGGCCTTACCGTAGGGACTGTTTCAATTGTGGCATGACCGGGCATACTAAGGATCGGTGTCAGAAGACGGCTACCAAATGTTTCACTTGCGGAAAGGGTGGACACATGTCTCGCTACTGCTGGCGGGCCAATTCCACTCAGAGCCCAGCTTCGCAATCAAGTCAACAAGGCTCTGTGCAATCCCCTAGGACGCCTGCTGTTTCCAACTACCGAGCTCCATCCCACCAGAGCCAACCGCCACTGCATGGTGCCGGACGAGGCCGTGGGCGCGGTGGAGGTACCTCGTCCTTTTCGGAGTCAGTACCGTCTCGTGTATTTGAGCTGAGGGCTACGGATGGTCAGCCTGCGCCAGCTATCTCATGTACTCTTCTTGTTAACTCTCAGCCAGTGCATGTACTATTTGATACCGGAGCCACCCATTCGTTTATATCTGTGGAATGTGTTGAATGCTTAAATCTTGTTTGTGTACCTTGTGAGCCCTTTACTGTTAAACTACCCGAGGGTAGTAGATTAAGCGGCGATCGAAAGGTTCGAGACTGTCGGATCAGCATCGACGATCATAGTTGGACCGCTAATCTTATGGTCTTCCCACTCCAGAATGAAGATATCATATTAGGAATGGACTGGATGCCATTGCACAGAACAATCTTGGATACCTACCACCTGACTATTTCTATTTCGGCTCATGACGGTACCACATATGTCATCAGCGGACGTGAACACTTTAGTACAAAAGGATCTCTCAGCATTATCGCATCGGAAGCCTCCTGCAGCTCTCGAAGTGAATACTACTGGTGTTATGTTCTTCGAGAGGACACTTCACAACTTGCAATCACAAACATTCCGGTGGTGAATGAGTTTCCAGACGTTTTTCCTGATGAACTACCAGGGTTGCCACCGCACCGAGAAGTTGACCTTTCCATTGAACTCGAACCGGGGACGAGACCTATTTCCAAAGCTCCTTACAGAATGGCACCGGCCGATATGAAGGAATTAAAGATACAGCTCGAAAATCTGTTGGAAAAAGGGTTGATCCGCCCAAGCACCTCACCGTGGGGCGCGCCGGTACTTTTCGTTAAGAAGAAAGATAACTCTCTACGCTTGTGCATCGACTACAGGGAGCTGAATAAGGTTACTATCAAGAATCGTTATCCACTACCAAGGATTGATGACCTCTTGGATCAGTTACAAGGGGCAGTCGTGTTTTCAAAGATCGATTTACGGTCCGGATATCACCAATTGAGGATTCGGGAGGAAGATATACCCAAGACTGCATTTCGGTCGAGGTATGGGCATTACGAATATATCGTGGTATCATTCGGGTTGACTAATGCCCCAGCCGTTTTCATGGAACTAATGAATAGAGTTTTGATTGATTTCCTCGATAAATGCGTGGTGGTTTTTATCGACGACATCCTGATATATTCTCGAAGCCGACAGGAACACGAGGAACATTTGAGGCAAGTACTGGGCGTGTTAAGACAACACCAACTTTATGCGAAACTGTCCAAGTGCGAATTCTGGATGCCGGAGGTAATTTTTCTCGGACATGTTGTCTCGGCAGAAGGTGTCAAGGTCGACCCACAAAAGATCGATACAATAACGAGTTGGGAACCTCTAAAGAATGTCAAAGAGGTTAGGAGCTTCCTAGGACTGGCGGGTTACTATCGAAGATTCATCGAGGCTTTTTCCTGTATCGCCCGACCATTAACGAACCTACTGAGAAAGAGCACCAAATTTGTATGGACTGCAGACTGCCAGAAGAGCTTTGACGAGCTCAAGAGTAGGCTAACTACTGCCCCAGTACTAGTGTTACCACAGGGTACAGAAGGATTCATTATATACACGGATGCATCCAAGCATGGACTAGGGTGTGTCTTCATGCAGAATGGCAGAGTCGTTGCGTACGCATCCCGACAACTGAAGTCGTACGAAGTAAATTACCCGACACATGACTTGGATCTAGCCGCGGTGGTGCATGCCCTCAAGATTTGGAGGCACTATCTTTACGGAGTTACTTGCAAAGTTTTCACGGATCACAAGAGCTTGAAATATATCTTCACGCAGAGAGAATTAAACATGAGACAGAGGCGTTGGCTGGAGCTAATCAAGGACTACGATGTGGAAATTTCTTATCATCCCGGAAAAGCCAACGTGGTAGCTGATGCTCTTAGTCGGAAAACTACACAAGAGGTGATGGTATCCAAGATACAGCTCAGCCCAAATCAAAGCAAGAGATCGGGAGAAGCAACACCGAAGTATGGGTGCAACGTAGGCAAGGACGATTATGCTCAATCAATATACTTTCGTCCCCATCGGACGAGATACGTCTAGCACAGATGGAAGATCCTGAATTACGTGCGATTGGTGAAAGAATCGAGAAAGGAGATGTTTCCGACTATAAGATTCAGGTGATTTGGTGAGGTTCAAGAACAGGATATGTATTCCACCGAATGACGGACTGAAGCAGACTATACTGAAGGAGGCGCACTCCACTCCCTATTCTATTCACCCCGGAGCAAGCAAGATGTACAAGGATTTGCGACAGAGTTTTTGGTGGAAGAACATGAAGTGGGAAGTTGCTAGGTTCGTCGCCCGATGTATGACATGCCAACAAGTAAAAATCGAACACCGCAGACCAGCCGGAATTATGCAACCCCTACCCATCCCGGAGTGGAAATGGGAGAGCATATCAATGGACTTTGTCACTAAGCTACCTACGGCGGTGGGAGGAAAGGATACGATTTGGGTCATTATTGATCGATTGACAAAATCAGTACATTTCATTCCTATTCAAGAGACAACCGGGACAGAGCAGCTAGCCGTCATTTTCATCAGAGAGATCGTCAGGCTACATGGTGTTCCCTCATCCATCATTTCGGATAGGGACACCAGATATGTGTCTCGTTTTTGGAAAGCCGTCCATTAAGCTATGGGGACACAAATACACTTTAGCACGTCTTATCATCCTCAGACAGATGGACAGACCGAGCGTACGATTCAAACCTTGAAAGATATGTTGAGGGCGTGCGTGCTCGATTGGGGAAAGGATTGTGCTAGACATTTGGGATTAGTGGAGTTCTCGTACAACAACAGCTGGCATGCAAGCATAGGCATGGCACCGTTTGAGGCCCTGTATGGGCGAAGGTGCAAGTCACCGTTATGCTGGGATGATGCCTCCGACACCGCGGTTACCGAGTTGGATCTTATCCAGGAGTCCATTAAGAAGATCGCTATAGTTCGGAAGCACATGCTGGCCGCACAGAGACGGCAGAAATCTTATGCCGAAAACCGACAGCGACCGTTAGAATTTACGGTCGGGGATCATGTTTGGGTCAAAGTATCACCTATGCGAGGTATTCAGCGTTTCGGCCAGAAGGGCAAGTTAAGCCCGAGATTTATAGGTCCGTTTGAGATATTGGACCGGGTAGGGAAGCTCGCGTATCGATTATCTCTACCGCCGCATCTGGATGGAGTGCATAATGTTTTTCACGTCTCCCAGTTAAGGAAGTATGTCTATGACCCGAGTCACAAGCTCAATTTCGAAGAAGTGGAAATTTCCGATGACGCTACCTCTAGGGAGGTACCGACCGCCATTCTGGACCGGCGTGTGAAGATGTTACGAAATAAAGCCATACCCCTCGTGAAGATTTAGTGGTCGCACCACGGCACGAAAGAGGCGACTTGGGAAACCGAGTCGAGCATGAAGGAGAGTCATCCCGAGTTATTTTCTTAAGTTTCGTGACGAAACTATTTTAAGGGGGGTGATATGTAATACCTCCGGTATTCCATGCTTGATTACTTTGTACTGTGTGAATGTTTGGTAATGTGACGTCATTTCTATTTATGTATTCCATTGAGTGCTATATAATTGTACGATGTGAATGAAACGGGGGTGACACACCTTGACGCCGTGGGACGATCGTCGGTGCGAATATGACGGTGGCCAACGTCTTGTTCCCCGATAATTGTTGACGAGTGGAAGGGATGGTCACCCCAAGATGGTTAGAATGCGGTTTGAGGCTAAAAGGGTTTGTCTAACGCGCGCTATAACCCATGCCTAACGTACGCTATATTTCGATTGTTACGTACGTTAAGGCAGCTACATTACGTACGTAACGGGTGGGTCGGTCTTCCACCGTAATCTTTCTTTGACACGGACAGGCTACTTTCGACGGGCTAGAGGACAAACGAGTCAACTGCTCGTTACGACGTTATGTCCCAAATTTAACGTCGTAACACTTGGGCACATTTCGGCGTGAGTTCTTTACGACGTTGTCGACACCGCTACGTCGTAATACACCTTACGTACGTAACCCCCTTATCGTTAACGTACGTTATCAAAACCAAGTTTTATAAAATGATAGTTCCCTTCTTCATTTGCACGACCCAACATCACAAACTACCACCCTTGGAGAAATTCCTAGCCCTATACCCGGTTCTTAAGCCTCTTAAACACTTGAATTAACATTGAGGAGGTGGATTCTTGAGCTTCGGTGAAGATTATCCAAGTCGTTCAAGTCACTTCTCGTTTTCCTCGTAGTTCTTGTGAATCCTTCAACCATCTTCATTATTCTTCTTCCAATAAGGTAAGCCACCAATCCCTGGAGTTATATCTTCGATGTTTTCTTATTTATACTTATTATATTGCGGGTATTGGGTAGAGTTTGCTAAACTTCGTATACAATCTTGTCGGATGAAGTTGTAGTAACCGGAAATTTCGTTTCTCATATGTTTCGTTTCGTGCAAATGAAATTTCACTTCAAATCATCACTAGGAATGTAAAATTTGACAAATCAATTGTGGGAAAATTCGTAGTAATCCGTCACCGTATGTTCCATTGTCCGTAGCCACCATTACCTTGTGATCTTTGACACTTAGCAAACTAAGGAAATAATTCGATAGTATAATCAATATTGGTTGCCAAACCACCGAAGTTGTTGTGCAATAAAATCCGTCGATTGTAGTATTCGGGATATAGAATTGTATTAGAAAGCATAAGATTCAATTTCGCCATAACAATTCGTTGACACCGAAGAATGATAGGATTATCTTCTTGAGTATATCGATATACCTAATGTTAATTATAAGATTGAACGAGATAATGATACACAACACTTGAAAACTTAGAAACGATACTCATACCGACAATTAAAACTACACTAGGGATCCGGTTAGGAAAGGGAGACTAGTTTATTCATTATAATCCGTATGAGGTGTTAATCGGATGTTTCGTGGCTAGGTTAAGTTCGAGCGGGCGTGGGGACTTCGTTATCATAAAGCACCTACTACCGGATCACAGGCAAGTGAAATCTTGCTCGTGAATTTTCTAATATCAATGTTATACCGTATGTGTGTACGTGCCATTTTGATAAAAGCCGACGTTTGTCTTTCTCTAAAGATGTTATAAATGGGCCGATGTGTTGGGGATAAAACCTGTATGGTACCCGTGTGGAAATGTGTTAGGGGGTAAGACCCGAATTGGGCACCTATGTTCCGGGGTATTCCCGTGTGGATACTTCCGTGACCCTTGGTTGCGACCTTGGGGGCTTATGTGTTAAAGAGAAAGACTCGTCGGTTAAGTGATGAAATATTCCCTGTGATTACTAGGTACTGTGATTGTAAAGATGTCGTATATCGTTGTTAGTAGTTGTTATTTGGTATGCATTCTCTGACCCTGGTTACCTGGTATGACTCGTCGTACCAGGTAAAATTGTTCATCATGTGCAGGACATTCCCGAGGGGTCCGGTCAGACTTGAGCGGTGTTGGAATTATCTCTAGCCGCTGTTTTAATTGGAATAAATTGTTTTCTTTGGGAAAACCTTTGTTGTGTAATAATTGGACTTCAAATTACATTTCCCTTAAATCTTTCGATTCACGTTATGTAATCCTTGAATTTAAGGTTTTATCGCGATTTTCTTAAAATGCCTATTTTTCTAACTAGCCTTGTGGGTCCCACGTGGGATTCATGGCACTGTAATACCTCGGGATATTTTGGGGGTGTAACACTGGTCTTAGGTTATCCTCAAACGCTTGCAGGAAGAGGTGTCCAAACCTGCTACTTAGAAGAAATCGTTTGGTTTATTCTTAAACCATGTTTTGACGAAGTGCTGACTTCAGCAAACTGCATATGCAAAGAAGATAAGTTTGCGGATATTCTTAGGAAGCGTTAGGCCCACTGCCTTCAATCAAAGCATCCTGATCGCGAACAGGCCTTTTATCCGGAACTTGCCACTATCTGAAGATCCGAGGGACGTTTCTTCTAAGTCCCAAAGTGTTGAATCTCCAAAGAAAAGAAAAAGATCTCACAGCAAGACACCAGTTGCTGCTGAGAAGCCGAAAAGGAAGCTACGGAGGCTTTCGAAAGCTAAATCTACAGAACCCTCCGAGGATGCTCCTTGTAATATCCGTATTTTTCTTTCCCTTGTATTTTTATTTTTGATGTATTTCTCGGTCGTAGTGACCCTCGTGTATCTTACAGTGTATCTTTTCCGTCATCTATTGATCTGATTCTCGTTATTGTTATACGGAACCGCTGTTTCGGGGTTGCCGTGTATCCATTCTATGTTTCGATGCGTCTTGAGATGTTCCGTTTAACGTCTCGTTCACATTCCGGTGTTTTGGACCGTTCATATTTCGTACCTAGCGCACGCTATTTTTTCTGCATAGCGCACGCTAGGGGGTCCCTTAGTAGCGTACGCTACGTTTGTTTCGTAGCGCGCGCTAGCGAGTTAGCCCTGGGAGTGGCAGTGCTGTTTTTCCAGCCTTCTGGACTGGCGTATTAGCGTACGCTACGTAGACTAGCGCACGCTAATGTTGAGAGGCTAGCACACGCTGATGATGCTCGGTAGCGTGCGCTAGCGTGAGTGTCCAGTACTGGACAGTTTACTACTGAACCCGGTCAGGTGCCAGTTAGCGCACTCTACGCTTGTATGGTAGCGCACGCTAATAGATCAAGTGAGTTCTGGACAGTTTGTCACTGGACTCGACTGATGCCCAGGTAGCGCACGCTATTGATCGATAGCGCGCGCTACCGATAGGTTGTTAGCGCACGCTACATTTGGAGTAGCGCACGCTAACGGCCAGAAGTCTGGCTTCTGGACTGGACGCTAACTATTTTAGCCTGTAATTTTATCCCGTTAGGGCACGCTAACCTTGAGGATTAGCGCGCGCTAACACTCCCTGGCTATATAAACCAGGGAGTTGACCCAGATGAACACATCATTTTCGTTTCCTCTCTCCCCGCGACGCAACACCTCTCCAGGCGATTTCCGAGCGATTCTTCCCTTCGATTATTTCAGGCATCCTCTACCTTGAGTTTTTGAAGTAGATTAACAACACCTACTTGTGTTCATCATCATCAATCCAAGGTAAATCTCTTAGAACCCTACTTTTGGGCGATTTGGGGGTTTTGGGTTTTTCTTCCGATCCGTTCCATTTTGTTGGTGGATTCATGATGAATATGATTAAACTTGTCAATATCCTTAGTTTCCCTACGGATTCATGGTATATTTTCATGGTTTTGCGGAATCGAGAGGGTTTGGTTGTGATCCGCCCTCGTTGTTATTTCTGTACGAATATACATGAATCGTAGGTGGGTTTTCGGGTGTATTCCATTTCCGTATTCGTCCAGAGTTGGTTGTAATTATGTTCTTCGAATCGTTAGGTTCGGTTCCATTGATTCCTAGCATTCGTCGGTGATTATCCTTTCCGCTCGCTATGCGCCAATTATTCAAGGCAAGTATTTTTGGAAACCTTTATGCTTAACGTGGAATGGTAATGTATTTTGTGTGTGATTTGCTCACCTCGTGTTGGTCCGACGGGATCAAGGAGGGAATCCAAAGGTTTTCGTCCCGGATTCATGAGTTTGTATAGCTAGCCAGTTCGGGAGGGTCCTTAGAGGCCTCGGGCGGGATCAATGATATTACTCTGATCCCAAGGCGATGCATGTGCGTGTTTTGTTTTTATAATGTGGCCAGCTCGGGAGGGTCCTTAGAGGCCTCGGGCGGGATCTATGATATTACTCTGTTCCCAAGGCAAATTATTTGACTGTTTGTTTCCGGAAAAGACATGTCTAGTTTTTGGTTTTGAAATGATATTGGTGCATTTACTATGAAATGTGTAAGCGATTGGTTTGCCTTGATTACTTGTACTAGCATAATTGCTAACCCCGTTGGGGGACCCGTTTTTGGGGAAATTCTTGTTATGGATTTCAGGTTATGACTATCCGGACGAGCGGGCACCAGGACAGTACGAGGATGTTGGCCTGGGTCGTTGACATGTGCATTTGGGTCTTTTTATTTCTTTTGTCCATTTCGATTTGGTTGTTCTCACAATTATAAACTTATAGATTGTACTCGCGAGTACTTCGGCTTTTCATTTCAAACTCCGTATTGTATTACTTTAAAATTGTTACATTGTCGGTTGATACTTATTTCGCCGGTTGCTCCGTGTGTATCTTTTTATGTCATATCATTTAAATGTGTGTCCACGCTAACCGAGATGGGTAGTCGAGTGGAGTTTCCTTGTTTGTAGCCTGGTGGGTCCCATGTAGGGGTCCACGACGCTGTAATATACTCCGAATATCTCGGGGTGTTACAGAAAATGGTATCGGAGCCAGGTTTATAGATACCTAGGCTTGTCGGTTATTTGGGTCTAGTCGTGTTTTGTTTTGCACATTGTTACACCGCTGCCGGCATCTCAGTACTTCCAGTGTTCGTAAGTTCCCTTACTCGATTCTTTATTTTTTTCGTATTGTATTCCGTTTCCTGAACTATGGTTATTCTCCCTCCTTTGCTTATCATTGTGGATGCTTTTTCCTTCCTTACTCATCCTCGATATACTTCTGTTATCTCTTAACACCAGTATGGATGCCGGAGGAAACCGTGGTCGTGGTCGTGGTCATGGCCGTGGACGTGGCCGAGGACGTGCGGCAGCCGGTGGGGCGGCCACGTCACACTCTTTAGGAGCCGGCAGTACCGGCGACCGTCACAGTCATGCTTCTTCTCAGGAGCGCGCCGATCTTGGTATTGCGGCTGTTATGCAGCAAATGGTTAACCAAATGGCGGCTATAGCTCAGGTGGTCCAGAACCCCGATCGGGCCCATGCTAATCGGGGCGGAGCGGATCGCTGGCTTCAGGATGTCATCAAGATGCATCCTCCTCAGTTTTCGGGAGCTTCGGACCCGATCGGCTGGGAAGGGTGGATCAAGGAGATATCCAAGGTCTTCACTGCTACCAACTGCCCCGAGGACCGTAAGGTCCCTATTGCTCAGTACTTTCTCACGGGGGATGCTACGGATTGGTGGGAGGCCGTTGGTCCCAAAGATCATGTTGCTTCGTGGGCCGAATTCCAAGAATTGATGGAGACCGAATATTGTCCGTGGCCGATCAGACAGGCTCGAGTGCATGCTTTCTATGATGCTCAACCACGGGATATTCTCGTATCCCAAGCTATTGCCGATTTTAACAAGGAGTTGGGTTATGTGAAGACCCAAGTTGTCGCTGAGAGCGACAAAATTTTCCATTTTTCCAGGAGGATGAAACTGTCCATTCGGGACAACATGTCTGGACTCGTCTGCACTACTTTGAAGGATTATCAGACTAGGGCCCTCGCTTATGATATGTCGGTGACGGCTAGTGATTTGGCTCGTGAGAGCAAGAAGCAAAAGTCGGTCGGAAATTTTTCTGGTCCCAAGAGTGGAGGCCAGCAGAAGTCTCAGTCTGCAAATATTTCTACGGGCGGTTCGGCTCGTTTCTCTGGGAGCTTTCGGGGTGCCGCCGGAACCTCCGCTCGTGAACCCACATGCTTTAACTGTGGTGTACAGGGCCATAGGAGCCGACTATGTCCTCGTCCGAAGTTTACTTGTCATACTTGTGGACAGTTGGGCCACAAGGCCCCCTTTTGTGAACAGATCAGACAGCTTCGCGGCGCCCGTTCTTCTCAACCAGTACCTATGGATCCGAGCGTGAACCAGGGCTCATTTGCTCCGCCGCCTCCACCGAGTGCCGGCCGCGGTAGGGGTCGGGGTCAACCCGCTAGAGGAGGAGCTTCCAGTGTCGGCTCCGCCCAGCCGCGTATATACGAGATGAGGAGGGCCGATGACCCAGCAGCTAATGTGGCGACAGGTACCGTTCATATCCATTCTCATCCTGTCGGTGTGCTTTTTGATTCGGGTGCTACACATTCATTCATTTCTCTAGAGTGTGTACGCCGTCTGAGTCTCGACTACTTGTCACCTTGCGAGCCTTTCGTTGTTAAACTCCCTAGCGGTGATAGAATTGTCGGTGATCGAGAAGTCCGAGACTGCTCTGTGTTTATTTGTGAGAGAGCTTGGCCCTCTAATCTTATTGTCGTTAATATTGAGGGTGAGGATTTGATTCTCGGGGATGATTGGCTCGAGCGGCATGGCGCGATCATGAACTACCGCACGAGAATCATCACTATGTTAGCCGAGGACAAGATCAACACTCTTTCGCAGGGCGAAAGAGGGGAAACCAGAAGTTCGTTATTAATGCCTTAAAGGCGATGAGTCTCCTGCGAAAGGGGTGTACTGGTTATTGGTGCTATGCCTTGAAGGCGGAGTATGGTGGAGTCGAGCTTTCATCGATTCCAGTCGTTAGTGAGTTTCCTGATGTATTTCCTGACGAGTTTCCGGGATTGCCACCGGATCGTGAGGTTGAGTTTGCTAAAGAGTTAGAGCCGGGTGCGGCTCCAATTTAGAAGGCGCCGTACCGCATGGCACCTTCAGAGATGGCCGAGCTGAAGAAGCAATTGAGTGAGCTTCTTGAGTCGGGTTATATTCGACCGAGCGCTTCGCCTTGGGGCGCACCGGTCCTGTTTATGCGTAAGAAGGATGGTTCACTACGTTTGTGTATCGACTATCACGAACTAAACAAGGTGACCATCAAGAACAAGTATCCTTTGCCGAGAATTGATGACTTGTTTGACCAGTTGCAGGGAGCTGCGGTATTCTCGAAGATCAATTTGAAATCGGGGTACTATCAGCTTCGGGTGAGAGAGTCCGACGTGCCGAAAACAGCTTTTCGGACGAGATATGGACATTATGAGTTCGTAGTTATGCCCTTTGGGTTAACTAATGCGCCGGCGGTGTTCATGCAGTTGATGAACAAAGTCTTTATCGAGTATTTGGATAAGTGTGTCGTCGTCTTCATTGACGATATTCTTATCTATTCGAGGAATGAGGAAGAGCATGCCCATCATCTGCGGATAGTGTTAGACATTTTGAGGACCGAACAACTCTATGCGAAGTTCTCGAAATGTGAGTTCTGGCTGAAGGAAGTGATGTTTTTAGGTCACGTGATTTCAGCCGAGGGAGTCCGTGTGGACCCGCAGAAAATTGAGGCAGTATTGGATTGGGCATCGCCCACAAATGTGAAGGAGGTCCGTAGTTTCTTGGGTTTGGCTGGCTACTACCGTAGGTTCGTCGAGGGTTTCTCAAAACTAGCTCGGCCACTTACACAGTTGCTCCAGAAATCCGAGAAGTTCGTCTGGACCGATGAGAGGCAGTCGAGTTTTGAGGAGCTGAAGAAGCGTTTGACTTCAGCCCCGGTTTTTGCGTTGCCATGTGGCAACAAGGGATTCGCCGTTTATAGCGATGCTTCGGGTCAGGGTCTTGGGTGCGTATTGATGCAGCACGGCAAGACCATTGCCTATGCGTCGAGACAGTTGAGGCCATATGAGCTTAACTACCCTACTCACGATTTGGAGTTAGCGGCAGTTGTCTTTGCGCTTAAGATTTGGCGTCACTATCTTTTCGGCGCTGCATGTCAGATTTTTACTGATCATAAAAGTCTGAAATACATATTTACTCAGCGGGAGTTGAATATGAGGCAGAGGAGGTGGTTAGAGCTGATTAAGGATTATGACCTCGAAATCCTTTATCATCCGGGAAAGGCGAACGTCGTGGCCGACGCCTTGAGTCGAAAACCGATTGCGTTGCGAACGCTTGAGGTCCTTACGTCTCAGTCTGAGCTTCGACGGGCTTTGATTGAGTTTGATATTGAGGTTTTGTTGCCTGGAGCTGTCGGGCAACTTTGTGCTTTAGAGATTTCGTCGTCTTTGATCGATGAGATTAAGCTGAAGCAATTAGAGGACCCGATGATTACTCAAATCCGAGAGAACGTTCTTAAGGGAAAGTCTCCTGGATTTGTGATTCACGAGGATGGTGTTTTGAGACTCCAGAGTCGGCTTTGTGTGCCGAACGACCCGCAGTTGCGGCGAGTATTTTGCGTGAGGCCCATGCTACACCTTATTCCGTTCATCCCGGTTCGAGTAAGATGTACAAGGACACGAGGAGGAATTTCGTGGAATGATATGAAGGTGGAAGTCGCACGGTTTGTAGCGAGATGTTTGACTTGTCGCAGTCAAAATCGAGCATCGACCTACCGGGTTATTACAGTCACTTCCCATTCCAGAATGGAAATGGGAAGATATATCGATGGATTTTGTTACGAATTTGCCGAGATCGAGGTCAGGCATGAATATGGTATGGGTGATTGTTGATCGTCTGACCAAGTCGGCACATTTTCTGGGCATCAAGGACACTTGGGGTCCAGAAAAGTTGGCTCGTGTGTTTATCGCGCAGATTGTGAGGCTTCACGGTACTCCGAAGACTATTGTTTCGGATCGTGATGGCCATTTCGTATCGCACTTTTGGCAGGCGGTGCATAAGGCGTTGGGTACCCGTTTGCATTTGAGTACCTCTTTTCATCCCCAGTCAGATGAACAGTCAGAACGCACTATCCAGACATTCGAGGACATGTTGTGTGCTTGTGCCCGCGATTGGAACAGCGACTGGGAGGAGCATTTGCCATTGATCGAATTCACGTACAACAATAGTTGGCACGCGTCGATTCGGATGGCACCGTACGAGGCATTTTATGGGCAGCGATGTCGATCACCGATTTGTTGGAATGAGGCGTCCGATTTGGTCGGGACCAAGCCGGATGTCGTTTTAGAGACGAGGCGGAAGATAGAATTAATTCGAGAATGGATGTTGACTGCCCAGAGTCGACAGAAGTCATATGCCGATGTCCGTCGTCGACCTTTAGAATTCGAGGTGGGAGACCACGTTTTGCTGAAGGTGTCGCCGACGAGAGGAGTTTTCCGTTTCGGGAAGAAGGGAAAGCTGAGTCCGAGATTTATTGGACCCTTCGAGATTCTTGAGCGAGTCGGTGGGTTAGCATACCGTTTGGCGTTACCCCCGACCTTGAGTCATGTTCATAGCATTTTTCATGTTTCCCAGCTGAGGAAATATGTCCCAGATCCTAGTCACGTCATCGATTATGGTGAGATTGACATCGCCGAGGATATTACTTTTGAGGAACGTCCTTTGAAGATTTTAGAGCATCGGGAGAAACGACTGAGGCATAAGACCATCCCTTTGGTCAAGGTGCAGTGGTCGAGACATGGAGTCGAGGAGGCAACTTGGGAAACCGAGGATAGCATGCGTGCTAGATACCCTGAGTTGTTTGTTTCTTAAGTTTCGGGACGAAACTTGTTTTTAGAGGGGTAGAATGTAATATCCGCATTTTTCTTTCCCTTGTATTTCTCGGTCGTAGTGACCCTCGTGTATCTTACAGTGTATCTTTTCCGTCATCTATTGATCTGATTCTCGTTATTGTTATACGGAACCGCTGTTTCGGGGTTACCGTGTATCCATTCTATGTTTCGATGCGTCTTGAGATGTTCCGTTTAATGTCTCGTTCACATTCCGGTGTTTTGGACCGTTCATATTTCGTACCTAGCGCACGCTATTTTTTCTGCATAGCGCACGCTAAGGGTCCCTTAGTAGCGTACGCTACGTTTGTTTCGTAGCGCGCGCTAGCGAGTTAGCCCTGGGAGTGGCAGTGCTGTTTTTCCAGCCTTCTGGACTGGCGTATTAGCGTACGCTACGTAGACTAGCGCACGCTAATGTCGAGAGGCTAGCGCATGCTGATGATGCTCGGTAGCGTGCGCTAGCGTGAGTGTCCAGTACTGGACAGTTTACTACTGAACCCGGTCAGGTGCCAGTTGGCGCACGCTACGCTTGTATGGTAGCGCACGCTAACGGATCAAGTGAGTTCTGGACAGTTTGTCACTGGACTCCACTGATGCCCAGGTAGCGCACGCTATTGATCGATAGCGCGCTCTACCGATAGGTTGTTAGCGCATGCTACATTTGGAGTAGCGCACGCTAACGGCCAGAAGTCTGGCTACTGGACTGGACGCTAACTATTTTAGCCTGTAATTTTATCCCGTTAGCGCACGCTAACCTTGAGGATTAGCGCGCGCTAACACTCCCTGGCTATATAAACCAGGGAGTTGACCCAGATGAACACATCATTTTCATTTCTTCTCTCCCCGCGACGCAGCACCTTTCCAGGCGATTTCCGAGCGATTCTTCCCTTCGATTATTTCAGGCATCCTCTACCTTGAGTTTTTGAAGTAGATTAACAACACCTACTTGTGTTCTTCATCATCAATCCAAGGTAAATCTCTTAGAACCCTACTTTTGGGCGATTTGGGGGTTTTGGGTTTTTCTTCCGATCCGTTCCGTTTTGTTGGTGGATTCATGATGAATATGATTAAACTTGTCAATATCCTTAGTTTCCCTACGGATTCATGGTATATTTTCATTGTTTTGCGGAATCGAGAGGGTTTGGTTGTGATCCGCCCTCGTTGTTATTTTTGTACGAATATACATGAATCGTAGGTGGGTTTTCGGGTGTATTCCATTTCCGTATTCGTCTAGAGTTGGTTGTAATTATGTTCTTCGAATCGTTAGGTTCGGTTCCGTTGATTCCTAGCATTCGTCGGTGATTATCCTTTCCGTTCGTTGCGTCGTCAATTATTCAAGGCAAGTATTTTTGGAAACCTTTATGCTTAACGTGGAATGGTAATGTATTTTGTGTGTGATTTGCTCACCTCGTGTTGGTCCGACGGGATCAAGGAGGGAATCCAAAGGTTTTCGTCCCGGATTCATGAGTTTGTATAGCTAGCCAGTTCGGGAGGGTCCTTAGAGGCCTCGGGCGGGATCAATGATATTACTCTGATCCCAAGGCGATGCATGTGCGTGTTTTGTTTTTATAATGTGGCCAGCTCAGGAGGGTACTTAGAGGCCTCGGGCGGGATCTATGATATTACTCTGTTCGCAAGGCAAATTATTTGACTGTTTGTTTCCGGAAAAGACATGTCTAGTTTTTGGTTTTGAAATGATATTGGTGCATTTACTATGAAATGTGTAAGCGATTGGTGTGCCTTGATTACTTGTACTAGCGTAATTGCTAACCCCGTTGGGGGACCCGTTTTTGGGGAAATTCTTGTTATGGATTTCAGGTTATGACTATTCGGACGAGCGGGCACCAGGACAGTACGAGGATGTTGGCCTGGGTCGTTGACATGTGCATTTGTGTCTTTTTATTTCTTTTGTCCATTTCGATTTGGTTGTTCTCACAATTATAAACTTATAGATTGTACTCGCGAGTACTTAGGCTTTTCATTTCAAACTCCGTATTGTATTACTTTAAAATTGTTACATTGTCGGTTGATACTTATTTCGCCGGTTGCTCCGTGTGTATCTTTTTATGTCATATCATTTAAATGTGTGTCCACGCTAACCGAGATGCGTAGTCGAGTGGAGTTTCCTTGTTTGTAGCCTGGTGGGTCCCATGTAGGGGTCCACGGCACTGTAATATACTCCGAATATCTCGGGGTGTTACACTCCTATCGTGGCACAACCCAGTGATCAACTACCCCAGGGCCCAACCCCTGTGGAAGAGATGCCCGCTATTGTATCGACAGTAGATCCCGAGCCCTTGGCAGCTACGATGGATACGAGGACATCTGCCAACTTGAAAGACTCTGGCGAGTCGGCTGTCTGTTTGGAGCCAACAGCTACCTCTCCTATACGGGATTCCACACCCGTTAAGGATCCACCTTCCTTCGGGGTACCATCCCCTGTAAGGAATCCCTCTCCAATATAGGATCCCACACCTGTAGAGGAACCCATTCCTACAGCAAACCCAGACGCTGTACGGAGTCCCTCCCTGGACACAATAATTTCCAAGACCCTGCTTTCCATGCAGATTGAGCAGTCATTCGAGCGATTTCTCCAATGGAATAATTTTAGACTTGCTCCCTACGAAACCTTGTACAACTGGAGTGAGTGGTGTATCGAAGAGAAGTTCATTTTGGAAGTGACGGACACCCAAGAAATTGTTGTCCTGATCCAATGGGACAACTTATTCATCAAGGAGATAATTGAGAGTTATCTGCTTGATAAGGATGAGGCCAATAGGAAAGGAAAATCTTTGTCAATGGAAACTCCCGACAGTCCAAAATCTGATCCTGATTCCGACGATGATGACGACGCACTCCAAGCTGGTTTGTGGATGAGTCGAGAGGAAGCACAAGCTAAGAAGGATGAAGGGACATCCATCCTTCAATCGTCCCCTTCGCCACAGCAAGACAACGTTCCCGACATTGAGGATTCCGTCCCTCATGTTGAGGAACAAGAAAATGTTTCGCAATAGGCACCCAAGTCTGCCGTCACCGCCGAAGAAGAAGAATCACGCGCCTTCCAGCAAGAGGAATTAGTCCCTCTGCCGGAACAGGCGGACGCTGAGAGACACCAGGAGGAATTGGTCCCTCCTGTATCCATGTCTACAGAAACCTCTTCGAAACAGGAGGATGTCGTACCTCCTGCTGCCGAAACCAAAACAGCTGCTCCCGCCCCATCAACCGCCTCGGAATCCGACGACGGTACGATACCTAAGGATGTCCAACTCACTTCACGCCCTGACGTGAACTTGAGAAGGTTGAATGGAGTAGAAGACTTCGCCCATCCAGACTCTCCCCGCACTGAAATACGAAAAGAGCGATTACGTGCTCTTGGCCTCCAAACAGTATTTATTCAGGACGCAGTCAATGCTCTACACTCGGTAGAAAAGGCTCTGGATTGGCTTCACACATCTGCTGCTGAAGAAATGACTGGATTAAATCATGAAGTCTCTCGAGTAGTCGAAGCCTTCACTGTCTTGCCAGAAGTCTTCAAGCAAGCCCTGAGCAATCTGCAAGAGAAGAAAGAAAGGATCCTGAGAGAAGAGCAATCGAAACTACGCATATCTGAGGCCAAGACTGCATCTGCTCTAATCGAATCCGGTTCCCAACTACGAGCTCATGACAAGAACATTAAGGATATGTCGCAGGTGCTCTCCTCCCTTGTTGAGAGAATATCAAATATGGAGATGAAACAGGATACCGCTCTGGAGATCCTGGAACATCTTGATGAAAAGGTATCATACCTTGATGATGCCAAAAAGGGGGAAGAAGCACAGGAATCCGCTAGGAGAACGCGGTTGGAGCAAGAAAAAGAGTTGTTAGCTCCGTTTGAAGACTCCATCACTACTGATATAGCCCGTATCTCAACACCGAATGTGAGGATACAGGGAGATAGACCAGAATTCTAGGATCCTAAGTATCCTTGGAAAAGCCTAGTCTGAAAGCCGCACTCTATGAACCTCCCGGCAGACCATCAACCTACCGCTGCAGAGATCCAAGACTGGAGGAGAAATGAACTGTTAAGATACTTCGTCGTACCTATCAGGGAATCCGCTTTATTTAATAGATGTAGAACGGTACAAGAAGCCGCTGAGGAATTCAAGATGAAGCTGGAAGATGGATCACTCCCGCTACAGCAGCAGATGAAGTCAAAGCATCGAAAAGGTGACTTGGTGACCCATCCAGAAGACTGGATCCTAGTCTTTGATAAATCTTATGAGGGACATGCAATTTATCAGAACCGAGACAAGGATGCTCATAAGAACTGGTGGTGAAACATCAAGAATGACCCTTCCAAGCGACCATGGAGACACTCTGACTTTAGGAGCTGAATACTTAGTGTATTATTTGATTGTAATTTTACTTTCAAAACAACAATCTTTGTACTCTAATTCAGTATCAATAAAATTTTTGCTTGTCTTGAAAGATTACAACTCATAATCTACTGTGTTCTTATTTGTTTACAGTCACTTTATTTATTCTTACTGTATTCATATTATGAATTATATCTCATACACAAGCTATAAGAACTTGTCTGCGAACAGTTCATATTTTAAGTTGTATGCATCTAGAAAACAATGTAAGATTGTGCCTGTGCGCCAATCATAAGTTTTCAATGTAACTTTCTTTTGATAAAAGATGAACTTGCCTACGAGCAGTTCTTAGTGTTAAATCCAAAAACCGAAGGCCAGAACATTCGAAAGAAGACCAAGAAGTCTGCCCTACTTCAAACCGCTAAGTGTCAAAGTTTTGGCATCATCAAGGATGTTTAGATAACATCCTATGGTTTCAAAAAGGAAGACTCGGAAGGACTTGGCAAATTATCAAAAAGGGGGAAATTTTTGGGATAACAAATCCCTGTATCGTTGGATAACAAACCTTGTATTGATCATATTGTCAGAATGTTTTGACAATATGCCAAATCCTGAATACTGCCTCTAGCTGTACCGAAAAACTGATCAAGTATCAAACCTGTATCGAAGACTTCTCGCAGTCCCAACCATACAATATATTGATCATACAGCAAAGAGTCCCGCAAAGCCAAAGTATGGAAGCTGTCTCGAATATCAATACAGTAATACCTTCCATACAGCTCTCAACAGGATAAGAAGGAATCTTCAGTATTCGCTAGAAGTCAAGTCCCGTTGATAAAGAAGTGTTTAAATACTATAGGATAAAGTATTTAAATACTGTAAGTCAGAAGATCTTCAAATCCCATAATATTCGGATCTCAGTCAAATATCAGTTGTCGCAGAATCTTGCCTCAACGGATATATTTTAGAAGGATATATATATCTCCAGATATAAGAGAAGTACAGTGCTCAAACCTTGAACAACACATCATCAGCTTATAGCCGAGAAAGTCATAGCTGTTGTTCAAACCCTGTTCTATCTTTGAACAAACTCATATCAGCCCTATGTGGACTGAGGAATCTTTGCTACTCCCAAACTGTGTGTGAAGGACTTGTATTGAAGAAGACGAAGCTTTAGAACTGTGTGTGAAGAAGCCAGTCAAAGTGTTAGCTCAAACCAATTTGTGTGAACAGTTGAAAGCTAAGATCTTTATATCAATCTGTGTGAACGATATATTGATTGAGTGTTGTTATAATTACGTAGTTGTGTACGCAGTAATTATAATAAACTTTTTACTCCTGTGTGGAGGACCAGTGGACGTAGAGGGGTTTACCTCGAACCACTTTAAATACTGTGTTATTTACCTTCTGCCTTTATTGTTTTATTAACTGTGATTATTTAAGTATACACTGCACATCGAGTTGTTGTATCCACAGCAACTTACTGTATTTAAGACTTCCGCTACGCACTCAGATTTTAAAACCGTACAACTTGTTATTTAAAACTCTTTCCAAGCTGTATCTAGTATACTTAGTGACCAACAGTTTATAAACCCAAGAGTTGACCGATTTCGGTCATTTTCACTCCTTCTCTCTTCCCTCCGACTCCAAGGTGATTTCTTGGCATTTTCCGGGCGATTTGAAGCTTTGTAACTCCAAGCCATCATCTTCCTCGCGTTTTTGGAGTGCATTATCAACATCTAATCGTGTTCTTCGTCTTTAATCCGAGGTAAACTCCTAGAACCCTGTTTTGGGAAAACTTGGGATTTCGAGTTTTTCATCCGATTCGTTCCGTATGATTGATTAATTCATGATGAATATGATTAATCTTGTTGATATTCTTGGTTTCCCTACGGATTCATGGTATATTTCGTAGTTGTTGCGTTTTCGAGAGGGTTTGGTTGTGGTCCGCCCTCGTTGCTATTTTTTATACTAATATACATGAATCGTAGGCGGGTTTTCAGAAGTATTTCAATTCCATATTCGTTTAGAAATGGTTGTGATTGTATTCTTTAATTCGTTAGGTTCTTGGTTATCGGTTCCTAGCATTCGTCGGTGATTTTACTTTCCGTTCATTGCGTCATCAATTACTCAAGGCAAGTATTTTTGGAAACCTTTATGCTTAACATGAAATGGTATGTATATTGTGTGTGCTTTGCTCACCTAGGGGGGGTCCGACGGGGCCTCGATGGAATCTATGACTCTGGATTCACGAGTTTGTTTCGCTAGCCAGGTCGGGAGGGTCCTTAGAGGCCTCGAGTGGGATTTGTGGCTTCGTCCCGGTTCTAGGCGATGCCTGTGCGCGATTTGTTTTATGATTGTGGCCAGCTCGGGAGGGTCCTTAGAGGCCTCGAGTGGGATTTGTGGCTTCGTCCCGATCCTAGGCAAGTGTGATTGACTGTTTTTTTCCGGAAAAGACATGTCTGGTTTTTGGTATTGAAATGATTTGGTGCATTGTACTATGAAATGTGTAAGCGAATGGTTTGCTTTGATTACTTGTACTAGCATAATTGCTAACCCCTTTGCGGACCCGTTTTGGGGAAATTCTTGTTATGGATTTCAGGTTACGTTCAGGTGGACGAGCGGGCACTGGGACAGTACGAGGATGCTGGCCAGGGTCGTTGACATGTGCATTTGAGTCCTTTTATTTCCATTGTTCCATTCGACATGGTTGTTGTCTATTTTCTAAACTTATAGATTGTACTCGCGAGTACTTAGGCTTTTCTCTTCGAATTGTGATTCGTATTCATTGAAGTTATTTATGGTTATCGATGATGAATATTCCGCTTGTGGTACCGGGCGTGTTATTTGATTTTCATCTGGATGATGTGTGATTTTACTGTGCTAATTCGTGTCTAGCCTGGTGGGTCCCATGTAGGGGTCCACGGCACTGTAATATACCTTGAATATCTCGGGGTGTTACAGAAAATGGTATCAGAGCTCTAGGTTTATGGATACCTAGGCTTGTCGGTTATTTGGGTCTAGTTGTGTTTTGCCTTGCACATTGTCACACCACTTCCAGTATCTTGGTACTTCCAGTGCACGTAAGTTTTCCATACTTGATTCTTTGTTTTATCGCAACGTAATTCCGTTTATTGAATTGTGGATGTTTTTCCTCTCTTACGTATCATCGAGTTGCTTTTGCTAACCCTTAACACCAGTATGGATGCTGGAAGAGGCCGTGGTCGTGGTCGTGGTCATGGACGCGGCGGGTGTTATTTATGGTTGTCGATTATGAATATTCCGCCGGTGGTACCGGGGGTGTTATTTGATTTTCATCTGGATGATCTGTGATTTTACTGTGGTAATTCGGGTCTAGCCTGGTGGGTCCCATGTAGGGGTCCACGGCACTATAATATACCTTGAATATCTCGAGGTGTTACACCATTAACATATATTAGCGTATTCGGTATACGTTGAACAGGATCGAGGTGAGATAGATTCTTCTGTACTGACTATAAGAAGAACATACATCTCGGACAATTAATATTTCTTAATTCTAGTGATTAATATTTAATTATATATATTTAATATTTATTGCTTTGATTTATCATGGGTGAGAGCCAAAATGATTGACTCAATATGCTCGATATTTTGGTCAATATTATTATTTATATAATAATTAATATTATAGCTAGAAATCGTGTCCCGACCAGTTGGGTTGATCATGTCCCTTGAGGCACTCGAAAGGATTATTATATTAAACCCTGCAGGTGGAATTAATTTTCCGATATAATAATAACGCTCGAGTGGTATATCATTAATTAATTAAAAGCTGTCAGTAGCTTAATTAATTAATGGACATAAAATATCTTAAACACGGGAAATAATTAATTCAAAAGGTAGCCCAATTTCGTAATTTGGGATTTTGGTAGAAAGTGCAATATCAACCTTTTAGTGGACTAATTTGATATTAATAGAGTCATTATATTAGGAAGAGTCCTAATATTATAAAGATGATATCTATTGGGAGTCCTTACCTTATCCTCCTTAAGATCCTTAGAGTAGCCCAAAACACCTATAAAAGGAGTACATGGGGGGCCGATTTTTTCACTCTTCTTGGAACAAGAAATTTTCGATTTTTCTTCTAAGTTTGTGTTTAATTGTGGATCTTGACTTGTGTCTTGGATTCCATAATTTAGCTAACACAATATTTTTCTAAATTCTAAAATATTTAAGAAAAATAGAGAGAAAAAATTCGTAAGGTATTTCTTGGGAAACAAATTCGGCCGATCTATATTGCTCTCCGAGTAGTCCGGTAGATTGTTGCCCACACGACATCCGGATATAGGCGGGATATACTCTAGAAGATCTTCACGTAGAAATACAAGAAGATCAAGGAAGAGTACAAGGAGGAGTTCGATCAACAAAAAAAGGGATTTTTCTACCACTTCGCTTCAAAGTTATGAATTACCAATTCTACTGCGTAAATACATATATTTAAATTTTTAATTAGTCTGTTTAATTAATTAATTGACAAGCCTAAATAGATCCGCAATTTTTTTGGTTAGTTTATGAAACCAAATCTATTCATCCAATCAATCTCGCTTCCGCTGCGTTTTATATTCCAACAGTGGCAAATGGTGATTTCGCAAAGAGGAGCAGATATCGAAACCTTCTCGCCTGTTTCCATGATAAAGTTTATTTATATGATACTTGCTATAGTGGCCCACTTGGATTATGAAATATGGCAAATGGATGTGAAAACGGCATTTCTAAAATGGACTTCTCGAGGAGGAGATATATATGGAATAGTCTAAGGGATTTGTATCCAAAGTTGATATTCATATAGTATGAAAGCTTCAGCGTGCCATTTATAAGACAGGTTTGTTCATAGACCACCTATTTGGTAGTCGTCGAACCAGATTTATATACTCACGTGTATTTAAATACTCTTTCTTCTTAAGATGGAACACATGCACTCTAGGTTTCCTATTTTTCCTGTTGATGACTATGACCTATCATCTATCCACGACGACAAGTTCTTGAAGAAGGTGTCACGCCCCCACACCGGGATTGGACCAGAACGCGACAGTTAACATGATTAAATAACGTTTGTGATAAAGAAATTTCAGTAAGCATAAAGTGCCAGATCTCAGCCCGGTGAACTAAGTCTGGTTTTTCAATAGAAGAAACATTCATGAGTACAACGGAGTTATTACATCAAGTGCAAAAGAGTACATCGGAAACCAAAATACATTTTGACACAGGAAATAAAAGAAGCGTTAAGCAGTATCATAATTCCTACGTCTTGGCAATACTTTGAAGTCGGTCTTCAGTGGTCGTCAGCATCTGTCTCTTCTTCCTCTTGATTCTTTTCATCTAGTGGGGTTTTAGAAAAAACAATTCAAAGTGGGGGTGAGAATAATGGATTCTCAGTGAGTTGGGTTTGGGTATTTTCTTAATTTATATGTATGCAACCATTTTGAAATATAATATATTTTCTCCCACTTTTGAAAATGTTTTTGTCTATATTTGATGCAAGTTTTCAAAGAAATGCAATGAATTTATAGCATGAGAGCACAATCAATCTCCGTAGATTGCTATCGAGTATGATGTTATGTGGCATCGAGCACCTAGTGAATATTTAGCTTCGGGAGGTCGTCTTTGTGGCTAAGTCCCTTGGCCTCCTTATGACGTCTTAGACCATTAATAGTGTTTGGTCTTTGACTATTGCCACGACTTTTGGTTTAATGACCGTAGCCTTGGGCGTTTGTCGGACCATCACTATAACTCTCGCCTTTGAGCTTAACGCTCTCACGCTTGGTGACGTGCTACCTTATCTCTTATCTGGTCTCGGTATGTCCTTAGTTGTGGGTCAGTACCCGGATCATACCATAATCGCGATTATACCCTAAGTCTACGACCCAGTCACCTCAGGAACACTCCATTCTTTGGCTTCAAGGGAATAGGATACGACGGTCGCCTTGTTCATGAGCCAAAACCATGCTGCTCGGTCCAAGACTCGGTCTAACCATCGCTGACACAATTTGGGATTCTAGAGGTGGCCCCTACAACTTAAGAGGTGGCCCCCAGATTTTAGGTCGGCTCTCTGTTTCGTATGGGCTCAAGAGGTGGCCCTCGTCCGTTGACGTGGCACTTTGTCCCGATAGGGTTAGAGACAGTCCCGTCCGTGGCACTTTGTTTGTATGGCACTTAGTTCCCGGACAGACGCAATTAAAAGTTAGACACATTGCTGTGAATATACGATATACAATCAGGGTCACATGGTCAAATAATAACAATACTTAGCATAAATTAATTACACTAGTGACTTTTGGAGTTTATTCGTGGCACGAGCATTTATGAGATTATGGACTCGATTATCGATATATTTTTGGGGATATAAAGTGTCATTATTCATATCAGATTTGGTGAATTTTCAAATTTCAGTTTTTGATTCAAAATTTCCAAAAATTACGATCTTGCCCCTAAATCGTGCGAAAGTGATTTTTATCTCCACGAGGTTTGGTTTTCGACACGGATGGTGACGAAAACTTATGGAAGAGTTCATGTTGAACTTGGAGTTTCAGAGTTGAGTGAATTTTTCAGAATTTCAGTTTCTGACTGAATTTCCAGAATTTCCGGTTTTGCCCCAAATCCTTTTAAAGTATCGTTTTGGCCCCGAAATCTGAAATTACTTCGATTGTTATAAAACTTTACGGACGTAATACTTACTCTTTGGTAATTAATATTTTGGGCCCAGAGTCTTAAAATTTTATCCTAGACTTCAATTTTATTGGAATTTATTATTTGGTCTCATCTTTATTCGATTAGTACAATTTGGCCCCAAAATTAAAAGCGACTTCCGATCTTTAGGAAATTTTAAAGTCAGAATATTTATTTTTAAATAAGACATGTACTCAGTCCATAAGGTGGAACTTTTGCCTTGGCTCCAAAAATTTGGGTAATTTAACATTTCGACCCTTAATTTATCTTAAATTATGATTTTTTTTTTCTTTTTTAGTCCGTGGACATCAGAAATAAATTCCGATTGCTACAAAACTTTAAGGACAGAGGCTAAATATGTTATTAAGTCACCTCTGATATTCTAAACTGAAAATATACGAATTTCACTTAGTAGTTTCACAATTTTGAAGGAATTACACAATTTGCATGTTTGTCGATTTTTAACCCGTTGACCTAGGAAACAGTTTCCGTTCCTTACAAGATTTTATGGGTAGGTGATTAGCAAGTAAATTTGTTGGATTTTCTGACCTCAAGTCAGATTACATATTTTTAACAATAGTTTTCATAATTTTCTTTAGATTCACTCAATTCTCATTTTATGTCCGTTTTTTTCCATCTTTCTCTTGCTAGGCCACGATTTAAACATCAAATCTTCACATGCATAATCTTATAACCCAAATATACCCATTTAAAGTATAATACCAAGAATATAAAGGAAAACAGATCATGCTTAATTGATAAGAAGTTTTAGACAATTCATTCTAATCATCAAAATCGGCTAGTTACACATGCAACAAATTATAAACCATCCTGCATGCTAATGGTATGAGAAGAGTGGACTATATAAACTAAATGCAAGGGACATGCATCTTTGTTGAAGGTAATTTGCATAAAAAAGTTTGGAAAGTAGTTTTACCCACCTTAATTCTTGGAGTTGTGTAGGAAATTAGGTATTAGGCTAGTCGAATCAACCCTCCTTTGATCTCTCCTATTTTCGGCCAACATATAGACCATGAGAGTTCATGATAGGACATGGTTTAAGTTAGTTCATGTAGGATATACATTTTTGTATGAATTTATATGTTAATATATAAAATGATGAACTTACCTTATTGAGTTTGGGCCTTTCTTCTTCTTCTCTTCTTATTTCTTTCCCTTTTTTTTTCTTATTCTTCTTCTTGGCTTCGGCCTACTCTCCCTCTCTCTAATTTTCAGATTTTGCTTTCTATTGCATGTGAAATGAGGTGGTAGTGGTGTATTTTTAAGTGTTTAAATGGTGGTCAAGGCATGGGAAAAGGAGCACAAGTTACAAGATGATGTCTTGCATGAGGAGGACATGAAGACTCTAGATGTCACCCCCTCCCCATTTTGGCCGTCCCATATATCTATATTATATATATATATATATATATATATATATATTCTTTTTTTTGATAAATTAAATGTGAAGAATATTAATATAAATTGTTGGGTATTTAGTTAGTAGTAAATGTATTACTTAGTTGAGTTGGGCTTCAATTATAAATTCAAGACTTAGGAATTTTATTAAGTTGGGTTTGAGTCCATTAGTGAGTTTATATTAGTAAATATTGGTACACATAGCCCATTAGGTGAACCAATACTCTACTTTAACTTTCAATTAATTTATTATTTACAAAACAATTAAGTAAAATAAAATGAAACTAGATGTAGATTATATTATATCACAACAAATATTATTAAAATACATCATGATATAATAAACCGTACATGTAGTGAGCTATCGAATTTAGGGGGTTCTACAGAAGGTCCTATCATCTACATAAAGGACAACACTGCTGAAGAGCTCACAGCAGGAAAACCAAAAAGGATTCCCAAGACTAGATCATAGATTACCACAGCTGAAAGGAAGCTTGCCAACCTTGACACCGGAGCAGAGATGTTCTATACCAAACTCTTGATAAAGGCGACATGGTAAAGATAAAGAATTGCATAACAAATATGGGATGCATTAGCAGTAATGTGTGAAGGAACTGAGTTAATAAAGGAAAATAAGTTATCAACAACAACACAAAAGTTTGATAACTTCTAAATGAAGAACGGAGGGACCATTGATAATGTAGATACCATATTCACAGAGATCATAAATGAGGTCAACTATCTCGAGATGACCTATGGCAATCGAGTGATGGCACAAAAAGTCTTAAGGTCTGTTACCCCATAATGGAGCATGAAGGCCATAGCCATGAGGTAATCAAAGGATCCTAGTAAGATAAAAATCCAAGAATTGCTCTCAGACCTTAAGACATTCGAATTCGAACTCCCATGCTCATCATCTAGTGAGAAAGCTGAAAAGGGAATTGCTTTTACAGTTGAGTTCCCAGCTAAGAACCCAACTGACGTCATACCACCAAGCCCTCTAAATTTTGAGGAAGAGATGTCATTTATCATGCAGATATTCGGTAATTTCAGATAGAATTACTCGAAGTAGAAAATTAATTATGAGGAGAATCTCAGGCGAAATCAAAAAGTTGGGAACTGGAGAGTGGAATGCTACAACTGTCATAAGACAGGTCATATTCAATATGATTCCCCTGACCTAAAGAAAGAGAAAGAAAATAAAGACACGGGTAGAAGAGAAGATAAAAGAAAATCTCTGATTGAAGAAGAGCAGGCTCCAAGGACTCTAGAATCAAGCGGTGGATTCCTCTCTGAAGATGACTACAATTGCCTGATGGCCAACATAGCTGATGAAGAGGAAACATCTAAACCCCAAGATTTAGAATGTTTTAGCTGGTACATATGTGAAGATCTTGATTTATATAAAAAAACAGCACACTTAGCTGTAACAGATGAGAACACACAGCTGAAAAATGAGAAAGTTCAGCTGAAAAATGATTTAGACAAACTCAGCCAAGATACAGGTAACTTTAAGACCAACCAGGTTGAAGCTGAAAATAACATGGCCATAGTTGAGATAACAGGCTAACAACTTGAAACAATGAAAGATCAGGTGCACTCACTCATATTGAGGCTGAACTTACAAAGCTCAAACCGATAAATGATTCTCATGCTAAAGAAATAACATTTTCTCAAGTATCAAAAACATTAGAGGAATTATGCAGAAAGCAATGACCATTATATTTGAAATCAGGTCTTTGATATGACCCACATGTTGCTCCCATTTCTACAACTACATTTGTTCAATGAGAAGCAAGTGTACATCCATCTGAACTGACTAATCAAAAAAGGCAGCAGCCCAGTCAAAATGGTCAGCAACAGCCAAGATAGTCTAGACAGCAACCAAGCAGTCTATAGAGAAGATAGGACAGTTCAGGCCTCAGCTGAGACAAAGGACTAGGCAATGGCCAAATCAGAATCAGCAGTTGAGACACCATTCACAAAATTATTACTACCAAAAGTTCCCATAAAACAATTTTCAAACTGAGAAATGTAGATGGAAACCATAAGGAATCTAAACTTTCAAAACTGTTTAAAAACAACATAAGAATTTTCAGCCAAGATTTAACAATGGCCCACACCAACATATTGTAATATCCGCAAATTCGATTCCCGGTAATTTTTCTTTTTTTGGCGAAAGTACATTTTGACGACTTGCTTGGGACCGTTTCGTCATCCTGAGAATGATTAATTCTACACTTTTTGTCATCCGAGTTCGTTTCGGTATCGTTTTGTTGAATTCCGTGTTCTTTAGCGACTTTTCCACGTATGAGTTCGACTTTGTTAAATCACCATTAATTTTTGGAAACTCCAAAAATTCTGAATCTTTGCAATATTATAAAGCAACGAGTTAGCTTTCCAATGGTTCAAACGGTGAGTCAATCGGAGTCCAGACAATGGAGTTATGGTCGTAATAGCTAAGTCACTCTCATTTTCCAGTTCGCCAAAACTGCAGACCACGTGCCGCGGCACACTTCGGCTGAGCCGCGGCACACTGCCGAGCCCTGGGAGCAAATTTTGGGCCTGTTCCGCGGCACACTTCGACTGAGCCGCGGCACACATGACAGTTTCCCCTATATCTGCGTTTTCTTGAGCGGATCACCTCATTTTTCCCCATTTCTTCACTTGGGCACGAGAGAGGAGGCTTGAGAGGAAGAAGTTTCTTCACCTATCACTTGAGTGTGTGATTTCTCTTCATCTCTTTTCGATTGTGAAGCTCAGATCATCGATCTATCGCGTACTCTTCGAATCATAGTGCTTGGATCTTCAAGAGGTAATTTCTTCAACATTTTGGATTTCGATTTTGTATTGGGTAATGATGTTTTGGATGTTAAAATCATGGTGTATGAAGTGATATATGCATGATTATGGACACGTTTGAGTATTCATCGGATTATTGAAAGATTATTCAAGAACACTTTGAATTTTGTGTTGGAAATTGGGGATTTTGTTTGACTTCATCCTTTTAATCCGTAGTAATTTAGATTAGTGATGGATTGATGATTATTTAGGTGTATTCTATCATTTCTATTGTTATTCCATGGTTGGATTGTATTGATTCGTCGTTTTGGTTGAGTTATTAGTCGACGCCTTGAAGGTGTCCGACAAAAGGTCTAAGAGGGGGGTTTGTGCGTTGTACGATTATTATTCATCGTACGATTGTTGATTTATCATTGATATGACTTAGGGACGAAATCCTTGTGAAGAACTCAAGTCGGAACCCTTCCGTTCGTTGTCTTCTTCGTGGTTCAAGCTTCCCAGTCGAACAGTGTTCTTCGGGATTTTCGGTAACGTTTATTAAGGCAAGTATATATTTACGAATGTGCGTTCTCGACTTTGAAAGTAAGAAATATTAATGGCATGCTTATTTATATCCACTCCGGGACGGACCGACGGGTCCTCTGAGGGTTTCGTAGCCTCTGGTGCGATTCCATGGATAATATGAATTAACCACTCCGGGACGGACCGACGGGTCCTCTGAGGGTTCCGTAGCCTCTGGTGCGGTTCCACGGTTGATCATATATGTATTGATGACGGATGATATGAACGAACCACTTTGGGGCGGGCCGACAGGTCCCCTAAGGGTTCCGTAGCCTCTGGTGCGGTTCCACGGTATTCATATACGTCTTGATGTGATGCTATGAGATTTAGTTATTCCGGAATACTAGTCTTGAATTGATGAATTGACGGTTACATTTACTTTATTGTCGAGGAGTATTGTGTTTCATATTGATATACTTGCACTAGCTATTCGACGGCTAACCCCTTTATGGGGGAAATACGTTTCATGTATTTCAGGTTCCAGGAGGACGGACAGGCAGGTATCGGGTCGGCATAAAGATGATGGGCAAGTGTGATACTGTGTCTTGTCTCCGGTTATTTTCTTGGATTCCTCCATTCAGTGTTGTTGTACTGGAATGGATTTTTAAATACTCGAGTATTGTATTTCAGTTTCCTTGATGTTCCGGCCTGTGTTGCCGAGGTATTGATTTGTGAAGTGATGTATATGGTTTCATTGGTTATGGTTTTGAATACCATTTGTATCGTCTTTCTTTCCATTGTATGTAGACCTTCTCGGTCAAGTGTATAGTTCCGCGTATGTTTAGCCTTGTGGGTCCCACGGCGGGGCTCACGACGCTGTAATATACCCTGAATAACTTGGGGGTGTTACAGAATATGGTATCAGAGCCTAGGTTTATGGATACCTAGGCTGTCGGTCTTTTGGGTCGATTGAGTCGGCATTTGCCCACAGTATCACTACTCTGCCATCATCACAGTGCGACCGGTACTTGTAAGTCCTCTCGCTCTTCTTGTATTTTTTCTTAATCGTTTCGTTTATAGCTTGGTATTCTTGGGAATTGGTCACTTCGAGAATGTGCGATTTGGATTATACTTACGCACGTGTGTGCCTTTCATAATGTTGGCTGAAAGTAGGAAGGATCGTGGCCGTGGTCACGGACGTTAACTCTTCCTTGAGATTTTGTTAAATTGCTAATTGCGATATTGGTGTGTATCGGTATTATGTTGAGACTTTGTTTAGGAGTCGCATGCTAGTATTACGGGAGATCTTCGACTTCACAGACTTGTAAGTATGTTGTTCGGATTATTCGATAATTCTTGGTGAATTTGAATTCCCGTTGAAATGTTGTTTGCGCGAGTGATTGCGAGTTTCGAGGACGAAACTTGTTTTTAAGGGGGGTAGAGTGTAATACCCCAATTTTTCGGATATATTTTTTTTTCGTTTATATGTTGGATGTCGTTGATGGACAATTGTTCTTGAGGATGATGTGAACGTATGATAATGTTATTGAATGTGTTTATGTATTCATTGTGCCGTATGATCGTTTGGTATGTCGAGATGTTGGTCGAGAATAGCGAAAAATGGCTAAGTACAGCTACGTTAGCGCACGCTACAAGGTATGCCTAGCGCGCGCTAAGATATATACTTAGCGTACGCTATGGTGCATACTTAGCGCACGCTAAGAGGTTCGGTTACGTACGCTAAGGAGGACCCCTAACGTACGTAACGACTTGCTGGGTTAGTTTCGGAAGGCGGCCGACAGGTAGGCCCAGGTTGATTTTTATATTCAGTTAGCACACGCTAACGCATGTTGGTTACCGCACGCTAACACCAGATCGCTAATAATGGAACCTTAACTTTCGGCGGGTGGACCCGGCCATGTTCGACGCGTGTCCAGATAAGGTCAACGAGTGTTTGTCGTGTAGAACTAGCGCACGCTAAAACCGTATGATTAGCGCACGCTAATTCCATATCAGTCAAAGGAATCCCGATAATCGCAGATGCTTTCGGCATGTGGGGGCACGATACTGTAGCAAGTCAACGACGATTAGCGCGCGTTAAGGTCGAAGAATAGCGCACGCTACTGAGCATTTCACTGTAGCAAGTCAACGCCTATTTGCATACGTTAATGCATGGGCATTACGTAAATTAGATGAATTTCGAAGCAATGCAGTAGCTTTTGGACTTCCCGATAGCGCACGCTATCAAGGAAGGATAGCGTACGCTAGTTCTATAGCGCACGCTAAATATAAGGTCTAGCGCGCGCTAGTGATGTGTTTTATAGAGGGGATAGACGAGTGCTGAGAGGCATTTTGTCCATTCTCCTTCCTTCAGTCAATAGAGAGAACCTTGGGAAGTACTTGAAGTTCCTAAACATTGAGAGATGATTCTCTCAAACAAGATTAAGATGGAGAGCTCCGATTTAAGTCTTGTTCTTGAAGTTTTTGATGATTCTTGGAATGGAGTTCAAATTATTCTTCTTCGTGGTTCGTCCATACAAGATAATCCTCGTATCCCTTTAATAGTGGTTCGTTTTTTTTAAGGATTACTACTTGGGAGGGAGTATGTTGGGAATCGTGTATTTTGATGTTCGTTTTTATTTCAATGTAAATGCATATATTGGACTGTACTTTTATCCGCTGCGTGAGTATTTTGAAATTGCTTTTGGTATTTTGCCAACTAAATTTTATTTTGTAAAACCGATTCCCTAAACTGAGTTTTTGGCATTTTGGCCTTGATCGTTTTGACGGTATTTGGAAAAATGATTTTTTTTCTTAATATTTGAAAAATATTACCGTCATCGGTCTTTTTAGCATTTTTGAAATAACGTGGAAAATTGTGTTTAGCCTGGTAAATCCTTGTGAGAAGGGTTTACGGCGTGTAATATTCCCAGGAGGATCTGGGGTGTTACAATTATGGTATCATGTGATAATGTTATACGAGATATATTAGAATTGCAATAAGAGATTTCGGATGTTGATATGATTATTGAGATCTTCTTCATATGATGATAAGGGTTTTGTTGCGATTCTTGAGGTTGTATGAATGACATGATGAAGAAAATGGTAATATGGAGATATATACCTCGGATATGTTGTTCTGAACGTGATTTCGGATATTTCATGTTCTTGAAGAACTCTTGAATTATATGAGGTGATGAAATTTTTTAAGAAGTGTTGATGTTTTGAAAATGAATATAGAATATTCATATCTAGAGCTAAACTATGTGTTGGAAATAATATTCGTATAGGAATACGAATGTGATTATGAGTTTGATGAGACTATTATTCATCTCTGAATTTGGAAGCCCATACGTATGGAGCAAATATTCAAATCGAATGATTGGATTGTTTGATAACCTTTTTAATATGATTATCTATTGTTTTGAACCAGTCGGATGATTCGAATTGATGACGGTCATAAGTAAATTTTAACGATGGATTTACGAGAAGGGAACTTTGTCTATTCGTATTTAAGAATTGAGTTTGGAACATTTAGACCCTTATTATTGGTCCGAATTGGTTGCTGATATGATCATCATATTTCGACTCGTATTGTGGACAGGATTTGTAAGTGTCTGAGTTGGATTGTTCAGACTGTGATTAGTCGAGATATGGTGAAACGGTTGAGTTTGTGGTTTGGTGGTATTGATATTGGTCGTCATCGAACCTGTTGATTATTAATCCTTCGTTTTACAATAATACATGATGTGTGATCATGGATTATGACTGTTGTGTTGCGGTTGAGGTTGAAGAATTCGTAGATTACCTTGGTCGGAACTGAGGAACTCGTAAGACGAAATCAACTGAATTGGTAACAGTTCGTTGTATTGATATCGAGGCAAGTTTTATACTTGTACTAATCAATGAGATTAATGTTATCGTGTAGGTGTACGAATGTGCGTATCATTTCGAGACTCGGCCTCTTTATGATTGTATTGATATCAGGGGATTGTTTGATACGACACCCGTCGACAAATTATGCCAAATATTATTGTTGTTCGTAAATGGCCGATTTAAGGCATTGCGATACTTGTTGGTAATATTTGTCGATAGCCGGTTCGCGGTATCGACGTATCGATTGTTATTATTGATTGATGTTCCATCAAGATATTTTTTGTGAATCGTTATTGATATCAGTGTTTTTCTATTGATGTCGTTTTGGCCGATTGAAGGCATTGACGTATTCGATTATCACCTTCGTTATCGGTAACCGATTAAAGGTGCCGAGACATCCGTTGTATAATTGTTATCGATTGTCCGCTCTAAAGGTAATCGATATATTGAATTGGGATTATCAAAGATAATTCCCATCCGTTGTCAAAAATATTCTCATCCGTTGTATCGTTGTTATCGATTGGCCATTCTACGGTAATCGAAGTATTGAATTGGGACTGTCGAGGATAGTTCCCATCCGTTGAATTATTATTGTCGTGTTGGCCGACTCAAGGCAGCACACTATTATTCTTGTGAACTCGGTAGTTTTGTGATCGTTGAGGGTTGAGGATTTTCCGAATTGTTGTGTTGTGATTATTGCTCGTGTTAATCGGTCCTTAGGGATTTTGATCCCAGGATGGTTATGTTGGATATTGTTGGTCGTGTCGATCTTTCATTATTCGTGCGTCATCGTTCACTTGGTGAGTCGCGTGATTCGTATTGGATATGTTATCCTTTGAGTTTCGCGGTCATGTTGTATCGTGGCATATCTGGAATCATATCTGCGTGCCGATTGGTTATGTGTAGGATTTTTAGCCGGGCACACGATGGTCATGCGTGGATGTTTCCGCATTGGACCGTGCACACGAGACGTAGTTCGTGAGGCTAGTTAGGTACATTGTCACACGTATATTCTGGATTCCGTATACGGGGTGGACATGTGCACGGATACATTTCCGGATCGGGCGTACTGTGATGTCCATCTTTGAGCCGTACAATTTTTGATCGTTCGTATTCCATGATTGATTGGATGTGTTCGACGTTTTGTGATTAAGCGTTCATACGCCAGAGGGGTATGTTCGACAGTCAGGTTTGTTTCTTTGAGATATGTATTGTGATGATTTACAGCTTTGGGATGTTCGGCTTTCAGGCCATCGTGATATACAGCTTCAGGGGCTTTCAAACCATTGCGATGTATTGGTATTTCTGTTGGAGCCTTCAGAAATTGTGATTCGTATTTACCTCAGTGTTGGCTTGGATTACCTTCGGGTAATGTATTGTTGTGTTACTTGTAACGTTTCTCCGTTGGGCGTAAGTTACGCGTTTCTTGTGTATCTCGTTGAGTTTTTCCTGGCGGGATAATTCTTCTCCCTACTTGTTTTAAGTTCCGGGACGAAACTTCTTTTAAGGAGGGTAGAATGTAATATCCGCAAATTCGATTCCCGGTAATTTTTCTTTTTTTGGCGAAAGTATATTTTGATGACTTTCTTGGGACCGTTTCGTCATCCTGAGAATGATTAATTCTACACTTTTTGTCATCCGAGTTCGTTTCGGTATCGTTTTGTTGAATTCTGTGTTCTTTAGCGACTTTTCCACGTATGAGTTCGACTTTGTTAAATCACCATTAATTTTTGGAAACTCCAAAAATTCTGAATCTTTGCAATATTATAAAGCAACTAGTTAGCTTTCCAATGGTTCAAACGGTGAGTCAATCGGAGTCCAGACAAGGGAGTTATGGTCGTAATAGCTAAGTCACTCTCATTTTCCAGATTCGGCCAAAACCGTCTGTACCCTGTGCCGCGGCACACTTCGGCTGAGCCGCGGCACACTGCCGAGCCCTGGGAGCAAATTTTGGGCATGTGCCACGGCACACTTCGACTGAGCCGCGGCACACATGACAGTTTACCCTATATCTGCGTTTTCTTGAGCGGATCACCTCATTTTTCCCCATTTCTTCACTTGGGCACGAGAGAGGAGGCTTGAGAGGAAGAAGTTTCTTCACCTATCACTTGAGTGTGTGATTTCTCTTCATCTCTTTTCGATTGTGAAGCTCAGATCATCGATCTATCGCGTACTCTTCGAATCATAGTGCTTGGATCTTCAAGAGGTAATTTCTTCAACATTTTGGATTTCGATTTTGTATTGGGTAATGATGTTTTGGATGTTAAAATCATGGTGTATGAAGTGATATACGCATGATTATGGACACTTTTGAGTATTCATCGGATTATTGAAATATTATTCAAGAACACTTTGAATTTTGTGTTGGAAATTGGGGATTTTGTTTGACTTCATCCTTTTAATCCGTAGTAATTTAGATTAGTGATGGATTGATGATTATTTAGGTGTATTCTATCATTTCTATCGTTATTCCACGGTTGGATTGTATTGATTCGTCGTTTTGGTTGAGTTATTAGTCGACGCCTTGAAGGTGTCCGACAAAAGGTCTAAGAGGGGGGGTTTGTGCGTTGTACGATTATTATTCATCGTTCGATTGTTGATTTATCATTGATATGACTTAGGGACGAAATCCTTGTGAAGAACTCAAGTCGGAACCCTTCCGTTCGTTGTCTTCTTCGTGGTTCAAGCTTCCCAGTCGAACCGTGTTCTTCGGGATTTTCGGTAACGTTTATTAAGGCAAGTATATATTTACGAATGTGTGTTCTCGACTTTGAAAGTAAGAAATATTAATGGCATGCTTATTTATATCCACTCCGGGACGGACCGACGGGTCCTCTGAGGGTTTCGTAGCCTCTGGTGCGATTCCATGGATAATATGAATTAACCACTCCGGGATGGACCGACGGGTCCTCTGAGGGTTCCGTAGCCTCTGGTGCGGTTCCACAGTTGATCATATATGTATTGATGACGGATGATATGAACGAACCACTTTGGGGCGGGCCGACAGGTCCCCTAAGGGTTCCGTAGCCTCTGGTGCGGTTCCACGGTATTCATATACGTCTTGATGTGATTCTATGAGATTTAGTTATTCCGGAATACTAGTCTTGAATTGATGAATTGACGGTTACATTTACTTTATTTTCGAGGAGTATTGTGTTTCATATTGATATACTTGCACTAGCTATTCGACGGCTAACCCCTTTATGGGGGAAATACGTTTCATGTATTTCAGGTTCCAGGAGGACGGACAGGCAGGTATCGGGTCGGCATGAAGATGATGGGCAAGTGTGATACTGTGTCTTGTCTCCGGTTATTTTCTTGGATTCCTCCATTCAGTGTTGTTGTACTGGAATGGATTTTTAAATACTCGAGTATTTTATTTCAGTTTCCTTGATGTTCCGGCCTGTGTTGCCGAGGTATTGATTTGTGCAGTGATGTATATGGTTTCATTGGTTATGGTTTTGAATACCATTTGTATCGTCTTTCTTTCCATTGTATGTAGACCTTCTCGGTCAAGTGTATAGTTCCGCGTATGTTTAGCCTTGTGGGTCCCACGGTGGGGCTCACGGCGCTGTAATATACCCTGAATAACTTGGGGGTGTTACACATATTATCAACCTTGTCATGTATATGGAAATAATAATTATGTGTACTAGATATAAGAATAACTTTCATAACACCAGGAGAAATCAATTCTATAGATTTACTAACCCTAGATGACCCACTCAGATCTAGTATCTAAATCTTTCTTGGATGATTGAAGAAGAAGTGGTAGGATTATCATGAAGCTGCCACAAAATCACCAGTAGAAGGTGAAGAATGGTTTGTGGACTCTGGGTGCTCAAGTGGCAGGAAATAAGAAGATTATGTCAAGATATACCAAGGAAAGAGGCCCAGATATGACTTCTGGAGATAGCTCAAGAAGACAAACCAAACGGTATGTGAAGCTGCACAGAGGACACATTGTCATTACAAAATTACAGTATGTATAAGGACTGAAATACAATATATTAAGCATAAGCCAGTTCTGTGATGAGAACAATTTAGTAGTCTCCACCAAGTGGAAATGTATGGTGCTTTATCTGCTAATTGGAGAAGTGAAGCTACAAGGCTACATGTGAAGATATGTCTATGTGTAAACTGGAGAACAGACATATCCAATGTATGTTTTATACCAAAGACAAGAGCTGAAAATGGATAGTTGTGGCAGAAGAGACTAAGCCATCTAAACTTCAAAGCTCCCAACAAGATAAGCTCCTAAAAACTTGTCAGAGATCTTCTAGAAGGAATATTCAAGAAGGATACTATGTGATGCATGCCAAAAAGGAAAGCAGATCAAAGCTACCTTCAAATCAGTGCAACCTACCATTCTAACCAGCAGGGTACTGAAACTGCTACACATGAATCTCTTTGGACCCATCAAGCCAAGGACTTTGAGTGGAAGATAGCATGCCATACTAGTCGTAGATGACTATTCAAGATACGCTTGGATAGCTTTTGTCTACAGGAAGAGTGAAACACTAACCAAAATGAGAAATCCATAACCATCATAAATATCAGATTAGATAAAGGAGGAGAATATATAAACAAAGCCATCACTGAATACAGTGATAAAAATGGAATTCGACATGAATTTTAGCTGTAGGAACACCAACAAAATGGTGTAGCTAAAAGAAGAAACATAACCTCAAGGAATCATCCAGGATTATGATTGCTGAAACTGACCTTCCCAAAAGGTTCTGGGCTCAAGCTGTGAACACATCTTGTCATACACAAAACAGAATTATGATAACATGGAGACACTATAAAACTCCCTATGAGGTTACGAATGCAGATTACAAATTGCTGCATATTATCATATTTTTAGTGTAAGTGTTTTATCCACAATAATGGCAATGCCTTTGATGCAAAAACTGATGATGGTCTATATATAGGATACTCTCAAATAAGCAAGGCGTACAGAGTCTTAACAAAAAGAACATTAGTTATGGAATAAACACCCCATGTTATATTTGATGAATCTACCGATGAGTGCAGAAAACAGGTTGAACAATTTGAGAAAAGGCTCAAAGCCACCACTATAGAAAAATCATTGTCAAAGGCATAAGAATGATACACTCAGCTGATGAAGACATAATTTCAGATCAGACAGGATCTCCAGATGTAGCTGAGACAGATGCAGCTGATCCAGACATAACTGAACCAAATGCAGCTGAACCAGACGGAGCTGATTCAGACACATCTGCTGATCAACAAGACCCCGCTGAAGCACAGACGAATACAACAAACCCTCGGGGCAACTCATCGGGGGGAATTGATGATCTTCGACCAAAAGCATAAGATGAAGACAAAACTAAATAGCTAAAAGATAATCTCATCCAACAAATCATTGGGAACTTAACTGATCGAGTCAAAACCAGAAAATCAAAAGACCTAATGGAATGGCTGTGTTCTCATATTTCATGTCTCAAATGGGATACAAGACAACTGACAAGCCATGGGTTTTTACACTTGGGTGAATGTCATGCAAGAAGAATGAAACCAAATGGAAAGGAATAATGTGCAGGAGATAGTAGACAGACCATACCATAAGAAAGTTATGGCACCAAGTGGGTCTACAAGAACAAATGTGATGAAGATAAAACTGTTGTTAGGAATAAAGATAGGCTTGTTGCAAAATGATATGCTCAATGTGAAGGAATAGATTTTGATGAAACCTATGCACCAGTAGCAAGATTGAAAGCAATAAGGATATTTCTTGCTTATGCAGCCTTAAAGGACTGAGAAGTGTATCAGTGGATGTGAAGAGTGATTTCTCAAATGGGGTTCTGGAAGAAGATGTTAGGAGTATGCCCTCGAATGCCACTCAGAGGTTAATGAGTGAGGGCATTGTACTTATAATTATGTAAATCATTTATATAAGGCAATGAATGTTTCTTTATTTACTAGTAGTTACTGGCATTCCTAACTCGTAAATATACATATAGAAACTAGTTCATGTATTTGAGAACAAAACGTTCCACTCCTTATTGGATAAGGGGGTCGGCACTGGAAAAGTTTATAGCTCAAATACTTAATCGTTCGCAAGTCGATGAAACTTGACTGGGCGTTAAGTTTATGTAAAGACTTGTATGATGTGTTCTTTGACAAGGAGAGTGCCTGTCGAACACTAATGGTTAGTGGGAGCACACGTTATAGGTATGCTAATTGGATTAGTATACTCGAACCGACTCACCCTCGATTCGTCACACGGATTTCACTCTGGGACAGTCAATGATGGAATCGAAAGGTTGTGATAGGTATTTGTGAACCTTCGACTTGAGGATTTAGTAGGGATGTGCTTGTGACATCAAGATTTTCATTAGAGTAGTTCGACCCTGTAAACCGGAAGGCGGGGGTCAACCTCGACGTGCATCTTGATGGGCAAGTAGCAGGTCCTACTGAATACCAAGATAGAATTCTTTCTCCCGTCAGTGAGCGGGTTATATGTCCTATGCGGTTATTGGCAGATGAGATCATAAGTCTTTGGCCAAAGCATTGGAGCTAGTTGTATTAGATACACGACAGCTCGATGATCTCAATTTGCATTAACGCATGCATATCGTCAAGTATAGATAGGGTTTGACTGACCGTGACCCTATAACTTGATCGGGACATTTGAAAGAAGGGTTTATACGTATGCTGGTATTCACGACAGAATGGTTCTTGAATGATCCCAATCATTCGTTCTCGATTAAGTACAGTGTAGGCCGCCAGGCTGGCTAGGTGGTGCTACTACTCTTTGGTTCCTCCCATTGCTGACTGAGACGGACCTACCGAGTCGCACATTAGGATTGACGACGGAATGAATCAAGCTAATTATCTCATTATGTGTATTAGATATTGGATATCTAAATGTGGGACATTAGATGTCTAAATCGATTTATTGGATAAATTGATTTACGGCCTAATGAATTAAATAAATTACTGGGTGATTAATTTAATTCATTTATCTAATTATTTCTTGGAGAAATTAATTCTATTATTTTGTATTTGATATGTTTAATTAATTGGATTAATTAATCGATATAAATACATCGAAACGGAATCGGAGTTTATCTGTTTGGACTTTCGGGAGTCCGAAACGAACCGAACTCGTCCGTTTTTCATCATGGCCACCCTCCTCTTTTCCACCTAATTTCCCCTTGTCTTTTGTTTCCATTTTATATGGATGATATTGACATGGTGGGGATACCTCTCATGTGAATGAGTTGTATAAGTTGGTGGAAGGTGTATAAAGAATAATATGTAGACTTGTGATTGAGTAGATATAATATCACATACATATTTCACACTTTGAAAGGAGGAGAGAGACGTAAGAAATTTTGAAGGAGAGAGAAAAGAACTTAGAGTTCATTTCATGGTGTTCATACTCATCTTCATCTTCTTCACTAACTTCTTTTTCATTTTTCTTGGAGAAAATTGAGAGAAAAATATTGAGAGAATTTTGATAAACATACTTGGAGTATATTCATCAAAATCAATAGCTTCATCACCTAGCTTTAGCCGTATCCTCGGAGGATAGCAAGGTGTTGTCATTCCGATCGTTTCTCCGGCGCGTGGCAAGTAGAGACGCGGTGCTTTCGGCGTTGGATCGTTCAAGAGCTTGGGGAATAGCTCAAGAGAAGGTTATACATCTAATCAACGGTCTACAAGGGTGAGTTTCTATATCTCTTGTGAATTCGTTTTTGATATTCGTATATACGTAGCTCGATCGATCCTCGTAGGGATTCGGATCGAATTAATTTTCGTTTTACCACTTCCGCTGGGCCTTCGTTTTAGGCACTGAATCCCAACAGTGGTATCGGAGCGTAGGTCTTGCGATCGTATATATGATATTGCCATTTGGAATGCTCGATTAGATGGTGAATGATTTGGAATCATTTTACTCATAATCGTGGTATATGTTTTTCGTTCGTAATAATTGTATTTTTTTGTAAGTTTATGTCTAAATATAAATCTTAAATTTCTGGGAAATATGATTTATATTGAAGATACGAAAGTCGGAAAATATTGATATTGGATATCCGGTCGAAAATCTAGCCCCGAATCGTCGTCGGACGACTTTTTGGACAAAAAGAGTAATCTGGCCGAGAGTGACTCGACCATGTCCTGGGTGACACGGTCGTGTCCGGCAGTGTGGCCAAGGCACTGCCAGGCAGACTCGACCGTGTCCTGGGTGACTCGGTCGTGTCAGCGATCCGCCAAGTCATCGCAGTGCACTCCGACCGTGTCCTGGGTGACTCGGTCGTGTCCTGGCCGGCATCTTCCGAGCGTGACTCGGCCATGCCAGGCCTGACTCGGTCATGCTGGCCAATTTTCACCCCGGCTCGATTTTTTCGTCTATTCTTGAAAATTAATCTCCCACATGTTAAATTGGATTTAATATAATTAAAATGATTTATGGTATTTCATTTTATAAGGGAAATTTGATTAATTGGAATATTTATGGTCGACTGAATTATTTTGAACGTTATCATATTACCGATTGTGTGAATCGATTGGATCGGTTCGTATTGTTGATTGGATCAATGTACCTCTACGCTTTTCATTTATATAGTATTTATTGGATGAATGCTTTTGAATGGGGATGTGGTTCGTGGACTTAGTTTTGAATCGTTCGTTTTATTCGATTGGGTTGTAAAGGCCGTTTTGAGCCTATTTGTTTTACTAGAAATGTTTGTATCTAGGATGCAATTTTCGATGTAAAATTTATATGTAATGATGAAGACCGGAGGAAGATCCGTTTCGAGAAGACGAAGATTCAAGACGAAGACTTGTAATTAGATTACGAAGTTTTTTGTTTTCTAGGAACGGTCCATGAACCACATGTTGGTAGCAACTAGGTTGTGAATGGTTTTTTCATATTGTATGAATACCACAAACGCGCTAATATGATTAATGTGCAAAGTGTAACGTTAATCGCGAAAATTCTCCCACAACAAATAATTAAGTTTATAAGGTTTCAAGGTTTTCCTTCCCTCCATCGAGTTTTCGGGAAATTGAAATCCAAACCGGATGTGCTATGCTTCCGAGTTATCGGGGTAGTCGCTCGGGGAGGATGGATAAATTACCGGGAGCGCATTGGATGCCTTCGGTTGGAGCAAATTTTATCCCTAGAAACCTAATAGGTTGCCGGATAAGATTCAATTGTGAAACTGATTTGCGTCGATGGTATAAACTTAACTTGTTCACGAACCATAGAAACCGTATAAGTTGAGGGGAGTGAACAAGGGGAAAAAGAAGATCGAATCATCCATTAGATGGGTTGGTGTTGGACACCACTTTATGAAAATTAATAGACTAGAAACCTGTTCGGTTGCCCTCTATTAAGATTTATAAAGAACTCGATCACCACTATGAAGTAGAGCGACGATACTTCTGGATTTCACATGGGAGTGTGTTATTCCGATAAAAATAGTGGGAGCTGGGTAACAAGAATAGAAAAGACCTTAATTCTATACTCAGAACATAATTGAATGAGTCACTAATTAAACTATCGTACTTAATGCAGACTCAAATCTCAATAGGACAATGAATCCACTCGCAATTCTGCTCGAAAAGAACACCCTGATTGGACCTAACTTTGTGGACTGGCTCCGCAATCTGATGATAGTCCTCAGTATAGAGGCACTGGGATACGTCTTAGAGACGGACATTCCGGCGCCTCCTGTGCGGACCAGAGCAAATCAGGAAGAGATCGAAAACCAAGAAAAATGGGTTAAGGATGACGTAAAAGTCCGTGCATACATGATGGCTTCTATGTCTAATGAGCTTCAGAGAGCTCATGAGAAAATGACTTCTGCTAGGCAGATTCTATCTCACTTAACCGAACTTTATGGTGAGCACAGCAGAACTGCTAGATAGGAGATATCCAAGCAACTGTTCGGTGCAAGGATGAAGGAAGGTGAGAAGGTTGGGGAACACGTCCTCAAAATGATATCCATGATCGAGATATTGGAGGCTCTTGATTTTAAAATGGATACTTCTCTCCAAACCGACCTTATCCTACAGTCTCTCCCTGATTCCTTCTCACAGTTTGTTATGAACTTCAACTGCAATGAGATTGCATGCAATTTAGCTGGGCTAATGAACAAACTTGTGACCGCTCAGTCATAGATGAAGACTCCGCGGATGAAGGAGTCCGCTCTTGTGATTTCTTCTGGACCTCGGAGGTCTAAGAACAAGAAGAAAAAGACCAATAAGCAAACTGGACCACAAGCTAAGGACCTTAAGGGTAAGGGCAAGGCCCCGATGGTTCCGAAAAACAAGAAGAAGAAGGATGCTTGTCTCAAGTGCGGTGAGCTGGGCCACTGGGCTAGATACTGTCCGATTCTTCATGGCACTTCGTCTGTAACTTTTAGTTTTGGAAACAAATTGTTCTGCTACTGTATTTTCTAGTTCCTGGATACTGGATTCTGGTGCTAGTTCTCATATTTGTACCGTGAATCAGGATCTGGAACAAAGTAGGAAGCTTGGAGTTGGAGAAGTTATGATCACAGTCGGAAGCGGGCATAGTGTCGAGGCGACCGACATAGGATCACTTCTTTTGGGTTTAGAATCCGGCTTTGTTTTGACTTTAGAAGATGTACTTGTTTTGCCCAAGGGGCACAAAAACATTGTATCCATTCCGGTCATGGACCGAAAAGGTTTTTCATTTTTCATTGGTGATGGTTCCTGCAAAATTTATTTTAGAAATAAACTAGTGGGTACCGCTACATTGTTAAATGTATTGTATCATCTAAATCTCAACAACAAAGTAGTTGTGAATACTATGACTAGAAAACGTGGTAGGGATGAAACCAATCAAGTTTTAAAATGGCATCTAAGACTTGGTCATGTTGGTCAGACCAAGGTTTACAAGATGGAAAAGGATGGACTTATGGGTCCATTGAGATCGGATCCCTTTCCTACTTGTGAATCTTGCCTTAAAGGCAAAATGACTAAGTCCCCCTTCACAGGGACTTTTGAAAGAGCCGCTGATAAACTGGGATTAATCCATACTGAAGTTTGTGGTGCTTTGGAAGCATCACGTGCCGGATATCAATATTTTATTATGTTTACAGATGATCATACTAGGTATGGTTATGTATACTTAATGAAACATAAATCCGAGGCTTTTTAGAAATTCCAGGAATTCAAGGCCCTAGTCGAGAAACAAACTAGTAATCATATCAAAGCACTTCGGTCGGACCGAGGTGGCGAGTATATGAGTACGGAGTTTGACGAGTTCCTTAAGGAACATGGAATAGCTTCACAACTAACACCTACAGGTACTCCTCAGTTAAATGGTGTGTCAGAAAGAAGGAACCGGACCCTGTTGAACATGGTCTGTTCCATGCTAGGCTATACTGACTTGCCGATTTACCTGTGGGGGTATGCACTCCTGACTGCTGCGTATATCTTGAACAGATGTCCTTCCAAATCCGTTCCTAAAACTCCACATGAGATGTGGGAAGGAAGGAAACCAAGTCTTAATCAAATTAGGATTTGGGGATGTCCCGCCTATGTCAAGAAGACTAAGGTGGAAAAGTTGGAAGCTAGGTCTGCGAAGGGACGTTTCATTGGATTTCCGTCTGGGACGATGGGATATCTATTCTACATGCCCGAAGATCGAAAGATCGTTGTTGCTTTACAAGCACACTTCCTAGAAGATGAGTTCATTCAGGAAGGCGGAGCAGGTAGAAGTATTTCTTTGGAAGAATACAATGAAACTCCTAAGAAGACACCTATGCAAGAAATTGGAACCGAACCTTTTGAAACACAAGTACAACCACCTCGTAGGTCTAGTAGGGTGTCTCAATTACCTGAGAGGTATAGTTTTATGCACTTGGAGGAACTGGGTTTCCTCGAGGTTCTAAGTGATAAACAAGAGACCGACCCACGACCAATGACCTAGCAATGGTGGATGTAGACTCCATGAAATGGACTATAGCAGTCTTCATGTAGTTGGGACCTTCATTTTGATGAGACGGTCAAAGAGTTTGACTTCGTGCAAAATGAAGAGGAATCTTGTGTATACAAGAGGGTTAGTGGGAGCAAGATCACATTCTAAGTACTATATGTAGATGACATTCTACTAATAGGAAATGATGTGGGAATGCTCAGTTCTGGGAAAGCTTGGATTTCGAGTAATTCCTCCATGAAAGACTTGGGAGAAGAAACCTATATTCTTGGGATTCGACTCTACTGGGATAGATCAAAGAGAATGATAAGTTTTTCCCAAGCCCTCTATATAGATTAGATCTTAAAGAGGGTTCCTTCCGATGCGACATGGAATAAAACTCACCTTAAAAATGTGTTCTCATAGTGAGGAACAATGAAAGGAAATGAGTTATATACCATATGCTTCGAAAGTGGGTAGACTTACATATGCTTTATTGTGTACAAGACCTAACATTGCGCATGCTGGAAGCGTGGTAAGTAGGTTTCGGGCTAACCCAGTCAGGGAACATTAGATCGCCGTAAAGAATGTTCTCAAGTACTTTAGAAGTACTAAGAGATCTGATTCTTATATATGGTGGTGGAGTACAGAATGTAGTGGGATTCACTGTATTGGACTTCCAAGGACAGAAAGATGATTATATGTTCACTTTTGGCTACATTTACTCTTAATGGAAGAGCAGTATCTTGGCATAGTGCCTAGTATAGCGCGACTGCTGATTCCACCAGTTAGGCTGAGTATAAAGCGGCCACGGAGGCCTCCAAAGGAAGGGTTAAGAAGTTACTAGGTAAACTTCTCGTGACACCTTGTGCTGCGCTGCCAGAGCGGTAGCACAGGCCTAAGAGCCAAGTTTTCACAACAGTACCAAACATATTGAGAGAGTATCATCTCGTAAGAGTATTTGATCGCAAAGAGATATATTGTGCTGCATAGAGTAGAGTCAGCCGACTACGTCACTGATCCACTGACCAAGCCACATTCTCAGATTAGCTTGGAGCATAATCTGGAGAACATGGGTATTAGATACCATAGTGTGTGGCATTGAGTGCAAGTGGGAGATTGTTAGGAGTATGCCCTCGAATGCCACTCAGAGGTTAATGAGTGAGGGCATTGTACTTATAATTATGTAAATCATTTATACAAGGCAATGAATGTTTCTTTATTTACTAGTAGTTACTGGCATTCCTAACTCGTAAATATACATATAGAAACTAGTCCGTGTATTTGAGAACAAAACGTTCCACTCCTTATTGGATAAGGGGGTCGGCACTGGAAAAGTTTATAGCTCAAATACTTAATCGTTCGCAAGTCGATGAAACTTGACTGAGCATTAAGTTTATGTAAAGACTTGTATGATGTGTTCCTTGACAAGGAGAGTGCCTGTCGAACACTAATGGTTAGTGGGAGCACACGTTATAGGTATGCTAATTGGATTAGTATACTCGAACCTACTCACCCTCGATTCGTCACACGGATTTCACTCCGGGACAGTCAATGATGGAATCGAAAGGTTGTGATAGGTATTCGTGAACCTTCGACTTGAGGATTTAGTAGGGATGTGCTTGTGACGTCAAGATTTTCATTAGAGTAGTTCGACCCTGTACACCGGAAGGCGGGGGTCAACCTCGACGTGCATCTTGATGGGCAAGTAGCAGGTCCTACTGAATACCAAGATAGAATTCTTTCTCCCGTTAGTGAGCGGGTTATATGTCCTATGCGGTTATTGGCAGGTGAGATCATAAGTCTTTGGCCAAAGCATTGGAGCTAGTTGTATTAGATACACGACAGCTCGATTATCTCGATTTGCATTAACGCAGGCATAGCGTCAAGTACAGATAGGGTTTGACTGACCGTGACCCTATAACTTGATCGGGACATTTGAAAGAAGGGTTTATACGTATACTGGTATTCAGGACAGAATGGTTCTTGAATGATCCCAATCATTCGTTCTCAGTTGGGGTACAGTGTAGGCCGCCAGGCTGGCTAGGTGGTGCTACTACTCTTTGGTTCCTCCCATTGCTGACTGAGACGGACCTACCGAGTCGCGCATTAGGATTGACGACGGAATGAATCAAGCTAATTATCTCATTATGTGTATTAGATATTGGATATCTAAATTTGGGACATTAGATGTCTAAATCGATTTATTGGATAAATTGATTTACGGCCTAATGAATTAAATAAATTACTGGGTGATTAATTTAATTCATTTATCTAATTATTTCTTGGAGAAATTAATTATGTTATTTTGTAGTTGATATGTTTAATTAATTGGATTAATTAATCGATATAAATACATCCAAACGGAATCGGAGTTTATCTGTTTGGACTTTCGGGAGTCTGAAACGAATCGAACTCGTCCGTTTTTCATCATGGCCACCCTCCTCTTTTCCACCTAATTTCCCCTTGTCTTTTGTTTCCATTTTATATGGATGATATTGACATGGTGGGGATACCTCTCATGTGAATGAGTTGTATAAGTTGGTGGAAGGTGTATAAAGAATAATATGTAGACTTGTGATTGAGTAGATATAATATCACATACATATTTCACACTTTGAAAGGAGGAGAGAGACGTAAGAAAGTTTGAAGGAGAGAGAGAAAAGAACTTAGAGTTCATTTCATGGTGTTCATACTCATCTTCATCTTCTTCACTAACTTCTTTTTCATTTTTCTTGGAGAAAATTGAGAGAAAAATATTGAGAGAATTTTGATAAACATACTTGGAGTATATTCATCAAAATCAATAGCTTCATCACCTAACTTTAGCCGTATCCTCGGAGGATAGCAAGGTGTTGTCATTCCGGTCGTTTCTCCGGCACGTGGCAAGTAGAGACGCGGTGCTTTCGGCGTTGGATCGTTCAAGAGCTTGGGGAATAGCTCAAGAGAAGGTTATCCATCTAATCAACGGTCTACAAGGGTGAGTTTCTATATCTCTTGTGAATTCGTTTTTGATATTCGTATATACGTAGCTCGATCGATCCTCGTAGGGATTCGGATCGAATTAATTTTCGTTTTACTGCTTCCGCTGGGCCTTCGTTTTAGGCACCGAATCCCAACAGAAGAAGTATATGTATAACAGCCTCATGGATTTGTCAAAGGAGACAAAGTGTACAAACTCCTGAAAGCACTATATGGACTCACCTATAGCCTGGTATGCGACACTTTCTGTTAGGCGTATTTTTATACGCTTATTTATTATTATTTGGTGGTATTTTGGAGTGTGAAATCATCTAAATGAGCTTTTAATGCCTTAATTTTGCATGATTGACAGGAAATTGAAGTCCGGAAGCTTAAACGAGGCAAAATGGGCGAAAACGGCTAAACTGGACTATGAGCCGCGGCACAAGGAAGCTGAGCCGCGGCAAAGGAAGACACCACCCGAAGGCGAGTAGTCAGACTCGTGTCGCGGCATGACCCAGTGAGCCGCGGCACGTAGGATTTAATTACGCCTGTGTTTTCTCGATTTTGGCTTTGTGCCGCGGCAGTGATGAGCCGCGGCACACTTAGCGGGTTTGGTACGTCTCGCGGATTTTGGGCCGTTTCAAGCCGCCAACCGATTAACACGGACGCGATTTGTGAAGATTGCCGAGCTATAAATAGGGCTTAAGACCCTAATTTAATGATCTGGGAATCATTGAAGCAAAACCTAGGAGCTTAAGCTTGGAGATAGAGAAGAGGAGGAAAGCGTAAGAATTCAAGGGCAAGAAAGGGAGTCAAGAACGGAGGAATCCGAACTTCATCTGCGTTTGAATTTTATGCTTTCGTTTATTATTTCTGTATTTTTAGTTTTTAGTATGTCAGGCTAAAGGCCTAATCTAGGGTTTTGATGAAACCTTTATTTTGACGAATTGATTGAGATTATCCACTTTATTACCTTTTTATTGAGTTTTCCCAATTACGTTTAATGCTTGCAATTATCCGCCAATAGTTGTATTGATTTAATCATTCACTTGAATCGGGAGAGGAGATTTGGTGAGGACCTATTGGTGAGGACCGTTTTCTGTGAGATAGGAATATACTCATAGGAACTACGTGGCCTTTAGGAGATTTCATGCTTTTTGCCTAGCGACGAGATAATTCACCTAGGGATAGAGTGCGTTAGTCGCCGTTAGATAAATCTATTGACCTCGGGAGAGGCGGTAGAATATTTTAGCAATCTCCGCCTTCAATAAATTGGGAAAATTAATTATTAGGGATAATCAAGATTAAATTCGGATAAATTAAGGTGGATTCAGAACTCTAGACTTATTTATCATTTGATTCCTTTCATTCAAACTATCGTTTTCTGTTTAGTCTTTTATTAATTCTTTTAGATATTAATCCAAAAATCCAATTTCGATTGTTCAAATAAAATTGGAGTACGAAAATGTCGGTAGTTAGAAATTCAATCCTCGTGGGAACGATACTCTACTTATCACTTTATTACTTGTATACGATGACGTGCACTTGCGTGTAGGAAATATCGCAACAAGTTTTTGGCGCCGTTGCCGGGGATTGAATTTTTTTTCTAATATCGACTTAAGTATTTCCAGTCTTAATTTGAACGTTTTATTTTTATTTTTATTTTTGCGTATTTAATTTTGTCTATTTGTTTTCCTTTTCAGGACCTTTGTGTAGTGCATGAGAAGACTCGGTAACGAAGGCTTACTACCTTTGGACACCGAGCTCGAGCGCACTCTACGAAAGAATAAAAAGGAGAAAAGAGAGCTGAAGACGACGGTCAACATGGCCGAAAATATTGAAATCCAAGGAGGAGACAACCAAGTGCGGCAAGTTCAACCGGAACTCGCTCTTCGAGACTATGCCATGCCGCAAGTTAATGCAAATTTTTCGGGAATTCGGCGTCCCACCATCCAAGCAAATAACTTTGAGATCAAGCCCGCCATTATTCAGATGGTGCAGGCGAGCCCATTCTGTGGATTGCCGAAGGACGACCCGAATGCCCACATTGCTTCGTTTCTTGAGATATGCGACACCTTTAAAACAAATGGCGTCACCGACGATGCCATCCGATTGAGGCTTTTCCCTTTTTCTTTGAGGGACAAAGCAAAGTTTTGGTTGAATTCTTTAACGCCGGGGTAGATTACAACTTGGTAGATTTTAGTGCTAGCCTTCCTTGCAAAATTTTTCCCACCACTAAGACGGCGCGTTTGAGAAACGAGATAACTACTTTTGCTCGATTCGATATGGAATCGCTCCACGAGGCGTGGGAGCGATATAAAGAATTACTTCAAGATGCCCTCATCACGGCATTCCCGATTGGCTTCACCGCATACGTTTTATGGTGGTTTGAGTGCTTCTACACGCACTTTAGTGGATGCACCTCGGAGGAACATTCATGGGAAAATCTATGGCCGAGGCTCACGTACTTTTAGAAGATATGGCTGAAAACGCTTACCAATGGCCGCAGAAAGATTGACACCGAAGAGGGTAATGGAAGTTTCGAGCAATGATCCGATTTCCACCTTGTCACCAAGTCGCCGCTTTGACACAACAACCTGCATTTTTCGCACGCACCAGCCCCCGTTACCATTGAGACGTGTAATTGGTGTAACGGATCACACCCGAAAGCGGAGTGTCAATTTGGAAATCCGTTCGAGCAAAATCGGATGGAGCAGCTCAATTCGTAGGTAATGGGAATCGATCGAATAACCCGTACTCAATACTTACAATCCGGTGGCGCAATCATCCCAACTTTTCATGGAGAAACGGATGAACGCACACCAGCCCCCTTTGCCTGTAATCAACGGCAGCCCCTTCCGCCTCCAAAAGTGTCTCTCGAGGAAGCGCTTGCAAAATTGGCGGCAAATACGAGTCAATTTATGACTCGGACGGAAGCTACGTTACAAAATCATTCCGCTTCCATTCGAATTTAGAGGTTCAATGGGCCAAATCGCTAATGTATTGACAGCTCGTCCGGAGGGAGCATTGCCGAGTACCACAGAGACAAATCCGAGAGAGAGCCTAAACGCAATTAGCTTGAGAAGCGGGAGAGAGTTGCTAGATCAGCCCGAGCGGGATAAAGAGAAGAAGGTGATTGAGGAAGAGATGGAATTAAAGTCAAGGAGTCGAAGGAAGTTCATGGATGACTCAAAGACATGTATCCCCCTGCTCCGCTTCCGCAGACTACAAAGACAAAAGGGCGGACAAACAATTCTCTAAGTTCCTTGAGGTGTTCAAAAGCTCCACATAAATATTCCGTTCGCCGTAGCATTGGAGCAGATGCCGAGTTATGTAAAATTCATGAAAGAGATATTATCTAAGAAGAGAAAACTTGAAGAGTTTGAAACGGTTGCCTTGACAGAGGAGTGCAGTGCAATTCTTCAAAAGAAGCTCCCACCTAAATTGAAAGATCCGAAGCTTCAACATACCGTGCACTATGGGGAATCTTTCGTTTGATAAGGCTCTATGCGATCTTGGTGCAAGCATCAACCTCATGCCTCTATCGATTTTCCAAAAGTGAATATTGGGAAGCTAAGCCAACCACGCCTCATTACAATTGGCGGACCGATCGATAAAGTATCCGAGGAGTGATCGAGGATGTATTAGTTAAGATTGACAAGTTCATCTTTCCACCGACTTCATCGTACTAGACATGGAGGAAGATGACAATATTCCGATCATCTTGGGACGACCATTTCTAGCGACGGGCCGAACCCTTATAGACGTGGAAAAGGGAGAGCTAACTCTGAGGGTCCAAGACGAGCAAGTTACGTTTCAAGTGTTCAAATCGCTCCCATGTCCCGGAAGTGCCGATAAAGGATCACTAATTGAGGGTGTGGATGTTTGTGAAAGAGGAAGGCATCGGAAAATCGACGTTGGGAAAATTCCGATTTTGTGTTAAATGGCTCAAGTGTGAAGAAGGATGTAGAGCTAGTGGCGGTTCTCGACCATGAAGAAAATCTGCAGCTTGTGAGTTCGCGTGTGAAGGAGGAGAGTGAGCCAAAGCCAAGAGAAAAATTAGTCGTGAGAATCCGGTTGTTTCGGAAAGTTTTTCAAGTCGAAACCTTTTCGCAAACACCAATTGATGACCGAACCGAGAATCGAATCACGATGACCAAAGGTCATAATTTTAACCAAAATACAAACGGTTCGATGAACGGGCGGAAGCCAATGGAGTTTGCGAAAAGCAAACTAACGCTGCTCAATAGGTCCTATGAAGACTATAAACTTAGCGCTTCTCGAGGCAACCCGAGCTCGTAGTTGTAGAATTTTGCATTTCTTTATTTTTCTTGTTTTCGTGTTTCTTATTTTTCGTCATTTTTGTGCTTCTATCCGCTTCCTCCTCTCGTTTTAATGTCTTCTTTTCAAAATTCTCAGGCAGAAAGTCCTGGGAGAAATCTGCAGATGAGCCGCGACGCTTATTGTGAGCCGCGGCACACATCAATCGCCAGGAAGGCAAAACCGATCAGATTTGCGCCGCGGCACGGCATAAATGAGCCGCGGCACACTCGAGCAATGAGCCGCGGCACACGGAATTTGAGCCGCGGCACACGAAAACGAGAACACAGTCACGTGGATCAGATTTGTGCCGCGGCTCACTTTAGTTGTGCCGCACACTATGCGGAATCCAAAGGGTAGGTAGCTTATAACGAGCACTCGGCCGGCATTTCCGTAAGTTTTCCTATTTCATTGCCTTCCTCCCAGTAGCGAACCGGCCGAAGCGATTCTTCAATTTGTTTCCTGCGATTTTTCTTGTAATCTTCAAAAAGGTACGCTTGAATCTTGAATTCTTATGTGCGTATGGTTGATATATGGAAATGTCTATGTTTTAAATGATTGGAACATGTTTATTTTTCTTCATATAGTTTTGCGATTGATCGAGAATAACAGGAGTTTCATCGATTTTTCTTGATTAAATTGGAACATAAATGAGTTGAATGTGTTAAGTTGTTGCTAATTGAATTGTATTTCTTTTGGGGCTGAATCGAGCTAGAACTATGTTTATTCTTCGAGTAAACATGCGCCTCAAGGTGTCCGATAAATTGCCCAAATGAAAATTTTCTTTGAAAAAGCAATTGTTTTGTAGTTTCGCAACGTATACGTTTTCAATTTACAAGAAGCCCAACCCTTACAATCCAGCTTGAGATGTTTGAGTCCAAATTCATGCTTCTCTCTCGTATGCGCTAGTGTCTTAAATTCGAATTTCGCTATATTTTTGCGTAAATAAAATCTCGTGTTTTCAATGTTCAGTGATTATGGCACGCACGAAGAAGTTGACCAAGCGTGCTAGGACCGAGTCATCCCCTACGCGAGGAGACCTCTCGGGCCGAGGCAGAGGGGCACCAATTTTCGGACCCCGAGATTCATAAAATATTCAACGAGAAGATCCGTCCGCGTCCTCTTATTCCCGAGAGAGGTTTTACTCCAGCCTCCTCAGATGGGGAGTTGCTCATGATGATAGACGAGATGGGATGGGCTAGATTTACCGCACCTCCCGAGCTGCCAGTCATTTCGGTCGTCCCAGAGTTTTATGCCGCTCTGTGAAGCATATCCGGCAGGCATTCGTTGCCATCTTTAGAGTCCTGACTCAGTCGACGTCCGAGGGGTCACAGCTGATTTCTCTCCGACCGCTATTCGGAGGCTCTTTGGGTTTCCGGTGGTTGATGAGACAGTTTATGATCACGTGATGACCGGCCTCACTAAGGAGGCCCCGCTTGAGACGATTGCGCAGCCCGGTACCGACCGGGAGCAATGAGCTCAGAGCTCATCTACTTTTCACTTCAGAGCTCGCGCCTCGGCTCAAGCGAGCCTCGGCTTTACTTTATTTGTGCCCGCATTGATCCCACCTCCCGTATCCGCATGCTTTTCTCTCCCGAGCCCGGATACTTTTGCTATCACCTCCGGCTGCGCTTTGATGTGGCCCCCATTCTGGTCCGATCCATCTTCCAGAGTATCCAGGGGGGGGCCAAGACGGGGTTGAAGCACCCCTCCCTCATCTGCGCCTTATGCCGGCAGTCGGGGCTGACGTGGTCAGTCGACGAGCCGATGCTTGCCCCACAGGCCCCGATCGACCACCGCATCATATCGCACTTTGAGCAGTGGGGCGGAGCGCCGGCACACGCTCGGGGGCGAGGATTTTTGCTCGAGGAGGCTCATGAGGGATCCCCCGAGCCGCTTTTGTTGACGCACGGAGAGGCCGGCCCGCAGCCTGACAGAGCGAGGTTGGAGGAGCTGTTTGACGGGCTGCGGGAGGATTTGAGGAGACAGAGAGAAGAGCATAGGGAGGAGCTGAGGAGAGAGAGAGAGGAGCTGAGAGAGGAGTTGAGGAGAGAGAGAGACGAAATGAAGAGAGAGAGAGAGAGAGAGCTGGATGCCATGCGGGAGGAGCAGCGGGCGGCGCGGGAGAGTGTTGTTGCTGCCGCCAGAGCCGAGATGAGAGAGCAGGCCCGACGGATCATCCGACGAGAGGCGAGGCGTCTTGCTGCGAGGGAGGCTTATCATCAGGAGCACCTCGCCGCATGGACGGCCCACATCATGCATCCCGACGGGCCATTTATCGCCCCGCCGGCCACCACACCACCTTCCTCACCGGACGATGCCGGCTCTGGCCCGAAATGCCGGAGGGGAGTACTTGACCTTTTACTTTTCTTGCATTTCATTTTTGTCCATTGAGGTCAATGTACGTCCTAAGTTTGGGGGAGGGATTTACATTCAGTACATTCATTGCGGTACTCTATTTTCTTGCTGTACATTATATTTTGTTGCACTTTTCTTTTCTTTGCGAAATTTTTTTTAGATAGCCTTGCTTGCCGTAGTTTTTCTTTATTCGTGAATTTTCGTGCTTCTATTTTGTGTGATACCGATGTTACGATACCGTCTTTTTCTCCGAATAAGCGGGCGAGTTTTAGTCGAGTTGTAGTCGGCTATTTCCGTTCGCTTAGTATTCAATTAGGTCCGAAATTTTTCGTAATTGTAGAGGTCTTGGCAGATAAGAGACGATACATACTTGTTTTTGAATCCCCTTCAATACGTTTGGCTACATTTTCCTGGATAGTGAGTCGTCTTGTTTCTTGATCGTGTTGGCACTTAGTTTGAGTTTTGAGTCGGCCGCTTTTCCCTATAAGTCGAGATAATGTGTTCTATGAAGGAAGTCTAGTAACCGGGGTATTCGCGTGACCCGTTGTTTACTCTCGCGTAAACGACGACTCCCGATTAGACTAGTGATGTAGATATTTCACATGTGCCAACGATAGGAGCCTAGTAACCGGGTATTCGCGTGACCATTGTTTACTCTCGCGTAAAACGGCAACCTTGAGTCGGTCATGCGAAATTATGTATTCGAGTTGTTTCTCCGCCGTAGACGGGAACTTAGTAACTAGAAGCATCCATGTGCCCCATGAGTGTCTTTTACGTCAAACGGGTTCCGAATACATGAGAATGGAAGTTCCACCCTAGGATTATCCCGATGAAAAATCCCGAGATCCTAACCTAGTGGTCGACTCGAATCAAATTCTTGAGCATATTTAAATAAGGGGATACTGTCCGAGGTTTATTTGTTATGAGACTCGTGAAAATTTGTGCCTTTAGACTGTGGAACAGGATAAACTAGTTTGGTTGTGTTAGCCTTTCATATTGACGGACGATTTGACTCATGTTTTTGTTAATCTTTGAGCTGAAATTTTCTTCATGAACGAATGATTAGGACTGAACTTGATTTCTTTGCGGAATCATTATTCTGAGTGCAGCTCGCTTGTTACGACACTCGTATTATTTAGAGAGAATGGCAGGATGGTATTGATTAGGTTGAACACTATGAGTTGCACGATTGTTCACGACATTCTTTTACTGACTTTAATTCTTTTTGCTTGAGGACAAGCAAAGGCTTAAGTTTGGGGGTATTTGTTAGGCGTATTTTTATACGCTTATTTATTATTATTTGGTGGTATTTTGGAGTGTGAAATCATCTAAATGAGCTTTTAATGCCTTAATTTTGCATGATTGACAGGAAATTGAAGTCCGGAAGCTTAAACGAGGCAAAATGGGCGAAAACGGCTAAACTGGACTATGAGCCGCAGACAAGGAAGCCGAGCCGCGGCAAAGGAAGACACCACCCGAAGGGCGAGTAGGTCAGACTCGTGCCGCGGCCTGCCAGTGAGCCGCGCACAGAAGGATTTAATTACGCCCAGGTTTTCTGATTTTGGCTTTGTGCCGCGGCACAGGTTCAGTGAGCCGCGGCACACTTAGCGGGTTTGGTACGTCTGCGCGGATTTTGGGCCGTTTCGAAGCCAGTTTTCAACCGATTAACACGGACGCGATTTGTGAAGATTGCTGAGCTATAAATAGGGCTTAAGACCCTAATTTAATGATCTGGGGAATCATTGAAGCAAAACCTAGGAGCTTAAGCTTGGAGATAGAGAAGAGGAGGAAAGCAGAAGAATTCAAGGGCAAGAAAGTGAGCCGAAGAACGGAGGAATCCGAACTTCATCTCGCGTTTGAATTTTATGCTTTCGTTTATTATTTCTGTATTTTTAGTTTTTAGTATGTCAGGCTAAAGGCCTAATCTAGGGTTTTGATGAAACCTTTATTTTGACGAATTGATTGAGATTATCCACTTTATTACCTTTTTATTGAGTTTTCCCAATTACGTTTAATGCTTGCAATTATCCGCCAATAGTTGTATTGATTTAATCATTCACTTCGAATCGGGAGAGGAGATTTGGTGAGGACCTATTGGTGAGGACCGTTTTATTCTGTGAGATAGGAATATACTCATAGGAACTACGTGGCCTTTAGGAGATTTCATGCTTTTTGCCTAGCGACGAGATAATTCACCTAGGGATAGAGTGCGTTAGTCGCCGTTAGATAAATCTATTGACCTCGGGAGAGGCGGTAGAATATTTTAGCAATCTCCGCCTTCAATAAATTGGGAAAATTAATTATTAGGGATAATCAAGATTAAATTCGGATAAATTAAGGTGGATTCAGAACTCTAGACTTATTTATCATTTGATTCCTTTCATTCAAACTATCGTTTTCTGTTTAGTCTTTTATTAATTCTTTTAGATATTAATCCAAAAATCCAATTTCGATTGTTCAAATAAAATTGGAGTACGAAAATGTCGGTAGTTAGAAATTCAATCCTCGTGGGAACGATACTCTACTTATCACTTTATTACTTGTATACGATGACGTGCACTTGCGTGTAGGAAATATCGCAACACTTTCCATATCTTTTGATAAAAATGAATTCAGCAAAAAAAAACATGGACGAAACACTTTTCAGGATTGAACATGAAGACCACATATTGCTGGTTAAAATATATATGGATGATATTATCTATGGCTCAACCAATCCAAAACTATGTGAAAATTCTCAAACCTTATGTAAGGAGAATTTTAAATGAGCATGACGGATAAACTAATTTTTTTTCCTTGTTTACAAGTCAAACAAGTTAACATAGGTATCTTCATCGATCAAGCCAAATACATAAGGAAGCTGATCAAAATATTTGGCATCGAGTCAGCAAAGGCCTTGAGAGTACCAACCACATTAATGCACATTAATACTGATGAAGAAGGCATTCTAGTGGATCCAACCCCCAACAGAGGACTAAATGGGTCAATGTTGTACCTAACTGCAAGCAGACCACACATATCTTATGCAGTTATAGTATGCACAAGATTCCAATCCAAGCCAAAGCAGTCCTACCAGGAAGTAGCCAAAAGGATAATTAGATATCTAAAATCCACAATCAATGTTCGATTATGGTATCCTAAAAATGATAATTTTGAACTATCATGTTATTCTGATGCTGATTTGCAGGTTGTAAGATCAACAGAAAAAGCACAAGTGGGACATATGCCATTTTCTTGGAACCAAGCTATCATGGTTCAACAAGAAGTAGACTTCAAACTCAATATCTACAACTGAATCAGAATACCTAGCTGCACGCAGATGTTGTGCTCAAATATTATGGATCAGACAGCAGTTAAGGGAGAACAACATCATTGCAAGCAATGTTCCAATATGGTGTGACAAATAATGCAATTGCTATAACAAACAACCAGTGCTTCATTCAAGTTAAGCATCACTTTATCAGATATCATGTTCTTCACAAAAGAGTTCATCTGGAAAGAGTGAGCACTGAATATCAGATAATTGATATATTTACCAAGCTTCTGCCAGAAAAAAGATTCATGGAACTAAGCAGGGATGTTGGACTCTACACCGGGAATTAAATGCCTAGCTGACAACCTAGCAAACGAGTTACCCATCTGATGACAAATAAGGAACCCAACTATCAACCTAGATGATGCAGAAACCCAGCAAGGACCAAGATCCTAACTGGTGCAGAAACCCAGTAAGGATCAAGAACCTAGCTGATGCAAAAAGCCGACAAGCATCAGAACATAACTGGATCAGAAGTCAAACCAACCGACCAGCTAAGTTCCCAAATCCAGTAATGTTATTATTTTATTTTATTTTATTTAAAAACACATGGATAAATCTACATGTTTTATAAATCACCAAGTCTTCCCCACATTGTCAAAACACGACCACACGATGACCGCTAAAGACTAACTGCTGTTAAAATATTAATTATTTTAACACCGAATGAAGACAAATCAACTATTTAAACAATCAAAATTAATAGGATAAACTTATCGTCTTCAAACTTCCAAAGCAAGAACCCTAATTTTATCTGAAGCAAAAATCTTTCGAACTTTTCTCTACACTAAATACTCTTTCAAACATACTGAAGAAATGGATTCGGAAACATACTTTAAAGACATCAGCATCAAATTGGTGAAAGAACAAGTCACCACCAGCATAGTTGTCGATTTCACTGGGCTACTGGAATATCGAAACGGAATCCTACTGGAGGACCTAATCCTCAAGATGAAAAAGAACAGAATTTACCACTATCTCAACTTCAACCCGACTGAGATTTACAAGGAAGTTGTTGTCTGCCAAAAAAACGTATGTCACCAAGCAAGGTATTCAAACCTCAATTTTTGGCGAAGAAATTCTCATCACTAAGCAGACCATTGCTGATGCTTTTGGAATGAAGAACCCAGCATAGCGATTGAGGCCCTGAAGATGATGTTAGGAACATGCCCTCGTATTGTAATTATGAACATCAATCGAATAAGGCATTTATTATTGCTATATTATTGTATATCATTGGCATCATGATTTGATATATAGATAATTTTCGTTTCATATGAGAGCAAACATACCACACCTTATGAGATAAGGATATAGGCGCTGGAAGTGTTTTAGGCTCGAATGCTTAACTAGTTCGCAAGTCGTAAAACTTAACTAGGCATTAATCTTAGATAAAGACTTGTATAACGTGTACTTTTATAGTAGAGTGTCTGTATTTACTAAGAGTTAGTAGGAGCACACATTATAGGTATGCTAATGGGATTAGTATACTCAGACATGACTCACCTCAATTCGATCACATGAATTTTAATTAAGGATAGTCAACAACTTAACTGAAAGGTTGTGATAGGTATACATGAACCTTTAACTTGATGATTCAGTAGAATATGTGCTTGTGACATTAAGTTAGTCATTATAGTAGTTCGATACAATCACCAGCTGGTCGTCAACTTCGAAGTGCGACTTGATGGGCAAGTAGCAGTCTCTACTAAATACCAATGTCTGATTCTTTCTCAGGTAAGTGAGCAGATAGAGGTCCTATGCGGTTAATGACAAATGAGTTCATAAGTATTTAGCCAAAGCATTTAGAGCTAGTTGTTTTTTATACACGAGAGCTTAACTATCTCGGTTTACACTAACAAAAGCATAGAGTCTAGTTACAATCGGGTTTGACATTACTGTGACCCTAATACTTGATCGGGATATTTGATTAAAGGGTTCATACGTCTACGATATTCATAATGTAGAGGTTTTTGGAACGATCCCCATCAGTCGTTCTCAGTTGGGTTACTGTGTAGGCCACATGACTGGCTAGATCACTCTTTGGATCCTCCCAATGCTAACTGAGATGAACCTACAGAGTTTCGACACAAGAATGTATAACGGATTTTACTTAGCTTATTATCTCTGAGTTAATATTGGGCATTAGATGTCTAATTTAATTTTGGATAAATTAAACCAGTCCCGTGAATTAAATATTTTATTGGATAATTAATTTTATTCGTATTATTTCTTAGAGAATTTATATTTAATATAATTAATTAATTAGATCAATTAATTATATTGATATTAAAATGTATCAAGGTTTATCTATCGAAATCGACACAAAGGGTCCATTTCACGGACCAAAAATGTACCAACTCTACATTATTGAGGCTTTCCCCTATTCTCATGTGGTGATTTATCACCATGTTTTGACATGGTGTGAGATTTGATGAGATATGTGGGGCTTTATAATTATACTTTGATGTATAATTAAAGAAAGAATGATATGCATGTAGTGAGGTGCGTTTTGCTTATATATCAAAATAAAACATCATACTACAACATCATTCAAGCATTCGGCCGAACCATACATCATGGAGGAGAGAAATTATATTTCAAGTTTTGCTACACTTGTATTTTAAGTGTATTGTTGAAAGAAATATTATATATATGTATATATATACACTTTGAGTGTTCCTATATATCATATAAGATAAGTCTATTTACTTCTAGCCGTATTATTCGAGAATAAGAAGACAAAAATTATTACATTCATCTTCCGACGTATGATACATGGCACAATGTCTTTGGTTCTCGGGATTTTGTGTAAGCTTCGATCATTTTCATCAATATTAAATCAAAGGTCTTCAAGGGTATTATTTCAAAATTCATACTTTTTAATTGTTATATTCGTATATACGATGCTTGATCGATCTTGTTCAGGTGTTCGGTTTATTGATTGGATCAATTAAATTCAAAAGTTGTATGAAAGATTTACTTTTCAAAATTATAGTTATACCCCTCCGAGTTTTTTAAACATTATCATTATTAATATTAAGTTTTATCTTACAAATTTGGATAATTTATTTTGAGTTCAAAATAGATTCAGTAAAATATAACCCCAGTTTAGTATTACTATTAATAACTTGTACCTTCATGTACAAAGTAGTTTTGGCTTTTACTCTTTCGAATTGATATTTTTGCCTCTTATTTAAGTCTTAATTGTATTTTTAGTAGAGAAAATACAACCATATAGACACTTTGACTAGGCGGAACACAATATTTGTCAAGGAACTTAGTATTATCAAATTCTAGCTATTTTGAGTGATTTGAGATCATTTTACCCTTACTTTTCACTTTTTCTCCTTCTCTCTCTTATCATTTTCTTCTTTGTCTAAGTTGTTTTCTCTCTTATTTTTCTGCCTTGTTTTCTATTTCTACTTCTCTCTCTCTTTTCTCTTCATTTTTTTCCCATTCTTTTTTTCTTCATTTTTTTTCTCTCTTCTCTTTTCTCTTTTTTTTCTCTCTCTTTCTCTCTCTCTCTCTCTTTCTCGCTTTCCTCTTCATTTCTTCATTGTTCTCTTTTCTCACTTTTCTCTTTTTTCTCATCTCTCTCTCTTTTCTCTTTTTCTTTCTCTCTCTCTTTCTCGCTTTCCTCTTTCCTCTTCATTTCTTCATTTTTGTCTTTGAGATTTTCTCTATTTTCTCATTTTTTTCCATTCTTTTCTGATCTCTTATTCTTCCCGCTGAAGCTCGAAATCGTGCTTTTTGGATGATTTTCCTCTCGCCGTCATTCTCCTCTCGCCGTCGATTTTCCTCTCGTCGGTGTTCTCCACTCTCTCGCTCCGACTTCGCGACTTGTCAATTTTGAGGTATTATTTAGTACTTTGTCGGGTATTATTTCCATTGTCGTCGTCGTAGTTGTTGTGGTTGTCGAGGTATTATTTGTATTTTGTTGCATATTAATTTTGATTGTTGTATTTGGTTGTTGAGTTTTTTTGGTAGATGCGTATTGCATTTGTTTTCTGAACTCTGTTTTCCGTCGTCATCGTTGTTGTTTTGAATTGGTTGCTGTGGTTGCTGTTGTGGTTTTGGATTGGGCTATGTTTATCGATTTTGTACTGTTTTTGCATGTTGTTACAATTTTATTTTTGTTTTACGATTTGTTGTTTTCGTAACTGTTTTATTATTATTTGTGGATTTCGTAACGAAACGATTTGTTACGATTTTATTTTGGTGTTACGACTTGTTAAGATTTTATTAATTTCATTACGAATTTATCTTTTCATACAATTTAGTGTGTTACGATTTATTTATTTCGTACCAAATCGTTTTTTTACGGTTTTATTTTTGTGTTACGATTTGATGATTTCGTAACAAAACGTTTTTTTTACGATTTTGTTTTTGTGTTACAATTTGTGGATTTCGTAATGAAACAATTTGTTACGATTTTGTTTTTATGTTACGATTTGTGGATTTCATAATGAAAAGATTTGCTACGATTTTGTTTTTGTGTTACTATTTGCTGATTTCATAACACAACGAATTGTTACAATGTTTCATGTTGTGTTATGATTTATTGATTTCATAACTGCGTGATCATGTAGGACAGTGGGATAACACTGTAAGAATTTAAAATCTTACTCTTTTTATGCAGATGAGTCCATCTTGCATAATTGTTGTGCATGGAGGACAATGGGATGAGAATATATATGTAGGTGGGAGAAAGGAGTGTATTCCCATTCCTCCAATGGGTATAACCTTTCAACATTTTTTGAATAAGCTTGAGATGCGATTGAAAAAAGACATTAGCATGTATGCATGTGAAGTAGATGCTTTAGTTCAGTCGCCTGTAGGTGAGACTATGAGAATGAAGATTGTAACACCTCCAGAGCCATCCGGGAATATTACAACGCCATGGGCCCCGAGACGGAACCCACAAGGCTAAAAGACATTTTTACAAACATTACAAGTATGCCTAAGCAGCAATGACGGTAACATCTTTTTAAAATATGCAGCGGCTTTATGAAAAGTCCATTTATCAATACCATCGTAAAATCTCATTTGAAAGTACAAGGCCAAAACGCCAAAGTTCAACAGTTTCAAAAGTGTACTTTAAGCCATCACGTGCAAGTACCGAAAAAATATTTTAGAAAACGATTTTCCAAAGTAACTTGAGTTGCCAGAAACCAAAAGGCCATTTCAAAATACTCACGCAACGGAAAAACGAAGAGTTAAAAATACTCTAGCAGCAGAATACAACAACTAATCAAAGTACTCGATTCAAAAACACATGCCATAGCCAGTATCCTCCGGGAAGTTTATCTCTTCACGACCGCTACAAGCTCGATATCCCAAGAACCTAAAAAGAAAGCCCACGACGGGGTCAGCCATAATACTCAACAATGATAACGGTCACATCATATCAATAATTACATATCAATGAAATCACAAAATAAGAATACGACCAATGAAATATTATCATCATAACTTTACCAACTCGATGATAATACTCATCAAAATAATCCTTACCATATTCCACATCTCGTAAGCTCCATTAAACATGAATTCATACACAACATCTATACTGTACTTCAAGCAATACTCAAGTTCTCGAAACATCGTCATAACTCACCACTACGGAAATGTACCAACTCTGGCCCATTCAATCCATCGGATATCATCAACAATATCAACACGATAATCGATTTCCCATCCAAGGACAAGAACCAAGAAGGAGATACACAACATACCTCAAGATACGCAATGCCACGACAAATCAGGTCAGTCTAATCCGAGATCAGTTCAATACAACATACGGACATGGTCCTAACACAAGACCTACAAATGCATACTCATATGAAAACGTCAATATGCTCACAACAATAACAACAATGTATACTCAATGGAAATCCGATGATCTAGCGCACACAGCATAGATCCCAAGATGATCCTACTAGATCAACATGAGGTGGATAACCAACAATATACATATGCACAACAACAACACATGGTAAATCCAACGATGCGAATCTACATGATTCTATCAACACAACACAGGGTAATCCAATGATCCAGCACCCTCAGCATAGATCCGAAGATGATCCCGTCGGACCAACACGAGGTGGAAAACCCGTCCAATGATCCTGCGCCCTCAGCATAGATCCCAAGATAATCCCGTCGGACTAACACGATGTGGACAACTGATCCAGCGCCCTCAACATAGATCACACGATCCCATCGGATCAATACAACATACACAATACACCTATGCATACACATATGCAAATCAATATGTTCATCAACATGAACAACATATGAATCAATAACATGAACGACATTATGACAAATCAACTTGGACGACCTCATGTTCGATAACATGAATGACAATATACATGATCAAAATCATCAATATTAAACCAAAAATAAAATTAAGATACTTGCCCTGAGTCCTTCGAGAGCAATCTCGATGTCCAAACCATCACCGACGATTATCCTCAATGTTCGATGATTCAAAATACCACGAACCATAGATAACTCATATCCTCGTCTTTACCATAATGTACCGTTGATACCCAAGTATACCAATAACAAATGTAAATCATATACATTATGATTTAATTCCAAAAATCAGAAAACAACGTACAACCCCAATCTCCAGAGTCCACAATAATAATAATTGCTATACGAATTATAGACGAATGATATTAAAACCATTCATTAAATATATAAACTCAGCAAGTAATAACTTACCTCGGTACCGATACGATGATAGTGAAGCCGTTACCAATTCCTTGCTGTCGTTTACAAGCTCCTCGGCCCCGGACAAAGAAATTCCCGAACATACTCGAACTCGACCGCAACATATTATTCTAGTCATCGATCAATTATCACAACCTATTTAAGTAATCAATTAACAACAAGTTCGATAACAATCAACAACCGACATAACCAACCAATCAAACTCAACGATTCAATGATATCTCGATAATACATAAATCCGAACAACCCAAATCAATCAATCACAAATCCATGACCATAATACGATTTCATAATCCGATAATCATACCAACAATCAATATAACCGATCAACAAACCCAACGGTTCCACAATATCCCGATTAAACACACATATCATCATCTTCTTCGACATGCATAATTCATAACACCAAGAATCATAGCATTACTACCATAATCGTCATCATACGAAGTAAACAACGACAATAACATCGAGAATCCAAAATGAAGGAGGGAATTACATCGACATATCTTTTCATCACGATCCAAAACCATTACAATCGTATCAATACTCATATATCAACAACAAAACCCGATTACATCATACGAGCATGTTTGAACGAATTGCAACCCTTACAACATGAATAACCTTAATCAATATCTTCAATCTCTTGTCACAATACCATTTGTTCATGTATAACATCATAATAACAATAAGGTAGATCAACATGCTTCCTAAAATGTAAACATCATTCCAAACTCGAGCTATAATCAGAGGAATTACGAATGTTACCTGATATTGAAGAACTACGATTAAGAACAATCGAACTCCTTATAATAATTATTATAAACTCTAAGAACAACTCAATCTATGCCTCCAAGCTCATAATCGAGTTAGAAGAGCCCAAAATCAACCTTAGAGGGTTGAAAGACGAAGAAACAAGGTGGAACTCCTCCATATAGCAAAATAACGGAGTCTAACATATATATATATATATATATAATTTCCGACCATATGTACATTACATGACCATCTTAGCGTACGTAGAATCCTTTACATACGTTATCGAACATCGATAGCGTATGTAATGCTACTCCAGAACCCACTGCCTCATTTCGTACTTGTATTACGTACGTAACATCTCTGCCATAGCGTGCGTAACATAGAGTTGACTTGCTACAGTAATATACCCATTTAACATACGTAATGTACCACACATAACGTACATTAACTCGGAGTTGACTTCTCCTGTCCACATCTGCGCCGAAAGTTGCCGACACTTCGGACCCTGTCTGATTCTCTTCATAAAGTACGTTATATACTCAACATAACGTACGTTACTGCTTGGGCTTAACGTACGTAAGATCCTATGCTTAATGTACGCTACGCTTGTATTGACAAAGTCCTCTGAGTAGATGATTGCATCTCACCTGATATGTTAACGTACGTAACGAAGTCACCTTAACATACGTAACTCTTGGATCTTAACGTACGTAAGCTCCTATGCTTAACGTACGTTATTGTAACACCTCTAAACCGTTCGGGAATATTACAGCGCCGCAGACCCTCTCCGTGAGGATCTACCAGGCTAAATACAGAAAACACAACAACACAATACATGCCGACATGGCTAAATAACGAACCATTAGACCGATTTGGTCTTTTACCACAACATACACATCAACCATACATTACTCTTTCTCGCAACTCATACCCACGCAGGGGCTAACATAAATCAACATTCCCGTAAAACGGCAATAATAGACACAATGGAAGGACAAAACAACAAGACATCGCCAAAAGACTCAACACCGGTCTTCATGTGATTAGTATCGCCGTCTTCCATCATCCATCGTAACGATCATGTGAATTGTTCCCCAGCAACCTGTAAGTACCTGGATGCAAAACAGACATCCATCCCCCGAATACTCGGGGGTTAGCAAAACTCCACTGTTTTGCTAGTGCAAGTATAAATACAAGGACAAGCCATACATATCATATTCCAAGAACATAGAAATCGTGAATATACTTCCCGAGATAATTCACTTCATCAAAGCAGTTTGAATTATGAAAGATAGGAATAAAATCATTTACATCTTACAAAACATTTTACGATCTCGGGAGTTTTGAAAGCATTTGGGGTTTAAGAATTTTCAAGCCTTTCGAAACACCTAGGGACACCGCCCAAAAATCATTTATTTCAAAATACGATTTCGATAACAAAATACGGGGTCCACGACCCAATCATAACATTCCAACCACAAGCATGGGGGTCCGTGAATCAACTTATTCACATCACATACTCACAAGAATAACCCGACATAAACTACACCGTGTTAAACATTACCATGACAACGGTCTCACAGAACGACAACAGAGAGCACAACTTTGCAACTTGACCATACGGTCGAACTCAACACACCACAGAGCTACAATACACAGAGCAACCACAGTACTCACGTACCCTTACCAAATTATCACAGTCAAGGGACAAATCACACACAACACATTTACTGGTGCCATTCCAGCTAAGTACGATACCATTTGGACTGCCATGCTAATTAGACGAAATATGCGCCAAAAATCACAGTTCTCCAACACAACATTTCAATGTTAACCGTTGGTACGAGACTCACGGCCGTCGCACCCCGCAGAGCCCCGTCGGACATCCCTGGGTGGTTAACCACAGTTCGTGATACGCACACTCACGGCAATATGTATCCCTAACACAACGCCACCGGTAGAGACATAATAAAATCAACAAGTGACAAGCGCCATCATACAGACAATACAATCGAGTCGATTATCCGAACAATCACAAAACACAACGAACGAAAATCAATATGATTGACCAACCTAATGGTACATCAATCAAAACGCGAGCCAATCGCTGAACAAATACGGAATTCCACCGCCCAAGGGTTGGAAGATTGAAACGAGACTAATTTCCCGAACTTAAGGGAATTACGAAGGAGTCTGAACATTCAACAATCACGAGACGAGATCAACAAAAACCGAACAATCAAGTGATCGAGACAACAAAAACCGAACTATCATGTTCGAATCACGAAGAACGATAAAATTCAAACAACAACTCCCAGGTTCACGTCTCGGCCGAACAATGAAACCGAAATACAGAACAAGTTCAGAAAGTATCAACGAACATGAGCGAGTCGATAGACTTGAGAAAGAGGAAATGCAGAAGTCTAAAAACAATACGGGTATTACATTCGACCTCTTATAAAAAAAATGTCGTCCCCGCAACTCACAACAACGGAAACAAGGTAACAACATAAAAAGCAACCGACAGAAAAATCTCCCATGGGCGTCTAAGAGCCGATTCTGGTATCTGTGCTGAAGCGCGAACTCCGGAAGTCTCGGTAACCAATTCTCAAAACTGGATTCAGTGTCCCTCGAGTCCACACTTGAGACGCGTTACCGACGAGAAGATAATTGGTACGTGTATGCCCCCGGCACACCGCGGTTGGAAACGCCTCGGCTCGGCATACCAAAAATACAAATGCTAGATACAATGGGGCATAACATCGCAAAACAGCATAGCGGAGATGCCAACTCAGCACAACAAAGAATCATAACACATGTCATATACAACGATTACCATCGTAAAGTAATACACACACAAACACTACAGCAACGACGGTATCGTTCGGCGACCTACGGCCCGAACAATAACCAGCACATAATTACAAAAATCATGAAACAATCACTCATGTACACAAACGTACAAACCTAAGCTTTAACAGCTCACACAGGTGCGACAACACGCAAGCCGCCACGAAATGACAACATTAAAGATCGTCATCACACCTCCCACAAAGGGCTAACAAAACATATGCGTGGCGAACGACTCAACGTTCACACCACCGATTCAATCACAATTCGGAGGGCTAACACCCTAACAACAATACCAACATCATACACACCTTCTCCGACCACAAGCAGGAAATGATGGGTTTTAAAAATGAAAACCACCTTTTGAAAACAGTTTGGAAACACCAGTTGATCTTTGAGTATCATTTTACAAAAAGTTGAATAAACATCATTGTCGAGACTTTGAAAATCATCTTGCGTTTGAACAAAAATGAGGACACTCTCAAAGTATTTTTTGTCCTCAATTGGAAATTTTTTGAAATATATTGCGGCACTAGAAAGCACCTTGAAGACACCACAAGGAAATAATTCGTTTTAAAAGTACGTCTCGAAATTTAATTTTCTAAGATACTCAAGGTTTTCAAAATTCCAATAGGCCAGAATGCCCAAAACTCACGCATACCGACGTACACTAAAACACCTCCTAGTACACGCATCAAAACGTTTAAAGTCAATACAATACATGTCTTTTAACGGAAATAAACGGTAAAATACCACAGTCGAAGACCGCCTAGGATTCAGAACAAAACCACTGACCCCATTCAAGGCCTCTAAGGACCCTCCCGCACTGGCTAGTGAACAAGTCGAACGCGTATAAGCACAAAGCTTCCACAAGAGAACTTGTAAAATGAGCAAATCAATTCAAAAATCATAAGCAATGGACAAAAACAACAATAAAAAGACATTAGCAGCGACAACACTCCTCGTATAAACCAAATACGAGAGTCAACTAAATACATATCGTGAAATCAAAATACACAGAAGGATTCCATCACTTAACAAATAATCATAAAAATAGCTCGTGTCACACGAGGCACAACACAAAGAAGGGAGACTTACATCCACAGGTCGCACGAAGATGATGATCGCCCCACGATACTAATCAAGACCAACAAACTCAGACGACGCGTCGCGACACGACTTAGTCAGATAAAATTCGACGAGACAAAACTTAACAGACCCTACTTGACCCGACAACCTAGGTTTCTACAACCTAAGCTCCGATACCATATTCTGTAACACCCCCAAACCGTTTGGGAATATTACAGCGCCGCAGACCCTCTCCGTGAGGATCTACCAGGCTAAATACAGAAAACACAACAACACAATACATGCCGACATGGCTAAATAACGAACCATTAGACCTATTTGGTCTTTTACCACAACATAAACATCAACCATACATTACTCTTTCTCGCAACTCATACCCACGCAGGGGCTAACATAAATCAACATTCCCGTAAAACGGGAATAATAGACACAATGGAAGGACAAAACAACAAGACATCGCCAAAAGACTCAACACCGGTCTTCATGTGATTAGTATCGCCGTCTTCTATCATCCATCGTAACGATCCTGTGAATTGTTCCCCAGCAACCTGTAAGTACCTGGATGCAAAACAGACATCCATCCCCCGAATACTCGGGGGTTAGCAAAACTCCACTGTTTTGCTAGTGCAAGTATAAATACAAGGACAAGCCATACATATCATATTCCAAGAACATAGAAATCGTGAATATACTTCCCGAGATAATTCACTTCATCAAAGCAGTTTGAATTATGAAATATAGGAATAGAATCATTTACATCTTACAAAACATTTTACGATCTAGGGAGTTTTGAAAGCATTTGGGGTTTAAGAATTTTCAAGCCTTTCGAAACACCTAGGGACACCGCCCAAAAATTATTTATTTCAAAATACGATTTCGATAACAAAATACGGGGTCCACGACCCAATCATAACATTCCAACCACAAGCATGGGGGTCCGTGAATCAACTTATTCACATCACATACTCAGAAGAATAACCCGACATAAACTACACCGTGTCAAACATTACCATGACAACGGTCTCACAGAACGACAACAGAGAGCACAACTTTGAAACTTGACCATACGGTCGAACTCAACACACCACAGAGCTACAATACACAGAGCAACCACAGGACTCACGTACCCTTACCAAATTATCACAGTCAAGGGACAAATCACACACAACACATTTACTGGTGCCATTCCAGCTAAGTACGATACCATTTGGACTACCATGTTAATCAGACGAAATATGCGCCAAAAATCATAGTTCTCCAACACAACATTTTAAAGTTAGCCGTTGGTACGAGACTCACGGCCGTCGCACCCCAGAGAGCCCCGTTGGACATCCCTGGGTGGTTAACCACAGTTCGTGATACGCACACTCACGGCAATATGTATCCCTAGAGGTCCTTTCAGACCGTCCCTAGGTGAACATACACATATCATCCACAACGCCACGGGAAGCCATAATTCGAATACTAGAATATGCATACAAATGCTAGGTACTTCGCTAGAATGGCCACTTTAGTCGACGTACACTCACAACTAATGTCACACAACCACAAGCAAATACCAATACCAAACAAGACCAAGCGTCACAACCTCCTCACGAATGAATAAAAACTAATATCACACAACGTCACATATTCACCGAACAATTACACATATCAATACACAATCCTTGGAAAATAATTACGGTCTACCAAATTCACTAAATATGTTTAACATCTTCTAACATATGAAACTAACGCACATATTCCGAAAGCACATTAATCCCCGAAGCATACGAGTTATCTTTTGAAAGACAACAATTATCGAGAACATACCGATCTTTTTAAAAGTTCATTAAAACATTCGAATTGCACATAAAATCATTTATCAATGATTCCGTCTACGAAACATGAAAAGTATGGGCAAGATACTTGCCTCGATACCATGAGCAAGTACTCCGACGAACACGGCTCGACCGGGACACTCCGAAAACCTACAACTTCCGGAAGACACAACGAAAACACTATCACAACGAGAACCAAGACCAAGAACAGCGAAAAACCCATCAATCAATTGAAGGAAAACTCAATGGGACATTTAATCGAATATTAAATGTTCAATAATTCCCAAGAACACTCGAATCGTTAATTGAGTTAAACAAACTCGATATATGGATATACAATCCATGAAACACGGTTAATAACATCATACTACACCAACCGATGCATCAAAAATGGACTAGAATTGAAATCAAGAACAAATTTCCAAGAAAGTCAACTCGAAGAAAAATCAAGAATTACCTCAATCCAACGAAGAACAAGGGATTAGATGATGTTACAATCACCTAGAGATCTCCAAAACACCTTGGAATTGAGTAGAACCGACCAAGAACTCGAACCCTAGCCTCACCTGTCCGACAGCCGCGAAGAGAAGAGAAGAAGGGGAGGAAATGGGGTGAGAAACCCGTCTGTCCCCTTATATACACCAGCGACGCACGACCATCACGCACGACCAAGTGCTCATGTGTTTGGTCGTGCGCTAGGCCACTGCCCAGCCACTGACACCACGCACAAGCACCGCGCACGAGCAGTTGCTCGTTTGTCCTGCTCGTGCGTCGCAGGAGCTTACTGCCGAGCGCTGGATTGCGCACGAGATCCACGCACGACCACGTGCTCGTGTGGCCTGCTCGTGTGTTACAATAGCAGGCCAATATCGAGCCCGACACGGCCCCGAAACCCGAACTTAAATATGAATCGAAGATACGGTTACGAAGTACTCGCAAAGACGAAACCGAGCGCTAAGAGAACACACGATTCCGACCACCCGAAGGCTCGAAATTCGAAAACAGTAAGTAATTACCCCAAACTTTGGGAAATTACAAAAACGGCCCAAAACGTCCGAAATACACGATACACGATCGAAACACCAAACCAAAGCTCGCAACATGAATAATAACATTAAATGAACTTACGAGAAACTCGAAACAACAGTTTCGGACGAGATTCGCAAGAATAGAACTCAAGTGCGGAAAAACCGCTTAAGAACACGAAACTCAACAAAACGATACCGAAACGAACTCGGATGGCAAAAAGTGCAGAATTAAATATTCTCAAAATGACGAAACGGTCATGAGCGAGTCACCAAAACGGACTTTCTCCGAAAAAAAAAAAGAAATTACTGGAAATCGAAATTACGGGTATTACACACTACCCTCCTTAAAAGAAGTTTCGTCCCGAAACTTAAAACAAGTAGGGAGAAGCAATATCCCGCTAGGAAAACTCAACGAGATACACCAGAAACACGTAACTTACACCCATCGGTGAGATGTTACAAGCAACGCAAAGGAATATACGGCATGAAAACATGCTCCACGACGACTAACACAACGCCACCGGTAGAGACATAATAAAATCAACAAGTGCCAAGCGCCATCATACAGACAATACAATCGAGTCGATTATCCGAACAATCACAAAACACAACGAACGAAAATCAATATGATTGACCAACCCAATGGTACATCAATCAAAACGCGAGCCAATCGCTGAACAAATACGGAATTCCACCGCCCAAGGGTTGGAAGATCGAAACGAGACTAATTTCCCGAACTTAAGGGAATTACGAAGGAGTCTGAACATTCAAAAATCACGAGACGAGATCAACAAAAACCGAACAATCAAGCGATCGAGACAACAAAAACCGAACTATCATGTTCGAATCACGAAGAACGATAAAATTCAAACAACAACTCCCAGGTTCACGTCTCGGACGAACAATGAAACCGAAATACAGAACAAGTTCAGAAAGTATCAACGAACATGAGCGAGTCGATAGACTTGAGAAAGAGGAAATGCAGAAGTCTAAAAACAATACGGGTATTACATTCGACCTCTTATAAAAAAATGTCGTCCCCGCAACTCACAACAACGGAAACAAGGTAACAACATAAAAAGCAACCGACAGAAAATTCTCCCATGGGCCTCTAAGAGCCGATTCTGGTATCTGTGCTGAAGCGCGAACTCCGGAAGTCTCGGTAACCAATTCTCAAAACTGGATTCGGTGTCCCTCGAGTCCACACTTGAGACGCGTTACTGACGAGAAGATAATTGGTACGTGTATGCCCCCGGCACACCGCGGTTGGAAACGCCTCGGCTCGGCATACCAAAAATACAAATGCTAGATACAATGGGGCATAACATCGCAAAACAGCATAGCGGAGATGCCAACTCAGCACAACAAAGAATCATAACACATGTCATATACAATGATTACCATCGTAAAGTAATACACACACAAACACTACAGCAACGACGGTATCGTTCGGCGACCTACGGCCCGAACAATAACCAGCACATAATTACAAAAATCATGAAACAATCACTCATGTACACAAACGTACAAACCTAAGCTTTAACAGCTCACACAGGTGCGACAACACGCAAGCCGCCACGAAATGACAACATTAAAGATCGTCATCACACCTCCCACAAAGGGCTAACAAAACATATGCGTGGCGAACGACTCAACGTTCACACCACCGATTCAATCACAATTCGGAGGGCTAACACCCTAACAAGAATACCAACATCATACACACCTTCTCCGACCACAAGCAGGAAATGATGGGTTTTAAAAATGAAAACCACCTTTTGAAAACAGTTTGGAAACACCAGTTGATCTTTGAGTATCATTTTACAAAAAGTTGAATAAACATCATTTTCTAAGATACTCAAGGTTTTCAAAATTCCAATAGGCCAGAATGCCCAAAACTCATGCATACCGACGTACACTAAAACACCTCCTAGTACACGCATCAAAACGTTTAAAATCAATACAATACCTGTCTTTTAACGGAAATAAACGGTAAAATACCACAGTCGAAGACCGCCTAGGATTCAGAACAAAACCACTGACCCCATTCAAGGCCTCTAAGGACCCTCCCGCACTGGCTAGTGAACAAGTCGAACGCGTATAAGCACAAAGCTTCCACAAGAGAACTTGTAAAATGAGCAAATCAATTCAAAAATCATAAGCAATGGACAAAAACAACAATAAAAAGACATTAGCAGCGACAACACTCCTCGTATAAACCAAATACGAGAGTCAACTAAATACATATCGTGAAATCAAAATACACAGAAGGATTCCATCACTTAACAAATAATCATAAAAATAGCTCATGTCACACGAGGCACAACACAAAGAAGGGAGACTTACATCCACAGGTCGCACGAAGATGATGATCACCCCACGATACTAATCAAGACCAACAAACTTAGACGACGCGTCGCGACACGACTCAGTCAGATAAAATTCGACGAGACAAAACTCAACAGACCCTACTTGACCCGACAACCTAGGTTTCTACAACCTAAGCTCCGATACCATATTCTGTAACACCCCCAAACCGTTCGGGAATATTACAGCGCCGCAGACCCTCTCCGTGAGGATCTACCAGGCTAAATACAGAAAACACAACAACACAATACATGCCGACATGGCTAAATAACGAACCATTAGACCGATTTGGTCTTTTACCACAACATACACATCAACCATACATTACTCTTTCTCGCAACTCATACCCACGCTGGGGCTAACATAAATCAACATTCCCGTAAAACGGGAATAATAGACACAATGGAAGGACAAAACAACAAGACATCGCCAAAAGACTCAACACCGGTCTTCATGTGATTAGTATCGCCGTCTTCCATCATCCATCGTAATGATCCTGTGAATTGTTCCCCAACAACCTGTAAGTACCTGGATGCAAAACAGACATCCATCCCCCGAATACTCGGGGGTTAGCAAAACTCCACTGTTTTGCTAGTGCATGTATAAATACAAGGACAAGCCATACATATCATATTCCAAGAACATAGAAATCGTGAATATACTTCCCGAGATAATTCACTTCATCAAAGCAGTTTGAATTATGAAAGATAGGAATAGAATCATTTACATCTTACAAAACATTTTACGATCTCGGGAGTTTTGAAAGCATTTGGAGTTTAAGAATTTTCAAGCCTTTCGAAACACCTAGGGACACCGCCCAAAAATCATTTATTTCAAAATACGATTTCGATAACAAAATACGGGGTCCAAGACCCAATCATAACATTCCAACCACAAGCATGGGGGTCCATGAATCAACTTATTCACATCACATACTCACAAGAATAACCCGACATAAACTACACCGTGTCAAACATTACCATGACAACGGTCTCACAGAACGACAACAGAGAGCACAACTTTGCAACTTGACCATACGGCCGAACTCAACACACCACAGAGCTACAATACACAGAGCAACCACAGGACTCACGTACCCTTACCAAATTATCACAGTCAAGGGACAAATCACACACAACACATTTACTGGTGCCATTCCAGCTAAGTACGATACCATTTGGACTGCCATGCTAATCAGACGAAATATGCGCCAAAAATCACAGTTCTCCAACACAACATTTCAATGTTAACCGTTGGTACGAGACTCACGGCCGTCGCACCCCGTAGAGCCCCGTCGGACATCCCTGGGTGGTTAACCACAGTTCGTGGTACGCACACTCACGGCAATACGTATCTCTAGAGGTCCCGTCAAACCGTCCCTAGGTGAACATACACATATCATCCACAACACCACGGGAAGCCATAATTCGAATACTAGAATATGCATACAAATGCTTGGTACTTCGCTAGAATGGCCACTTTAGTCGACGTACACTCACAACTAATGTCACACAACCACAAGCAAATACCAATACCAAACAACACCAAGCGTCACAACCTCCTCACGAATGAATAACAACTAATATCACACAACGTCACATATTCACCGAACAATTACACATATCAATACACAATCCTCGGCAAATAATTACGGTCTACCAAATTCACTAAATATGTTTAACATCTTCCAACATACGAAACTAACGCACATATTCCGAAAGCACATTAATCCCCGAAGCATACGAGTTATCTTTTGAAAGACAACAATTATCGAGAACATACCGATCTTTTTAAAAGTTCATTAAAACATTCGAATTGCACATAAAATCATTTATCAATGATTCCGTCTACGAAACATGAAAAGTATGGGCAAGATACTTGCCTCGATATCACGAGCAAGTACTCCGACGAACACGGCTCGACCGGGACACTCCGAAAACCTACAACTTCCGGAAGACACAACGAAAACACTATCACAACGAGAACCAAGACCAAGAACAACGAAAAACCCATCAATCTATTGAAGGAAAACTCAATGGGACATTTATTCGAACATTAAATATTCAATAATTCCCAAGAACACTCGAATCGTTAATCGAGTTAAACAAACTCGATATATGGATATAAAATCCATGAAACACGGTTAATAACATCATACTACACCAACCAATGCATCAAAATCGGACTAGAATCGAAATCAAAAACAAATTTCCAAGAAAGTCAACTCGAAGAAAAATCAAGAATTACCTCAATCCAACGAAGAACAAGGGATTAGATGATGTTACAATCACCTAGAGATCTCCAAAACACCTTGGAATTGAGTAGAACCGACCAAGAACTCGAACCCTAGCCTCACCCGTCCGACAGCCGCGAAGAGAAGAGAAGAAGGGGAGGAAATGGGGTGAGAAACCCGTCTGTCCCCTTATATACACCAGCGACGCACGACCATCAAGCACGACCAAGTGCTCGTGTGTTTGGCCGTGCGCTAGGCCACTGCCCAGCCACTGACACCACGCACGAGCACCGCGCACGAGCAGTTGCTCGTGTGTCCTGCTCGTGCGTCCCTGGAGCTTACTGCCCAGCACTGGATTGCGCACGAGCTCCACGCACGACCACGTGCTCGTGTGGCCTGCTCGTGTGTTACAATAGGAGGCCAATATCGAGCCCGACATGGCCCCGAAACCCAAACTTGAATATGAATCAAAGATACGGTTACAAAGTACTCGCAAAGATGAAACTGAGCGCTAAGAGAACACACGATTCCGACCACCCGAAGGCTCGAAATTCGAAAACGGAATGTAATTACCCCAAACTTTGGGAAATTTCGAAAACGGCCCAAAACGTCTGAAATACACGATACACGATCGAAACACCAAAACAAAGCTCGCAACATGAATAATAACATTAAATGAACTTACGAGAAACTCGAAACAATAGTTTCAGACGATATTCGCAAGAATCGAACTCAAGTGCGGAAAAACCACTTAAGAACACGGAACTCAACAAAACGATATCGAATCGAACTCGGATGACAAAAAGTGCAGAATCAAATATTCTCGAAATGACGAAACGTTCATGAGCGAGTCACCAAAACGGACTTTCGCCGAAAAAAAAGAAATTACCGGAAATCAAAATTACGGGTATTACAGTTATGGCTTCTATACTTAGCCATTTACAACTGCTCCTACTCGTCGTCTCAATATACTGAATACGTATACACGAGACACTGAATACATATACTCGTCCCAATAACATTCTCATATGATACACAATATCCTCAAATGCAATTGTCGATCAAGTACGACAATTATACAAATACAGATGTCTCAGTCCTTCAATTATTATCCATACTGTACAGATTCCACACTGTACAATATAATTTGGATAAAATAACATTAAACAATCATAGAAGAAATTCAGGATATTACATTCTACCACACTTAAAATAAGTTTCATCCTCGAAACTTGCAATCCGATCAAAATAAGAAGTTCAACCACAATATCCAGAATCATCACGAAACCGATCAATCATCATCATTAACGAATAACCAAAATAGTATACTTACTAATGCATGAAGTCGATGATCTCCTGCGATACCAGCAAATGACCTTACTGCAAAGCCTCAATACACTTACAATCACAATTCACAACTTCCAACAAAATATGTCGTTGTATTTCAATTATGAAATAATCCATCTGTGTCAAAGCCTGTCTATCTGATCGCACAATCAAGTCCCAATCCTGATAAAAACCAATAATACACGATACATCTGTGAAACAACTGCCCAAAACAATGGCAACCAATCTCAAAACATCGACATAAAGTCTGAACGCTCATACTATCAATAACAATGATCAACCAATGAATTAACCGAGAATATCATTGACATGATAAACTCCAATACGACTAACCAAAGGTACACAACCGAGAATATCATCAACATGATAAACTCCAATACTACCAACGAAGGATCAACAATAATCTAGAATACACTCACATGGTAAGATCCAACACGATCAACACATAACCACAGAGACAGATATACGAAAGAATAAAATTCTCAAAACGTTACACAAATCACATACAGTGGACCTCAAAGAAACACATCCAGTTGTTGAACATACCCCTTGGGCGTATGAACAACCAGTCACAACCCGTCGAACATACCCAATCATACATGGATTGGGAACGACCAATCAATATCAAAAACAACCATCCTGGGGTCACCGTTCCTAAATCAACACTTACCAAGAAATCAGTCAAAATACCACACGCGAAGAAAAATAAGTTGGCTCAAAAGTCAAAAATCACTATAGCAAAATCACGCTACTACCACACCAATAGAGCCACATAGCACCTATGCTCCAGTTTCACAAAACCCAACATTCCAAAATCATATTCTGTACTGAATATACAACACAGGACATATTTCTCTTATCCAATGAACCAACCGGTCATCCTTGGGTAACCAATCACAGAACTTCATCGTGATATGTATTATGTACTATATTTACACGTATACCAATCACATTTTCAAAATAGTTTTGAAATCATACAATATTGTCAATAAAATCCATTTCCGAAAGTCCTTTCAAAAATTTCAAAACTCAAAATATAAATTTTCGTAAGACCACGAAATCAGTTTTTTTGAAAAGTTAAACCGACTCGCTTGTGTCAAGTTCTCGATGACAATTCTCTTTGAATACATATGATTAAATAAAATTAAATTATGCAAATGATTGACCACATCCATACTACTGTATACCGATTCGGCTCGTCACCAATTCCACTGACATTCGGTCGGCAAATCACTCGATAAAATCCAAAATCTTATCGTATAGACTTTGTTAAAATCATCTTTTCCACATATGACTCGCAACATCGATCATTATCCCATTCTGCAATACTGCAACAATGCTATGATGAAATATGTTTTTAAAGACAACAATACTGTCTCTCAAAATAAATTTTAAGAAAAATGCATTTTCATGACAACGAGCAAAATAATTTCTTTAAAATATATCATCTTGAAAAGTATCATTTTCAAATGTTCAAAAATAGTTTCATGTATCTTAAAATGAACTAGTATGGCTACGTGTTCCTCTTAACCATCCATAATATTTCTCCCAACTACACAACTCTGTTTCCAAGTTTAACCGACATATTGATTTCCAAAATCATAGTTTCTCAAAATCATCATTTCTGTCCCAACTATTATATTCTATTACCTCATACTATAACGGATAATATTCTCCCCAAATCTCAAAGTACATCAACATAAAACTGAAAACAACCTCAATGCTATCCAAAAATCCAAATACTTACAGATCGTGAAGCCGATGATTCCCCGTGATACTGGCACATGTCTAAACTCTAGAAAATACTAGATATAGATATCTTCAAAAGACACATTTTGCAAAATCAGTTCAACTCGAGGACACAGCACATCTCTTTCCAGAAAATCACGTTAATACCATTTGGATAAGTTTAAAACAACCACATTACCACATTGGTAAACCACATAACACACAATACCGAGTGAACAACAAAAACCCAGGGCTCTAATACCTGTCAACCGGCAACTCAAATGACGTGATAAAAAAACGACTCGACTCGACCCGACAGCCTAGGTTTTCACAACCTAAGCTCCGATACCATATTTTGTAACACCCCAGAGCCATTCGGGAATATTACAGCGCCGTGGGCCCCGAGACGGAACCCACAAGGCTAAAAGACATTTTTACAAACATTCCAGGTATGCCTAAGCAGAAATGACGGTAACATCTTTTTAAAATATGCAGCGGCTTTATTAAAAGTCCATTTCTCAATACAGTCGTAAAAATCTCATTTGAAAGTACAAGGCCAAAACGCCAAAGTTCAACAGTTTCAAAAGTGTACTTTAAGCCATCACTTGCAAGTACCGACAAAATATTTTAGAAAACGATTTTCCAAAGTAACTTAAGTTGCTAGAAACCAAAAGGCCATTTAAAAATACTCATGCAACGGAAAAGACAAACAGTTAAAAATACACTAGCAACAGAATACAACAACGAATCAAAGTACTCGATTCACAATGCCATAGCCAGTATCCTCTAGGAAGCTCATCTCTTCACGACTGCTACAAGCTCGATATCCCAAGAACCTAAAATGAAAGCCCACGATGGGGTCAGCCATAATACACAACAATGATAACGGTCACATCACATCAATAATTACATATCAATGAAATAACAAAATAAGTATACGACCAATGAAATCTTATCGTCATAACTTTACCAACTCGATGATAATCCTTACCATATTCCACATCTCGTTAGCTCCATTAAACAATTCATACACAACATCTATACTGTGCTTCAAGCAATACTCAAGTTCTCGAAACATCATCATGACTCACCACTACGGAAACGTACCAACTCTGGCCCATTCAATCCACCGGATATCATCAACAATATCAACACGATAATTGATTGCCCATCCAAGGACAAGAACTAAGAAGGAGATACAGAACATACCTCAAGATACACAATGCCACGACGAATCACGGCAGTCTAATCCGAGATCAGTTCAATACAACATACGGACATGGTCCTAACACAAGACCTACAAATGCATACTCATATGAAAACGTCAATATGCTCACAACAATAACAACAATGTATACTCAATGGAAATCCGATGATCCAGCGCACACGGCATAGATCCCAAGATGATCCTACTAGATCAACACGAGGTGGATAATATACATATGCACAACAACAACAACACATGGTATATCCAACGATGTGAATCCACATGATTCTATCAACACAACACAGGGAAATCCAATGATCCAGCGCCCTCAGCATAGATCCCAGTATGATCCAGTTGGGCCAACACGAGGTGGAAAACCCGTCGAATGATCCAGCACCCTCAGCATAGATCCCAAGATGATCCCATCGGACCAACACAAGGTGGTCCAATGATCCAGCGCCCTCAGCATAGATTCCAGGATGATCCCGTCGGGCCAACACGAGCTGGAAAACCCGTCGAATGATCCAGCACCCTCAGCATAGATCCCAAGATGATCCGGTTGGACCAACACGAGGTGGGCAACTGATCCAGCGCCCTCAGCATAGATCACATGATCCCATCGGATCAATACAACATACAAAATACAACAATGCATACACATATGCAAATCAATATGTTCATCAACATGAACATATTGCCAGAAAAACACCCCAGAGCCATCCGGGAATATACAGCGCCGTGGACCCCGAGACGGAATCCACAAGGCTAAAAGACATTTTTACAAACATTCCAAGTATGCCTAAGCGGCAATGACGGTAACATCTTTTTAAAATATGCAGCGGCTTTATTAAAAGTCCATTCATCAATACTGTCGTAAAATCTCATTTGAAAGTACAAGGCCAAAACGCCAAAGTTCAACAGTTTCAAAAGTGTACTTTAAGCCATCACTTGAAAGTTCCGACAAAATATTTTAGAAAATGATTTTCCAAAGTAACTTAAGTTGCCAGAAACCAAAAGGCTATTTAAAAATACTCACGTAGCGGAAAAGACAAACAGTTAAAAATACTCTAGCGGAAGAATACAACAACTAATCAAAGTACTCGATTCACAAACACATGCCATAGACAGTATCCTCCGGGAAGCTCATGTCTGAACGATCGATACAAGCTCGATATCCCAATAACCTAAAAAGAAAGCCCACGACAGGGTCAGCCATAATACTCAACAATGATAACGGTCACATTACATCAATAATTACATATCAATGAAATCACAAAATAAGAATACGACCAATGAAATCTTATCGTCATAACTTTACCAACTTGATGATAATCCTCATCAAAATAATCCTTACCATATTCCACATCTCGTAAGCCCCACTAAACAATGAATTCATACACAACATCTATACTGTACTTCAAGCAATACTCAATTCTCGAAACATCATCATGACACACCACTACGAAAATTTACCAACTCTGGCCCATTCAATCCATCGGATAACATCAACCATATCAACACGATAATCGATTGCCCATCCAAGGACAAGAACCAAGAAGAAGATACATAACATACCTCAAGGTACGCAATGCCACGACGAATCACGTCAGTCTAATCCGAGATCAGTTCAATACAACATACGGACATAGTCCTAACCCAAGACCTACAAATGCATACTCATATGACAATGTCAATATGCTCACAACAATAACAACAATGTATACTGTAATACCACCAGTATTTCATACTTAATTACTTTGTACTGTGTAATTTCTTGTAATGTGATGTCATTTTTATTTATGTGTTTCATTAAGTGTTATACAATTGTGTGATGTGGATGAAACGGAGGTGACACACCTTAACCCCGATAATTGTTGACGAGTGGAAAGGACGGTCACCCCGAGATGGTTAAAATGTGATATGTGGCTAAAGGATTGAATGTCTAACGCACGCTATAGTATATGCATAACGTACGCTAAAATTTGAGTATTACCTTAGTAGATGAAGAACAATGAAGAGAGTTGACGAATCAACAATAACTACGAGGAGGAACAAAAAGTGTCTTGAATGACTTGGATAATCTTCACCGGAGCTCGAGAAACCACCTCCTCTATGTTAATTCAAGTGTATGAGAGGCCAAGAACCGAGTATAAGGCTGGGAAACCTTACAGGATGGCGCCGGCCGGGGATGAGACCTATTTCCAAAGCTCCTTACAGGATGGCGCCGGTCGGGATGAAGGAATTAAAGATACAGCTCGAAGATCTGTTGGAGAAAAGATTCATCCGCCCGAGCACCTCACCGTGTATTGACTACAGGGAGCTAAATAAGGTTACTATCAAGAATCGTTACCCACTACCAAGAATTGATGACCTCTTAGATCAATTACAAGGGGCAGTTGTGTTTTCAATGATCGATCTACGGTCCGGATATCACAAATTGAGGATTCGAAAGGAAGATATACCCAAGACTGCATTTTGATCGAGGTATGGACATTACGAATATATCGTGGTATCATTCGGGCTGACTAATGCCCCATCCGTTTTTCATGGAACTGATGAACAGAGTTTTGATTGATTTCCTCGATAAGTGCATGGTGGTTATTATTGAGGACATCCTGATCTATTTTCGAAGTCGACTGGAACAAGAGGAACATTTGAGGCAAGTGCTGAGCGTGCTGAGACAACACCAACTTTATGAGAAACTTTCCAAGTGCGAATTCTGGATGCCGGAGGTAATTTTTCTCGGACATGTTGTCTCAGCAGAAGGCGTCAAGGTCGATCCATAAAAGATCGAGACAATAATGTGTTGGGAACCGCCGAAGAACGTTAAGGAGGTAAGGAGTTTCCTAAGATTGGTGGGTTACTATCAAAGATTCGTCGAGGCCTTTTCCTGTATCGCTCGGCCATTAACGAACCAACTGAGAAAGAGCACCAAATTTGTATGGACTACAGACTGTCAGATGAGCTTTGATGAGGTCAAGAGTAGGCTGACTACTGCTCCAGTGCTAGTGCTACCGCAGGGAATGGAAGGATTCATTATATACATGGATGCATCTAAGCATCGACTGGGGTGTGTCTTCATGCATAATGACAGAGTCATTGTGTACACATCTCGACAACTGAGGCCGTACGAAGTGAATTACCCGATGCATGACTTGGAGCTAGCCGCAGTGGTACATGCCCTCAAGATTTGGAGGTACTATCTTTACGGAGTTACTTGCAAGATTTTCACGGATTATAAGAGTTTGAAGTATATCTTCACTCAGAGATTTAGACATGAGACAGAGGCGCTGGTTAGAGCTAATCAAGGACTATGGTGTGGAAATCTCCTAACAACCTGGACAGAGCAATTGGCCGCTATTTTCATCAGGGAGATCGTGAGGCTGCACGGCGTTCCCTCGTCCATCATTTTAGATAGGGACACCAGATACGTGTCTCGTTTTTGGAAAGCTGTCCATAAAGATATAGGGACCCAAATACATTTTAGCACGGCTTATCACCCTCATACGAATGGACAAACCAAACGTATTCAAACCTTGGAAGATATATTGAGGCCATGTGTGCTCGATCGGGGTAAGGATTGGGCTAGGCATCTGGGATTAGTGGAGTTTTTGTACAACAACAGCTGGCATGCAAGCATAGGCATGGCACTGTTTGAGGCCCTGTATGGGCAAAGATGTAAGTTGCCGTTATGCTGGGATGATGCTTCTGACACTGCAGTTACCGAGTTAGATCTGATCCAGGATTCCATTAAGAAGATCTCTATCGTTCGGAAGCACATGCTAGCCGCACAGAGCCGGCAGAAATCTTATGCCGAAAACCGACAGGGACCATTAGAATTTGTGGCCGGGGATCATGTTTGGGTCAAAGTATCACCTATGCGGGGTATCCGGCGTTTCGGCCAAAAAGGCAAGTTAAGCCCAAGTTTTATAGGCCCGTTTGAGATATTGGACCGGGTAGGGAAGCTTGCATATCGATTAGCTCTACCGCCGCATCTGGATGGAGTGCATAACATCTTCACGTCTCCCAGTCAAGGAAGTATGTCTATGATCCGAGTCGCAAGCTCAATTTCGAAGAAGTGGAAATTTCCGATGACGCTACCTTTAGAAAGGTATCGATTGCCATTTTGGATCGGCGTATGAAGATGTTACGAAATAAAGCCATACCCCTCGTGAAGGTTCAGTGGTCGCACCACGGCATGGAAGAAGCAACTTGGGAAACTGAGTCGAGCATTAAAGAGAGTCATCCCGAGTTATTTTCTTAGTTTCGGGACGAAACTATTTTGGGGTGATATGTAATACCACCGGTATTTCATGCTTAATTACTTTGTACTGTGTGATTTCTTGTAATGTGATGTCATTTTTAATTATGTTTTTCATTAAGTGCTATACAATTGTGCGATGTAGATGAAACGGAGATGACACGCCTTGGTGCGTTGGACGATCGTCGCTGCGAATATGACGCTGGCCAACGTCTTGTTCCCCGATAATTGTTGACGAGTGGAAAGGACGGTCACCCCTAGATGGTTAAAATGTGATATGTGGCTAAAGGATTGAATTTCTAATGCACGCTATAGTATATGCATAACGTACGCTAAAATTTGAGTATTACGTACGTTAACGTAACTAGCTTACGTACGTAACGGGTGAGTTGGTCTCCCGACCAGAATATTCCTTTTGAAGCGGATTGAGATACTTTCGGCGGGCTAGAAGACAAATGAATTGACTCCTCATGGCGTACGCTATCCACCAAGCTTAACGTACGCTACGGACTGGAGCCTTACGTACGTAAAGATGACTTACGTACGTAACATATGGGCACATTTTAGTCAGTAACCTCTGGACGGGCTTTACGCACGTTAGCATCAGAACATTACGTACGTAATGTCATTTACGTACATAATGTCTATATCATTAACGTACGTTATCAAAACCGAGTGTTATAAAATGACACTTCCCCTTAATTTGCTCGACCTTAACCTTGCAAGAAAACACTCTTGGAGCATTTCCCAGCCTTATACTCGGTTCTTGGCCTCTCATATACTTGAATTAACATAGAGGATGTGGTTTCTCGAGCTCCGGTGAAGATTATCCAAGTCATTCAAGCCACTTCCCGTTCCTCCTCGTAGTTCTTGCTGATTCGTCAACTCTCTTCATTGTTCTTCATCTACTAAGGTAAGCCTATCAATCCCTGGAGTAATCTCCTCGATGTTTTTTATGATACTTGTTAGATTACAGGTATTTGGGTAGATTTTGCCAACTCTCGTAGAAAATCTAATCGGACAGAATTGTAGTAACCGGAGTTATGATTGCTCGTATGTTTCGTTCCATACAACTCATATAAATCACATGCGAAAATTTCATTTCAATCGACATTAGGAATATAAAATTTGATGAATCGATTGTAGGAGAATTCGTAGGAATCTGTCACCGTATTTTCCATTATTCGTAGCCACCATTACCTTACGATTTTCGATGCTAAGTCAACTAGGCAAAACAATTCAATATTATCGTCATTAAAGATCAAACCACCGAAATCATTGTGTAAAATGCTAATCCACCAATTGAAGTACTTGGAATTTAGAATTGAATTAGAAGTTATGGAATTCGACTATGCTATAGTCGTTTGTTGCTAACCGAATGATGATAGGGATAATCTTGTTGAGCAAATCGATGTATCTAACGTTAACCGTAGAATTGAACGGTATAATGGTACGTAATGCTTATAGACTTAGAAAAACAATACTAATGTTAGCAATTAAGACTACGCTAGGAATCCGGATAGGGAAGAGAAGGGAGACTAGTTTTATTCATCATGATCTGTACGAGGTGTTAATCGGATATTACGTGACTAGGTTAAGCTCGATCGGGCGTGGAGATCCCGGTTATCATAAGGCACCTAATGTCGGATCACATGCAAGTGAAATCTTGCTCGAGAAATGCTAATATTATTGTAATGTTCGTATTAATGAATGTGCCATTATTGATGAGTGCCGACGGTTGTCTTTCTCTAAAATGTGTTATAAATGGGTCGATGTGTTGGGGATAAAACCTATATGGTACCCGTATGGAAATGTGTTTGGGATAAGACCCGAATTGGGCACCTATGTTCCGGGGTATTCTCGTGTGGATTTCGTGACTCTTGGTTGCGACCTTGGGGTTTATGTGATAAAAAGAGAAAGACAACATCGGTCGCGTGGTGAAATATTTTTTGTTGGTTAAGTGGCACTGTGTTCGGTAAAATTGTGTATATTGTTGCTAATGATCGTTATTGGTATGCATTCTCTGACCCTGGTTACCTGGCATGAATTTTCGTGCCTGGTAAATTTATTGATTATCTGCAGGACATTCCTGAGGGGTCCGGTCAGATTTGAACGGTGTTGGAATAAACTCTTGCCGCTGCTTAAATTAAATTTGGACTTTAAAACCTCTGTTATGTAATAATTGAACTTTGAATTATGTTTCTCTTTAAAACTTTTCGGCTCATGTTATGTAACCTTGAACTTATTGTTTTATTGCAATTTCTTTAAAATGTCTATTTCCTAAACTAGCCTCGTGGGTCCCACGTGGGATTCACGGCACTGTAATACCTCGAGAGATTTTGGGGGTGTTACATATACTCAATGGAAATCCGATGATATAGTGCACACAGCATAGATCCCAAGATGATCCTACTAGATTAACACGAGGTGGATAACCAACAATTTACATATGCACAATAACAACACATGTTAAATCCAATGATGCGAATCTACATGATTCCATCAACACAACACAGGGTAATCCAATGATCTAGTTCCCTCAGCATAGATCCCAAGATGATCCCGTCGGACCAATACAAGGTGGAAAACCCGTCCAATGATCCAGCGCCCTCAGCATAGATCCCAAGATGATCCTATTGGACCAACACGAGGTGGACAACTGATCCAACGCCCTCAACATAGATCACACAATCCCGTCGGATCAATAAAACATACACAATACAACTATGCAAACACACATGCAAATCAATATGTTCATCAACATGAACAACATATGAATCAATAACATGAACGACACTATGACAAATCAACTTGGATGACCCATGTTCGATAACATTAATGACAATATGCATGATCAAAATTATGAATATTAAAACAAAAATCAAATTAAGATACCTGTCCCGAGTCCTTCGAGAGCAATCTCGATGTCCAAACCATCACCGGCGATTATCCTCAATGTTCGATGATTCAAAATACCACGGACCATAGATAACTCATATCCTCGTCTTTACCATAATGTACCGTTGATATCCAAGTATACTAATAACAAATGTAAATCATATACATTATGATTTAATTCCCAAAATCAGAAAACTACGTACAATCCCGATCTCCAGAGTCCACAATAATAATCATTTCTATACGGCTACTTATAAACGAATGAAATTGAAACCATTCATTAAATATATAAACTGAGCAAGTAATAACTTACCTCGGTACTGATACGACGATAGTGAAGCCGTTACCAATCCCTTGCTGTCTCGTCTACAAGCTCCTCGGTCCCGGCCAAAGAAATTCCCGAACGTACTCGAACTCGACCGCAACATATTATTCTAGTCATCGATCAATTATCACAACCTATTGAAGTAATCAATTAACAACAAGTTCGATAACACTCAACAACCGATATAACCAACCAATCAAACTCAACGGTTCAACGATATCTCGATAATACATAAATCCGAACAACCCAAATCAATCAATCATGAATCCATAACCACAATACGATTCCATAATCCGATAATCATACCAACAATCAATATAACCGATAACAAACCCAACGGTTCCACAATATCCCGATTAAATGCACATATCATCATCTTCTTCGACATGCATTATTCATAACACCAAGAATCATAGCAATACTACCATAATCGTCATCATACGAAGTAAACAACGACAATAACATCGAGAACCCGAAATGAAGGAGGGAATTACATCGACATATATTTTCATCACGATCCAAAACCATTACAATCATATCAATACTCATATATCAACAACAAAACTTGATTACATCATACGAGCATGTTTGAACGAATTGCAACCCTTAGAACAAGAATAACCTTAATCAATATCTTCAATCTCTTGTCACAATACCATTTGTTCATGTATAACATCATAATAATAATATGGTAGATCAACATGCTTCCTAACATATAAACATCATTCCAAACTCGAGCTATAATCAGAGGAATTACAAATGTTACCTGATATTGAAGAACTACAATGAAGAACAACCTAACTGCTTCCAATAATTATTATCAACTCTAAGAACAATTCCAATCTATGCTCCCCAAGATCATAACCGAGTTAGAAGAGCCTAAAATCGACCTTATAGGGTTGAAAGATGAAGAAACGAGGCGGAACTCCTCCAAATAGCAAAATGACGGAGTCTAACATATATATAAGCTTTCCGACCTTACGTACATTACATGACCATCTTAACGTACGTAGAATCCTTTACGTACGTTATCGAACGTCAATTGCGTACGTAACGCTACTCCAGAACCCATTGTCTCATTTCGTACTTTGTATAACGTACGTAACATCTGTGCCATAGCGTACGTGGCATAGAGTTGACTTGCTACAGTAATATATCCATTTAACGTATGTAATGTACCACTCATAACGTAGGTTAACTCGGAGTTGACTTCTCCTGTCCACATATGTGCCGAAAGTTGCCGACACTTCAGACCCTATCTGATTCTCTTCATAAAGTACGTTATATACTCAACGCAACATACGTTACGGCTTGGGCTTAACGTACGTAAGCTCCTATCCTTAACATACGCTACGCTTGTATTGACAAAGTCCTCTGAGCAGACGATTGCATCTCACCTGATACGTTAACGTACGTAACGAAGTCACCTTAACGTACGTAACTCTTGGATCCTAACGTACGTAAGATCCTATGCTTAACGTACGTTATAGATTCTTTACTTAGCCATTTACAACTACTCCTGCTCGTCTCAATATACCGAATACGTATACACGACACACTGAATACATATACTCGTCCCAATAACATTCTCATACGGTACACAATATCCTCAAATGCAATTGTCGACCAAGTACGACAATTATACCAATACAAATGTCTCAGTCCTTCAATTATTTTATCCATACTATACAGATTCCACACTATACAATATAATTGGTTAAAATAGCATTAAATAATCATAGAAGAAATTCAGGATATTACATTCTACCCCACTTAAATAAGTTTCATCCTCGAAACTTGCAATCCGGTCATAATCAAAAGTTCAACCACAATATCCAGAATTATCACGAAACCGATCAATCATCATCATTATCGAATAACCAAAATAGTATACTTACTAATGCATGAAGTCGATGATCTCCTGCGATACCAGCAAATGACCCTACTGCAAAGCCTCAATACACTTACAATCACAATTCACAACTTCCAACAAAATACATCTTTGTATTTCAATTATGGAATAATCCATCCGTGTCAAAGCATGTCTATATGATTGCACAATCAAGTCCCAATCCTGATAAAAACCAATAATACACGATACATTTGTGAAACAACTGCCCAAAACAATGGCAACCAATCTCGAAACATCGGCAAAAAGTCTGAACGCTCATACGATCAATAACAATGATCAACCAATGAATTAACCAAGAATATCATTGACATGATAAACTTCAATACGACCAACCAAAGGTACACAACTTAGAATATCATCAACATGATAAACTCCAATACTACCAACGAAGGATCAACAATAATCGAGAATACCCTCACATGGTAAGATCCAACACGATCAACACAGAACCACAGAGATGGATATACAAAAGAATAAAATTCTCAAAACGTTACACAAATCACATACAGTGGACCTCAAAGAAACACACCTGACTGTTGAACATAGCCCTTGGGCATATGAACAACCAGTCACAACCCGTCGAACATACCCAATCATACATGGAGTGGGAACGATCAATCAATATCCAAAACAACCATCCTAAGGTCACCGTTCCTAAATCTACATTTACTAAGAATCACTCAAAATACCACATGCGAAGAAAAATCAGTTGGCTCAAAAGTCAAAAATCACTATAGCAAAATCACGCTACTACCACACCAATAGAGCCACATAGCACCTATGATCTAGTTTCACAAAACACAAAGTTCCAAAATCATATTCTGTACTGAATCTACAACACACGACACATTTCTCTTATTTGGTCAACCAACCGGTCATCCTTGGATAACCAAACTACCATACTGAAGTTGGAATCTCCTTTCACCGTACCATTAATGTTTTATCTAGTTTGTGAGTATCACTCAGAACTTCACCATGATATGTATTATGTACTACGTTTACACGTATACCAATCACGTTTTCAAAATAGTTTTGAAATCATACAATATTGTCAATAAAATCCATTTCCGAAAGTCCTTTCAAAAATTTCAAAACTCAAAACATAAATTTTCCTAAGACCACGAAATCAATTTTTTTGAAAAGTTAAACCGGCCCGCTTGTGTCAAGTTCTCAATGACAATTATTTTTTAATACATATGATTAAATAAAATGAAATTATGCAAATGATTGACCACATCCATACTCCTATATACCAATTCGGATCGTCACCAATTCCACTGACATTCGGTCGGAAAATCACCCGATAAAATCCAAAATCTTATCGTATAGACATTGTTAAAATCATATTTTCCACCTATGACTCGCAACATCGATCATTATCCCATTCTGCAATACTGCAACTACGCTATGATGAAACATGTTTTTAAAGACAACAATACTGTCTCTCAAAATAAATTTTAAGAAAAATGCATTTTCAAGACAGCGAGCAAAATAATTTATTTAAAATATATCATCTTGAAAAGTATCATTTTCAAATGTTCAAAAATAGATTCATGCATTTTAAATGAAGTAGTATGGCTACGTGTTCCTCTTAACCATCCACAATCTTTATCCCAACTACACAACTCTGTTTCCTAGTTTAACCGACATATTAATTTCCAAAATTATAGTTTCTCAAAATCATCATTTCTGTCCCAATTATTATATTCTGTTACCTCATACTGTAACGCATAATATTCTCCCCAAATCTCAAAGTACATCAATTGACAACTGAAAATAACCTCAATGCAATCCAAAAATCCAAATACTTACAGATCGTGAAGCTGACGATTCCCCGTGATACTGGCACATGTCTCAACTCTAGAAAATACTCGATATAGATATTTTCAAAACATACATTTTGCAAAATCAGTTCAACTCGAGGACAGAGCACATCTCTTTCCATAGAATCACGTTAATACCATTTGGATAAGTTTAAAACAACCACAGTACCACACTGGTAAACCACATAACACACAAGCCCGAGTGAACAACAAAAACCCAGGGCTCTAATACCTGTCAACCGACAACTCAAATGACGTGATAAAAACACGACTCGACTCGACCCGACAGCCTAGGTTTTCATAACCTAAGCACCGATACCATATTCTGTAACACCCCCAGAGCCATCCGGGAATATTACTGTGTCGTGGGCCCTGAGACGGAATCCACAAGGCTAAAAGACATTTTTAAAAACATTCCAAGTATGCCTAAGCGGCAATGACGGTAACATATTTTTAAAATATGCAGCGGATTTATTAAAAGTCCATTTATCAATATCGTCGTAAAATCTCATTTGAAAGTACAAGGCCAAAACGCCAAAGTTCAACAGTTTCAAAAGTGTAGTTTAAGCCATCACTTGCAAGTACCGACAAAATATTTTAGAAAACGATTTTCCAAAGTAACTTAAGTTGCCAGAAACCAAAAGGCTATTTAAAAATACTCACGCAACGGAAAAGACAAACAGTTAAAAATACTCTAGCAGTAGAATACAACAACTAATCAATGTACGTGATTCACAAACATATGCCATAGCCAGTATCCTCCGGGAAGCTCATATCTTCACGACCGCTACAAGCTCGATATCCCAAGAACCTAAAAAGAAAGCCCACGATGGGGTCAACCATAATACTCAACAATGATAACGGTCATATCACATCAATAATTACATATCAATGAAATCACAAAATAAGAATACGACCAATGAAATCTTATCGTCATAACTTTACCAACTCGATGATAATCCTCATCAAAACAATCCTTGCCAGATTCCACATCTCCTTAGCTTCACTAAACAATGAGTTCATACACATCATCTATACTATACTTCAAGCAATACTCAAGTTCTCGAAACATCGTCATGACTCACCACTACGGAAATGTACCAACTCTGGCCCATTCAATCCATCGGATAACATAAAAAATATCAACATGATAATCGATTGCCCATCCAACGACAAGAACCAAGAAGGAGATACAGAACATACCTCAAGATATGCAATGCCACGACGAATCACGTCAATCTAATCCGAGATCAGTTCAATAAAACATACGGACATGGTCCAAACACAAGACCTACAAATGCATACTCATATGACAACGTCAATATGCTCACAACAATAACAACAATGTATACTCAATGGAAATTCGATGATCCAGCGCGCAACATAGATCCCAAGATGATCCTACTAGATCAACACGAAGTGGATAACCCACAATATACATATGCACAACAACAACACATGGTAAATCCAATGATGCGAATCCACATGATTCCATCAACACAACACAGGGTAATCTAATGATCCAGCGCCCTCAGCATAGATCCCAAGACGTGTCGGACCAAGACGAGGTGGAAAACCCGTCCAATGATCCAGCGCCCTCAGCATAGATCCCAAGATGATCCCGTCGGACCAACACGAGGTGGACAACTGATCCAGCACCCTCATCATAGATCACACGATCCCATCAGATCAATATAACATACACAATACAACTATGCATACACATATGCAAATCAGTATGTTCATCAACATGAACAACATATGAATCAATAAAATGAACGATATTATGACAAATGAACTTGGACGACCTCATATTCGATAACATGAATGACAATATGCATGATCAAAATCATCAACATTAAACCAAAAATCATATTAAGATGCTTGCCCCGAGTCTTTCGATAGCTATCTCAATGTCCAAACCATCACCGACGATTATCCTCAATGTTCGATGATTCAAAATACCATGGACCATAGATAACTCATATCCTCGTTTTTACCATAATGTACCCTTGATACCTAAGTATACCAATAACAAATGTAAATCATATATATTATTATTTAATTCCCAAAATCAGAAAACAACATACAACCCAAATCTCCAGAATCCACAATAATAATCATTGTTATACCAATTATAAACGAATGAAACTGAAACCATTCGTTAAATATATAAACTGAGCAAGTAATAACTTACTTCAGTACAGATACGAAGATAGTGATGCCATTACCAATTCCTTGCTATCGTCTACAAGCTCCTCGGCACCGGCCGAAGAAATTCCCGAACATACTCGAACTCGACCGCAACATATTCTAGTCACCGATCAATTATCACAACATATTGAAGTAATCAATTAACAACAAGTTCGATAACAATCAACAACCGACAACCAACCAATCAAACTCAACGGTTCAACCATATCTTGATAATACATAAATCCGAACAACCTAGTTCAATGATATCTTGATAATACATAAATCCAAACATCCCAAATCAATCAATCACGAATCCATAACCATAATACGATTCCATAATCATATAATCATACCAACAATCAATATAACCGATCAACAGACCCAACGGTTCCACAATATCCTGATTAAACACACATATCATCATCTTCTTCGACATGCATTATTCATAACACCGAGAATCATAGCAATACTACCATAATCGTCATCATACGAAGTAAACAATGACAATAACATCGAGAATCTGAAATGAAGGAGGGAATTACATCAACATATCTTTTCATCACGATCCAAAACGATTACAATCGTATCAACACTTATATGTCAACGACGAAACCCGATTACATCATACGAGCATGTTTGAACAGATTGCAACCCTTACAACATGAATAAACTTAATCAATATCTTCAATCTCTTGTCACAATACCATTTATTCATGTATAACATCATAATAACAATAAGGTAGATCAACATGCTTCCTAACATGTAAACATCATTCCAAACTCGAGCTATAATGAGAGGAATTACGAATGTTACCTGATATTGAAGAACTACGATGAAGAACAACCTAACTCCTTCCAATAATTATTATCAAATCTAAGAACAACTCCAATCTATGCTTGCCAAGATCATAACCGAGTTAGAAGAGTCCAAAATCGACCTTAGAGGGTTGAAAGACGAAGAAATGAGGTGGAACTCCTCCAAATAGCAAAATGACGGAGTCTAACATATATATAAGCTTTCCAAACCTTACGTACGTTACATGACCATCTTAACGTACGTAGAATCATTTACGTACGTCATCGAATGTCGATAGCATACGTAACGCTACTCCAGAACTCACCGCCTCATTTCGTACTTTGTATTACGTACGTAACATCTGTGCCATAGCGTACATAACATAGAGTTGACTTGCTACAGTAATATACCCATTTAACGTACGTAATGTGCCACTCATAATGTACGTTAACTCGGAGATGACTTCTCCTGTCCACATCTGCGCCGAAAGTTGCCGACACTTCAGACCCTGTCTGATTCTCTTCATAAAGTAGGTTATATACTCAACGTAACGTATATTACGGCTTGGGATTAATGTACGTAAGCTCTGTAATATCCGGAATTTCTACTACTGTTGTTTAATATTATTTTATCCGAGTTATGTTGTACAGCGTGGAATCTGTACAGTATGGATAAAATAATGAAGGATTGAGATGTCAGTATTGGTATAATTGTCGTAATTGGTAGACAATTACAATTGAGAATATCATGTATCAGGTTATCGCACTTTTGATATTGGGTATATCGTATGAGAATATTATTGGATTCAATATTTGTGTTCAGTGTGTCGTATGTTCGTTTTTGGTATGTCGAGACGTTGGAGAGAAATTGCGAGAAATGGCTAAGTGTAGCATTATTAGCGCACGCTAATATGCATTCCTAGCGCACGCTATCGTGCAGGTTTAGCACACGCTAATGGTAAAAGATAGCGCACGCTAGTTCAGAACAGATCAGAGGGAATCTACGTGTGGACCCGGTCACGTTCGGTGCATATGCCGACGAAGTCGACTGATGTTTGTCATAAAGCATTAGCGCACACTAATGTATGTTGTTAGCGCACGCTAATATCATATCGGTCAACAGGGAATCTTGGCTTTATTGGTTGCTTTCGGCATGTGGGGTCACGAGCATATTCGGGGTAGGTGCAGACTGTAGCAAGTTAACTTCGGATAGCGCACGCTAAGGGAAAAGGACTTGCATACGCTAGACAGTGTAAGTTACGTATGCTAATGCATGGGCATTACGTACGCAAGCACATGTACGAAGCCAGACAGTGGCCTCTGGACCCCGATAGCGCACGCTAACAAAGTCAGTTAGCGCATGCTAAGGCTGTTGCGCATGCTAAACATGAGATGTTAGCGCACGCTAGTAATGTATTTTATATAAGGGGACAGATGGGTTTTGAGATGCATTTAGTCCATTCTTTCTCCTTCAGTCGATAGAGAGAGCTTTGGGAGGTTCTTGAGGTTCCCAAACACGGTGAGATGATGATCTTTAACAAGATTAAGATGGAGAGCATGGATTCAAGCCTTGTTCTTCAAGTTATTCATGATTCTTGGAATGGAGTCAAGTGTTCTTATTCTTGGTTCATCCAATCCAGGTAATTTTCGTATCCCTTTGATGGTGGTTCGTTTTTCTTGGATGATTACATGTGAGGAGCATGTTGGATAATCAGATGATGATGTTATATGAGATTCAATGGAATTTTGATAAGAGTTTCGGATGTTAGTTAAGATTCTTCATACTATAAGGATGTTGATTCATTTAACCCGATCTAAGATGGATTTCTGAATCTTGGTAATTATATTGGCTGATTTAGATGAGATGAATCATGATACTAGGTTGAATTCCAGATTGAGTATGATATGATCCTTGTTATCGAGTCGGTTTGATTGTTGATGTTGTTATTGATATATGGACATTGATATGATCATTGTGATAATTATGGGGTCGTTTATCTTCAAGAGATATGGAGATTTATGTCTCCCTTCATTCGGATTCGTAGTCGCAAGATGTGAGTCGATGCTTGGAATGCATGCCACTGTACAGCGTTAGCGCACGCTAAGCTTACTGGCTAGCGCACGCTAACGGGAGCAACTTAGCGCACGCTACATTATGCGTTTAACGTGCGCTAAGTAGGCAGACAGTGCAATATTTTTGTGTTGTGATTATGAATTCGTGATGGTTTGATTTGGTTTGTTCAGACTGCGTTTATTCGAGGTTTATGTTGAACCGTTGAGTTCGATTGGTTGGTTTTGTCGGTTGTTGATTATTATCGGATGTGTTGTCATTTTATTATTGCATTAGGTTGCGATAATTAATCGAGGATTACGATCGTTGTGTTGCTTTTGATCGGGGCTGAGGAGCTCGTAGACAAAGGCAATGGGTTCGGTAATAGCTTCGTGGTATCGGTATCGAGGCAAGTTATTACTTGCTCAGTTATAATGTTTAATTAATGGTTTCAGTTTCATTTCGTTTATAATGCATATAGAAATGATTATTACTGCAAATTCTGGAGATTTGGATTATATGTTGTCTTTCCGATTCTGGGAGTTAAATCATAATGTATATGATTTATTTCGGTTATTGGTATATTTGGGTATCGAGAATACATTGTGATAAAGACGAGGATTCAAGTATTTATGGTTCATGATATGTTTGGATCGTCGAGCGTTGAGGATAATCGTCGATGATGATTGGACATCGAGGTTGCTCCCGAAGGACTCGGGGCAAGTATTCCATATTGATTATGGTTTAGTTTTATTTATTTTGGTCTCGTACATTTTCTTTTATGTTGTTGAACATGGAGTTGTCCTAGTAAATTGTCATGTTGTCGTGCATGTTATGTTGTTCATGTTGATGAACGTGTTGATTTGCATATGTATATGCATATTGTGTTGTTTATGTTGTGTAAATAATCCGATGGGATTATGAGGATCTATGCTAAGGGCGCTGGATCGAATGTCCACCATGCGTTGGTTCGACGGGATCATCATGGGGATCTATGCTGAGGGCGCTAGATCGTTGGACAGGTTTTCCACCATGCGTTGGTTCGACGGGATCATCATGGGGATCTATGCTGAGGGCGCTGGATCGATGGATTACCAGTATTGTGTTGATGGAATCATGTGGATTCGCATCGTTGATTTTATCATATGTGTTGTTGTATGTATATTATTGGTTATCCACCTCGTGTTGATCTTGTAGGATCATCTTGGGATCTATGCTGAGGGCGCTGGATCATGGGATTTCCATTGAGTATACACTGTTGTTATTGTTTTGAGCATATTGACGTGGTCATATGAGTATGCATTTGTAGGTCTTGTGTTAGGACCGTGTCCGTATTGCATTGTTCTGATCTCGGATTAGACTGATATGATATGATTGTCGTGGCACTTCATATCTCGAGGTAGGGTCCGTATTTTATTTGGTATTCGTCTTTTGATGGACAATCGGTTATCGTCTTGGGACTTGATGATGTTATTCGATGGAACGTATTGGTCAGAACTGGTATATTTCCGTATCGTGAGTTGATGATGATAGTTTGAGAATCTTGAGTATTGTTTGAGGTACAATACATATATTAGGTTCGAGTTTATTGGTTAATCAAGTACGAGATGTGAAATGTGATAATGGTTATTCTGATGAGAATGACTTGAGTAAGTAAAGTTATGGCACTAAGACTACGTTGGTCGTATTCTTATGTTGTATTCTCATTGGTATGTAATTATTAGTGTGATGTGACGGTTATCATTGTTGGATATTATGGCTGACCCCATCGTGGGATTTCTTTTTAGGTTCTTGGAGTATCGAGCATGTAGCGGTCGTGAAGAGATGAGCTTCCCGGAGGATACTGGCTAGGACATGTTTTGTGCATTGAGTTTCTTGATTGGTTCTTGTATTCCACTGCTAGAGTATCTTTATGGTTGGTCTTTTTCCGTTGCGTGAGTATTTTAAAATGCTCTTTTGGTATCTGGTAACTGAGATTGCTCTGGAAATCATTTTATAAACTTTTGAGTGTCGGCCGTTTGGCCTTGCGATTTCAAATGAGTTTTTACGACGGTTTTTGATAAATGGATTTTATAAGTCTTTGTGAATTTTTAAATATAGTACCGTCGTTGGCCTCTTGGGCATTTGTAAATGTTTGCGAAAATTTCCTTCAACCTTGTGGATTCCATCTCGGGGCCCACGGCGCTGTAATATTCCCGGTTAAATCTGGGGGTGTTACAGAATATGGTATCGGAGCTTAGGTTGAGAAAACCTAGGCATTTGGGTCGAGTTGGGTCGTGTTTTGTCGCGTCATTCGAGTTGTCAATTGACTAATATTGGAGCCGTGAGTTTTTGTTGTTCACTCAGGCTTATGGGTTATGTGATTTATCAGTGTGGTATTGGGATTGTTGTAAACTTTTCCAAATGGTGCTAACGTGATTCTCTTGAAAGAGATGTGTTGTGTTCTCAAGTTGAACTGAGTTGCAAAACGTGTGTTTTGAAAATATACATGTCGAGTATTTTCTAGAGTCGAGACATGTGCCAGTATCACGGGGAATCGTCGGCTTCACGATCTGTAAGTATTTAGATTTTTGAATTTCATTGAGATTTATTGCCGTTCTAAGTTGATATGTTTTGAGATTCAAAAAGATATTATGCTTCACAGTACGAGATGACAGAGTGAGACAGGATTGATGATCTTGAGAAACTATAATTTTGGGAATCAATATATCGGTTAGATTTCAGAACGGAATTGTGCATTTGGGAGAAATGTTGTGGATGGTTGAGAAAAACATGTAGTCATGATAGATCATTTTGTGATACATGAAACTGCTTTTGAGCATTTGAAAATGATACTTTTCAAAATGAATATTTCACGGATGTTTTACGGAAAATGATTTTTGGGTCGAGACCCAATCAATTTTGAAATAGTTTTATAACTGAGGACTTGAGGTCCAGAAGGATTTTCTACTTTTTAAACTTCTTGTAATGCCGGACGAGATATGGACTGAGACCCTAGTGATTCAAAAAGGCTTTTTAGTTTTCATAAAACTCCCGATATTTGTAAAACTCTTTATCAATCGTTTATTTATTTTGTTCCTACCTTTTGAGGTTTTGGTTTACTTGTTCAAATGAAACTTCTCGGGTAGTTTTTCGTTGTATTTGATTTGTCGATTTTTCAATGTTTTGTCATAGCATATTAGAGGTGATCCAGGATGGATTAATGGTTGACGTTGCGAGTAGTATGTGGAGGAAGAGTTTTTATCAGAATCTATATATTGAGAGTTTGGAACTCTATCGTGTGGCTTTCCCGATGGAATATCAGTGGATATTGGTGACAAGCTGAACTGATATACAGGAGTATGGATATGGTCAAGCATTTGCATAAATCCCATTTTATTTAATCATGCGTATTTGAAAAGAATTTTTATCGAGAACTTGACACGAGCGAGCCGGTTGGTTCGAAAATTGATTTTGCAGTCTTACCAAAAATTTATGTTTTGAGTTTTGAAATTTTTGAAAGAATTTTCGAAAATTGGTCTTTTGACAAGACTATGTGATTTCAAACTGGTTTTGAAAATGTGATTGATATACACACGCATTTAGTGCATAGTGCATATCATGATGAAGTTATGATTGTGACTCACAAACTGGATAACTCATCAGTATGGTACGAGGAAAAGAGATTCGAACTCCAGTATGGTAGTTTGGTTATCCAGGGATGATCGGTTGATTGATCGGATAAGAGGAATATGATGCGTGTTGTAGATTCATGCACGGAATATGATTTTGGAACTTTGGATTTTGTTGAAATCGGGACATATGTGCTATGTGATTCCATTGGTATGTTAGTAGTGTGATTTTTACCATAGTGATTTTGAAGGATTTCGTTGTAAGTATAGATTTGGGGATGGTGACCCCATGCTGGTTGTTTTGGATATTGAGTGGTCGTTCCCACTCCCTGTATGATTGGATATGTTCGTCGGTTTGTGATTAGTTGTTCGTATGCCGAGGGGTATGTTCACCAGTCGGTTTTGTTTCGTTGAGATCCATTGTATGTGATTTGTTTAACGTTTTGAGAATTTTTTTTCTCTCTTTCATATATCGGTTTTCTTTGGTTCTGTGTTCATCGTGTTGGAGCTTACCGTTTAAAGGTATTCTCGATTATCGTTGACCGTTCATTGGTCGTATTGGAGTTTATCATGTTGATGATATTCTCGATTGTGTTTTGACCTCTGGTTGGTCATATGGGAATTTATCATGTTGATGATAAATTCGGTTGATTTATTAGTTGATCATTTTTGGTGATCATCTAGCGTTCGGATTTTGTGTTGATGTTTCGGGATTCGTGTCGTTTTGGGCAGTTGTTTCGAAGATGTATTGTGTATTATTCGTCTTATCGGAATTGAGACCTGATTATGTAATCAGGCATACAGAATTTGATTCGGGCAGATTATTTCATCCGAAGATGATATATTTTGTTGAGACTCAAGCAATTGTGATTGTAAAGTGTATTGAGACTTTACAGTGAGGTCACTAGCTAGTATCTCAGGATATCGTCGACTTTGCGCATTGGTAAGTATGTTGTTGTGGTTATTCTATAGTGATGATGATTGATCATTGTCGTGATGGTTTTGGGATATTTTGGGTTGAACGGTATGTCTGTTTGTTTTTATGACAGCTTGCAAGTTTGGAGGCCGAAACTTATTTTAAGTGGTGTAGAATGTAATATACGGAATTTCTACTACTGTTGTTTAATATTATTTTATCCGAGTTATGTTGTACAGCGTGGAATTTGTACAGTATGGATAAAATAATGAAGGACTGAGATGTCAGTATTGGTATAATTGTCGTATTTGGTAGACAATTACAATTGAGAATATCGTGTATCAGGTTATCGCACTTTTGATATTGGGTATATCGTATGAGAATATTATTGGATTCAATATTTGTGTTCAGTGTGTCTTATGTTCGTGTTTGGTATGTCGAGACGTTGGACAGAAATTGCGGGAAATGGCTAAGTGTAGCATTATTAGCGCACGCTAATATGCATTCCTAGCGCACGCTATCGTGCAGGTTTAGCGCACGCTAATGGTAAAAGATAGCGCACGCTAGTTCAGAACAGATCAGAGGGAATCTACGTGTGGACCCGGTCACTTTCAGTGCATGTGCCGACGAAGTCAACTGATGTTTGTCATAAAGCATTAGCGCACGCTAATGCCTGTTGTTAGCGCACGCTAATATCAGATCGGGCAACAGGGAATCTTGTATTTATTGGTTGCTTTCGGCATGTGGGGTCACGAGCATATTCGGGGTAGGTGCAGACTGTAGCAAGTCAACTTCGGCTAGCGCACGCTAAGGGCAAAGGACTTGCGTACGCTAGACAGTGTAAGTTACGTACGCTAATGCATGGGCATTACGTACGCAAGCACATGTACGAATCTAGACAGTGGCCTCTGGACCCCGATAGCGCATGCTAACAAAGTTAGTTAGCGCATGCTAAGGCTGTTGCGCACGCTAAACATGAGATGTTAGCGCACGCTAGTAATGTATTCTATATAAGGGGACAGACGGGTTTTGAGATGCATTTAGTCCATTCTTTCTCCTTCAGTCGATAGAGAGAGCTTTGGGAGGTTCTTGAGGTTCCCAAATACGGTGAGATGATGATCTTTAACAAGATTAAGATGGAGAGCATGGATTCAAGCCTTGTTCTTCAAGTTATTCATGATTCTTGGAATGGAGTCAAGTGTTCTTATTCTTGGTTCATCCAATCCAGGTAATTTTCGTATCCCTTTGATGGTGGTTCGTTTTTCTTGGATGATTACCTGTGAGGAGCATGTTGGATAATCAGATGATGATGTTATATGAGATTCAATGGAATTTTGATAAGAGTTTCGGATGTTAGTTAAGATTCTTCATACTATAAGGATGTTGATTCATTTAACCCGATCTAAGATGGATTTCTGAATCTTGGTAATTATATTGGACGATTTAGATGAGATGAATCATGATAGTAGGTTGAATTCCAGATTGAGTATGATATGATCCTTATTATCGAGTCGGTTTGATTGTTGATGTTGTTATTGATATATGGACATTGATATGATCATTGTGATAATTATGGGGTCGTTTATCTTCAAGAGATATGGAGATTTATGTCTCCCTTCATTCGGATTCGTAGTCGCAAGATGTGAGTCGATGCTTGGAATGCATGCCACTGTACAGCATTAGCGCACTAAGCTTACTGGCTAGCGCACGCTAACGGGAGCAACTTAGCGCACGCTACGTTATGCGTTTAACGTGCGCTAAGTAGGCAGACAGTGCAATATTTTTGTGTTGTGATTATGAATTCGTGATGGTTTGATTTGGTTTGTTCAGACTGCGTTTATTCGAGGTTTTTGTTGAACTGTTGAGTTCGATTGGTTGGTTTTGTCGGTTGTTGATTATTGTCGGATGTGTTGTCATTTGATTATTGCATTAGGTTGCGATAATTGATCGAGGATTACGACCGTTGTGTTGCTTTTAATCGGGGCTGAGGAGATCGTAGACAAAGGCAATGGGTTCGGTAACAGCTTCGTGGTATCAGTATCAATGCAAGTTATTACTTGCTCATTTATAATGTTTAATTAATGGTTTCAGTTTCATTTCGTTTATAATGCATATAGCAATGATTATTACTGCAAATTCTGGAGATTTAGATTATATGTTGTCTTTCCGATTCTGGGAGTTAAATCATAATGTATATGATTTATTTCGGTTATTGGTATATTTGGGTATCGAGAATACATTGTGATAAAGACGAGGATTCGAGTATTTATGGTTCATGATATGTTTGGATCATCGAGCGTTGCAGATAATCGTCGATGATGATTGGACATCGAGGTTGCTCCCGAAGGACTCGGGGCAAGTATTCCATATTGATTATGGTTTAGTGTTATTTATTTTGGTCTCGTACATTTTCTTTTATGTTGTTGAACATGGAGTTGTCCTAGTAAATTGTCATGTTGTCGTGCATGTTATGTTGTTCATGTTGATGAACGTGTTGATTTGCATATGTATATGCATATTATGTTGTTTATGTTGTGTAAATAATCCGATGGGATTATGAGGATCTATGCTGAGGGCGCTGGATCGAATGTCCACCATGCGTTGGTTCGACGGGATCATCATGGGGATCTATGCTGGGGGCACTGGATCGTTGGACAGGTTTTCCACCATGCGTTGGTTCGACGGGATCATCATGGGGATCTATGCTGAGGGCGCTGGATCGATGGATTACCAGTATTGTGTTGATGGAATCATGTGGATTCGCATTGTTGATTTTATCATATGTGTTGTTGTATGTATATTATTGGTTATCCACCTCGTGTTGATCTTGTAGGATCATCTTGGGATCTATGCTGAGGGCGCTGGATCATGGGATTTCCATTGAGTATACACTGATGTTATTGTTTTGAGCATATTGACGTGGTCATATGAGTATGTATTTGTAGGTCTTGTGTTAGGACCGTGTCCGTATTGCATTGTTCTGATCTCGGATTAGACTGATATGATATGATTGTCGTGGCACTTCATATCTCGAGGTATGTTCCGTATTTTCTTTGGTATTCGTCTTTTGATGGACAATCGGTAATCGTCTTGGGATTTGATGATGTTATTCGATGGAATGTATTGGTCAGAACTGGTATATTTCCGTATCGTGAGTTGATGATGATAGTTTGAGAATCTTGAGTATTATTTGAGGTACAATATAGATATTAGGTTCGAGTTTATTGGTTAATCAAGTACGAGATGTGAAATGTGATAATGGTTATTATGATGAGAATGACTTGAGTAAGTAAAGTTATGGTGGTAAGACTACGTTGGTCGTATTCTTATGTTGTATTCTCATTGGTATGTAATTATTAGTGTGATGTGATGGTTATCATTGTTGGATATTATGGCTGACCCCGTCGTGGGATTTCTTTTTAGGTTCTTGGAGTATCGAGCATGTAGCGGTCGTGAAGAGATGAGCTTCCCGGAGGATACTGGCTAGGACATGTTTTGTGCATTGAGTTTCTTGATTGGTTCTTGTATTCCGCTGCTAGAGTATCTTTATGGTTGGTATTTTTCCGCTGCATGAGTATTTTGAAATGCTCTTTTGGTATCTAGTAACTGAGATTGCTTTGGAAATCATTTTCTAAACTTTTGAGTGTCGGCCGTTTGGCCTTGCGATTTCAAATGAGTTTTTACGACGGTTTTTGATAAATGGATTTTATAAGTCTTTGTGAATTTTAAAGATAGTACCGTCGTTGTCCTCTTGGGCATTTAAAGATAGTACCGTCGTTGTGAATTTTAAAGATAGTACCGCCGTTTTATAAGCCTTGTGGGTTCCATCTCGGGGCCCACGGCGCTGTAATATTCCCGGTTAAATCTGTGGGTATTACAAGCTCCTATGCTTAACGTACGCTACGCTTGCATTGACAAAGTCCTTTGAGCAGACGATTGCATCTCACCTGGTACATTAATGTACGTAACAAAGTCAACTTAACGTATGTAACTCTTGGATCTTGACGTACGTAAGCTCCTATGCTTAACATACGTTATGGCTTCTATACTTAGCCATTTACAACTGCTCCTGCTCGTCGTCTCAATATACTGAATACGTATACACGACACACTGAATACATGTACTCGTCCCAATAACATTCTCATACGATACACAATATTCTCAAATGAAATTGTCGACCAAGTACGACAATTATACCAATACAGATGTCTCAGTCCTTCAATTATTTTATCCATACCGTACAGATTCCACACTGTACAATATAATTCGGAAAAAATAACATTAAAAAATCATAGAAGAAATTCAGGATATTACATTCTACCCCACTTAAAATAAGTTTCGTCCTCGAAACTTGTAATCCGGTCATAATCAAAAGTTCAACTACAAAATCCAGAATCATCACGAAATCGATCAATCATTATCATTAATGAATAACCAAAATAGTATACGTACTAATGCATTAAGTCGATGTTCTCCTGCGATACCAGCAAATAACCCTACTACAAAGCCTCAATACACTTACAATCACAATTCACAACTTCCAACAAAATACGTCGTTGTATTTCAATTATGGAATAATCCATCTGTGTCAAAGCCTGTCTATCTGATCGCACAATCAAGTCTCAATCCTGATAAAAACCAATAATACATGATACATCTGTGAAACAACTACCCAAAACAATGGCAACCAATCTCGATACATCGACACAAAGTCTGAATGCTCATACGATCAATAACAATGATCAACCAATGAATTAACCGAGAATATCATTGACATGATAAACTCCAATACGACCAACCAAAGGTACACAACCGAGAATATTATCAACATGATAAACTCCAATACTACCAATAAAGGTTCAACAATAATCGAGAATACCCTCACATGGTAAGATCCAACACGATCAACACAGAACCAGAAAGATGGATATACGAAAGAATAAAATTCTCAAAACGTTACACAAATCACATACAGTGGACCTCAAAGAAACACACCCGACTGTTGAACATACCCCTTGGGCGTATGAACAACCAGTCACAACCCGTCGAATATACCCAATCATACATGGAGTGGGAACGACCAATCAATATCCAAAACAACCATCCTAAGGTCACTGTTCCTAAATCTACACTTACTAAGAATCACTCAAAAGACCACATGCGAAGAAAAATCAGTTGGCTCAAAAGTCAATAATCACTATAGCAAAATCACGCTACTACCATACCAATAGAGCCACATAGCACCTATGCTGCAGTTTCACAAAACACAAAGTTCCAAAATCATATTCTGCTTTGAATCTACAACACACGACATATTTCTCTTATCTGATCAACCAACCGGTCATCCTTGGATAACCAAACTACCATACTGAAGTTTGAATCTCCTTTCATCTCATTTCCGAAAGTCCTTTCAAAAATTTCAAAACTCAAAACATAAATTTTCGTAAGACCACGAAATCAATTTTCTTGAAAAGTTAAACCGGCCCGCTTGTGTCAAGTTCTCGATGATAATTCTTTTTGAATACATATGATTAAATTAAATGAAACTATGCAAATGATTGACCACATCCATACTCCTGTATACCAATTCGACTCGTCACCAATTCCACTGACATTCGGTCGGAAAATCACCCGATAAAATCCAAAATCTTATCATATAGACTTTGTTAAAACCATCTTTTCCACATATGACTCGCAACATCGATCATTATCCCATTCTGTAATAATGCAACTATGCTATGATGAAACATGTTTATAAAGAAAACAATACTGTCTCTCAAAATAAATTTTAAGAAAAATGCATTTTCATGACAGCGAGCAAAATAATTTATTTAAAATATATCATCTTGAAAAGTATCATTTTCAAATGTTCAAAAATAGATTCATGTTTCTTAAATGAAGTAGTATGGCTACGTGTTCCTCTTAACCATCCACAATCTTTATCCCAACTACACAAAAGTTTAACCGACATATTAATTTCCAAAATCATAGTTTCTCAAAATCATCATTTCTGTCCCAATTATTATATTCTTTTACCTCATACTATAACGTATAATATTCTCCCCAAATCTCAAAGTACATCAACTTACAACTGAAAATAACCTCAATGAAATCCAAAAATCCAAATACTTACAGATCGTGAAGCCGACGATTCTCCGTGATACTGGCACATGTCTCAACTCTAGAAAATACTTGATATAAATATTTTCAAAACAAACATTTTACAAAATCAGTTCAACTCGAGGACACAGCACATCTCTTTCCATAGAATCACGTTAATACCATTTGGATAAGTTTAAAATAACCATAGTACCACACTGGTAAACCACATAACACACAAGCCCGAGTGAACAACAAAAACCTAGGGCTCTAATACCTGTCAACCGACAACTCAAATGACGTGATAAAAACACGACTCGACTCGAACCGACAACCAAGGTTTTCATAACCTAAGCTCCGATACCATATTCTATAAGACCCCAGAGCCATCCGGGAATGTTACAGCGCCGTGGGCCTCGAGACGGAACCCACAAGGCTAAAAGACATTTTTAAAAACATTCCAAGTATGCCTAAGCGGCAATGACGGTAACATCTTTTTAAAATATGCAGCGGCTTTATTAAAAGTCCATTTATCAATACCGTCGTAAAATCTCATTTGAAAGTACAAGGCCAAAATGCCAAAGTTCAACAGTTTAAAATGTGTACTTTAAGCCATCACTTGCAAGTACCGACAAAATACTTTAGAAAACGATTTTCCAAAGTAACTTAAGTTGCCAGAAACCAAAAGGCTATTTAAAAATACTCACGCAGCGGAAAAGACAAACAGTTAAGAATACTCTAGCATCAGAATACAACAAATAATCAAAGTACGCGATTCACAAACATATGCCATAGCCAGTATCCTCCGGGAAGCTCATATCTTCACAACCGCTACAAGCTCGATATCCTAAGAACCTAAAAAGAAAGCCCACGATAATCGATTGCCCATCCAACGACAAGAACCAACAAGGAGATATAGAACATACCTCAAGATATGCAATGCCACGACGAATCACGTCAGTCTAATCTGAGATCAGTTTAATACAACATACGGACATGGTCCTAACACAAGACCTACAAATGCATACTCATATGACAAAGTCAATATGCTCACAATAATAACAACAATATATACTCAATGGAAATCCGATGATCCAGCGCACGCAACATAGATCCCAAGATGATCCTACTAGATCAACATGAGGTGGATAACCAACAATATACATATGCACAACAACAACACATGGTAAATCCAACGATGCGAATCCACGTGATTCCATCAACACAACACAGGGTGATCCAATGATCCATCTCCCTCAGCATAGATCCCAAGATGATTGTGCCGGACGAACACGAGGTGGAAAACCATCCAATGATCCAGCGCCCTCAGCATAAATCCCACGATGATCCCGTCGGACCAACACCAGGTGGACAACTGATCCAGCGCCATTAGCATAGATCACACGATCCCATTAGATCAATATAACATACACAATACAACTATGTATACACATATACAAATCAATATGTTCATCAACATGAACAACATATGAATCAACAACATGAATGACATTATGACAAATGAACTTGGACGAACTCATATTCGATAACATGAATGACAATATGCATGATCAAAATTATCAACATTAAACCAAAAATCAAATTCTGATGCTTGCCCCGAGTCCTTCGAGAGCAATGATGTCCAAACCATCACCGGTGATTATCCTCAATGTTCGATGATTCAAAATACCATGGACCATATATAACTCATATCCTCGTCTTTACCATAATGTACCCTTGATACCCAAGTATACCAATAACAAATGTAAATCATATACATTATGATTTAATTCCCAAAATCAGAAAACAACATATAATCCAAATCTCCAGAATCCACAATAATAACCATTGCTATACCAATTATAAACGAATGAAACTGAAACCATTCATTAAATATATAAACTGAGCAAGTAATAACTTACCTCGGTACGATACGAAGATAGTTCCTTGCTATCGTCTACAAGATCCTCGGCCCCGGCCAAAGAAATTCCCGAACATACTCAAACTCGACTGCAACATATTATTCTAGTCATCGATCAATTATCACAACATATTGAAGTAATCAATTAACAACAACTTCGATAACAATCAACAACCGGCATAACCAACCAATCATACTCAACGGTTCAACGATATCTTGATAATACATAAATCCGAACAACCCAAATCAATCAATCACGAATCCATAACCACAGTACAATTCCATAATCCGATAATCATACCAACAATCAATATAACCGATCAAAAGACCCAAAGGTTCCACAATATCTTGATTAAACACACATATCATCATCTTCTTCGACATGCATTATTCATAACACCGAGAATCATAGCAATACTACCATAATCGTCATCATACGAAGTAGACAATGACAATAACTTTGAGAATCCGAAATGAAGGATGGAATTACATCGACATATCTTTTCATCACGATCCAAAACCATTACAATCCTATCAACACTCATATATCAACAAAAAAAAACCCGATTACATCAGACGAGCATGTTTGAACGAATTGCAACCCTTACAACATGAATAACCTTAATCAATATCTTCAATCTCTTGTCATAATACCATTTGTTCATGTATAACATCATAATAACAATAAGGTAGATCAACATGCTTCCTAACATGTAAACATCATTTCAAACTCGAGCTATAATCAGAGGAATTATTAATGTTAGCTGATATTGAAGAACTACGATGAAGAAGAACCGGACTCCTTCCAATAATTATTATCAACTCTAAGAACAACTCCAATCTATGCTCCCCAAGCTCATAACCGAGTTAGAAGAGCCCAAAATCGACCTTAGAGAGTTGGAAGACAAAGAAACGAGGTGGAACTCCTCCAAATAGCAAAATGACGGAGTCTAACATATATATAAGCTTTCCGACCTTACGTACGTTACATGACCATCTTAAAGTATGTAGAATCCTTTGCGTACGTCATCGAACATCGATAGCATACGTAACGTTACTCCAGAACCCACTGCCTCATTTTGTACTTTGTATTACATACGTAACATCTGTGCCATAGCGTACGTAACATAGAGTTAACTTGCTACAGTAATATACCCATTTAACGTACGTAATGTACCACTCATAACGTACGTTAACTCGGAGATGACTTCTCCTGTCCACATATGCGCCAAGAGTTGCCGACACTTCGGACCCTGTCTGATTCTCTTCATAAAGTAGGTTATATACTCAACGTAACGTATATTACGGCTTGGGCTTAACGTACGTAAGCTACTATGCTTAAAGTATGCAACGCTTGTATTGACAAAGTCATCTGAGCAGACGATGTAACACCCCCAAATCCCATTGGGTTATTACAGTGCCGTGAACCCCACACCCAGAGATCCACCAGGCGAACATGACCAAAATACATTAAAATTAACCAACAAGGGAGATCACAGTCCCTACCATGATATCCGACACAATATTCCGATAAGGAATTTTAACGACAATGATGGGCCTACATGGCCAAAATGAAATTACAACCACACCTACGAGCCTTGCTCGGGTAATACATAATGACAATGACTGACAAACTGTAGTACACTCCAACTGACTGACCAACATGAACAACTCGGACTAGTATCGCTCGAATGCCTCGTCGCCATCATCATGCCCTTATGTCTCAACTCTCTCATCGCAAGCACCTAAAACATGAAAACATGTTCCGCCCCACGGGGTCAGTTATCCAGATAATGAACATCAAATACATGTATAACATGATGCATCCAAAGGCAGAATGAAACGGTACAATGATAATAATAATATGAGATGCTCACAAACCAAGGTAAGAACTGAGCATTCGTGAAACACTATGCCCACGGCATACTATTAATACCTGTTCAACAGGTTAGAACATAAGTGCCCAACGGCGAATCATAATCATAGAGTACCATAATGAATTACACGACATGAACCAAACCAGAACTGAATTAATTATGAATCACAATGCCCGAAGGCTCCAATGAAATTACCAAGACAATCACAAAGGCCTGAAAGCCACTCAGCCGAAGCTGTCAAATATCACAATCACATAAAGCCAAAACAGCCCGAAGCTGTATCGATTAGGGCCGAAGCCACGGCACGAAGCCGTATCACCATTAGGGCCGAAGCCACGGTACGAAGCCGTATCACAATTAGGGCCGAAGCCACGGCACGAAGCCGTATCACAATTAGGGCCGAAGCCAAGGCACGAAGCCATATCACAATTAGGGCCGAAGCCACGGCACGAATCCGTATCACAATTAGGGCCGAAGCCACGGCATGAAGCCGTATCACAATTAGGTTCGAAGCCACGGCACGAAGCCGTATCACAATTAGGGCCGAAGCCACGGCACGAAGCCGTATCATAATTAGGGCCGAAGCCACGGCATGAAGCCGTATCACAATTAGGGCCGAAGTCACGGCACGAAGCCGTATCACAATTTGGGCCGAAGCCACGGCATGAAGCCATATCACAATTAGGGTCGAAGCCACGGCACAAAGCCGTATCACAATTAGGCCATCCAATGGCCGTGGCCTACTGAATTGTAGGTGTTGGAAACCCAACCGTGAAGGTTCAAGCCCCAAACTTACCCTTAATGAGAACTAGCCGAGACTAGCCTCCAAAACATAATTAATCACAAACGGCAACGATCCGAAGATTACCGAATTCACGAGAATGATAGTGTGCTGCCTTTAGTCGGCCAACACGATAATGATGACTCACGGATGGGCACCGTCCTCGGTGGTCCCAATTCAATACCTCGATTACCTTAGAATGGTCAATCGATAATAACGACACAACAGATGGGAAATATCCTCGACAGCCCCAATTCAATACCTCGATTTCCTTAGAATGGCCAACTGATAACAATGATGCAGTGGATGATACAATACCTCGATTGCCTTAAAACGGCCAATCGATAACAATGATACAACGAATGATTGAGCATCTCGATTGCCTTAGAATGGTCAGTCGATAACAATGATACAATGAGTAATTGAGCACCTCGATTGCCTTAGAACGGCTAATGGATGACAATGATACAATGAATGATTGAACTCCTCGATTGCCTTAGAACGGCCAATCGATAACAATGATACAATGAATGATTGAACTCCTGGATTGCCTTAGAACGGCCAATCAATAACAATGATACAATGAATGATTGAACTCCTCGATTGCCTTAGAACGACCAATCGATAACAATGATACAATGAATGATTGAACTCCTCGATTGCCTTAGAATGGCCAATCGATAACAATGATACAATGAATGCCTCAGCACCTTTAATCGGCTATCGACGACGAAGATGAGAAAGAATACGACAATGCCTTCAATCAGCTAATACAACATGAATGACAGGATGCCAACATTAATAACAATGATTACAACAACGTCTTAGATCGACATCAATATTAACAACAACAACCGATACATCAATACCGCGAACCGGTGATCGATAATAACATTAACAACGAATATCTCAATGCCTTACCGGCCATTAATGAATGATAATAAACATTTGGCATAATTGTCGAAGAGTATCATATCGAACGATCCCCTTATTTCAATGAACTTGTGAAGAGACTAAGTCTCGGAATGATATAAAACATTCATACACATATATGATAACATTAATCTCATTGACTAGTACAAGTATAAAACTTGTCTCAACCAAAGGCGATGAATTCCTTCCACGAAAAACGAACGACGTCCTTCGATAAACACAAGTACTCAAACAACCTTGAATGAAATACAATTCATTCAATAACAAAATATCAATCGAAATCAACACAACGACCGAAAGAAACTCTTTGAGACATTTAATCGAACACTAAATGTTCAAAGTTCCTCAAGAACCTAAGAATCATCAATCGGGTTGAACGAATCGAAGATATGGATATACAATCCATAGAACACGATTAATAATGTTTACTAACATCAACCGATTCATCAAATTCAGACGAACAACGAAAATCAAGAAGAAATCTCGAAAAATCAAATTCTAGGAGATTTCAAGAAATTACCTCGATCCGAAGAAGAACAATGATTTGATGTTGATATAATCGATAAGAATCCTCAAAACGCTTAGAAATCGAGTGTAATCGACCAAAAACTCCACTTCCAAATTTATCCCGTCGCCAGCCGCACCCGGTGAAGAAATGATGAAAAAATGAGGTCTGGCCGGTCAGTGCCTATATATGGCCGACAGGGTTACGGCCGTAACCGGAAGGGCCTTACGGCCGTAACCGGCATTCGTCAAAATCCGCCCAGCGCCTGCCGATCGCTTACGGCCGTAACTGACAGGGCCTTACGGCCGTGACTCGGCACTTACGGACGTACCCGGCAGGTCCTTACGGCCGTAACCGGCATTCGTCCGAACACTGCCTGGCACCCGTACGGCCGTAACTGACAGCCCTTACGGCCGTAACCGGCATTCATCCAGCCATATCTTCCGATCACGTACGGCCATAACCGGCAACTTACGTCCGTAACTCGGCCAGGCCAGGCCCCGTTCCAAGAAGTGCGGCCCTCACTCGGCCGTGGCCACTCCGACGGCCCGGACGACCCCGAAACCCGAACCTGAATATGAATCAAAGATACGGTTACGAAGTACTCGCAAAGACGAATCCAAGCGCTAAGATAACACACGATTCCGACCACCCGAAGGCTTGAAATTCGACAACGGAAAGTAATTACCCCAAACTTTGGGAAATTACGAAAATGGCCCAAAACGTCCGAAATACACGATACACGATCGAAACACCAAGCCAAAGCTCGCAACATGAATAATAACATTAAATGAACTTACGAGAAACTCGAAACAACAGTTTCGGACGATATTCTCAAGAATCGAACTCAAGTGCGGAAAAGCCGTTTAAGAACACGGAACTCAACAAAATGATACCGAAACGAACTCGGATGACAAAAAGTGCAGAATTAAATATTCTCGGAATGACGAAAAGGTCACAACGGAGTCACTAAGATGGACTTCCGCCAAAAAAATGAAAATTACCGGAAAATCGAAATTGCGGATATTACATACTACTCCCCTTAAAAGAAGTTTCGTCCCGAAACTTAAAACAAGTAGGGAGAAGAAATATCCCGCTAGGAAAAATCAACGAGATACACAAGAACAAGAATGATCACAATGAATGATAATGAATAGAAATCCAACAAGGATCAAGAATGACTCACCGGGGTGAAATGATAACGAAATGAGTGCTAGCTCAAATGAAATGGTTGGAACCATTGTTCCCCGTGAAGTGAATGATTAGTTTGATAATTATAAGTCTCAACGTGATTGATATATGATGAATAACTCATGTGAATGAATGAACGACAAATGAAATGAATGATTATCCTATTACCGAGCAAGAATTAACTTGCTCAAAACCGTTGATGAATGTCCTATTGTATCATAGTTAAAGCAAACAACAGTCGAACTCGTCGTCTGAGATGAAGATGCTCTCCCAGCACGAAGACGACTAGAAAATGATCTCTTGGACGTCGGAGTCCGATGTCCCTCTGACAGCTCTTTCCATACCGAGGCAGGAAAGTCACGTGATAATTACAGATCTCGTATGATGATAGCATTATGATTACGAGACGGAATGATAACAATGAGCATACATGCTCTAACACAATGAATGCATTAATAATGCAATAAAATGATCGTCTACATGACGCCAGAATATGATAAGATCGTATGAAAGATCAAGTGAGGTGACATGATTATCTGATGAAATTCCTGAAATGATTATCTTGAACAAGTTAACAGGATTGAAAATTCAATCCACGAGATCAACAACTGAACCGCGAGATGGACTGGATGATTAATGAATTAACTCAGCAATGAGATTGACTGAGTGATGAATGAATTAACTGAGCAATGAGATTGACTGAGTGATGAATGAATTAACTGAACAATGAGATTGAGTGAGTGATGAATGAATTAACTGAACAATGAGATTGACTGAGTGATGAATGAATTAATTGAGCAATGAGATTGACTGAGTGATGAATGAATTAACTGAACAATGAGATTGATTGAGTGATGAATGAATTAATATGATCGACAAGATAAAAATGATGACTGAGGATTGTTAACTGATGAATGAGTTGATCCATATCGCTTGCATGGTCAAACGTGCTCCAACACAATTAGTCATGAATCAATCGTAACAATAATATCACATATAGGTTTCAACAAATCATGTATAATTAATGACATAATGAATGTATGAACATAAAGAGAATCGAGTCCTTACACAGGTCATACGAAGCTTCGAGGTCTCGCGATACTAGTCTTCAATGACGACGACTCGATGAATGAATGACTCATGCAGTCGTACAAATTTCACGACTCACAAAACCCGATTGTCCAGATTGTCATAACCTGACAGTCCCACTACTACCGCGTCGGTAGAGACACATAACTCACATATCAGGGTATCTCACAACCCAAACGCTCTGATACCATCTTCTGTAACACCCCTAAATCCCATTGGGTTATTACAGTGCCATGGACCCCACACCCGGAGATCCACCAGGCGAACATGACCAAAATACATTAAAATTAACCAACAAGGGAGATCGCAGTCCCTACCATGATATCCGACACAATATTCCGATAAGGAATTTTAACGACAATGATGGGCCTACATGGCCAAAATGAAAATACAACCACACCTACGAACCTTGCTCGGGTAATACATAATGACAATGACTGACAAACTGTAGTACACTCAAACTGACTGACCAACATGAACAACTCGGACTAGTATCGCTCGAATGCCTCGTCGCCATCATCATGCCCCTGTGTATCAAATCTCTCCTCGCAAGCACCTAAAACATGAAAACATGTTCCGCCCCCACGGGGTCAGTCATCCAGATAATGAACATCAAATACATGTATAACATGATATGCATCCAAAGGCAGAATGAAACAGTACAATGATAATAATAATACGAGATGCTCACAAACCAAGGTAAGAACCGAGCATTCATGAAACACTATGCCCACGGAATACTATTAATACCTTTTCAACAGGTTAGAACATAAGTGCCCAACATCGAATCATAATCATAGAGTACCATAATGAATTACACGACATGAACCAAACCAGAACTGAATTAATTATGAATCACAATGCCCGAAGGCTCCAATGAAATTACCAAGACAATCACAAAGGCCTGAAAGCCACTCACCAAGTCACAAATATCACAATCACATAAAGCCAAAGTCAGATCGATTAGGGCCGAAGCCACGGCACGAAGCCGTATCACCATTAGGGACGAAGCCACGGCACGAAGCCGTATCACACTTAGGGCCGAAGCCACAGCACGAAGCCGTACCACAATTAGGGCCGAAGCCACGGCACGAAGCCGTATCACAATTAGGGCCGAAGCCACGACTCGAAGCCGTATCACAATTAGGGCCGAAGCCACGGCACGAAGCCGTATCACAATTAGGGCCGAAGCCACGGCACGAAGCCGTATCACAATTAGGGCCGAAGCCACGACACGAAGTCGTATCACAATTAGGGCCGAAGCCACGGAACGAAGCCGTATCACAATTAGGCCATCCAATGGCCGTGGCCTACTGAAATGTAGGTGTTGCAAACCCAACCGTGGAGGTTCAAGCCCCAAACTTATCCATAATGAGCACTAGCTGAGACTAGCCTCCAAAACATAAATAATCACAAACAACAACGATCCGAAGATTACTGAATTCACGAGAATGATAGTGTGCTGCCTTGAGTTGGCCAACACGATAATGATGACTCACGGATGGGAACTGTCCTCGGCGGTCCCAATTCAATACCTCGATTACCTTAGAATGGTCAATCGATAATAACGACACAACGGATGGGAACTATCCTCGACAGCCCCAATTCAATACCTCGATTGCCTTAGAATGGCCAACCGATAACAATGATGCAGCGGATGATTCAATACCTCGATTGCCTTAAAACGGCCAATCGATAACAATGATACAACGAATGATTGAGCACCTCGATTGCTTTAGAACGGCCAGTCGATAACAATGATACAATGAGTAATTGAGCACCTCGATTGCCTTAGAACGGCTAATGGATGACAATGATACAATGAATGATTGAACTCCTCGATTGCCTTAGAACGGCCAATCGATAACAGTGATACAATGAATTATTGAACTCCTCGATTGCCTAAGAACGGCAAATCGATAACATTGATACAATGAATGATTGAAATCCTCGATTGCCTTAGAACGGCCAATCGATAACAATGATACAATGAATGATTGAACTCCTCGATTGCCTTAGAACGGCCAATCGATAACAATAATACAATGAATGCCTCGACACCTTTAATCTGCTACCGACGACGAAGATGAGAACGAATACGACAATGCCTTCAATCGGCCAATACAACATGAATGACAGGACGCCAACATTAATAACAATGATTACAACAACGTCTTAGATCGACATCAATATTAACAACAACAACCGATACATCGATACCGCGAACCGGTGATCGATAATAACATTAACAACGAATATCTCAATGCCTTACCGGCCATTAATGAGTGATAATAAACATTTGGCATAATTGCCTAAGAGTATCGTATCGAACGATCCCCTTATATCAATGAACTTATGAAGAGACTAAGTCTCGGAATGATACAACACATTCATACACATATATGATAACATTAATCTCATTGACTAGTACAAGTATAAAACTTGCCTCAAACCGAAGGCGATGAATTCCTTCCACGAACAACGAACGACGTCCTCCGATAAACACAAGTACTAGAACAACCTTGAATGAAATACAATTCATTCAATAACACAATATCAATCGAAATCAACACAACGACTGAAAGAAACTCTTTGAGACATTTAATCGAACACTAAATGTTCGAAGTTCCTCAAGAACCTAAGAATCAACAATCGGGTTGAACGAATCGAAGATATGGATATACAATCCATAGAACATGATTAATAATGTTTACTAAAATAAACTGATTCATCAAATTCGGACGAACAACGAAAATCAAGAAGAAATCTCGAAAAATCAAATTCTAGGAGATTTCAAGAAATTACCTCGATCCGACGAAGAACAATGATTTGATGATGATATAATCGTTAAGAATCCTCAAAAACGCTTAGAAATCGAATGTAATCGACCAAAAACTCCACTTCCCGATTTATCCCGTCGCCAGCCGCACCCGGGTGAAGAAATGATGAAAAAAATGAGGTCTGGCCGGTCACTGCCTATATATGGCCGACAGGGTTACGGCCGTAACCGGCAGGGCCTTACGGCCGTAACCGGCATTCGTCAAAATCCGCCCAGCGCCTGCCGATCACTTACGGCCGTAACCGACAGGGCCTTACGGCCGTAACTCGGCACTTACGGCCGTACCCGGCAGGTCCTTACGGCCGTAACCGGCATTCGTCCGAACACTGCCTGGCACCCGTACGGCCGTAACTGACAGCCCTTACGGCCGTAACCGGCATTCGTCCAGCCATGTCTGCCGAGCACGTACGGCCGTAACCGGCACCTTACGGCCGTAACTCGGCCAGGCCAGGCCCTGCTCCAAGAAGTGCGGTCGTGACTCGGCCATGGCCACTCCGACAGCCCGGACGACCCTGAAACCCGAACCTAAATATGAATCGAAGATACGGTTACGAAGTACTCGCAAATACGAATTCAAGCGCTAAGAGAACACACGATTCCGACCACTCGAAGGCTTGAAATTCGACAACGGAAAGTAATTACCCCAAACTTTGGGAAATTACGAAAATGGCCCAAAACGTCCGAAATACAAGATACACGATCGAAACACCAAGCCAAAGATCGCAACATGAATAATAACATTAAATGAACTTACGAGAAACTCGAAACAACAGTTTCGGATGAGATTCGCAAGAATCGAACTCAAGTGCGGAAAAGCCGTTTAAGAACACGGATCTCAACAAAACGATAACGAAAAGAACTCGGATGACAAATATTCTCGGAATGACGAAACGGTCACAACGGAGTCGCTAAGATGGACTTCCGCCAAAAAAATGAAAATTACCGGAAAATCAAAATTGCGGATATTACAGACGATTGCATCTCACCTGATATATTAACGTACGTAATGAAGTCACCTTAACATACATAACTCTTGGATCTTAACGTACGTAAGCTCTTATGCTTAATGTATGTTATGGCTTCTATACTTAGCCATTTACAACTTCTCCTGCTCGTCGTCTCAATATACTGAATACGTATACACGACACACTGAATACATATACTCGTCCCAATAACATTCTCATATGATACACAATATTCTCAAATGAAATTGTCGACCAAGTACGACAATTATACCAATACAGATGTCTTAGTCCTTCAATTATTTTATCCATACTGTACAGATTCCACACTGTACAATATAATTTGGATAAAATAACATTAAACAATCATAGAAGAAATTCAGGATATTACATTCTACCCCACTTAAAATAAGTTTCGTCCTCGAAACTTGCAATCCGGTCATAATCAAAAGTTCAACCACATTATCCAGAATCATCACGAAACCGATCAATGATCATCATTAATGAATAACCAAAATAGTATACTTTTTTTAAACCAAAATAGGATACTTACTAATGCATGAAGTCGATGTTCTCCTGCGATACCAGCAAATGACCCGGCTGCAAAGCCTCAATACACTTACAATCACAATTCACAACTTCCAACAAAATACGTCGTTGTATATCAATTATGGAATAATCCATCCGTGTCAAAGCCTGTCTATCTGAACGCACAATCAAGTCCGAATCCTGATAAAAATCAATAATACATGATACATCTGTGAAACAACTGTCCAAAACAATGACAACCAATCTCGAAACATCGACACAAAGTCTGAATGCTCATACGATCAATAACAATGATCAACCAATGAATTAACCGAGAATATTATTGACATGATAAACTCCAATACGACCAACCAAAGGTACACAACCAAGAATATCATCAACATGATAAACTCCAATACTACCAACAAAGGATCAACAATAATCGAGAATACCCTCACATGGTAAGATCCAACACGATCAACACAGAACCACAGAGATGAATATACGAAAGAATAAAATTCTCAAAACGTTACACAAATCACATAAAGTGGACCTCAAAGAAACACACCCAACTGTTGAACATACCCCTTGGGTGTATGAACAACCAGTCACAACCCGTCGAACATACCCAATCATACATGGAGTGGGAACGACCAATCAATATCCAAAACAACCATCTTGGGGTCACCGTTTCTAAATCTACACTCACTAAGAATCACTCAAAATACCACATGCAAAGAAAAAGCAGTTGGCTCAAATAGAGCCACATAGCACCTATAGTCAAAAATCACTATAGCAAAATCACGATACTACCACACCAATAGAGCTACATAGCACCTATGCTCTAGTTTCACAAAACCCAAAGTTCCAAAATCATATTCTGTACTGAATCTACAACACACGACACATTTCTCTTATCTGATCAACCAACCGGTCATCCTTGGATAACCAAACTACCATATTGAAGTTCGAATCTCCTTTCATAGTACCATTAATGTGTTATCCAGTTTGTGAGTATCACTCAGAACTTCACCATGATATGTATTATGTACTACGTTTACACTTATGCCAATAACATTTTCAAAACAGTTTTGAAATCATACAATATTGTCAATAAAATCCATTTCCGAAAGTCCTTTCAAAAATTTCAAAACTCAAAATATAAATTTTCGTAAGACCACGAAATCAATTTGAAAAGTTAAACCGGCCCGCTTGTGTCAAGTTCTCGATGACAATTCTTTTTGAATACATACGATTAAATAAAATGAAATTATGCAAATGATTGACCACATCCATACTTCTGTATACCATTTCGGATCGTCACCAATTCCACTGACATTCGGTCGGAAAATCACCCGATAAAATCCAAAATCTTATCGTATAGACTTTGTTAAATTATATTTTCCACATATGACTCGCAACATCGATCATTATCCCATTCTGCAATACTGCAACTATGCTATGATGAAACATGTTTTTAAAGACAACAATACTGTCTCTCAAAATAAATTTTAAGAAAAATGCATTTTCATGACAGCGAACAAAATAATTTATTTAAAATATATCATCTTGAAAAATATCATTTTCAAATGTTCAAAAATAGTTTCATGTGTCTTAAAATGAAGTAGTATGGCTACGTGTTCCTCTTAACCATCCACAATCTTTATCCCAACTACATAACTCTGTTTCCAAGTTTAACCGACATATTCATTTCCAAAATGATAGTTTCTCAAAATCATCATTTCTGTCCCAACTATTATATTCTGTTATCTCATACTGTAACACATAATATTCTCCCCAAATCTCAAAGTACATAAACTTGCAACTGAAAATAACCTCAATGCAATCCAAAAATCCAAATAGTTACAAATTGTGAAGCCGACGATTCCCCATGATACTGGCACATGTCTCAATTTTAGAAAATTCTCGATATATATTTTCAAAACATACATTTTGCAAAATCAGTTCAACTCGAGGACACAGCACATCTCTTTCCAGAGAATCACGTTAATACCATTTGGATAAGTTTAAAACAACCACACTACCACAGTGGTAAACCACACAACACATAAGCCCGAGTGAACAACAAAAACCCAGGGCTCTAATACCTGTCAACCGACAACTCAAATGATGTGATAAAAACACGACTCAACTCGACCCGACAGCCTAGGTTTTCATAACCTAAGCTCCGATACCATATTCTGTAACACCCCCAGAGCCACTCGGGAATATTACAGCGCCGTGGGCCCCGAGACGGAACCCATAAGGCTAAAAGACATTTTTAAAAACATTCCAAGTATGCCTAAGCAACAATGACGGTAACATCTTTTTAAAATATGCAGCGGCTTTATGAAAAGTCCATTTATCAATACCGTCGTAAAATCTCATTTGAAAGTACAAGGCCAAAACGCCAAAGTTCAACAGTTCCAAAAGTGTAATTTAACCCATCCCTTGCAAGTACCGACGAAATATTTTAGAAAATGATTTTCCAAAGTAACTTAAGTTGCTAGAAACCAAAAGGCCATTTAAAAATACTCACGCAACGGAAAAGACAAACAGTTAAAAATACTCTAGCAACAGAATACAACAACTAATCAAAGTGCTTGATTCACAAACACATGCATTAGCCAGTATCCTCCAGGAAGCTCATCTCTTCACGACCGCTACAATCTCGATATCCCAAGAACCTCAAAAGAAAGCCCACGATGAGGTCAGCCATAATACTCAACAATGATAATGGTCACATCACATCAATAATTACATATCAATGAAATCACAAAATAAGAATACGACCAATGAAATCTTATCGTCATAAATTTACCAACTCAATGATAATCCTCATCAAAATAATCCTTACCATATTCCACATCTCGTTAGCTCCATTAAACAATGAATTCATACACAACATCTATACTGTACTTCAAGCAATACTCAAGTTCTCGAAACATCGTCATGACTCACCACTACGGAAATGTACCAACTCTGACCCATTCAATCCATCGGATAACATCAATAATATCAACATGATAATCGATTGCCCATCCAACGACAAGAACCAAGAAGGAGATACAGAACATACCTCAAGATACGCAATGCCACGACAAATCACGTCAGTCTAATCCAAGATCAGTTCAATAAAACATACGGACATGGTCCTAATACAAGACCTACAAATGCATACTCATATGACAACGTCAATATGCTCACAACAATAACAACAATGTATACTCAATGGAAATCCGATGATCCAGCGCACGCAGCATAGATCCCAAGATGATCCTACTAGATCAACACGAGGTGGATAACCAACAATATACATATGCACAACAACAACACATGGTAAATCTAACGATGCGAATCCACATGATTCTATCAACACAACACAGGGTAATCCAATGATCTAGCGCCCTCAGCATAGATCCCAAGATGATCCCGCCGGACCAACACGAGGTGGAAAACTCGTCCAATGATCCAGCGCCCTAAGCATAGATCCCAAGATGATCCCGTCGGACCAACACGAGGTGGACAACTGATCCAGCGCCCTCAACATAGATCACACGATCCCAATGGATCAATACAACATACACAATACAACTATGCATACAGATATGCAAATCAATATGTTCATCAACATGAACAATATATGAATCAATAACATGAACGACATTATGACAAATGAACTTGGACGACCTCGTGTTTGATAACATGAATGACAATATACATGATCAAAATCATAAACACTAAACCAAAAATCAAATTAAGATACTTGCCCCGAGTCTTCGAGATCAATCTCGATGTCCAAACCATCACCGGCGATTATCCTCAATGTTCGATGATTCAAAATACCATGGACCATAGATAACTCATATCCTCGTCTTTACCATAATGTACCCTTGATACCCAAGTATACCAATAACAAATGTAAATCATATACATTATGATTTAATTCCCAAAATTTGAAAACAACGTACAACCAGAGTCCACAATAATAATCATTGCTATACCAATTATAAACGAATGAAACTGAAACCATTCATTAAATATATAAACTGATCAAGTAATAACTTACCTCCGTATCGATACGACGTCTTCTACAAGCTCCTCAGCCCCGGCCAAATAAATTCCCGAACATACTCGAACTCGACCGCAACATATTATTCTAGTCATCGATCAATTATCACAACCTATTGAAGTAATCAATTAATAACAAGCTTGATAACAATCAACAACCGACATAACCAACCAATCAAACTCACCGGTTCAACAATATCTCGATAATATATAAATCCGAACAACCCAAATCAATCAATCACGAATCCATAACCACAATACGATTCCATAATCCGATAATCATACCAACAATCAATATAACCGATCAACAGACCCGACGGTTCCACAATATCCCGAATAAATAAACATATCATCATCTTCTTCGACATGCATTATTCATAACACCGAGAATCATAGCAATACTACCATAATCATCATCATACGAAGTAAACAACGACAATAACATCGAGAATCCGAAATGAAGGAGGGAATTACGTGGACATGTCTTTTCATCACGATCCAAAACCATTACAATCGTATCAATACTCATATATCAACAACAAAACCCGATTACATCATATGAGCATGTTTGAACGAATTGCAACCCTTACAACATGTATAACCTTAATCAATATCTTCAATCTCTTGTGACAATACAATTTGTTCATGTATAACATCATAATAACAATAAGGTAGATCAACATGCTTCCTAACATGTAAACATCATTCCAAACTCGAGCTATAATCAGAGGAATTACGAATGTTACCTGATATTGAAAAACTACGATGAAGAACAACCGAACTCCTTCCAATAATTATTATCAACTCTAAGAACAACTCCAATCTATGCTCCCCAAGCTCATAACCGAGTTAGAAGATCCCAAAATCGACCTTAGAGGGTTGAAAGATGAAGAAACGAGGTGGAACTCCTCCAAATAGCAAAATGACGGAGTCTAACATATATATAAGCTTTCCGACCTTACGTACGTTACATGACCATCTTAATGTACGTAGAATCCTTTACATACGTTATCGAACGTCGATAGCATACATAACGCTACTCCAGAACCCACTGCCTCATTTCGTACTTTGTATTATGTACGTAACATCTGTGCCATAGCGTATGTAACATAGAGTTGACTTGCTACAGTAATATACCCATTTAACATACATAATGTACCACTCATAATGTACGTTAACTCGGAGATGACTTCTCATGTCCATATATGCGCCGAAAGTTGCCGATACTTCGGACCCTGTCTGATTCTCTTCATAAAGTACGTTATATACTCACATAACATACGTTACGGCTTGGGCTTAACGTACGTAAGCTCCTATGCTTAACGTACGCTACGCTTGTATTGACAAAGTCCTCTGAGCAGACGATTGCATCTCACCTGATATATTAACATACATAACGAAGTCACCTTAACGTACGTAACTCTTGGATCTTAACGTACGTAAGCTCCTATGCTTAACGTACGTTATGGATTTTATACTTAGCCATTTACAACTTCTCCTACTCGTCGTGTCAATATACCGAATACATATACACGACACACTGAATACATATACTCGTCCCAATAACATTCTCATACGATACACAATATCCTCAAATGCAATTGTCGACCAAGTACGACAATTATACCAATACAGATGTCTCACTACTTCAATTATTTTATCCATACTATATAGATTCCACATTGTACAATATAATTGGAATAAAATAACATTAAACAATCATAGAAGAAATTCAGGATTGATTTTCCAAAGTAACTTAAGTTTCCAGAAACTAAAAGTTCATTAAACAATACTCATGCAGCGGAAAAGATAAACAGTTAAAAATACTCTAGCAGCAGAATACAACAACTAATCAAAGTACTCGATTCACACACATGCCATAGCCAGTATCCTCTGGGAAGCTCATCTCTTCACGACCGCTACAAGCTCGATATCCCAAGAACCTAAAAAGGGCCCACAAAAGGTCAACCATAATACTCAACAATGATAACGGTCGCATCACACCAATAATAACATATCAATGAAACCACAAAATAAGAATACGACCAATGAAATCTTATCGTCATAACATTACCAACTAGATGATAATCCTCATCAAAATAATCCTTACCATATTCCACATCTTGTAAGCTCCATTAAACAATGAATTCATACACAACATCTATACTGTACTTCAATCAATAATCAAGTTCTCGAAACATCGTCATGACTCACCACTACGGAAATGTACCAACTCTGGCCCATTCAATCCATCGGGTAACATCAAAAATATCAACACGAAAATTGATTGCCCATCCAAGGACAAGAACCAAGAAGGAGATATAGAATATACCTCAAAATACGCAATACCACGACGAATCACGTCAGTCTAATCCGAGATCAGTTCAATACAACATACGGACATGGTCCTAACACAAGACCTACAAATGCATACTCATATGACAACGTCAATATGCTCACAATAATAACAACAATGTATACTCAATGGAAATCCGATGATCCAGCGCACACAGCATAGATCCCAAGATGATCCTACTAGATCAACACGAGGTGGATAACCAACAATATACATATGTACAACAACAACACATGATAAATCCAACGATGCGAATCCACATGATTCCATCAACACAACACAGGGTAATCCAATGATCCAGCGCCCTCAGCATAGATCCCAAGATAATCCCGTCAGACCAACACGAGGTGGACAAGTGATCCAGCGCCCTCAGCATAGATCACACGATCCCATCAAATCAATACAACATACACAATACAACTATACATACACATATGCAAATTAATATGTTCATCACATGAACAACATATGAATCAATAACATGAACGACATTATGACAAATCAACTTGGCGACCTCATGTTCGATAACATGAATGACAATATGCATGATCAAAATCATCAACATTAAACCAAAAATCAAATTCAGATACTTGCCCCGAGTCCTTCGACAGCAATCTCGATGTCCAAACCATCACCGACGATTTTCCTCAATGTTCGATTATTTAAAATACCACGGACCATAGATAACTCATATCCTCGTCTTTACCATAATGTACCCTTGATACCCAAGTATACCAATAACAAATGTAAATCATATACATTATGATTTAATTCCCAAAATTAGAAAACAACGTACAACCCCAATCTCCAGAGTCCACAATAATAATCATTGCTATACGAATTATAAAGAATGAAACTGAAACCATTCATTAAATTTATAAAGTGAGCAAGTAATAACTTACCTCGGTACCAATACGACGATAGTGAAGCCGTTATCAATTCCTTACTGTCGTCAACAAGCTCTTTGGACCCGGCCAAAGAAATTCCCGAACATACTCGAACTCAACTGCAACATATTATTCTAGTCATAGACCAATTGTCACAACATATTGAAGTAATCAATTAATAACAAGTTCGATAACAATCAACAACCGACATAACCAACCAATCAAACTCAACGGTTCAACGATATCTCGATAATACATAATCCGAACAACCCAAATTAATCAATCACGAATCCATAACCACAATATAGTTCCATAATCCGATAATCATACCAAAAATCAATATAACCGATCAACAACCCCAGCGGTTCCATAATATCCCGATTAAACACGCATATCATCTTCTTCTTCAACATGCATTATTCATAACACCAAGAATCATAGCAATACTACCATAATAGTCATCATACGAAGTAAACAGCGACAATAGCATCGAGAATCCGAAATGAAGGAGGGAATTACATCGACATATCTTTTCATCACGATCCAAAACCATCACAATCGTATCAATACTCATATATCAACAACAAAACCCGATTACATCATACGAGCATGTTTGAATGAATTGCAACCCTTACAACATGAATAACCTTAATCAATATCTTCAATCTCTTGTCATAATACCATTTGTTCATGTATAACATCATAATAACAATAAGGTAGATCAACATGCTTCCTAACATGTAAACATCATTCCAAACTCGAGCTATAATCAGAGGAATTAAGAATGTTACCTAATATTGAAGAACTACGATGAAGAAAAATCGAACTCCTTCCAATAATTATTAGCAACTCTAAGAACAACTCCAATCTATACTCCCCAAGCTCATAATCGAGTTAGAAGAGCCCAAAATCGACCTTAGAGGGTTGAAAGACGAAGAAATGAGGTGGAACTCCGCCAAATAGCAAAATGACGGAGTCTAACATATATATAATCTTTCCGACCTTACGTACGTTACATAACCATCTTAATGTATGTAGGATCCTTTACGTACATTATCGAACGTCGATAGCGTACGTAACGCTACTCCCGAACCCACTGCCTCATTTCTCACTTTGTATTACGTACGTAAAATCTGTGCCATAACGTACGTAACATAGAGTTGACTTGCTACAGTAATATACCCATTTAACGTACGTAATGTACCACTCATAACGTATGTTAACTCGGAGTTAACTTCTCCTATCCACATCTGTGCCGAAATTTGCCGACACTTCGGACCCTGTCTGATTCTCTTCATAAAGTACATTATATACTCAACTTAACGTACGTTACGGCTTGGTCTTGACATACGTAAGCTCCTATGCTTAACGTACGCTACGCTTGTATTGACAAAGTCCTCTGAGCAGACGATTGCATCTCACATGATACGTTAACGTACGTAACGAAGTCACCTTAACGTACGTAACTCTTGGATCTTAACGTACGTAAGCTCCTATGCTTAACTTACTTTAAGGCTTCTATACTTAGCCATTTACAACAACTCCTACTCATCGCCTCAATATACCGAATATGTATACACGACACACTTAATACATATACTCGTCCCAATAACATTACCATACGATACACAATATCCTCAAATGCAATTGTCGACCAAGCGACAATTATACCAATACAGATGTATCAGTCCTTCAATTATTTTATCCATATGGTACAGATTCCACACAGTACAATATAATTCGGATAAAATAACATTAAACAATCATAGAAGAAATTCAGGACATTACAAAGATAACAGATGATTTTGAGTTATCTAGTATGTTGGGGTTGTTGGATTTGCCTACGGTATATATCACGATTTCTCCTAGAATGAATGAATGTTCATCTAGCCGGAAATGTCAAAATGCTAAGGTTTTATGTTTGCAAAACAAGATTCAATGCGAGCTTTATGTTGGAAATGATGAACCCAATTTTGAGAATGTTGGTGATGAAATGTACGATAGTAAATTTGATGACATGGCTAATGTATATGATGGTTGTGATGATTCGGCTGATTATTGCAGTGGAGATGACCATAATCAATGTAACACAATTATTAATGAGAAAAACATAAAGAGGTTCGTCTGCGGATGATTCCCGGTTCGTCTGTGAAATGAATCATATAGCACCAGTTTTTGCTTTTTGAGATCCATTAGGAGCGTTCCCCAGTGTTCTTTGTAGTTGCAGATAGCTACAACCTACAAGGAGCAGCAAGACGAAAGCATAAATTCGTAACATGTAATCATGACACGTTTGATATGAAATGTTGAATTCGTAACATGGAATCATGACAAACTGATAAGAATTATTAAATTAGTATCAATCATACAAATTGTTTCAACCAAAAATACACCAACATAATTTGTCCATAAATTAAAAAAATAGATAAAACATCATTGTTTTTCATTCCACACTCATCTTCATTTTTATACCTGTTCGGACTCTGGCTCGGTGGGTTGTAGGCTCCGCTGCTGTTGTTGGCGTTCTCCTTCTGTCGTTTCTTCACCACTGGGGGCTAATATTTCTTGAGCAAGAGAGGGGGAGGCTGCTGCTGCCATTTGTGGAAGAGTGGTTGTCGCTACTACTACTTCGGGTGTCACCATTTGCAGTCGGTCTGACTGGACCCCTTTATGTGCTTCGACTTCCAGCAGCTTCTTCAAGATGTAATCTCCCACAGCTTCAACAAGTTGCTGTTGTTGCTCCTTTTGGAATTGGGTAATGGCTTGTAGCATTTGCTCTTGCTGTGTTCGGAGAAGAGCCTCAACCTCTATTTTTGCTCTCTTTGTTGCTACACTCCCGTCATATTCACCTATCTCCTTCAGGAAAGTGTCCCGATCTTCAGCAGATTGTATGTTGGACGGGAGTAGTGGAGGATTCACAGGAGCAACAGTAGAAGTCGAAGCAGCATTTGGGTCAGCAGCAACATCTTCGTCTTCATCCATTCCCCGCTTCCTCTTCTCCATGTTGTCATTTGGATCATATTGAAAGGCAAATGGCTTCTTCTCAGGATCTTGCTCAAGAAATTTCCAGTAAGTTGTCTCATTCTCTTTGTCAGTTGGCTTAAGTTCGGCGACCAGCTCCTACAAAGAACATATCATGCTATTATAATGGATTGAAATAATTGACGCACTGTTACGAACTGATTAATTCATAATGCATAAAACAAGTAACATTGTTACGACATTAATAAATCGTAAAGCAAAAATGTGTTAGGTGTTACGAATTAGGAAATTCATAACTACGAAATTCTAATTTAGTAACTTTTAAACCACATCTAACAGCAGAAGTAGAGATGAATTTTCTAATTCATAACACCTGTTACGAAATTCGTAACAGTTTTTACGAATTAGAAAATTTGCAACATCAAAATTAATAAATTGCAACCAAAACATGTGTTACGAAATTTAAATTTCATAAATTCAAAATCAGATCTAACAGCAGAATTAGTTACGAATTTCCTAATTCGTAACACCTGTTATGAAATTAGTAACAAATGTTACGAATAAGGAAATTCGTACCATCAGAATAAAGAGTGTTACTACAATCCACCAAAAAACCCAAGACGCATCAAATAACGATACGAACTATGAAATTCGTAACATGTATATAAAACCTAAATTCGCAGCTTGTTAACAATAATTGAAATTGTACCTTTGAACTGAAGGTCGACATTCCTTTTGAAGTCATATATTTATACTCAGCATACGAGGTATAAATTCTTTGTTGTCCTACCCTCTAATCAGTCTCCCCACAGTCGGTATTGCCTCATGTATCCAAGCCTGAAATAAAATTTAATATTAGTAGCATTTTGTCACTAATACGGATTGTTAAATTCGTAATAGAAAAAATAACTCAATTTATTACAAAATGCTGAAATCGTAATGGGGTAACAACATATACTGAATTAGTCAATTCGTAATAGGGAAACAAGATAAACTGATACGAATTGAGAAGAAACTTACCAAGAATGCGATGGTATTCCCTTTGAGATGGTAGAGGCCAGGAATGTCCTTTTTGACAGCGTCAATTTGCTGAATCAGTATCTGATAAGCATAACTCCCCCACGGGAACTCCTCCTAAGCCTCACCATCTTCGACCAAAGCCCACATCCATTCCGAAACTTTATTCTTGTTTGGATCAAGTCCAAGCACATAAATACAAGACAAGAGTACCTTCGCCATTTTCAGGTAGTCAGCTTCGATACCCTTCATTTCCACCCTTTTAAATTATAATTTCTTGTTGATGAACTTTGTTCGGATGTAGGCAATCAGCAGTTCTTTGTTTCCAAGCATCTTTGTGAAGACTGAATTTCTGGCTATTCGGTGGGCCTTGTAGGGCTGGAAATTGGTAGGTGTAGGTCCAAATCAGAGGCCGGTAATCAATGCAAACTCAACCCTTGAGAACAGTAGAACTCTCCCTTTGACCTGGAACCACAAGGCTGTTTCATCAACTTCCGGTTGCGGTGTCACTTGGCGAGATATCATGTAATGTAGAGACTTGCCGGATCTCGAGACAATGCCGAGGAGCTTCATGAATGCCCCAATTGCTGATTGCCTCAATTGTTTGATTGATTTTTTGCCGAATTATTCGAGCACAGACCGTATATCCTTCACTGTGTTCTCACCACCGATTAACATGATCCGGTAGTGTTCGTATGCCAAATTCTTTCTTTTAAAAACCAATTTGTTCTACAATAAACAAATAATAAAACTAAATCAATAATCCAGAATATGTAACCCATGTTACGAAATTGCAAATAACGTTATGAAATGATAATTTCGTAACAGGTGTTATAACACATATAAAAGGTATACAACTCACAAATGTTATGAAATTATAAACCGTAATATCAGAGTCACAAAGAAACACAACAAGCACACATGACGATACAAAGTTCATGTTACTTCGTAACATGTATAACAAATATTCAATACGAAATTATCAAATCGGCACAAATGTGTTGCGGAATTCAAATTTTGTAACTTAACATAAACTTCTCACATTGCAGAGTTAGTTACGTATTACAAAATTCGTAACACCAGCTATTCGTAATAGCAGATTTTACAGTGTTACTAAATCGCACAAAGAAACAAAACAAGCATCACGTGATGTTACGAATTACGAAAATTCGTAACATCTATACCAAATCTCCAATATGAAAATTTCAAATTAGTACAGATGTGTTGCAAAAATATAAAATATTCAATACAAAATTCTAATTCGTAACATGGGTAACAGATCTGAGAAAAACTCAGGCGACAATAACTAGATTCAACCACAAATCGTATCAATTCATCAATTCAGTATATGAAATTAGCATATTAAGTTAAGAAATTCTTATCAAGCCCGGGATATGAAAGATTCAAAAGTTTACCAGTCGTTTCTCGCACGGGAGGGGTCAACGAGGTTGTTCGGCTGCAGATTCTTCTTCCTTATTGTCTTCGCCGTCGTCGGTTGTTAGGCATATTTTTATACGCTTATTTATCATTATTTTATATCCATCTTGAGCCTAATTCAGCATAAATGAGCTTTTAATGCAATATTCTTATATGTTTTGCAGGAAATCGGAGTCTGGAAGCCAAAACGATGAAAAACGGGCAAAAACAGCAGTTTTTGGTCATGAGCCGCGGCACACGAAGACAACCGGCGCCGAGCACATCAGATCTTGTGAGCGCGGCACAGCCTAAGTGAGCCGCGGCCCAGGAGGAAAAAAAGGCGCCCAGGCATGGGGCGCTGAACGTGTGATCCGCGGCACATATTAAGTGAGTCGCGGCCCACCGGGCGGTTTTGCTGAATATTCCGCGTTTCTGGGCCGTTTTGGAGTCTGTTCTCGACCTAATCACACGGACGCGTTTTGGAGGCTTAGGACTGATATAAATAAGCATTGAAGGAGCTGAAGAAGGGGAATCGAGAGGAGGAATTCGGAGGTGGATCAATAGCTAGGGCGAAGAACACAAGGAGGAGATTTGTGGGCGACGACAAGACCACGGATCCCTACGGTTTTTCTGCATCTTAGTTCCTAGATCTATTCGAGTAGGATTTTGATTGTAGCCGATTTCATGACGGTTTGATTATTTATTATTATTTCGATTTACTCGTTATTCTATTGAATTGGATTCTTCTTACTGGTCTTAATGCTTTTTAATTGTCTGGCCAACAGTTAATTTGTTTTGAATGTCTTTATGGATTCGGGAGATGAAATTTAGGCATAGTTCTTGTGAGACGAATCATAATTTTCGTGAGATAGGGATATACTCATGCGAATTGTGAAGCCTAGTTATTGTGGGAATTCTTGAACTGTTTTAGCTATTAATTATCTAATTCAAATAGGGATATATCGAGTTAATAATTCGTAGTATTTTTTATCGACCTTGGGAAAGGCTTTAGAATAATTTAGGAATTCCTGGCTTACAATCAATTGAATAAAAGTGAATTGAATTGAATAAATATCATTCCTGATTGTTTGAGGTGAAAATCATAATCCTACGCCCTTATTAGTATTATTATTATTAGTACTATTATTTATTAGTTCAGGTATAAATTCCATATAAATGTTCTTCAAATAAAATTGTGAGTTGACTATATTTTGGTACTTAGTGGAATCAGTCCTCGAGGGAACGATACTTTACTTATCACTTTATTACTTGTTGACACCGTGCACTTGCGGCATATGTGAGGGATTTTCCCACAACAAGTTTTTGGCGCCGTTGCCGGGGACTGATTTTTCGCTAATATCAATACCAAGCGACTCTAATTTTAATTTGAAGTTTTTTTTTCTTTAGTCTCTATATTGTTATTATGTTTTCCTTTGATTATCGTGGCCCTTGGCATTTCATAAATTTCGATGTTCTTAATAATTTGCCAAATAGGGTCAGTCAGCCCCCTCCCCCAAAACAAAAGACCATGCTTGAACAATGTGTAGACGTTCTCAAAAATCCTGATAGTACCCTTTTTGAGCGAGAATGTGCAAGTCGTGGTCTTGAGATTCACTATGGTTATTTTCCAGCTCATATATTTAGTAGTGAAGTTGAGGGGGAGGTTGAGAATAAAGACATGCTAAGTTTTAGGGTCGATCCCCCAGCACCCGATAATTACATAAAGTGTGATGAGCCTGTAGAAGAAGTTACCATTGTTGATGTTTCCAAAGAAATTTCATTAAATTGTCATCAAACTTCGACTAATAAGGTGAACACTTTTGTGCCAAAAATTTTATTAACGGTGCCGCGCATAATCTTTCCTAAATCCATAATGGGAGAGATTGACCCCATTACTTTTGATTTTGTTGGGGCTGATTCCTTGAATTCTAATGAGGTTGTTCATGATATGTCTTTATTATCTACCCATTCGAACTCTGCTTATTTTTTCATGCCTTATCATTATTATATTCTTCCATCATTTTTTGGTTGCCCGCATAATTATTCTTACTCATTATTTTTGGCAACCAGGCATGAACCAAAGCCTCCCTTATGAAATAAGAGGCTTATAGATTGTACGAAGGGGGCATTTGGCAATCTCCCTAGAAAGAAGCCACGTTAAATACTTTTTGTCACGTCGTGCTCAAGACGTAAAATAGAGCGCTTGATGGGAGGCAACCCATCATTTTTACTTGCTTTCTAGTTAGTTGTTTTTATTTGATTTTTCGTTATTAATTTTTTTCCTTTGTTTTGTTATTTCGTTTGGATTTGTGTATTCTTGTGGCCCTTATTTCTCTAATATTTTAACCCCAATGAGTTATTATTCTTCATATTCTAGTCTTTCTTGACTTAATGTCTATTGTTATTTCATGACTAGAGACTAAGTTTGGGGGTCCCTCGTGATGTTGAGCATTATTTGAAGTATGGATTGACAGTCGATTCCACTCAGACATGTGCTGGCTTTCAAGAAGACATTTGGAATAAGTTTCACTTTTCCTTATCTCTTTTATTTTCAGATGAGTTTTATTATTGATGATGTTATGTGTAGTGGAATGAATTGAAGCATGCGATAATCTTCTTAATTTTTCTTGGGTATAAATTGCGATTGCTTTATTGTCCTTGCATACTGTTGATGGTTTTGTTCAAAATCGTAAATTTTTCGTGAATTTTTCGTGCTTCCGTGTGTAAAACTGATATCACGATACTGATTTCTCTTGGAAGAAACGGTTGAGTTTTAGTCGAGTTGCAGTCAGAGATATCTGTTTCAGTTGAGTATTCAATTAGGTCCGAAATTTTATTGTTTTTGTAGAAATTTTAGCAGATAAGAAAGGAGACATACATGTTTTCAAATCACCGTTTATACGTTTGGTTAAACTTTTCGCGTAGCTAGTCGTCCAGTAATATGAGTCTTGTTGGCACTTGGATTGAGTTTAGAGTCGGACAGTTTTTCCCAAGAAAAGGTCGAGATATTAGTTGTTCTATGATGGGAAATCTAGTAACTGGGGGTATTCACGTGATCCGTTGTTTACTCTCGTGTAAAACGACGACCCTGAATAGATTATGTAACACCCCCAATCCACTCAGGGATATTACACGCCGTAGACCCTCTCCTCGAGGATCTACCAGGCTGGTAACAACATTTAACATCTCGACAATGCCTTCAAGGCAAAAATGACTCAGTAGACTGATTTGGTCTTTCAATAAATACATACAACCCGGATACAACTCATGCCCACGCAGGGGTCAAAACACAACCACACCCGTACAACGGGAAAAATATAGCAGCGGAAAATAAAGTACAACTATACCAATACGACATCAACGGGTCCTCGTGTGATTAGTATCGTTCATCTTTCATCATCCTTCATGCCGACCCTGTGCTTTGCTCCAAAACCTGAATGCAATACAGACATCCACCCCCCGAATACTCGGGGGTTAGCAAAACTCCACTGTTTTGCTAGTGCAAGTATAAAATACGAAAACGAGCCATACATATCATACTCCACGGAACATGTTAATCATAAACATACTTCCCGAGGTAAATCACTTAATCAAAACGGTTAAATCGAAAGATAGGGGTAAACCCGATATACATCTTGTGAAAACATTTTACGATCTCGGGAGTTTTGAAAACACATTGGGATTTAAGAATTCTCAAACCTTTCAAAAACGTTTAGGGACACAGCCCAAAAGTCATTTCCCCAAAATATAAATCCGATAACAACAAATGGGGTCCACGACCCGATCATACCATAACAACCTGTTTCCACAGATTATTCGCGTCCCGTGCTAGCAAGCCACGGACCTCAGATGCTCCCGTAGAACAAACCCGAGTGAATAACCCACAGGGAAACTATATCAAATCACATGTCACCGTAACCGCAGTCACGTGACTACAAGCACATATACGTACATAATCAAACCACAACCATAAGTTATCCCGGCATCGCGCTAACAAGCCACGAACCTCGGAGTCCCCGCGAGACATACCCGATGATACCCCACAAGTTATCTCGGCATCGGGCTAGCAAGCCCCGAACCTCGGAGTCCCCGCAAGACATACCCGGAATGGATAACCCTACGGTCACGCCCAACCCATACTAGCAAGTATGGATCCCGGAGATTCAACAATCCTACCCGGAGGCACATCACATACATCAAGCACACAACAATAATCACTTATCAAGCCAAACAATATTAAGTATCACAACCTCCTTTCAAGGAGTAACAACTAATATCACACACATTACGTTCTTACCGAACAAGTACACAATAACAATACGTAATCCCCGGCAAAGGATTACGGTCTATCAACTCACTCGAAGTGATCATATTATCTTTAAACATACAAAACCAACACACATATTCCGAGAACACATATTCATGAAGTATACGAATTATCGTTGAAAGACAACATTTATCGAGAACATACCAATCCCTTTTTACGTTCATTAAATATTGGATTTCACATAAAATCATTTATCAAGAATTATATCAATGAAACATGAAATGTATGGGCAAGATACTTGCCTCAAAATCGGCACGCAAGTATCCCGACGAACACGGCTCAACCGGAAAGCTTCGAAACGCCCAATGCTATCGAAACGGAAGACGACGACGAACGAAAGGGTTCAACACGATTTCTTCGCAAGAAACACGACCCTAACATCATACAATCAATAAATCATCGATCATACAAGGAAGAATAATCGTAGAACGCCCGAAAACCCCTCTAAGACATTTTACCGGACACCTTCAAGGCGTCGGTCAAGAACTCGACTCAAACAACGAATCGATACGATCCAACCATGGAATAATAAAGGAAATGATATAATACATCTAAATATTCATCAATACATCATAATCCTAAGTTAAAATCGGATTAAACGGATGAAAACAACCAAAACACCCAATTTCCCCAAAACTAGATTTCTAGGAAATCTGACCTGATTCGGTAGATCGGAGGATGTTATAGGACGGATGATTGATGATATGAACCTCAAAACTTCATGGATTCATTGTCCAACAACATCTCTAGAAGATTCACACACCCACAGCCGCGTACGGGAAGAAAAGAACGAGAAAATGGCTGAAGAAAAACGCTGCCAGGCCTTAAATAGGCTGACAGACTCGACCGTGTCCGGCAGGGACTCGACCGTGTCCTGCTAGACACGGTGGCGGCGCGGAGGGGCCTTCCGATAGTGACCCGTCCGACAGCGACTCGGCACGACTCGACCGTGTCCTGGAACACGGTCGGGCGTGGCGGCAGTCGGTTCCGGCATTTCCGGACGAGTACGGCACGGGCCGTGTCGGACGACACGGTCGGGTCCTGAGACAGAAACTTCGGCATTTCCGGACGAGTACGGCACGGGCCGTGTCGGACGACACGGCCGAGTTCGGCCGGCAGTGATCGGCCAATAACGAGCGGGTGAGCTAAAACGACCATAACTCTCTCGTCCGACTCGATTGACTCACCGCTTGAACCATTGGAAAGCTAACTCGATGCTCTATAATATTGCAAAGATTTAGAATTTTTGGAGTTACCAAAATTAATGGTGACTTTACAAAGTCGAACTCCCACGTGAAAAGTCGATTAAGGACACGGAACTCAATAAAACGACACCAAACGAACTCGGATGACAAAAAGTGCGAAATTAATCATTCTCGAAATGACGAAGGTCATGAGCGAGTCGTCAAAACGGACTTCCCGAAAAGAAAATTATCGAAATTCAAATTGCGGATATTACATTCTACCCTCCTTAAAAGAAGTTTCGTCCCGAAACTTAAAACAAGTAGGGGGGAGCAATATACCCGCCAGGAAAACTCGACGAGATACACCAAAAACAGAAAACTCGCGCCCAACGGCGAAATGCTGTAAGAAACGCAAAGAGACATACGGCGTGAAAACACACTCCACGACGACCAACACAACGTCGCCGTTAGGGATATAATAAAACCAACAAATGACAAGCGTCATCAAATGGATAATACAATCAAGTCAATTATCCGAACAATCACAAAACACAACGAACGAAAATCAATACGATTGACCAACCCAACGGTACATCAATCAAAACGCGAGCCAATCGCTGAACAAATACGGAATTCCACCGCTCAAGGGTTGGAAGATCGAAAACGAGACTAATTTCCCGAACTTAAGGGAATTAGGAAGGAGCCTGAATGCTCAACGATCACGAAACGAGGACAAAAACCGAACAAACAAACGACCGAGCCACAACGATCGAGACAACAAAAGCGAACAATCATGTTCGAATCACGAAGAACAATAAAATTCAAACAACAACTCCAAGGTTCACATCTCGACTCGAGACATTATATGATCCGGTGAAAACAACAACGTATGCATTCACATAAGATCCACATGAAAGGGAATAGAAATTGAAAAGTCACAATGACAAACGAGTTATTCCGAAATGATGCCACACTCGTTTGATAAACAAAAACAAGGGGCAGGACAAGCTCAGAAATGTCAACGAACATAAATGAGTCGACAAAGTAGAATATACAGAAGTTCAAAATCTGATCCACTTCGAATAAAAGAACTAGTAGAACCAAAAGATGTTACATCCGAACAAGGTTCACAAGTATCGAACCGGACTCGGAAAAGTCACAGCGATAAACAGAAAAACAAGATCACAGCTCGTTCGAACGATGAAACCGAAATACAGAACAAGTTCAGAAAGTGTCAACGAACACGAGCGAGTCGATAGACCTGAGAAAGAGGAAATGCAGGAGTCCAAAAATAATACGGGTATTATATTCGACCCCTTCTAAAAGAAGTGTCGTTTCCGAAACTCACAACACGAAATCAAGGTGACAACACAACAAGCAACTGACAGAAACATCTTTCAAAGGCCTCTCAAGGCCGATTAGATGACTTTGGCCAAGCGCGAACTCCAAAAGTCTCGGTAGACAATTCGCAAAATCAATTCGGTGTCCTCGAGTCCACACTTGAAATGTGTTACCGACGAGAAGGACAATTTACACGTGTATGCCCCGGAACATCACGGTTGAAATGCCTCGGCTCGGCATACCGAAAATACAAATGCTAGATCTGATGGGGCATAACGTCGCAAAACAACATAGCGGAGATGCCAACTCAAGACAACAAGGAATCATAATACATATCATATACAACGATTATCATCGTAAAATAATACACACAAACACTACGGAACGACGGTATCGTTCGGCGACCTCAACGGCCCGAACAATAACCAGCACATAATTACAAACATTATGAAATACTCACATATGTACACAAACGTACAAACCCAAGCTTTAACAGCTCACACAGGTGCGATAAGACGCAAGCCACCACGAAATGACAACATTAAGGATCGTCATCACACCTCCCACAAGGGCTAACAAAATATATGCGTGGCGAATGACTCGACGCTCACGCTACCAATTCAATCACAATTCGGGGTTAACACCGTAACGAAAGTTCGAAAACCATACACGCATTTCCGGTCCGCAAATAGGAATGATAGGTTTTAAAACGAAAACACCTTTTGAAACAGTTTGGAAACGACGGTTGATCTTGAGTAAAATTTTACAAAAAGTAGTACAAACACCATTATCGAGACTTTGAAAATCATCTTGCGTTTGAACAAAAATGAGGACACATTTCTTTTAGTGCAAAACTTTCAGAAATATTCGACCCTTGGGTCTAAGAAACTGCATTTGAAAATATCTCAAAATATTTTTGGTCCTCAACCGGAAAATTTTTGAAATGTATTGCGGCATTAGAAAACACCTTGAAAACACCGCAAGAAAATAATTCGTTTTAAAAGTACGTCTCGAATTTTAATTTTCTAAGATACTCAAGGTTTTCAAAAATAATTCAATGGGTTAGAATGCCCAAAATTTTCAGGTAATTACAAGGAACAATATAGCGCCGTGGGTCCCGCGCCGGAACCCACCAGGCTAAAAACCTATTATAAACTACCAAAAAGGCCGATGACGGTAATATTTCAAAAACTCACAAAATCCATTTACAAAATACTAAATTCCGTCATAAGAATTTCGCCAAAATGATCAAGGCCATAATGCCAAAAACTCGATTAAGGGAATTGGTTTTCGAAATAAAACTCAGTCGGTAAAATACCGAAAGCCATTACAAAAGAACTCACGCAGCGGATAAAAGAAATAAAGTCAAACATGCACAGGACAGCAACACTACTCCTCATATGAACGAAAAATGGGAGTCAAATAATCACATAACACGAAATCAAAATCCATAAGAGGATTCCGTCAATTAACTCATAATCAAAAAAAATAGCTCGTGTCACACGAGGCACAACACAAAGAATGGAGACTTACATCCACAGGTCGCATGAAGATGATGATCGCCCACGATACTAATCACGACCAACAAACTCAGACGACGCGTCGTGACACGACTTAGTCAGACAAAATCCGACGAGACAAAAACTCAATAGACACCACTAACCCGACAGCCTAGGTTTCCACAACCTAAGCTCTGATACCATTCTGTAACACCCCCAATCCACTCAGGGATATTACACGCCGTAGACCCTCTCCTCGAGGATCTACCAGGCTGGTAACAACATTTAACATCTCGACAATGCCTTCAAGGCAAAAATGACTCAGTAGACTGATTTGGTCTTTCAATAAATACATACAACCCGAATACAACTCATGCCCACGCAGGGGTCAAAACACAACCACACCCGTACAACGGGAAAAATATAGCAGCGGAAAATAAAGTACAACTATACCAATACGACATCAACGGGTCCTCGTGTGATTAGTATCGTTCATCTTTCATCATCCTTCATGCCGACCCTGTGCTTTGCTCCAAAACCTGAATGCAATACAGACATCCACCCCCCGAATACTCGGGGGTTAGCAAAACTCCACTGTTTTGCTAGTGCAAGTATAAAATACGAAAACGAGCCATACATATCATACTCCACGGAACATGTTAATCATAAACATACTTCCCGAGGTAAATCACTTAATCAAAACGGTTAAATCGAAAGATAGGGGTAAACCCGATATACATCTTGTGAAAACATTTTACGATCTCGGGAGTTTTGAAAACACATTGGGATTTAAGAATTCTCAAACCTTTCAAAAACGTTTAGGGACACAGCCCAAAAGTCATTTTCCCAAAATATAAATCTGATAACAACAAATGGGGTCCACGACCCGATCATACCATAACAACCTGTTTCCACAGATTATTCGTATCCCGTGCTAGCAAGCCACGGACCTCAGATGCTCCCGTAGAACAAACCCGAGTGAATAACCCACAGGGAAACTATATCAAATCACATGTCACCGTAACCGCAGTCACGTGACTACAAGCACATATACGTACATAATCAAACCACAACCATAAGTTATCCCGGCATCGCGCTAACAAGCCACGAACCTCGGACTCCCCGCAAGACATACCCGATGATACCCCACAAGTTATCTCGGCATCGGGCTAGCAAGCCCCGAACCTCGGAGTCCCCGCAAGACATACCCGGAATGGATAACCCTACGGTCACGCCCAACCCATACTAGCAAGTATGGATCCCGGAGATTCAACAATCCTACCCGGAGGCACATCACATACATCAAGCACACAACAATAATCACTTATCAAGCCAAACAACATTAAGTATCACAACCTCCTTTCAAGGAGTAACAACTAATATCACACACATTACGTTCTTACCGAACAAGTACACAATAACAATACGTAATCCCCGACAAAGGATTACGGTCTATCAACTCACTCGAAGTGATCATATTATCTTTAAACATACAAAACCAACACACATATTCCGAGAACACATATTCACGAAGTATACGAATTATCGTTGAAAGACAACATTTATCGAGAACATACCAATCCCTTTTTACGTTCATTAAATATTGGATTTCGCATAAAATCATTTATCAAGAATTATATCAACGAAACATGAAATGTATGGGCAAGATACTTGCCTCAAAATCGGCACGCAAGTATCCCGACGAACACGGCTCAACCGGAAAGCTTCGAAACGCCCAATGCTATCGAAACGGAAGACGACGACGAACGAAAGGGTTCACCACGATTTCTTCGCAAGAAACACGACCCTAACATCATACAATCAATAAATCATCGATCATACGAGGAAGAATAATCGTAGAACGCCCGAAAACCCCTCTAAGACATTTTACCGGACACCTTCAAGGCGTCGGTCAAGAACTCGACTCAAACAACGAATAGATACGATCCAACCATGGAATAATAAAGGAAATGATATAATACATCTAAATATTCATCAATACATCATAATCCTAAGTTAAATCGGATTAAACGGATGAAAACAACCAAAACACCCAATTTCCCCAAAACTAGATTTCTAGGAAATCTGACCTGATTCGGTAGATCGTAGGATGTTATAGGACGGATTATTGATGATATGAACCTCAAAACTTCATGGATTCATTGTCCAACAACATCTCTAGAAGATTCACACACCCACAGCCGCGTACGGGAAGAAAAGAACGAGAAAATGGCTGAAGAAAAATGCAGCCAGGCCTTAAATAGGCTGACAGACTCGACCGTGTCCGGCAGGGACTCGACCGTGTCCTGCTAGACACGGTCGCGGCGCGGAGGGGCCTTCCGATAGTGACCCGTCCGACAGCGACTCGGCACGACTCGACCGTGTCCTGGAACACGGTCGGGCGTGTCGGCAGTCGGTTCCGGCATTTCCGGACGAGTACGGCACGGGCCGTGTCGGACGACACGGTCGGGTCCTGAGACAGAAACTTCGGCATTTCCGGACGAGTACGGCACGGGCCGTGTCGGACGACACGGCCGAGTTCGGCCGGCAGTGATCGGCCAATAACGAGCGGGTGAGCTAAAACGACCATAACTCTCTCGTCCGGACTCCGATTGACTCACCGTTTGAACCATTGGAAAGCTAACTCGATGCTCTATAATATTGCAAAGATTTAGAATTTTTGGAGTTACCAAAAATTAATGGTGACTTTACAAAGTCGAACTCCCACGTGAAAAAGTCGATTAAGGACACGGAACTCAATAAAACGACACCGAAACGAACTCGGATGACAAAAAGTGCAGAATTAATCATTCTCGAAATGACGAAAGGTCATGAGAGAGTCGTCAAAACGGACTTCCGCCGAAAAAAGAAAATTACCGAAATTCGAAATTGCGGATATTACAGATTAATAATTTAGAAATATTGCATTACCGGTGATGGGAAGCCTAGTAACCGGGGGTATGCACATGACCCGTTGTTTACTCTCGCGTAAAACAGCAACCTTGACATGTGGGAATTGCTATTCGAGTTTTTTCTCCGCTGTAGAGGGGGGCTTAGTAACTAGAAGCATCCATGTGCCCCATGAGTGTCTTTTACGTCAAACGGTTCCCCGATACATGAGAATGGAAATCCACCCTAGGATCATCCCGATGAAATATCCCAAGAGCCGAAACCTAGTGGTTAACTCGAATCGTATTATTGATCATACATAAGGGAATGCTGTCCTAGAAGTAATTTTGATAATGAAACTCTTGAATTTTGCCACTAGACTGTGGGACTGGGCGAATTGGCTTGTTTAATCTAGCCCTTCATATTGACGGTCGGTTAAATTCACGTTTGTTAATCTTTGAGCTTGATTTTCTTCATGAACGATTGATTAGGACTGAAATTGGTTACTTAGTGGAAGCAGTGTCCTGGATGTGACTCACTATTACGATACTTGTAATATTCTTTGAGATTTTCAGGGTAGTATTGATTAAGTTGAGAACTATGGACTTGCATGATTATTCACGATACATTTTGTTTAAAATTGATTTTTGCTTGAGGACAAGCAAAGGCTCAAGTTTGGGGGTATTTGTTAGGCGTATTTTTATACGCTTATTTATCATTATTTTATATCCATCTTGAGCCTAATTCAGCATAAATGGGCTTTTAATGCAATATTCTTATATGTTTTGCAGGAAATCGGAGTTCGGAAGCCAAAACGATGAAAAACGGGCGAAAACAGCAGTTTTTGGTCATGAGCCGCGGCACAAACCAAGTGAGCCGCGGCACACGAAGACAACCGGCGCCGAGCACATCTTGTGAGCCGCGGCACAGCCTAAGTGAGCCGCGGCCCAGGAGGAAAAAAAGGCGCCCAGGCATGGGGCACTGAACGTGTGAGCCACGGCACAGATTAAGTGAGACGCGGCCCACCGGGCGGTTTTGCTGAATATTCCGCGTTTCTGGGCCGTTTTGGAGCCTGTTCTCGACCTAATCACACGGACGCGTTTTGGAGGCTTAGGACTGATATAAATAAGCATTGAAGGGGCTGAAAAGGGGGATCGAGAGGAGGAATTCGGAGGTGGATCAATAGCTAGGGCGAAGAACACAAGGAGGAGATTTGTGGGCGACGACAAGACCACGGATCCCTACGGTTTTTCTGCATCTTAGTTCCTAGATCTATTCGAGTAGGATTTTGATTGTAGCCGATTTCATGACGGTTTGATTATTTATTATTATTTCAATTTACTCGTTATTCTATTGAATTGGATTCTTCTTACTGTTCTTAATGCTTTTTAATTGTCTGGCCAACAGTTAATTTGTTTTGAATGTCTTTATGGATTCGGGAGATGAAATTTAGGCATAGTTCTTGTGAGACAAATCATAATTTTTATGAGATAGGGATATACTCATGCGAATTGTGAAGCCTAGTTATTATGGGAATTCTTGAACTGTTTTAGCTATTAATTATCTAATTCGAATAGGGATATATCGAGTTAATAATTCGTAGTATTTTCTATCGACCTTGCGAAAGGCTTTAGAATAATTTAGGAATTCCTGGCTTACAATCAATTGAATAAAAGTGAATTGAATTGAATAAATATCATTCCTGATTGTTTGAGTTGAAAATCATAATCCTACGCCCTTATTAGTATTATTATTATTATTATTAGTACTATTATTTATTAGTTCAGGTATAAATTCCATATAAATGTTCTTCAAATAAAATTGTGAGTTGACTATATTTTGGTACTTAGTGAAATCAGTCCTCTAGGGAACAATACTTTACTTATCACTTTATTACTTGTTGACACCGTGCACTTGCGGCATATTGTGAGGGATTTTCCCACAACATCGGTCGCTTCACTTTCTTCAGTCAATTCACTGTCTTCTTCCTCTACTATCTTCTTTCCTTTTTTCTTTTCTTCCCTTTTCTTCTTCTTTGAGGGTTCGGTATCTATTCTTTTCTCTTACTTCCTCTTCTGCTTTTGTTATCTTACTGCATCGGCACTTGAATCTGACTCGACGGTATCAGAGGCTTCGAGTTCATAGGCGGCGGCTTCGTGTTGTTGGTCACCGAAATCCGAGGGGCGTGGTTCGTCTTCTCCGCGGGGTTGCTCCTCATGGCCACTGTCGGAAGCCATGCGGCAGAGTAGATGGAGGAGGCGCGACGGAGCAACAGGAACGACGGAGATTTGAAGGAGGCGGAGGAGATGATATGGTTTTAGAGAGAAGTATATAGAATTTTTAGAGAGAGAGAGAAAGTGATCGGTTTTGATAAATGAGTTACTTTTGACAATATTAATGAATTACTTTTGATAATTGAGAATTTTTAGATGATCAATGACTACTTTTTTGTTTGGATGGGGTAAAAAATTAAAAAAAAAAAACTTCCACCCTTTGGCAAGGGCAAAATTATCCACAAATTTATGAAATTAGGTAGAATTTGACAATATTAAGCTGCATGACATAATTTGTATTGTAAGGAGTCTATATGGCTACATTCCCACTCCTCTGTTCTTAGTATATGGGTCATATCTTTCGCGTTTCTTGTCAGATCGTCTTTAAATTTCGGGATAGGTCCTTTATTGACTTAGTAGTTCATAGAGTACAATATTTCTGGAAATTTCATTTCAAAACAGAAGGTTTCCCGACATTCTAATTTTTAGCCCCGAATTCTTGAAATTTACACTTTTACTCTATTTCTCCATCTTAGCGAATTTCGACTCACGTAAACTTTTATGAGTAACTTATTTTTCTCATATTAAGACTAAGTTTCTGGATAGAAGTCCAGAATTATGGATTTAATTATTTTACCGATAGTTTATCTTATTTTGGTCATTTTGTCAATTTCTTCTTGTTTAAGTTCGAAGAGTGAAATCATCCGGTGATCAATTGTTCTCTTACTATAGTATATTATTATTATAATTACACATTTTTGAAATTTTAATTTTCAAAAATCAGATTCACCATGATCAACACAAAATTTCATCAATAGAGCAATACTCTCTTATTATCAAATATATCTTGGAAAATCAAACCAAAACATCATGATATTCACATGTATGATGATATATTTTCATTTTCATGTAAAGCATATGTAATCAAGGTATTAATAACAGTATGCACCATAATATATGATATACATTTATAATTTGAATAAAAAGAAAGAAATGTTTTTTTACCCACCTTGATATTCTTGATGAAGTGTTAGAGACGACTAGTTGAATAATATTCTTCTCCCCTAGTTGTTTTTGGCCGAATTTTAAAGGGTGATTTAAAAATGATTAGTTGTTATCAATATTTAAAGATGAGTGTTGTGTCAAGTGGAAATGGTGGTATTCTTACCTTAATATGAAGGAAGTAGAAAAATAACACCTACTACTTCTCCCCTCACTTGCCCAATTTGTGCATGTATATGTAAATGTACTATATTTTTGTTGTATTAGATTATATCATTTAGTAAAATATTCGAGGTATTGTTATGTTGGTTGGGTTAAAGTGGTTTTGGGCTACTTTTTAAGGTCGTATTTCAATAAGTTGTAGTTCAGTTAACTTAAAATTTTACTAAGTCCAACTAGATCTCAAGTTCAACTTAGGTCCACTAGTTAATTTTTATATTAGGTTAGTGATTGATATTAAATTAAATAGTTTATTCTTCACTTATATTAATTAAATATACAACTTATTGATGATAATATGCAAAATAAAATTTTGACTTTTATTCAATAATAAAGTAGTTGACAACTTTAACTTATTTATTGAGAAATTAATAATCAAATATTATTACAAGTAAGTGGTGTTTCACAATTTGGTCCCCAAATCCCTATTCAAATAATTTTGGGTAATTATTCTTCATTTGTTCTTCCACTTCCCATATTGCGTCTTCTTCTCGATTATGGTTTCGCCATACAATCTTAACCAAAGGAATCTTCTTGTCTATTAGCTCGCGTACTTGTTGATCCACGATTTAGATCGGCTAAACATAAGTCAAATTGGCCTTGATCGGTGGTCTGTCATGTGCGACAACATGCTCGAGATCGGAATGGTATTTATTCAATCTCGAGACATGAAATACATCATGCATTCTAGCTAAATCGGTTGGTAGCTCGAGGCAGTCAACTAATTGCCCAATCCTGTCTAGAATCTTGAAAGGTCCCACGTATCTAGACTAAGCTTTCCTCCTTTCTTCGAGTTGATTGGTCCTTTATGTGGGGATAACCAACGGATCACCTTATCTCTACTGTCGAATTCCAAATCCTTCCTTATCTGGTCCGCATAACTATTTTGTCGACTCTATGCAGTGCGGATTTGTTCTCGAATGAGACACTTTATCCATGGCATCGTCTACTAAATTTACTTTTGGTATTAGGTTTTGGCTCTGCTATGTCTTTGGTATCCAGCAATCATCAATATTCTAATGAATCGGTGAACGGCACCTTCTCCCATATAAAGTTTCATATAGATCCATTCCGATAGTCACCTGGTAACTGTTTTCGTATCAGCCAAAGGTAGATGGTGACTCCAACTCCCCTTAAAACCCAACACAGATGGCCGAAGCATATCTTCAAGGATTTGTATCGTTCTCTCGGAATGTCAGTCGGTCTGTATATGAGTTGCAGTACTGAAACTCAAAGTTGTCCCAATTTCCTGATGTAGACTCTTCTGAAACCTCGAGATAAATCTGGGATCACGATGATATAATGTCTATGGGTACTCCATGTAGCCTAATGATTTCCTGGGTATACGTCATTGTTAGCTTCTGTAAGTTGTCATTCTTCCTTACTGGCAAGAAATGAGATCTAAGTCTATCTACGACTACTAAGATTGTATTATATCCTCCACTAGTTATTGGAAAACTGTCACAAAGTCTATTATGATAATTCCCATTTCCATTCAGGAATCTCGATTGGTTGTAGCAATCCTAATGGTCTCTGGTGTTCAGCATTTACCCTTTGACAGGTCAAACACTTGGGTACAAATTCTGCCACTTGATTCTTCATATTCACCCACTAATAGTATTTTCTACATCTTGTTACCTCCATGGTGAATCGTATATCATGAGTAGTGATCTTCCATAAGTATTTTCTTCCTGAGTCTGTCATTGTTTGGAATGCATATTCAACCTTTGAATTTCAACATCTTGTGCATGTGCTTCTTGAATTTTCTTTCCTTAAGTTTGCACAGTTTCTCATCTTGTGCATGTGCTTCTCGAATTTTCTTAAGCAAGTCCGGCTTCGTTGTTAATTTAGTGCATAAAATAAGTGTCTTTACTTGCCTTATATTTCATTAGCTTATTTCCGTCGAGGCATCCCATTCATGAGTTTAGCCACACCCGTCTTCCTAATTAAGGCGTCAGCTATCACATTAGCCTTGCTAGGATGGTGTTAAAGGTGAAGTTAGAGTCTTCAAGAAATTCTGATGTCTGTCTTAAGTTCAACTCCTTCTGAGAGAACATATTTAAGGCTCTTGTGGTCGCTGAAAATTGTGAATGTAGATCCATATAGGTAATATCTCCATTTCTTCAAGAACATACAATTGCTGCGAGTTCAAGGCCGTGGGTTGTGTAATTCAACTCGGGGTTTTTAGCTTTTGTGATGCAGAAGCTACCACTTTGCCATTTTGCATCAGCACGGCTCCCAAACCTCCTTAGATGTGTCGTGTACACAACAAATCCTTCACTTTCTTCAGGAAGTGTTAGTACAGGTGCGAAGGTGAATTTTCTCTTGAGTTAATGGAAACTCGACTCAGAGTGACTATTTTCTGCGTCAGCCTTGTGAATGGTCCTGTAATTTTGGAAAAGTCTTTATTAGATTTATGGTAATGACCCGCAAGTCCAAGAAAGCTTCAGATCTTAGTGACAGTTTCTGGTCCCTTCCAATCCAAAACAATCTCCACCTTTGATAGATATACTGTGATACCATCTCCAGATATTACATGTCCTAAAAATGATAGTTATTTTAACCATAATTCTCACTTACTAAATCTGGCGTATAACTTATGTTCCTCATCATTTCTATCCTTAGGTGAGTTTTGTTATCTTGGTCCATCTTGGAATACCCGAGTATGTCGCCAATGAATATTACGACAAATTGATCTAGATAAGGTTGAAATATGCACTGCATTAAATTCATAGATGTTATCGGTGCATTAGTCAATCCAAAAGGCATTACAACAATCCATAATGACAATACCTAGTCTGAAATGCAGTCTTAGGTATGTTATAATCTTTTATCTCCAGTTGGTAATATCCTTGTTGAAGATCAAACTTAGTGTAACCGTTGCTCCTTGAAATTGGTTAAATAGATCGTCGATCCTGCGAAGTGGGTATTTATTCTTAACAGTAATGATGCTAAGTTCCTGGTAATCGATGCACAATCTTAGCATGCCATATTTCTTCTTTATGAATAGCACTGGTGTTGGGTTTTATGTATATCTAATACAATAAATTTGAGCAAAAACACAGCGGAATAATTATCGAAAAACCCAGATGAGGATCTTCATGCACTAATTTAATTGATTTATAATGAGTTCGTCGAATTACCTTAAACCAAAGGACAAATCTGAACCCGAACCAGGAGCTGTCGTCTTCATATTTCTGTGATCCACACATGAACAATTGGTACAAGCTAGATTGCTAGATCCTTACGAATAATATTGATAAATAGCAGAACAAATAATTCTTTGCTAAAAGGATTTGTACTATTGATCAAAATCAACTAAGGGAAGAAGACGGAGATGTTCGAACTAGGGTTTCTTCACAAGAAAGGAGCAGCCGATTTTGGTGAAAGGTGAGGGGTCGATTTTCTTCACTTATTTCTTATGACAACTCCTTGTCCAAGACCCTTTATTTATACTAAGTAAACCCTAGAGTCAAACTCTAGTATTTTCTTAGTTACCCCTCAACTTGTTAAATAATACAATATATATAATATCTTATACTATATATTATTTATTATTTACTCCTCTAATAAATATAATATTCAATATTATATTTACCATTCCCATTTGATGTAATTAAATAATATAGTATATAATATCCTATATTACACATTACTCATTATTTAATTTATTTAATAAATATAATATCCAATATTATATCTATTAATTATTCTTGTTTGTCTTTAATTGTCGTATGTGTGACCCAAAAGACTTATATTATGTTGGCAATTATTTAATACCTTATTAAATGATAAATCATAAGCAGTCTCTAGCAATACATTATGACTACCCAAATAAGATAAGTTTATAGTCCATTTAACCATTTAACATGTCAAATCTCTTTGTCACGCAATATCATATTTGAACTAAGTCATGGAAACTGTTATACTTATTGTGTTCAAATTATTTCTCGATCTTAAGTAAATTGATTGAATCAAATGACTCTTTGTAATATCCGGATTTATTAGTGAGTATTTCATCTGTATTTGAACCCTGTATTAATCGGAATTATGATATCGATAATTGAAGTATGATATTTCTCGTATTTGTACCCTTGTACATGAGTATGGCAACATGTAAATTTTTCCATGCAAATACGTGATAACGTACGCTAAGAATGTAGCTTAACGTACCTTATCGTCCAGAGTTAGCGTACGTCACGAATGAAGCGTAGCGTACGTTAGACAGTCAATAATTGAGCTGGGCGGCTGTCACATGCGCCAGCCGGACATGGGTCTGGATAAGATTCCCTCGGATGAACCTGGACACTTTTGAAGTCAACGATTGTGAACGTACGCTAAGGATTGTGTCTAGCGTACGCTAATGTGTGTTACTTACGTACGTAACCTGATGGTTTAACGTATGTAATCAAGGTCAGAATCAGGACAGTTAAATATCAGGATGATAACGTACGCTAAATTATGCTGGGTAGCGTACGCTAAGAGACTTACGTGCGTTATGCATGAAGCCTAACGTACGTTAAGGTCAGAAAATTATAAATAACACATCACCCCATTTTATTTCAACTCGTTTGTTTCACTTAGCCTTCATTATACTTCATGCCCAGAGAGATCCCAACCTCCTTAAACACATATAGACCATCTCTGCTTGATCATTGAAGTGAAGAAGCATCTTGGATTGGCACACAAGCAACCGGAGTTGAATTCTACCTATTGTCTCGGTGTGTTCTTCATCTTAAGGTATGTTATACTATCTCCAACCTTGGGATTCGTGTTCCTAGGGATATGATGATCATGCTAGCAAGATATTAAGTTCCAGAGATGAATTATTCGACCAACATCATGTTTAGGAAATTGAGATGATTATGCTTTAAGTACCTTGGTTAAGAACATCATAATTTGAATCTTGTTACGATGAACAAGTAAAGGAAGTGTTCTGAGATTGATTATTCGTATTGAATAGCACTGCCATATTGATCGTAGACTTGGAGTTGATATCACTTTTGTTAATTGGACTTAAGAAAGAATCACCGTAGGTTGTATCCTTTCTTATGAGTTGGAATTGTTAGTTCATCTTTGAAACAAAGTCTGAATGTAATGATGATAATGGAATCTAGCGCATCAACCTTAGATCACCGAACTTCGCATAAGAGTTGTAATCGAGATTGAATATGGTGTTGTGATGACATACGTATTCTTGAATTTCGAAGATGTTTTAATCCATAAGATCTTTCACAATTGTATGAGCATGATATGTAGTAGAGTAACGTACGTTAATCACTGAGGATTTCGTACGCTTCATCATAAATCAGAACAGTCGACTGTTCAGTGAGAGACTGTCGGATGCTTGTTTAACGTACGCTATGCTCTGAAGCTTACGTACGCTAATGAGCAAGGTTAACGTACGCACTTTTGGTACGTAACGTACGTTATATCATCAGGCGAGTCAAGTTGAGTGATCAGAGAGGGACTGTCGATACATGGTTAGCGTGCGCTAGATCATCGGACAGGTTTTTCCACCACGGGTTGGTCTGACGGGATCATCGTGGGTTCTAGGTAGTGAACGTTGGATCGTCGGAATTACCATGTGTATGTTGTGATATCATGTTGTGATTATCATTTGTGTATGTTATTTATGAGTTTCTCGTAGGAGGAGACTCGTTGGTAATTTGTCATTCATGTTCTTATAATTCTTCGTGAGATGTGGAATAATATGTTGTGGTACTTGTACTAGCATCGTTGTGCTAACCCCTTCGGGGGTGAACATTTATTTATGTTTAGGATCCAGGAGATCAGGGAAACAACCACTGGAGCCGCATGACGACGAGGGTGCAGAGTGATGTTCAGGCCGGGTTTATTTGTCTGTTGATTGTGTTGTTTTAATATGTACTCGAGTACGTCGTCGTTTGTGATGATTTGGATTTGGTGATGTATTAATATTTTTCCTTTGGATATTGTATTCTCAGTATTGGCCGGAACTGTTTGTATTTTATATCAGTTACTTTCATACGTTGGTATCTGTTATTGTCTTTTCGTATCTTTAGCCTTGTAAATTCTTATGTAAAGGATTTACGGCGCTGTAATATTCCTGAATATATCGTGGGTGTTACAGAATATGGTATCGGAGCCAAGATTATGGATATCTTGGTTGTTGGGTTAAAATAGGGGTCATATATGTCTTTTGAGGTAACCAGTCGTGAAAACATCACTATACTGCCTACGTCTTCGTGCGAACAGTGGTTGTAAGTTCCTAAACTCTATCTCGTCCTTTACCTGTTATACCTCTTTATACTTGAACATTTGAACGATATTGTTTCCTGCATATTGAGTATTTATGCTTACAGTATGTTGAGAGGTGGACGTGAACATGGTCGCGGTCGCGGACGCAGAAGAAGGAATGCTGAAAGAGAAGCTTCGCCTTCTAATCAGGCCAGCCACAGCTCAGGCGAGCCACAGAGATCTATTAATAATGAACCAGAACCTGCTGTGCCCGAAATCCTTCATCAGGTGGTGAACCAGATGACTTAGTTCGCCCAGGTCGTGGACCGAATGCAGGTGGCAGTAGGATTACAATAGGGAGATAGACAGCAAGGGATCCCGGACATTGGAAATCGAGGCGACCGATGGCTGCAAGAGGTGATGAAGATGCAACCCCCCAAATTCGACGGTATTTCTGAGACTCCCACATGGGATCATTGGTTGAAGGAATTGGAGAAAATTTTTGCCGGGATTAATTGCCCAGACGACCAGAGAGCCTCTACTGCTCACTACTTCCTGATAGGGGAAGCGTCTGAGTGGTGGGAAGCCATCCGGCCTGTAGATCATGATGCGAACTGAACAGAATTTAAATTGATGATGGAAGCTCAGTACTGCCCTCGTCCTGTGAGGGAAGCCAAAGTCCGGGAGTTTTTCTCCGCTCAGCCTTCAGATGTGCCAGTATCTCAGGAGATTAAGACGTTTAACCAGCAGCTAGCATTTGTTCGACATCTGGTCAGAACAGATGCAGAGATGATGATCCATTTTGATATGAGAATGAAACCAGAAATTCAGAGGTACATGTCCAATTTTGAATGTACCACTCTCCGTTAATACCAGGATAAAGCATTGGCTTATGAAATCAAGGAAGCAGCAATGGAGAAGTTTGCAGAATCCAAGAAGCAGAAAGTCTCCGGTAGTTTCACGGAGCACAAGAGTAGTGGGCCCCGCAAGGCCCAGTCATCCTTTCATTCTTTCAAGAAACCTCCGCATCCATCTAAGAGCGGAAAGAACTTTGGAGCAGCATCAGCCACGACGGATGTAACCAGGAAGTGCTTTAACTGTGCCCAGACGGGGCACTATCGACGAAATTGCCCCTACCTGCCGTGACTTGTTTTGATTGTGGTCGAGAGGGACATCGTTCGGTGTTCTGTGAAGAGGCTTCAAAGTCTTTTAGAGCCCATACATCACAGCCAGTTCAGAAGGAAGCCAGTATCCAACAGACGCAACAAAGTGTTCAGCTGCCTCAGAATTTTGGTCGCGGACGAGGGAGAGGACAGTGGGACCGAAAGGGGACATTGAGTGCCGGATCTGTTCCCCCACGTCTGTACGAGATGAGGAGAACAAAGGATCAGGATGCTGCTGTCGCATCAGGTACTGTTCAGAGACGGTTAGAGTTTTATTCGATACAGGAGCTACGTATTCATTTATATCCTTATCTTGTGTAAATCGTTTGAATATTTCTGGTTTTCATAATTGGGAGCCTTATGTTGTGGGTTTACCGAGTGGAGAGAGGATTGTGGGAAACTTAGAAACTAGAGATTTCCTTGTATCATTTGGACGCAGAGAGTGGCTCTCAAATCTGATTGTGATAGAGATGCAAGGAGACGAAATGATACTCGGAGATGATTGGCTTAATCGATATGGAGCTGTTGTAAACTAACAAAAGAGGAATATCTCAGTGATAGCTGACGATGGTTCCAAAATACTGTTTGAAGGATGGAAACCAGAAAGCTCAGGAAAGATGATCAAGGCGATGAAAGCTGTCAAATTGTTGAAACAGGGCTGTACCGGATACTGGTGCTACGCAATGAAGAAAGAAGACAGAAAAGTACAACTCTCATCCATTCCTATTGTGAACGAATTTCCAGATGTGTTTCCTAACGAATTGCCTAGACTACCTCCACGACGGGATGTAGAATTCACCATCGAGCTGGAACCAGGAGCTACACCAATTTCTAAGGCGCCATATCGTATGGCACCTACGGAGATGTATGAATTGAAGAAGCAATTGGAAGATTTGCTGGACAAAGGCTATATCGAGCTAAGCGTTTCGCCCTGGGGTGCACCAGTTCTTTTTGTTCGGAAGAAGGATGAATCACTTCGACGGTGTATTGACTATCGAGAGCTGAACAAGATGACAATTAAGTACAAATATCCATTGCCACGGGTTGATGATTTGTTTGACTAGTTACAAGGAGCAACCGTGTTTTCTAAGATCGATCTGAGGTCGGGATATCATCAGTTGAGGATTAAGGAATCTGATTTTCTGAAGTCAGCATTCAGAACTCGTTACAGACATTATGAGTTTGTAGTGATGTCGTTTGGTCTCACTAATGCACCTGCCATGTTTATGCAATTGATGAACCGAGTGTTCATAGAGTATTTGTACAAGTTTGTGGTTGTGTTCATTGATGACATCCTGGTATATTCTAAGAGCCCAGAAGAGCATGCACAACATTTGCGGATTGTTCTAGACCTTCTGAGGAACGAGCAATTGTACGCTAAGCTTTCTAAGTGTGAATTCTGGCTGAAGGAAGTAATGTTCCTCAGCTATGTAGTATCAGCAGAAGGAGTCCGAGTAGATCCCCGTAAAATCGAAGCAGTTATGGATTGGAAGCCTCCTAAGAACGTAAAAGAAGTCCGGAGTTTCTTAGGACTCGCTGGGTATTATCGTCGATTCGTGGAAGGGTTTTCCAAAATTACCCGCCCACTTACTCGACTACTGCAGAAAACTCAAAAATTTGAGTGGAATGAGATGTGCCAAAATAGCTTTGATGAATTGAAGAAGAGATTGACGACGGCACCGATTTTAGCACTCCCACAGGGAACTGGAGGATTCATAGTTTACAGTGATGCTTCAAACCAAGGACTCGGATGTGTATTGATGCAGAATGAGAAGGTGATTGCTTATGCATCACGACAGCTGAAACCTTATGAAATAAATTACCCAACGCATGATTTAGAACTAGTAGAAGTAGTTTTTGCTTTGAAAATCTGGAGACATTATCTGTACGGGACTCACTGTCAAATATTTACAGATCACAAGAGTCTCAAATACATCTTCATTCGGAAAGAGTTGAACATGCGGCAAAGGAGATGGCTGGAACTGATTAAGGACTATGACTTGGAGATTCTTTATCATCCAGGCAAAGCAAATGTAGTAGCCGATGCACTTAGCCGCAAGCCTTTTTCAATTCAGATGCTGGAGACTCTGATCTCCCAGCTCAGCATTCAACGAGAAATGATTCGCGAAGGAATTGAAGTATGGTTGCAAAGAGTCCAAGGACAACTGTGTGTGATGGAATTAACTTCATCGTTAACCGAAGAAATCAAATCTAAGCAAGTAGATGATCCTCTAATGATTCGGTTACATGATGAAGTGATCAAGGGAAAGTCCCCAGGATTTATACTTCATGATGATGGAGTATTGAGATTCCAGAGCCGACTTTGTGTTCCCGATGTCGATGTTTTGAAACAAACAATTATGAAGGAAGCTCATAGTACGCCCTATTCTATCCACCCGGGCACCAGTAATATGTATAAGGACCTGAAGCATAACTTCTGGTGGGGAAACATGAAGAAATATGTAGAGGATTATGTATCGAAATGTTTGACTTGTCAGCAGGCTAAGATCGAGCATCAACGACCTGCCGGAATGCTGAAGCCGCTCCCGATTCCTGAATGGAAGTGGGAGGACCTATCGATGGACTTCATCACTAATATGCCGAGAACCAAGACAGGAATGAACATGATTTTGGTGATAGTTGACCGTCTAACCAAATCAGCTCATTTTCTAGGCATGAAGGACACGTGGGGACCAGAGAAGTTGGCACGAGTATTTATTTCAGAGATAGTCTGATTGCATGGTACGCCGAAGACCATTATTTCTGACGGTCGTTTTGTGTCTCATTTTTGGAAAGCAGTTCATAAGGCCTTGGGGACCGAATTAAACTTCAGCACAACTTATCATCCGCAGACAGACGGACAATCCGAGAGGACTATTCAAATGGTGGAAGATATGTTGAGGGCTTGTGCCTTAGATTGGTCAACTGATTGGGAAGTTCATCTGCCGTTGATTGAATTCACCTACAACAATAGTTGGCATGCTTTCATTAAGATGGCACCGTTTGAGGCATTATATGGGATGAGATGTAAATCGCCCCTATGTTGGGACGATTCATCAGACTTGATCGGGACGGAACCGGAATTGATCGTGCAGACACGAGAGAAGATAGCCTTGATTCGCGAAAGTTTGTTGACCGCCCAGAGTCGACAGAAATCTTACACAGACGTACGCCGTCGTCCATTGGAGTTCAGTACTAGAGATCACATACTTTTAAAAGTTTCTCCTACTCGGGGAATCTTTTGTTTCGGAAGAAAGGGGAAGTTGAGTCTGAGATACATCGGACCGTTCGAGATTCTTGAGAGAGTTGGAGAGTTAGCATACAGATTGGCATTACCACCGTCATTGATCCATGTTCATAACGTGTTACACGTATCCCAGTTACGGAGCTATATACCAGATCCTTGTCATGTCATTGATTTCGGTTAGATCGAAGTCGCTCAGGATGGCACGTTTGAAGAAAGACCAATCAGGATACTCGAGAGTCGAGTTAAGCAACTGAGGAACAAACCGATCGCTTTGGTTAAGGTTCAGTGGTCACATCACGGAGTGGAAGAAGCCACTTGGGAAACGGAAGATATCATGAGGTCCAGATATCCAGAGTTATTTTCGTCTTGAGTTTCGGGACGAAACTCCTTTTTAGTAGGAGAGTATGTAATATCCGGATTTATTAGTGAGTATTTCATCTGTATTTGAACCCTGTATTAATCGGAATTGTGATATCAATAATTGAAGTATGATATTTCTCGTATTTGTATCCTTGTACGTAAGTATGGCAACATGTAAATTTTCCCATGCAAATACGTGATAACGTACGCTAAGAATGTAGCTTAACGTACATTATCGTCCAGAGTTAGCATACGCTACGAATGAAGCATAGCGTACGTTAGACAGTCAATAATTGAGCTAGGCGGCTGTCACATGCGCCAGCCGGACATGGGTCCGGATAAGATTCCCTATGATGAACCAGGACACTTTTGAAGTCAACGATTGTTAACGTATGCCAAGGATTGCGTCTAGCGTACGCTAATGTGTGTTATTTACGTACGTAACCTGATGGTTTAACGTACGTAGTCAAGGTCAGAATCAGGGCAGTTAAATATCAGGACGATAACGTACGCTAAATTATGCTGGGTAGCATACGCTAAGAGACTTACGTACGTTATGCATGAAGGCTAACGTACGTTAAGGTCAGAAAATTATAAATAAGACATCACCCCATTTCATTTCAACTCGTTTGTTTCACTTAGCCTTCATTATACTTCGTGCCCAGAGAGATCCCAACCTCCTTAAACACATATAGACCATCTCTGCTTGATCATTGAAGTGGAGAAGCATCTTGGATTGGCACACAAGCAACCGGAGTTGAATTCTACCTATTGTCTCGGTGTGTTCTTCATCTTAAGGTATGTTATACTATCTCCAACCTTGGATTCGTGTTCTTAAGGATATGATGATCATGCTAGCAAGATATTAAGTTCCAGAGATGAATTATTCGACCAACATCATGTTTAGGAAATTGAGATGATTGTGCTTTAAGTACCTTGGTTAAGAACATCATAATTTGAATCTTGTTACGATGAACAAGTAAAGGAAGTGTTCTGAGATTGATTATCCGTATTGAATAGCGCTGCCATATTGATCGTAGACTTGGAGTTGATATCACTTTTGTTAATCGGACTTAAGAAAGAATCATCGTAGGTTGTATCTTTTCTTATGAGTTGGAATTGTTAGTTCATCTTTGAAACAAAGTCTGAATGTAATGATGATAATGGAATCTAGCGCATCAACCTTAGATCACCGAACTTCGCATAAGAGTTGTGATCGAGATTGAATATGGTGTTGTGATGATATACGTATTCTTTAATTTCGAAGATGTTTTAATCCGTAAGATATTTCACAATTGTATGAGCATGATATGTAGTAGAGTAATGTACGTTAATCATTGAGGATTTCGTACGCTTCATCATAAATCAGAATAGTCGACTGTTCAGTGAGAGACTGTCGGATGCTTGTTTAACGTACGCTATGCTCTGAAGCTTACGTACGCTAACGGGCAAGGTTAACGTATGCTACTTTTAGTACATAACATACGTTATATCATCAGGTGAGTCAAGTCGACTGATCACAGAGGGACTATAGATACATGGTTAGCGTACGCTAGACCTTGTGGCTTACGTACGCTAACGAGTTGGCTTAACGTACGCTACCAAGGGTACGTAACGTACGTTAAGGAGGTCATACAGGTTATGTTTTATGAACATCCGACCGTAATTTGGATTGTTAGGTGTTCGTACGACTTGAGATGAATTCTATATTATTTCCTTTGTTAAGGTTCGAGCTTAGCAACGTGATTGATCGAAGGGAGCGAACTTCAAGCGTTTTGATATTCGTGGGAGTATTATTCTTGTCATCGAATCGAGGCAAGTACTTTAATTGTTCTATGTATTGATGTTATACATATTGTTGTGCATATGTGTCGTTGTTGTATGTCCACCTCGTGTTGGTCCGTTGGGATCATCGGGGGATCTATGCTAGCCTGCGCTGGATCATCGGACGAGTTTTTCCACCACGGGTTGGTCTGACGGGATCATCGTGGGTTCTCGGCAGTGAACGCTGGATCGTCGGAATTACCATGTGTATGGTGTGATATCATGTTGTGATTATCATTTATGTATGTTATTTATGAGTTTCTCGTAGGAGGAGACTCGTTGGTAATTTGTCATTCATGTTGTTATTATTCTTCGTGAGATGTGGAATAATATGTTGTGGTACTTGTACTAGCATCATTGTGCTAACCCCTTCAGGGGTGAACATTTGTTTATGTTCAGGATTCAGGAGAGCAGGGAAACAACCACTGGAGCTGCATGACGACGAAGGTGCAGAGTGATGTTCCGGCCGGGTTTATTTGTCTGTTGATTATGTTGTTTTAATAAGTACTCGAGTATGTCGTCGTTTGTGATGATTTGGATTTGGTGATGTATTAATATTTTCCCTTTGGATATTGTATTCTCAGTATTGGCCATAACTGTTTGTATTTTATATCAGTTACTTTCATACGTTGGTATCTGTTATTGTCTTTTCGTTTCTTTAGCCTTGTAAATTCTTATGTAAAGGATTTACGGCACTGTAATATTCCTTAATATATCGGGAGTGTTACACTCTTCACTTGAGCATGGCCATACATTTCCTTTAGTCCGAATTATCGATGGGCCCAACAAATATCTCTCTTCCTAAGCAGAGGGACAAATCTCCATCTTGATGATTCATTAACTTCTACATGACTCCCACTAATCCTGATTGCTAACCTTTATGATCACCATGTTTCAGATGACATTAGATTACATCAAGGCATAGTAGTTATCATGTTGGAGTCTATGATAATCTTAGGTTCAAGGGTTTATTGACATACTATTATATTGAAATTCACATATGACATTTCCATGCAGTGATCTCAATATGGGTCTGTCCAGTATTGTGTTCTCCAACCAATATCCATAAGTTTGATCTGTACCATATGCATAATCATCCGATGATTATCAATCAAACTTATACTAGCTTTTTAATCACTTGAGTCTCCACTCGGGATATTCATTAACAATTGGAATCGGCGACATCTCAACTTTACCATCTTCTGCCTTCAAAGTGTAGCATCAGTAGCCTACGCAACCTTGGTTCATGAATTTCATCGCCTTGAAGGAGTTAATCACACTTCCCGATCTAACTGGTTTATAACCCACAAGAGTGTGTTCTGTGCCATCCTCAGCTACTATCGAGATAGTACGAGCCCGATAGTCCATGATAACACCGTGACGATCCAGTCAATCATCCCCGAGGATCAAATCCTTGCCTTTTAAGTCTACAACAATGAGGTTCGAGTTCCAATCCTGATTCCCGATCCTCACTGGGCAGTCTTTGACTTCTCGGTTCCCAACCATAAGATCCCCACTAAGCATACCCACTCTAAACGGCTCACATTTGAATAAACAGTCAATACCAATATGATGCATACAATCTCATGCAATAAAAGAATGACTAGCACCCGAATCAAATAGCACCAAAACTGGATGAGAAAGGATCTGAGTGGTACCTGATGTCAGTGGAGCATCTGTCTCCTCTGTGCATCTCATCTGGTATATATGGGGATGTACTGATCCCGAACTCGACACTGCCTGATGGTCCGTCTAACCCTAACATCTACCACAACCTGAAATATGAGGACTCTGTGAAACTGAAGCCTTCTGACCGACACTAGGTTCTCCCTGCGCTGTAGTTACCATCAAAGTCCTGATTGTTCTGGCAACTGCCTCTCAATGAGTCGCACGATGACCATTCCGCCCGCACGAGTAAGAAGTAACTAGTGGAAATAGGCAATCCTTCACCAAATGCTCACTCTGACTGTAGTTAAAACACACTCTATTACTAGGAATAGAGGACTGAACCGAATAGTTACCATGGGAGCCTCCAGCTTGATGAAACGATCTTCTCCCTGATGCTGGAGCATATTGCGACTTAGAAAGTCTACCACCCTTACCCGCTGAGAAGTTGTAAGGCGCACCAATGCTATTTGTTAAAAAAGAAATATAGGTCGCTTCATTTATGTATCGACTACCGAGAATTAAACAAGCTAACTATAAAAAATAAGTACCCTTTGCCCTGGATTGATGACTTGTTTGATCAGCTTCAGGGAGTGACAATCTTCTCCAATATCGATTTACAGTCGAGCTATCATCAGTTGACGATTTGGGATAGAGATATACCGAAATCTACCTTTTGGACAAGATACGACCATTACGAATTTGTGGTTTCATCCGGGGTCTAGCAAGATGTATAAGGACTTGAAACAATATTACTGTTGGGGTAATATGAAGCGAAAAGTTGTGGACTTTATTTCTCGATGTTTAACCTGTCAATAGATTAATATTGAGCATCAGTGACCGGCGGGTATGCTGAAGCTTCTCCCTATTACAGAGTTGAAATGAGAGGTTATATAGATGCCGATTTGGGTGAGAATAAGGATATAATTTGGGTGATTGTGGATCGTATGACCAAATCAGCATACTTCTGGGAGATTAAGGATACGTGGGGATTGATAGGTTGGTCCAATTGTTTATTTGGGAGATCCCGAGATTGCACGGTACTACCAAGAGTATTGTATCAGATAATGACGAACAGTTTGTATCATATTTTTGAAAAGCTACTCATCGTGTGATACGCAGTTGAACTCCAATACGGTATTCCATTCTCAGACCGAAGGTCAATAGGAGAGGACTATCGAGACTCTGAAAGATGATTAGGAAGCCCAACTGCCTTTAGTGGAGTTTACCTATAATAGCATATGACATGCTTCGATCAAGATGGCACCTTACAAGATATTATGGCCGTCATTATAGGTCTCATTTATGTCGGGACTGTTAGGATTCGGGGCCTAACAATGAAGGTGCAGCGGAATAAACTTAATGATCTAATCAATAAACTGAACCCTTAAACAAAATCGATCGATCATGCATTGCATATACGAATAAAATAATTCAAAGTATGAATTTAGTAATCATAACCTTGACGACCCTTGATTAGAAGTTGATGATGGACATGTTCCAAATTTTCAAAGCTTTTTGGAATTCCCGAGCACCAAAAATACTGTGCCACTGCGTATCATATGTCGGAAGATGACGGGAAAAAATTACAACCACTACCACTTGACCTCCAAGGCCGACTACTATTAAGTAGTAATGATAGGATATATTTTTCTTCTGTCTTTCTTACTCTCCAAGAGAAGATTTGAAGACAAAAGTTTATCTCAAAATTTTAATTCAAAGAGAACTTCTTTCATTCTCTTTCCTTTTATTTTCTATCTTTCTTTCCCTTTCTCTTTCTTTGTTTTGGCCACAACTTCACCTCACTTATGCTTGGTGTTGAAAGCTTTCATTATATAAAACAGTAATGAATTCTATATTTATTATTCAACCTCATCACATGAGTAGAATCATAGAGATAATCTTACACATGGGGTGGAAGACTATTAAAATAATTCATTATGGACTTATGGAAGGGGATGGATGGCCAAATGAGAAAAAGGAGGGTTGGTTTGATTCGGTCCGCGAAACGGACCGTCGTATATCTAGTCCAATAGATAAATATTAGTATGTTTCAATATTAATAAAATTAATAAATCTAATCAATTAATTATATTAAATATAAATTCTCTGAGAAATAGTATGAATTAAATTAATTACCAAGTAATTTATTTAATTCACTAAACCGATTTTATTTATCCAATAAATTAAAACATCATTTCTCCAATAAATTTAAATTAGACATTTAATGTCCAATATTTATCAAAGGGGAATACCCTATATTTAATCCGTCATCTATCATGTGCCCCGACTCCATAGGTTCGTCTCAGTTGGCAATGGGGAACCTAAGAGTGTGACTAACAGTTAGCCAGTCCCATGGCTCACACTCTAACCAAACTGAAAACCATTGATAGGGATCATTCCGAAAACCTTTAGTTATGAATATCGTATACGTATAGACCCTTCAATCATATGTCCCAATAAAGTATTAGGGTCACGATAATGCCAAACCCTATTTTTACTTGACGCTATGCATATGTTAGTGCAAATCAAGATCATTGAGCTCTCGCATATCAAATACAAATAGCTCTAAATGTTGGCCAAAGACTTATGATCTTTCTTCCAATAAACGCATAAGACATTTTCCTATTTACTTACAGGAGAAAGAATACTGTCTTGGAATTCAGTAGAGACTGTTACTTGCCTATCAAGTGACACTTCAAGGTTGACCCCACCAATCGGTGATTAGATTGAACTACTCTAGTGACTAACTTAATGTCACAAGCATATCTCCTACTAGACCCTCAAGTCAAAGGTTGACGTATACCTATCACAACCTTTCAATTCAGTCATTGATTATCCCAGAGTGAAATCCATGTGAAGGAATCGAGATAAGTCGAGTTCGAATATACTAATCTCATTAGCATATCTACTATGTGTGCTCCCACTAATCCCTTAGTGAAGACATGCAATCTACATGTCAAAGTACATGTTATACAAGTCTTGTCTAAACTTAATACCCAGTTAAGTTTTATCAACTTTTGAACCGTTTAAGCATTTCAGCCCTAAACACTTCAAGTGACTATCTCCTTATCTCATAAGAAGTGGAATTTTCGCTCTCAAATGCAAGGAATATTATTATATATAATAAATCATGATGCCAATGATATATAATAATATAGAAATAATAATTGCTTTATATGAGTAATGGTCATAATAACAATACAGTGCTCTCACTCTCTCATCATCTGAGTGGCATTCGAGGGTATATTCCTAACAATCTCCCACTTGCACTCAAGGCCAACACTATGGTATCTAATACTCATACTCTCCAGATGTCATTCAAACAAAATCTGAGATAGTGGCTTGGTCAACGAACCACTTGTTAGGAATATGCCCTCGAATGCCACACAGAGGATATATGAGAGAGGGCATTGTACTTGTTATTATGTAAACTATTATCAGAAAGCAATTGTGTGTTTCTTTATTTACTGAGAGTCACTAGCATTCCTAACTTATAAATATATATATAGAAACTACTCCATGTATTTGGGAGAAAACTTTCCACTCCTTATTAGATAAGGGGATAGGGACTGGAAAAGTTTATGGCTCAAACACTTAATCGTTCGCAAGTCGATGAAACTTGACTGGGTGTTAAGTTTATGTGAAGACTTGTATGACGCGTTCTTTGACTTGGGAAGTGCCTGTCGTCACTAATGATTAGTGGGAGCACACGTTGTAGGTATGCTAATGGGATTATTATACTCGGACCGACTCACCCTCGATTCGTCAGACGGATTTCACTCTGGGACAGTTAGTGACATAATCGAAAGGTTGTGATAGGTATTCGTGAACCTTATACTTTAGGATTTAGTGGGGATGTACTTGTGATGTTAAGATTTTCACTAGAGTAGTTTAACCCAGAATACCGAGAGGTGGGGGTCAACCTCAACGTGCGTCTTGATGGATAAGTAGCAGGTTCAACTAAATACCAAAATAGGATTCTTTCTCCTATAAGTGAACAGGTATATGTTATATATGGTTATTGGCAAAGGAGATCATAAGTCTTTGGCCAAAGCATTTGAGCTAGTTGTATTGGATACATGAGAGCTTAGTGATCTCGATTTGCATTAACTCATATATATCGTCAAGTACAGATAGGGTTTGACTGATCATGACCCTATATCTTGATCGGGAAATTCGAAAGAAGGGTTTATATGTTTACTGGTATTCACGACAGAATGGTTCTTGAATGATCCCTATCATTCGTTCTCAGTAAGGTTACAATATAGGCTGCGGGACTGGCTAGGTGGTTCTATTACTCTTTGGTTCCTCCCATTGCTTACTGAGATGGACCTACCGAGTCACACATTAGGGAGACGACGGAATAATTTGAATTGCATCTCTTATTGTGAAATTTAGACATTGGATGTCTTATTTAATATATTAGATAAACTAAATCGGTCGGGTGAATTAAATAAATTGCTGGGTTATTAATTTAATTCATGCATTATTATTTCTTGGAGAAATAATATCTTGATATAACTAATTAATTAGATTAATCAATTATATTAATTTCAAATGAAACGAACCAAGATGTATTAGACGGACTGGATACACGATGGTCTGTTTCATGGACTGAAACGAACCAAACCTTCTCTATTATTATGTGGGCCACCCCGCACCTTGTGTCATCTTTGGAAGATGACTTTCTCCCCATGGTTGCATGTGTTGAGGTAGCTTCCTAACACTTGGGGACAAAAGGGTGATAAGAGTGATCTTATCTTGATTTCCCCTTAAGGTGTGTCTTTGGAATGATGTGTGGATTTTATTATAAAACAAAGTTCTCCCTTCACCATTCATTACACAAAAACAGCCAACACCAAGAGTAGAGAGAGAGAGATAGAGAGAGAGAGAGAGAGAGAGAGAGAGAGTTCATCTTGATGTTATTCTTACACTCTTAGAGATAAAGAAAAATCAAGAACAAAAATTCATATCACTTAGAGTGATCATAATCTAGAGAGCATTTTCCTACTACTTATTTCTAGCTGTATCCGTGGAGGATAATTGGGTAGTTGTTGTTCCGATCATCTCCCGACGCGTGGCAAGTAGAGACGTGGTGCTTTCGGCATTTGGATCACCGAGAACTCATCAAAATGGATTTGCAGTCACCGGGATCAACCTCAACATTCAAGCAAAGGACTTCAAGGGTATGGTTTCATATCTTTATTCTTGTCCTTTTTTTATTCGTATATACGTTGCATGATCGGTCTTCTTTAGGGGTTCTGTATTATTTCAATTTTTCTTCCGCTGCGCCTTCGATTTAGGCATCGAATCCCAACAGTGGTATCAGAGCAGGTCTTGCGATAGTATATACGATATTTAGTATTTGGAGCTTGTTGGGGTGTTCTTATGATTTGGAATCATAATCGTTTTAATCGTTGATTTTCAATTGTTCATCTACAATTAATTTTTCATGATTTTATGTTACAATATAAATCTATTTTTCTTTTGAGAAACTGATTTAAATGTGTAATATAAAGAGTAGAAAAATATTATTTTTTTAATCGGAGCGCAAAACGAGCCGAAAATGTGAACGGACGTGGCAACTTGGAGTTGGTCGGGCGCTGCCGTGCGGTCCCATTATGTGGATTACGATCCGCCACTGCTGGGCAGTGTGCTGGGCAGCTCCCGGCTTGGCCGGGCCGTGTGTTTTTCGACTCTGTTTTGAAAATTTTATTCGGTAACTAATTCCCACAAATTAAGTTGGATTTAATTTGACTAAGATATAATTATGGTAATTTCATTCTTATAGGAATTAATTTAATGAAATATTTTCTCATCCAGAACAAGTTAAAATTAACGGTTGTTTGAATTAAATGCACTAATTCTTATGTTGGATTAATTAATATTGATTGGATCAATACATACATTAATTAATTATGCCATTTATCTTAATGCGATTGTTGCATTATTATTTGAATGGTGATGTAGTTTGTGGACCTAGTTTTTGAATCGTTTTTTGATTGGGTTGTACATGCCGTTTTTTGAGCCTGTTTATTTTACTAGAATTATTTGTATCTAGGATGCAATTTTTCAATGTAAAATTTATATGTAATGACGAAGACCGGAGGAAGATCCATTCGAGAGGACGGAGATTCAAGACTCAAGACATGTAATTAGATTACGATGTTTTTTGTTCTAGGAACGGTCCATGAACTACATGTTGGTAGCAACTAGGTTGTGTACGTTTATTCATATTGTATGAATATCGACAAACGCACTTAAATGAATTAATGTGTAAAGTGTAACATTAATCACAAAAATTCTCCCACGACAAAAGGTTTCAAGGTTTTCCTTCCCTCCATCGAGCTCTCGGAAAATTGAAATTCAAACCGGATGTGCTATACTTCTGATTTATCGGAGTAGCCGATCGGGGAGGGTCGATAAATTCTGAGAGTGCATTGGATGCCTTCGGTTAGAACAAATTTTATCCCTAGAAACTTGTTCGGTTGCCGGATAAGATTCAATTGTGAAACTGATTGGCGTCGATGGTATAAACTTAACTTGTTCACGAACTATGAAACCATATAGGTTGAGGGGAGTGAACAAAGGGAAAAAGAAGATTGAATCATACATTAGATGGGTTGGTGTTGGACACCACTTTATGAAAATTAATAGACCAGAAACCTATTCGGTTGCCCTCTATTAAAATTTATAAAGCACTCGATCAACACTATGAAGTAAAGCAAACTAATACTTTCGGATTTCACAAGGGAGTATGTTGTTCTCGTAAAAGTAGTGGGAGCTGTGTTAAATGAATAGAAAAGTCCTTAATTCTAAACTTAGATCATAATTAAACGAGTCACTAATCAATCTGTCTTACTTAATGCAGACAAACTAAATAGCAACTCTCATAATGACAATGAACCCACTCACAATTCTACTCGAGAAGAACAACCTAACCGGACCAAACTTTGTGGACTGGCTCCGCAATCTAATGATTGTCATCAGTATGGAGGTGCTGGGATACGTCTTGGAGATGGACATTCCTACGGCTCTAGTGCGGACCAGAGCTAGTAAGGAGGAAGTTGAAAACCACGAAAAGTGGGTTAAGGATGACATTAGAGTCTGTGGCTATATGATGGCCTCTATGTCAAATGAGCTTTAGAGTGCTCATGAGAAAATGACTTCTGCTAGGCAGATCTTATCTCACTTAACCGAGATTTATGGTGAGCATAGTCGAATTTCTAGGTATGAGATATCTAAGCAACTTTTCGGTGCAAGGATGAAGGAAGGTGAGAAACTTTGGGACCATATCCTCAAAATGATCTCTATGATCGAGAGACTGGAAGCTCTTGATTTTAGGATGCCTGTTTCTCTCCAAACTCACCTTATCATACAATCTCTTCCTGATTCCTTCTCTTAGTTTGTTATGAACTTCAACTGAAATGAAATTGCTTGCAATTTAGCTGGGTTGATGAACAAACTTGTAACCACTCAGTCTCAGATGAAGACTCCGCAGGTAAAGGAAACTGCCTTTGTGATTTCTTCTGGATCTCGAAAGAAAAAGACCAAGAAGCAGATGGGCACACAAGGTAAGGATTTTAAAGGTAAGGGCAAGGCCCCAATGCTTCCTAAGAGCAAGAAGGACACATGTCTCAAATGCGGTGAGCTGGGTCACTGGGCAAGAGACTGTCCGATCCTTCATGGGACTTCAGGTATGGAACTTTTAGTTTTGGAAACAAATTATTCTGCTATTGCATTTTCTACTTCTTGTGTTGAGAAATTTTGGTACCTTCGCCGTTTGAAATTTACGCGAAGTATAATTGAGTTATTAAACTCTTTTGCATCGCGAAAGCATATTTAAATTTGAGGAAAGTAAACGACACAAGATTTATAGAGGTTCGGCCAAACGTGCCTACGTTCACTCTTCGTATCTCTTTATTTAGGCTTAAGATCAACCTCTGCGCCTTGTCTTCTATCGGTCTGAGGGATACCGTTACAATCTCGTCTTTTATCGGTCCGGAATAAACTATTACACTCTTGTCTTTATGTCGGTCCACGATAAATCGTTTTTCTTTTCTATTGGACAAGGAAGCAACCTATCTAGCTTTCGATGGGTACTAGACAAACCTCACTTGGATTTAGATATGATTCTAATAATTCCGGATAAACGATCCTAATAACACCGAATCAATCTACAATCCGTATCTTTTCTCTCGTGTATGGTTTTTGTGTATGAACACTCAAACAATCAATTAAGCACAATTACAACAACAATAATGAATATAGTGATATCTGATCAATATGTGATTTGCTTGTAGTTGTTGTATTGAATGATACCAAATTACTTGGTATTTATAGGCTCAAAGGCTCAACTAGCCGTTACTGTCTGCCTTCATTAGCGTACACTATTTCTCTTCTTTAGCGTGCGCTAAAACTTCTTACGTACGTTAATCTACATGGTTACGTACGTTAACTGCTCTTATCTTCAGTCCAGTAGCTTCTGCCTCTTTCATTAGCATGCGCTAACTTTCACTCTAAGCGTGCGCTATCTAGTCTTCTTTTACAACGGTCCGAATACTGAAAGTCTTCTTTCCAACGTTCATAATTCAAACTTAGTGTGTGCTAAGTATTCCTCATAGCGTGCACTATCTGTTCGTCACTGCATGCGTCACAAATGACCGTATGATCTCCTTGTTGAAATCTTTTACAACATATATATTCCTTCATTAGCGTGCATTAGCCTTCATCTGTAGCGTGCGCTAACTCAGTCATTTAACGTGCGTTGTTTCCACTGTGTTGCGTACGTTATCCATCAGGTGACACTTCAGGTGAGACATCAGATGACCTTCTAAGCGTGCGTTTATCTTTCTATGTAGCTTGCGCTAAGTCATCAGGTGACTTTTCTGGTCTGTTTAGAATGTCTTCGACTCCTTCATTGTTTTGGCTTCATCTTATTGATTCCTTTGTTGTTTTGGATTGAACGACAATTCATCATCAAAACCAAATTATGATTATATGGAATATAATACTCCAATATCTTGGATACTGGATTCAGGTGCTAGTTCTCACATTTGTACCATGAATCAGGATCTTGAACAAAGTAGGAAGCTTGGAGCTGGGGAAGTGATGATTACTATCGGAAGTGGGCATAGTGTCGCAACAACTGATATAGGATAATTTCTTTTGGATTTGGAACCCGGCTTTATTTTAACGTTGGATGATGTATTTGTTTTTCCCAAGGGGCATAAAAATATTGTATCCATTCCGGTCATGGATCATAAAGGCTTTTCATTTTCCATTGGTGACGGTACTTACAAAATTTATTTAGGCACTGCTACATTGTTAAATGGACCGTATCATCTGAACCTAAGTAACAAGGTCGTTGTGAACGATATGACTAGGAAGCATGGTAGGGATGAAACTAATCAAGTTTTGAAATGGCATCTTAGAATTGGTCATGTTGGTCAGACTAAAGTTTATAAAATGGAAAAGGATGGACTTATGGGTCCATTGGGATCAGATTCTTTTCCAACTTTTGAATCTTGCATTAAAGGCAAAATGACTAAGTCTCCCTTCACAGGGACTTTTGAAAGAGCCGCTGATAAACTTGGATTAGTCCATACCAATGTATGTGGTGCTTTCGAAGCAGCACATGATGGATATCAATATTGCATTACGTTTACAGATGATCATACTAGGTATGGTTATATATACTTAATGAAACATAAATTCGAGGCCTTTGAGAAATTCCAGGAATTTAAGGCCCTAGTCGAAAAACAAACTGGTAATCATCTCAAAGCACTTCGGTCGGACCGGGTGGCGAGTATATGAGTACAAAGTTTGATGAGTTCCTACAGGAGCATGTAATAGTATCACAACTCACACCTCCAAGAACTCCTCAGTTAAATGGTGTGTCGAAAATAAGGAACCGAACCTTGTTGGACATGGTTAGTTCCATGCTTAGCTACACCGACTTACCGATTTACCTATGGGGGTATGTGCTCCTTACTGCTGCTTATATCTTAAACAGATGTCCTTCCAAGTCCGTTCCTAAGACTCCACATGAGATGTGGGAGGGTAGGAAAGCAAGTCTTAATCATATTAGGATTTAGGAATGTCCCGCCTATGTCAAGAAGACTGGGGTGGAAAAGTTGGAAGCAAGATCCATCAAGGGACGTTTCATTGGAGTGCCATCTGGTACGATGGGTTATCCAGTCTACATGCCCGAAGATCGAAAGATGATCGTTGCTTTACAAGCACACTTCCTGGAAGATGAGTTCATTCAGGAAGGTGGAGCAGGTAGAAGTATCTCTTTGGAAGAATACAATGGAACTCTTCAGGAGGCACCTGTAGAACAAGTTGGAACTAAACCTTCTGAAACACAAGTACAACCACATCGTAGGTCTTGTAAGGTGTCTCAATTACCTCAGAGGTATGGCTTTGTGCACTTGGAGGAACTAGGTCTCCATGAGGTTCTAGGTGATAGCCAATAGACAGACCCCACGACCTATGACCATGCAATGGTGGATCTAGACTCTGCAAAATGGCGAGAAGCTATGGAATCTGAGATAGACTCTATGCATACTAATTAGGTGTGGACTCTAGTAGGCCGCCCCAAGGAACAAGTGGATCTACAAGAGAAAGACTGATGGGGATGGCAAGGTTGACACCTATAAGGCCAGACTTGTGGCAAAGGGTTTTACCCAAAAAGAAGGGATCGATTACCACGATACCTTCTCGCCCGTAGCTATGATCAAGTCTATTCGAATGATGCTTGCTATAGACACCTACCACGATTATGAGATATGGAAGATGGATGTAAAGACGGCTTTCCTTAATGGATTCCTCGAGGAGGAGATCTATATAGAGCAGCCTAAAGGCTTTGTGTCCGAGGTCGATATTCATAAAATGTGCAAACTTTAGCGTTCTATTTATGGCCTGAAGCAGGCTTCTCGTATTGGAACCTTCGCTTTGATGAAGCTGTCAAATAATTTGACTTCGTGCAAAATGACGAGGAACCTTATGTATACAAAAGGGTTAGTGGGAGCAAGATCGAATTCTTAGTATTTTATGTAGATGACATTATACTAATAGAAACAATGTGGGAATGCTCAGTTCTGTGAAAGCTTGGCTTCCGAGTACGTTCTCCATGAAATATTTGGGAGAAGCTACCAATATTCTTGGGATTCGACTCTACCAGGATAGAGCAAAGATGGAATCTAAAAGAGGATTCCTTCCCATGCGATATGGAATAAAACTACCTCGAAGATGTGTCCTCAAAGTGAGGAACAACGAAAGGAAATGAGTAATATACCATATGCGTCAGCCGTGAATAGCCTTATGTATGCCATGTTATGTACGAGACCTGACATTGCACATGCTGTGAGCGTGGTAAGTAGGTTTCAGGCAAACCCAAGAAGGGAACATTGGACCGCCGTAAAGAACGTTCTCAAGTACTTAAGAAGGACTAGAGATCTGGTTCTTATGTATGGTTGTGGAGAACTGAATGTGAAGGGCTTCACTAATTCAGACTTCCAAGTCCAGAAAGATGACTCGATGTCTACCTCTGGCTATATTTTTACTCTTAATGGAGGAGCAGTATCTTGGTGTAGCGCCAAGCAGAGCACGACTGCTGATTCCACCTGTCAGGCTGAGTATCAAGCGGCCTCAGAGGACTTTAAGGAATGGTTTTGGATTAAGAAGTTTCTGGATGAACTTCAAGTGACACCAAATGTTGAGATGTCGGCTACAATTTTGTGCGATAAAGAGGGAGATGTAGCACAGTCCAAGGAGCTGAGGTTTCACAACAGTACAAAACACATTGAGAGAAAGTATCATCTTGTGATAGAATTTGCTTGCAAAGGATATATTGTGTTGCATAGAGTAGACTCGGAAGACAATGTCGCTGATCCACTGACCAAGCCACTTTCTCAGATTAGCTTGAAGCGTCATCTGGAGAACATGGGTATTAGATACCATAGTATGTGGCATTGAGTGCAAGTGGGAGATTGTTAGGAATATGCCCTCAAATGCCACTCAGATGATGTATGAGAGAGGGCATTGTACTTGTCATTATGTAAACTATTATTAGAGGGCAATTGTTTGTTTCTTTATTTATTGAGAGTTACTCGCATTCTAGACTTGTAAATATATATAAAAACTAGTCCATGTATTTGGGAAAAAACTTTCCACTCCTTACTAGATAAGGGGATAGGTACTGGAAAAGTTTATGGCTAAAATACTTAATCATTTGCAAGTCGGTGAAACTTAACTGGGCATTAAGTTTATGTGAAGACTTGTATGATGTGTTCTTTGACTTGGGAAGTGCCTGTCGTCACTAATGGTTAGTGGGAGCATAGATTGTAGGTATACTAATAGGATTAGTATACTCGGACCGACTCACCCTCGACTTGTCACACGGATTTCACTCTGGGACAGTCAATGACAGAATCGAAAGGTTTTGATAGGTATTCGTGAACCTTTGACTCGAGGATTTAGTGGGGATGTACTTGTGATGTTAAGATTTTCGCTAGAGTAGTTCGAACCAGAATACCGAGAGGTGGGGGTCAACCTCGACGTGCGTCTTGACGGATAAATAGCAGGTTCTACTAAATACCAAGATAGGATTCTTTCTCCTATAAGTGAATAGGTATATTGGCAGATGATATCATAAGTCTTTGGACAAAGCATTTGAGCTAGTTGTATTGGATACACGAGAGCTCAGTGATCTCGATTTGCATTAACTCATACATAAAGTCAATTACAGATAGGGTTTGACTGATCGTGCCCCTATATCTTGATCGGGACATTCGAAAGAAGGGTTGATGCATTTACTGGTATTCACGACAGAATGGTTCTCGAATGATCCCTATCATTCGTTCTCAGTAACATTATAATATAGGCTGTGGGACTGGCTAGGTGGTGCTATTATTCTTCGGTTCCTCCCATTGCTTACTGATACGGACCTACCAAGTCGCGCATTAGGGAGACAACGGAATAATTTGAATTGCATCTCTTATTGTGAAATTTAGACATTGGATGTCTTATTTAATTAATTAGATAAATTAAATCAGTCGGGTGAATTAAATAAACTACTGGGTAATTAATTTAATTCATGCATAATTATTTCTTGGAGAAATAATATCTTGATATAATTAATTAATTAGATTGATCAATTGTATTAATTAAAATTGAGACGAACCAAGATGTATTAGTCGGACTGGATACACGAAGGTCCGTTTCACGGACCGAAATGAACCAAACCTTCTCTATTGTTGTGCGGGCTGCCCCACACCTTGTGTCATCTTTGGAAGATGACTTTGTCCCCATGGTTACATGTGTTGAGGTGGCTTCCTAACGCTTGGGGACAAAAGGGTGATAAGAGTGATCGTATCTTGATTTCCCCTTTTAGGTGTGTCTTTGGAATGATGTGTAGACTTTATTACAAAACTAAGTTCTCCCTTCACCACTCATTACACAAAAATCAGCCAACACCAAGAGTAGAGAGAGGGAGAGTTCATCTTGATGTCATTCTTACACTCTTAGAGAGAGAAAAATCAAGAACAAAAATTCATATCATTTAGAGTGATCATAATCTAGAGAGCATTTTCCTACTACTTATTTCTAGCCGTATCCTTAGGGGATAATTGGGTAGTTGTTGTTCTGATCATCTCCCGTCATGTGGCAAGTAGAGACACGGTGCTTTCGGCATTTGGATCATCGAGGACTTATCAAATCGGATTTGCGGTCATCGGGATCAACCTCAACATTCTATCACAGGACTTCAAGGGTATGGTTTCATATCTGTATTCTTGTCCTTTTTTTATTCGTATATACGTTGCATGATCAGTCTTATTTAGCGGTTTGGTATTATTTCGATTTTGCTTCCGTTACACCTTCGTTTTAGGCATCGAATCCCAACACCACTGACATAAAGTCAGTTGAGTCTACACTCTGCAGTACAACATACCATAACGAATAATCACTCTTATGAAGTGACGTTAAATCTCAATATGTTTGGTATTTGGGAGAGACCTAGTCTCGTTAGCCTGCACCAATAAATTGTGCGCTAGGGACCACCTGAAGTTCTTCAATAAACTTCTATATCCAAACATTCTTCCATAGATGCCTGTGAGGCATCTTACTATTCAGCATGACATATGGAATATGTAGTCACGTGTAGCTAGGGACTATTCCAAGATACTTCTCCAACATCCAGAAAAATGTACACCCTAAGGTATACATCTCATCGTCTATGTTTCCCTAAAAGTATTGCACACATATAAACCTTACTATCAATTTTCCATCGCCGTATGTAAGAATAAAATCTTTAGTCCTTCTTAGGCACTTAATAATATTTCTTTATGGTAGTCCAATGTTCTTTACCTGGGTTTGCCTGAAAATGAATAATTATGCTCAAAGCATAAGCAATATTTGGTTTTGTACATATCGTAGCATACATAGGCCTGCCCTCAGTTGAAATATAGGGTTATAAACTCATCTCCTTTCGATCTTCCTCACTTTGAGGACACATAGGTCTAGATAGTTTTATACCATGTCTCATAGGTAAGAACCCTTTTTTAGAATCTTCCCGCATTAGGATCATTTCTACATAAAGGGCTTGGAAAGGCCTATCATTCTCTTCACTCTATCCGGATAGAGACGATTTTCCATAATATAGGTAGATTCTCCCAAGTCTTTTTATTGAGAACTCAAAAGCCAAGCTTTCACATAATTGAGCATTCCTACATCGTTTTCTATAAGTAGAACTCTAGAATGTCATCCACATATAGTTTTAAGAATGCAATTCTGCTCCCACTAATCTTCTTATAAACACAGGACTCTTCTTCATTCTTGACATCATCAATCTAATTGACTGCCTTGTCAAAATGAAGGTTCTAACTATGCGAGGCATATTTTAGCTCGTAGCAAAGAATCCGCAACTACTATTGCTCGATCATACATAGAGGATTTATTCGATTGGCTACTTTCCATCATCTCATAGGGACCTAGTTACTCTTAGATGTAGATAGTCACACCTCTTAGAGAAAACTCCACTAGACCTCTGAGGTTGTGGTTGTGTTTCAGAAGGTTCAGTTCCAATATTTTGTGCAGGTGTCTCATCGGGAGTTTCTTTTATTTCTTCTAAAGAAATATTTCTACTTACGCCTCCTTCCTGAATGAACTCATCTTGAAAGAAGTGTGCTTGTAAAGCAATGATGATCCTATGATCTTCGTATATGTAGAATAGATATCCAATGGAATCCCCTGCATATCCTATGAAATGACCCTTCACATACCTAGCTTCCAACTTCTCTATTTTAGTTTTCTTGACATAAGAAGGACATCCCCAAATCCTAATATGATTAAGACTTTGCTTCCTTCTCTCCACATCTAATTTAGAATATTAGGAACGGATCTGGAAGGACGTCTGTTCAAGATATGTGCCGCAGTAAGGAGCATATATCCCCAGAGGTAAATTGGTAGATCAGTGTAGATAAGCATGAATCGAACCATGTCCAACAAGGTTCGGTTCCTTCTTCCTGATACACCATTTATGTGGAGTAGCTGGAGTGTAAATTTAAGACACTATTTCTAGTTCTTTTCAAGAACTCATCAAACTCGGTACTCATACACTCGCCAAATTGGTCCGACCGAAGTGCTTTAATATGATGACCTTTTTAGTGTTAAACTAGGGCCTTAAATTCCTTGAATTTATTAAAGGCTTCGGATTTATGTTTCATTACGTACACGTACCCATACCTAGGATGGTCATCTATGAATGTAATGAAATACTGAAAACCATCTCGTGTGACTTCAAAAGGGCCATATATGTCGGTATGGATCAATCCAAGTTTTTCAGCAGCTTTTAAAAGTCATTGTGAAGGGTAACTTAGTCATTTTAACTTCAAGAAAAGATTCACAAGTTGGATAGGGATCTGGTCCCAATGGACCCATAAGCCCATCTTTCTCTATTTATGAACCTTGGTCTAACCAATATGACCAAGTTTAAGATGCCACATAAGCGCTTGGCTTGTTTCATCCCTACCACGCTTCCTAGTTACAGTGTTCACAGTAGTTTAATTCTTCAGATTCAAATGGTATAAACCATTTAATATGTAGCAATACCAACAAATTTATTTTTACAATAAATATGACATGACCCATCTCCAATCAAGAAATAAAATCCCTTATGGTACATGACCGGAATTGATACAATGTCTTATGCATGCCATTTGGGCTAAATAAGTACATTATTCAATGTAAGAATTGAACAGGATTCTAAACCCAATATAAGTTATCTAGCGTCAGTACCCTCTACACTATGTCTGCTTCCTACAATCACTTCTATAGCTCCAAGCTTCCTACTTCTTTTTAATCCAGATTCATTATACAAATGTGAGAACTTACACCAGAATCAAGTACCCTAAGAAGTAGAACATATAGTTGCAGAACATATGTTTCCAAAGCTAATAATTACGTACCTGATGGCGCATTAAGGTCAATTTAAGACAGTCTATCCTCCAGTGTCCCAGCTCAAAGCAGTTGAGACATTCATCCGTATTCTTGTCCCATTACTCTTTTGAACCATTGGGTCCTTCCCCTTACCATTATCGGTCTTGGATATTAGACCTAACTACTTCTTGTTCCTTTTATTCTTATTCTTAAACTTCCAAGTTCCAGAAGAAATAACAAGTGCAGCCTCTTTTCCCTTTGTCATTTATTTGAGACTGAACAGTCGTCAATTTACTCATTAGCCCGGTGAAATTACATGCAATATCATTGCAGTTGAAGTTCATGACAAATTTGGGAAAAGAAGTTAGGAAGTGACTGTAGGATAAGGTTTGTTTGGAGAGAAGCATGTATTTGAAAATCAAAAGCTTCCAGTTGTTGGAATATTCTATTCCATATAATCATAAATTGGTTTTGATGATGAATTGATGATGAGATAATGATGAGTTGATGATGCTATAGATCAAAGAAAATAACAATAGATCAAACCAAAACAATAAAGAAGTCGAAGATGACGAGCCAGACTGAAGAGCAAAAGAAGTTCAATTTAGTGAAGCTAACGTATGCTATATCAAAGGTATAACGTACGTAATAAGAAGTTACCTGAAGGCAGACGAGTGCAGATGACATGACTTAACGTACACAACACATGGAGAATAACATATGCTAATCATAAGAAGCTAACGTACGTAATGCATATCAAGTTAACGTACGTAATGAGATTTGAATATGAATTCAAATATTGGGACCGTTGAACGATCAGATGACGTCATGGAGTAGGACAACATGCAATGGATACATTGAAGATAACATACGTAATACATATAATTATAACGTACGCAAAGAAGACCACAGAATCTACTGGACTGATTTACATAGAGCATAACGTACGTAACGAAGAAGCATTAACGTACGTAAGATGGCTAACATACGTAATAGAGTACAGATAACGTACGTAATGCATGATGCAGAGGCTAACAGCTAGTTGAGGCTTTATGCCTATAAATACCAAGGCATATGGTACTATTCATAACAACAGCTCTGAGAATATCATATATCCGTTTGAGATCATCGTATAAAATTATCGTTGTTGTATTTGTGCTTAATTGATAAGTGTTTGAGTTTTTCATACATGAAAACATACATGATAGGAAAGATACATATTGCAGATTGATTCAGTGTTATTATGATCGTTGATCCGGCATTATTAGAATCATATCTAAATCCAAGAGAGATTTGTCTAGTACCAATAGAAAGCTCGATAGGTTGCTTCCTTGTCCGATAGAAAAGGAAAATGGTTTATATTGGACCGACATAAAGACAAGAGCGTAATGGTTTATCTCAGACCGATATAAGACGAGATTTTAATGCTTTACCTCGGACCGATAGAAGACACGGCGGAAAAGGTTGATCTTGAGCCTATAGAAAAAGATATGGAGAGAGGACGTAGGCACGTTTGGCCGAACCTCTATAAATCTTGTGTCATTTACATTACGCAAGTTAATTATGCTTCTGCAACAGAAAAGAGTTTGAAAACTCTACTCCGCAATATTATCCACCATTCTAAGTGGGGTGCCAATTTCCCAACAATTGGTATCGGAGCAGTATCTCTTGAAAGCGGCTTAACATCCGAGGAGAAGAAGATCCTATGGCATTTCAATTTGCCCCGGTCGAAAGTCTTGCCTTAAATATACCTCCATTCTTTGATGGATCAAACTTCATGACATGGAAGAAGAAAATGTGTATATTCATCCGAGCTTATGATATCGAGATTTGGAAAGTGATATGCCTAGGTCCGAAAATCCCTACAAAACCGGATGGCTCTCTTAAAAGCTTCGAAGATTATAATGATGAAGATTGGAAGTTGATGATGCTATCAATCAAAGAAAACAACAATGAATCGAAGCAAAACAACAAAGAAGTCGAAGACAGAAACAAGCAAAGTAGAAGCAGATAGCGCACGCTATATGAAGATCTTAACGTATGTTATAAGGAACAACTAACGTACGTAATATACTTTGTATACCATACGTAATGAGAAGTCACCTAAAGACTCACCTGAAAAGTTGCCTGATGATTTAGCGCACGCTACAGACAAAGATTAACGCACGCTAAGACATATAAATTAACGTACGTAATGAGTTTGAATATGAATTCAAATAAGGAACCATTGAAGATGACGTCATGGAGTAGGCTAGCATGCAATGGATATGAAGACTAAAGTTAACGTACATAATAGATATATTGATAACGTACGTAAAGGATGGGCAGAAGCTACTGAACTATTTCGTATGAAGCTTAACGTACGTAACCAAAGGATGTTAATGTAAATAACCAAAGGATGTTAACGTACGAAACAGGTCTAACGTACGTTGTAGATGAAGGATAATGTACGTAATGCAGGATGCAGGAGCTAATGGCTAGTTGAGCCTTTGAGCCTATAAATACCAAGGCATATGGTATTATTTATAACAACAACTCTGAGAAAATCATATATACGTTTGAGATCATTGTATACACTATCTTTGTTGTATTTTTGCTTAATTGATAAGTGTTTGAGTGTTCATACACAAAAACATACACGAGAGGAAAGATACGGATTGTAGATTGATTTGGTATTATTAGGATCGTTGATCCGAAATTATTAGAATCAAATCTAAATTCGAGAGAGGTTTGTATAGTACCAATAGAAAGCTAGATAGGTTTCTTCTTTGTCCAATAGAAAGGGAAAACGGTTTATCTTGGACTGACATAAAGATAAGAGTGTAACGGTTTATCTCGGACTGATAGAAGATGAGATTGTAACGGTATCCCTCGGACCGATAGAAGACAAGGCGCAGAGGTTGATCTTAAGCCTAAGGAAAAAGATACGAAGAGAGGATGTAGGAACGTTTGGCCGAACCTCTATAAATCTTGTGTCGTTTATTTTCCGCAAGTTAAATTCGCTTCCGCAACGCAAAAGAGTTTGAAAACTCTACTCCGCGATATTATCCACCATTCTAAGTGGGGTGCCAATTTCTCAACAATTGGTATCGGAGCAGTATCTCTTGAAAGTGGATTAACATCCGAGGAGAAGAAGAATCTACAGTCCCTGTATCAATCTGTATGAACGATACAGAGACATGTTTAGTTAAAGTCACGTAGTTGTGTACGTAGTGATTTTAATAAACTTTTTACTCCTGTGTGGAAGACCAGTGGACGTAGAGGGATTTATCTCGAACCACTTTAAACTGTGTGTTATTTACTTTCTGTCTTTACTATTTTCAGTCTATTGTGATGTATCTAGTATACACTGTTAAACCATGTACGCATCAAGCAAACAGGAGAACACCTAGTTGCTGTATTTACATCAACTCACACAACATACTCCCGCTACGCAAATTAACTTCAAAAAATGTACAGCTTATTACACCCTTACTTCCTAAGCTGTTTATTATATACTTAGTGTCCAACAAGTGGTATCGTAGAAGTCGATTCTAAAAAGAGTCAGTCGATTTTTAACTAAATCAGATCCACAAATCACTAGCCTTTGAAAACCGTATCATATTTTCATCATCTTCCCTATTTCTTAAATGGATAACTCTATGATAAACAAGGTTCCTATGTTCTCTATTAATGAGTTTGATGACTGGAGAATTAGGATGGAAGCTCATCTTGCAGCCATGCACGAGGAGATGATATTCGTTATTCAAGAAGGTCCAATAAAGATAATGAAGGTTAATTCTGCCGCAAGGATAGATGGACAACCTCACGCTGAGATGCTCGAGAAGGAGCGCGAGCAGTGGACAGCTGACGATCGCAAGCGCGCGAATCTCAATAATGTAGCTAAGAATGCGCTGTTTGTCACTCTCGACTAAGGCACATTCTCGAAGGTAAAGAGCTGTAAGACAGCTAAGGAAATCTGGGAGAAACTCAAGTTTATTTGCGAGGGTACTGAGCTCTCGAAAGAAAATAAAATCTCCAAACTTACTCAGTAATTTGAATATTTTGAAATGAAATCTTCTGAAATGCTTGACGAGCTTGACCTTAGATTCACTGGCATTATCGGTGAACTTGAAGCATTGGGTAAAATGTATATCCATAAGGAGAAAAATTTAAAAATCTTTAGATAGCTCCCTACCCGATGGGACATTAAGACTACAGCTATGCGTATATCCTGTAATCTTAACGATATTTCTACCTTTAACCTCTTATCTGAGCTCAAAGCCTTTGAGTATGAAACTGACAGGAGAGAAAAAGCCGAAGAGTCACCTGCCAAGACTACAGCACTGGCCACTGTATCTGACAGGAGACACAGCTCTGCACCTAGCACATCCAAATCCACACACAAGACTGTAGACAGCGATGATGAGATCCTGTCACAAGATGAAATGGCCCTGCTTATGCAAAGTTCAAAAAGTTCATCAAACAGTCTGGAAAGACTCCATACAGGCCTAAGTCTTTTCACAAGGTAAGTTCTGAATCTCCCTCCTCTGGTGATTCTAACCTATGCTATAACTGTAGGAAACCCAGACATTATGAAAATACGTGTCCACATCCTAAAGTACAAAAGTTTCCAGAAGCTGAGCAACAAGAAAAGGACGAAAGAAAGCGCGTTTGGAAAAACAAGCTCAAGGACCTAATTAGTGAATCAGAAGCCCCGCCAGCATTGAACAAGACCGACGAGTGCCTTCAGGCTATCACTGACAGTGACTCCTCCGACAATGAGATTGAAGATAAAGCATATATGTTCTTTATGTCCAAAGAAATGCAGGACGATGAGGATAGCGATGATGAAGTAAAGCTCAAATTCAACTACTCATGTAAATGCATCGCATACCTTTGAAAATATGTTGAATGAATTGAAAAACATTCAAAAGGCCCATGAGACCTTAAAACGAGAAAACATACAACTCGAAATTTCAAGCTTAGAGCTAAAAGTTGAAAATGGCTTGCTGAAAAACAACTATGAAAATATATCTATTGATTGCAAAAACAGGATGATCTCACTTGAAAAACTCATGAAAAGCAACCATCAACTTGCCCACGATCTAAATGAGACTAAGTCTCATAATGAGAGCAAGACAAATGACTTTGCTTTACTCGAAGCCAAAGTAAAAACTCCCGAAAAGCGAGAAGAAGAACTAGAGACCATCCTGAAATATTTTGCGAAATCATCTAAATGGATGGAAGAAATTCTAAGCGCTGGGCAACATGCCCATGATAAAAGTGGCTTAGGGTATAACTCATTCTCCCATCAGGGAAAGTCTGGAACCCATTCCTTTACCTGAAGAACTTGCAAGTCCTGTAAAGGTTACAGCTGCCCCTCATATAGAGAAGGCTGCGATTCCGCCACCAAGATCATATCAAAGACAGCGGAAACCTCAGCCACCTAGACCTGTAAGGCGTAATCAACAGCATGCTCCCCGAGCATATCAAAAGCACCAACAGCCATCTAGACAGAAGGTTGTATCCAAATATCAAAGGAAAACACCGCGGTACTATGAACAGTACAGTGGGCCTAGATATTAGATATAGGAGCCCCGTTATCCATCAAAGAAGCAGGTCATCGGGCAGTATCAACAACAGCTCTAGGAATCCAACTGAAGACCCAGAAGACAAGCTGTAAGATCTAAGAAAATGGCTCCACCTCTTAAATGACAATCATACTAGAACTATAACCCTAAATTTCACGTGCATGATTATCATGGTTAGAGCGACTACATACCTACCCCACGTAGACACCGCAAAAATGGACCAAAAGTAACTTACAGCAACCTATTGCTGTCAGGCAAATTTGGATACCAAAAGGTACTAACGTACATAAACCCAACAATCAAAGGGGACCTAAATATACTTAATCTCTTTCTTTACAGGATATCAAATAGAAGGACATCTGGTACTTTGACAATGGATGTTCTCGGCACATGACAAGAGATGTAAGCAAACTGTCAGATTATGTATAAGGTCGCGATCCAAAAGTGCGCTTTGGTGATAAGTCCAAAAGAAGAACAAGAGGGAAGGGATCCCTGCTTGTAGGAAAGTTCAAAGTCACCGACGTAGCTTATGTTGAAGGCCTACGGTATAATCTACTTAGTATTAGCCAGTTCTGTGACAAACAGTTCTCGGTGAAATTCTATATAGACCACTTTAGAGTGAAGGACATCAAGACCAAGGAAATCGTCCTCACATGAAACAGGTCAAGTAACATGTATATTGCTGACTGGAAGCCTACAAGCTCCATTGTTCCTTGTTTTGTTGCCAAAGGCAATGCAGATCAAAGCTGGCTATGGCACAAGAGGATATCATACATCAACTTCAAGACCATCAACAAACTAGTTAGGCAGGGAATGGTTATAGGGTTGCCCGATGTGTCATTCCATAAAGACAGCATCTGTGGACCCTATCAGAAGGGCAAAAAAAGCCAAAACCACCCTGAAAAGCAAATCATATCTATCCACCCACAGGGTTCTGGACATGCTACATATGGATCTCTACGGTCTTGTAGACCCTGTAAGCTTGGGACCTAAGAAATATTGTCTCGTTATTGTTGATGATTTTTCCAGGTATGCTTGGACAATTTTTCTCAGCAAGAAGAAAGAAACCACAACGAAGTTGCCTAAGCACCTGAGAAAGATTCAGAATGAGAAAGGGTTGAGTATCGTGTCCATTTTTTCCGACAGAGGCACTGAATTCACAAATCGCTTTATAGAGCAATACTGTTCGGACATGGAATATAGCACGAATACTCAGCAGCCCGGACTCCTCAGCAAAATGGTGTTGCCGAGCGAAAGAATAGAACACTCAAAGAAGCAACAAGAACCATGATTGCAGCAAGTTGTTGCATCGGTTCTGGGGCGAAGCAACCAATACAGCGTGATATACACAAAACCGATATATCATCAACAAGCATCACAACAAAACAGCTAATGAGGTATGGAATAATAAAACTCCATTAGTTACATACTTTCATATCTTTGGATGCAGGTGTTTTGTACTGAATAATGGTAAAGACCAACTCAAGACCTTCGACGAAAAATCTGATGAAGGGATATTTGTAGGATACTCTTCTGTCCGCAAATCTTTTAGAATCTTTAACAAAAGAAAGCTGACAGAGGAATCTGTCCATGTAGTGTTCGATGAACCTCGTTTTGATCCTACATGAGTAGAAGACTTAACCCAGAATATTCAAACACTCTCCATTAATAACTCTCAAACTCCTCTAGAGCCTGTTGTAGACTTAGGGATTAATCCCGCAGCTGTAGGATCAGAAGTAGTCAAAGCCGATGATGTACAAGCTGAAGCTGAAACTACAGCACCAACAAAATACAGTTCGGGATGCCGAACTATAACCTGATAGAAGATGGTTGAGATATCACCCACAAGAATTAATTATAGAAGATATTGATGCTGGTGTATCTACTCGAAAAAGAATACAGAGTACACAAGGAACTGTACTGTGTGCATAACAAGAGATTGATTCTGAGAAATCTCAATTTCCTGTATGGAAATCTCAAACCGAACTTAGTAGACTAGCTATGTGCACCCTAGCTGTATTCTTAGCACAATCCGAACTTGTTTCAACCAATGAAGCTTTGAATAATTCTCACTGGATAACTTCTATGGAAGAAGAGCTTAATGGTTTTGAAAGAAACAATGTATGGTATCTAGTACCCAGGCCAGAACATCAAGCCGTAATTGGAACCAAATGGGTATTTAGAAATAAGAAGGATGAGAATGGACTTGTTATCATGAATAAATCCTGTCTACTCACACAAGGCTACAGACAAGAAGAAGGCATAGATTACAACGAGACATTTGCCCCTGTAGCCAAACTAGAATCCATTAGGATATTCCTAGCTTTTTCCGCCCATAAGAGCTTTATAGTATATCAAATGGACGTTAAGAGTGCATTCCTTAATGGAGATATTGCCGAAGAAGTCTATGTTGAACAACCACCAGGGTATATCAACATAGAAGGCGGAGACTTAGTATACAGGCTACGAAAAGCATTATATGGACTTAAGCAAGCACCTTGAGCTTGGTATGAAACCTTGTACCTGTACCTTACCAATAATAGATTTGAGAAAGGTGCTATAGAAAAAACTCTATTCAAAATACAAGAAGGAGATGACATGTTAATGGTACAAATATATGTCGATGATTTTATATTTGGTTCTACTAACCTTTCTCTATGTCAAAGGTTCTCTCATCTCATGCAAAGTAAATTTGAAATGAGTATGATGGGATAACCTAGTAATTTCCTAGTATTGCAGGTGAAGCAATTGCCTACAGGAATCTTCATCAACCAGGAGAAGTACAGCAAGGAGCCGCTAAACAAGTTTGGGATGAGCAATTCCAAATCCTCATCAACCCCCATGAGCACTTCCGTGCAAATTAATGCTGACGAAGTTGGAAAGCCGGTTGATTAATCACTCTATAAGAAGCTTATTGGCTCACTCCTATACCTAACGGCTAGCAGGCCCAATACCCAGTTTATTGTATGAGTGTGTACTCGGTATTAAGTAGCACCTAAGGAGTCACATTTCACAATAGTCAAATATATCCTTAAGTACGTGAAAGGAAAGTTGATGTAGGATTGTGGTATTCTAAGATAGGAAGATTTGATCTGGTTGGCTACAACGACTTGGATCTTGGAGGCTGTAAGTTGGATAGGAGAGTACATGTAATCCTAGAATTTCGCTATGAATTTTTCGTATTATTTTATCTGAGTTGTACTGTATAGAGTGGGACCGATGCAGTATGGATGAATAATTTTGGGAACTGTGACGGTTGTACCAGTATATCTATCGAGGTTATTTTTAATTCTAGAATATTACATGCTTGATATGTCTTTCGATGTTGGGTATACTATATGAGTATTTGTATAATTGTCGTACTTGGTCGACAATTGCAATTGAGGATATAGTGCATCAGGTGTATTGTATGAGAATGTTATCGGAATGAGTATATGTATTCAGTATGTCATGTGTACGTGTTCGGTGTATTAAGACGACAGACAGGAGCAAAAATGGCTAAGAATAAACGCCATTATGTACGTTAAGCCTCGGAGCTTACGTGCGTAAAGGTGAAAGCGTAGCGTACGCTAAGCAGAGGATCTTAGGTACGTAACGATGCGAGCTTAACGTACGTTAGGAAGGGAACATAACATACGTTATGAAGAGAATCGAACAGGTCCTAACTGTGGTCGGCGAGTGGGCCCAGTGTCGGCAACTTTCGGCGCGGATGTGGACAGGCGAGTCAACATCAAGCTTTACATACGTTAAGGACAGCCCATTACGTACGTAAACAAGTATGGCACTGCCACGTCAACCGCTACATTACGTACGCTACAACAAGGAGATTACGTACATAATGCATGCCACGAATTGAGGCAGTAGCCCCTGGGATAGTGTTACGTACGTTAACAAGGTCAGTTAACGTACATAAAGAAGCTTACGTACGTTAAGATGATTATATAACGTATGTAATGATTGAAGTCATATATATATATATATATGTGAGACCCATCCCTTTGGCATTTTTGGAGATATTCACATCATTTCTTCACCCTTCAACTCTACGAGACCGATTTTGGCTCTTCCAAATGGATTGGGGACTTGAGGGCATGGATTTGAAGCTTTAGATATGAAGATATTTTGTATTCTTGAGGTGTTTGATTGTGTTCTTGAGGTATGTTGATCAACTCTACACCTTATTTTTGGATTCTTGATGTTGTTATCATTGTTTGCTTCGTGTGACGATGAATATGGCAGCATTGTTGTGGTTCTTGATGATGTATGAAGTGTATGTTGAAGGAGATGATGATATGTATGTATTGATCGGAATATGAGGGGAATTTGATAGATTAGAGGTTAGATAACACATTGGAATATGATATCCTGGTGATTATGAATAAGTCATGTTAATTGGATATGATTAATTCATGTTCCTGAGGAATTCTTGAATTATATGATGAACATATGTAAGGTGTTGGTATTTTGGATATAAATATGGAATATTCATATATAGAGACAAGTTATGTGATTGTTAGTGTAATATTCGTATAGGAGTTCAAATATGATTATGAGTTGATGAGATTAATATGATGATAACCGGTAATTGTATTTCTATGAATTTACAAGAAGAAACCTTGTTAATCCGTAATTAGGATTGAAGTCGGAATCAAGAATGCTGAGACATTTGTTAGAATTGATTGATTATCGAATTTCGGCTTGTATTCATATAGTTTGAGTTGAAAAGGTTTGGGTTCGTATATGATCGCGATCTCGTTGAACTGTTGAGTTTGATTAGTTGGTTATATCGGTTGTTGACTGCTATCGAACGTATTGTTAATTGATTATTGCATTAGGTTGTGATAAGTGACCGTATATTAACCGTTGTGCTGCGATTGAGATTGTAAGATGCATGGATCGCCTTGGTCGTGGCTGAGGAGCTTGTAGATGAAGACGATGGGATTGGAAACGGCTTCGTCGTATCGGTATCAAGGCAAGTTATGCTAGCTCAGTTCATAATGTTTAATAAATGATTTTGATTTCACTTCATTTATGATTCATATAGCAATTATGTTATGAATATGAATTGTAGGGATGATGGTATGCATAGTATGCTTGAACTGGGATAAATCGTAATGTATATGATTTAAAGATGCCTAGTGGAAATAGAGATGTGAATGATCTATTCTATGAAATGATTGGATATCGAGGACAGTTTACCGTGCCGACATCGATCTCGAGGTGGTGGATTGTTGATAGTGATGAAGTGTACTTCATTCCGAACTATTCGTGTAACTGTGTATTCGTTCAGGGATGTTGGCTGTGGAAGAATTAGTGTCCCCGGCTTTAAGGTAATTTAGTATTGCTGAATCATGATAATTATCCTGATGCATTGTTGTACATCTGTGTGTTGATGCTTCATGTGATGAATGTGTACCATAGTTTGGTATATTTTGTGATGTGCTCTTTCTTTGAACTGTAATTTGTTGGGCCGATGTGTTGAGGGATAAGACCTAAATGGCACCCATGTTCCGGAGTATTCCTGTGTAGATGCTTCCGTGACCCTTGGTTGCGACCTTGGGGTATTTTGTGATTGCATGTAATGTGTTGAGGGATAAGACCAGAATATGGCACCCACGGTCCAGAGTATTCCTGTGTAGATGCTTCCGTGACCCTTGGATGCGGCCTTGGGAGTTTATGTGCTAATATTATATGCATTATTGAACATTATGTGAACTGTTGTCTGACGGGGATATCGAGCTATCGTTTCTCATTTAGGAAGTCTTCTGATCCTTGTTGGTTATGCATTTCTTCGAGTTTTGTTGTCATGTTGCAACGTGACATATCTGGAATCAGATACGTACTGATCGGTCATGTGTAGGATTTTCAGGCGGGCACATGTTGTCAAGTGTTGGTTTCAACCTCACATTGAGCTGTGCACACGAGACGTACTTCGTGAGACTGATTAGGCATGAGACCAGACGTGTATTCAATCGATACCCAGGGGTGGCTTGTGCACGGACACATTTCCGGATATGGCGTATCGTGACGTCCATCTTGAGTCATGTTGATTGGTAGTTCATAGTCCATGTATAGTCGGATGTGTTCGACAGTCGGGTTTGTCTTTGAGATCCCATATATGTGATTCGTATATGTTTGACGATTCGTGTATATGTCCCTATGGTCCTTTATGGATCTTGTTTGGTGTTTACCATATCGTTAGTATTCTTGTTCGCGGTTGATCCTTTATTGATCTCGTTGGAGTTCACCATATAGTTGGTAATCTCGTTTATTATTTATCCTTATTGATCTTGCTGGAGTTTACCATATTGTTGGTATTCTCATCGTTATCGAACTTTATGGATCTAGTTTGGTGTTTACCATATCGTTGGTATTCTTGTTCACGGTTGATCCTTTATTGATCTCGTTGGAGTTCACCATATCGTTGGTGGTCTCGTTCATTATTTATCCTTATTGATCTTGCTGGAGTTTACCATATCGTTGGTATTCTCATCGTTATCAAACTTTATTGATCTTGTTTGGTGTTTACCATATCGTTGGAATTCTTGGTCGTCATTGATCCTTTATTGATCTTGTTTGGAGTTTACTATATCGTTGGTATTCTCGGTCGTGTTGATCCTTTATTTGACCTTGTTGGAATTTATCACCTCGATGGTATTCTCGTTCGTGGTTAGACCTTTGTTGATCTTGTGTGGAGTTATCATGTCAATGATATTATCGTTTGATGCATTGGTTGTTTATTATTATTGCTGTGTGAGCATTCATACTTTTATCGATATCCAGGACTTGTTATTGTTTCGGGATAGTTGGTCCACAGAGGTATCGCGTATTATCGATATTATCAGAATCGGGATACGATTGTGTGACCCAGTGGATGCAATTGGACATGGACCGAGTATTCCATGTTGGAGATATAATTATGTTTTGAGAATCTTGGCATTGATTGAATACAGTACAGATGGTTATTTTAGAATTCATTGTCGCCTGAGGACGCGAAGTGCGGATTGAGGTAAGGGTTGATTTGATATGAATTATCACCATTGGTAAGGTTACGATGGTAAGATTTCATTGGAATTATTCTTACTCTGGGTTCTCGTTGATATGTAATTGTTTATGTTGATGTGATCGTTATCATTGTTGAATATTATGGTTGACCCCGTCGAGGGATTTCTTTTTAGGTTCTTGGGATATCGAGCTTTAGTGGTCGTGAAGGGGTGATTTTCCCGGGTCTTACTGGCTATGGCACGGTTATTGGGATTCGAGTATTCTTTTATGATTGTTATGATTCCGCTGCAAATGTATTTGTGTCAAGATTTATTCACCTCGACAGGCGATCGACTGCAAGGTCGAGCGACCGAGTCCACAACCAATCAGACTACGGCGAACTCGCCTAAGCGGAGATAGCAGTCCACCTTCGAGTATCTAACGATCGACTTTCAAGGCGATCACCTTGGGCACCTAGCGATCGACTCTGGTGCCTGACCTAGGACGACCATCCTGTACCACGAACAGAGACCTTCGCCCGTCAAAGTCCACGAAGACTGGATCTCAAAGCAGCGCCCATGTGCAGATCCGCGACAGGCGCCGCATTTCATGGATCGTTGACCACAGCATGTCACCACCATATCACCTACCGACAGAACCGCCGAAAGGTACAAGGTGGGACCGCCCGTGACAGCGACTCAGACGCGTGCAGACTTCTCATTGGACCGCACAGCTGGCTGCCAGCAACTCCTGCGGACTTTAAGGAGACCAGCCCATGTGCTAGAAGACGATCGCCCGCTTATTATAATACAGCAAAGGCGATCGCCTAGCATCTCTCAGCGCTATAAATATAGAACCTCCAGCAAATGGAGAAAGGTTGGAAAATCATTCCGAAAAGGTTCTCCATTCAGTTCAGAGAAAACACTCAAATACATACATACTTTCAGGCTCTTGGCTTCCTCTCCCGAATCTACCTCAGGATTTCTCTCTCAGCGCCTCTCAACCAAAAGATGGTCGGCAGAGGCAAGAAGTCTCCACAGCGCAGATTCATAGAGACTCACAAGTTCAGGAGCTCAAACATACAGCAGCTACACACTGTGAGAGACTCGATTTCTCATGGTCATTACTGCTCATCAAAGTTGTTACAAGAACTCGCAGAGCATCATATCTGGTTCTTCCGGCAATCTACACGCTCACTAGCTAAGATAACTAGGGTATTTACACTCATTGTACTTGTACTCTAACATTAATACTTGTATCCCAGAATATTCGTATTAATAATATCTCGCGAGAGCATTCAAGCCCGGGACTAACAACTCTGGCAAATCTTGTGTTATTTACTTTTCCCATGGAAGTGTTCTCGCATTTGTTTGCTATCCATCCATTCTAGCAATATCTATCTCCGGATAATATTTTGGGTAGCAACAATTGGTGCTAGAGGAAGGGGATCTTAACCTTCATTTTTATTCCTACCGTCCCGGAGAACACTCACTGTTCTCGGGGCATATACTTGAAGTGACACTCACAGCACTTCAAAGAAAGCCTTCAGAATCATGACGTCCGCCACTACATCGCAGAGAGCCGCTCTCCGAACCGCCGGACACCATATCCCGGCTCAATCAAGGCCCGGCCGGCGAGGAAGCCGCGGCAACGCGAGAATCTCGATCACGCACCTGAGGGGTGGCCCCAGCCTCTCACTCGACCAGTTCCAAACCGCGGAACAGATCGAGGAGGCTATGGCCATCCTAAAGGAGCGACGGAGAGCATGCGCAGCGCCCGCAATGACTCCCTCGGTCATCCGCCGCGTGGACAAACGGAAATTCAAAGGGCTACTGGGCGAGCGATCGTCAGAGAGCCCCAATTTGCGAGAAAAGGCTCTCGCACGGCCGGACGGTTCCGTATTCAGTCGCTTGGGAAGCGACCCATCATGGCGACCGGGGCATTCTGGCCCCAACCACGTGTCGACGGAATCCGAGTCTGTCACCAGGAGTTCGACCTATCCGACTCCCAGCCGAACACAAGTCAACCGTTTGGCTTCGCCAGAGGGTCAGTACTTGATCGCCTCGGCTCCCGCTCCGAGCGCCTAGCCACGAGCAGTCAGGCCGCGGCGATGGCCGCTATGCAACGCCAGCTCGACGAGATGAAAGCACTCTTGGATACCGGGGCAAGCACCATTAGAAAGGTCATCGGACCAACCGAGACACTCGCGGTCCACATCGAGCTTGCCCCCGTGCAACCAAGGATCGCTCCTCCCAAAACGCCTCTATACGAAGGGATATCGGACCCCGAGGCCCACCTAAGTAAATTCCGGATTTACATGACCGGGTGTGGGGCATCAGATGCAACCAAATGCCGAATCTTCCCGTTAACATTGGGAGAGCTGGCCCATAGGTGGTACATCTCACTACCTCCGCGATCGATTATCTCCTTTGAGAAACTGGCGAGTGACTTCACGTCATACTTCGCCGCCAAGGTCGCCAGACCAGAAGGCCCCCACCGCATGATGAAAATCAGGCAGGGGGAAGATGAATCTGACGCAGATTACATCGACCGGGTGGATGAGATAGTCCTCACCGGCGAGCCCATCAGCGACGAGCTCGCTCTCTACTCGGTCCTGGGGGGATTCTACGGTCATTCACCCATGTTTAGACATCTCACGAAGGACATCCCCCCAACCTACGCGATCTTCCGAGCTAAGGCTGCCGACTTTCTGGCCAGGCAAAGGCTACTCACCCTCCGCCTAGGCGAGGAAACGCCTCCTCCTGTCCGAAATACGGCGATCGCCAAAACCAAAAATACGGTCGGCAAGCCATCTGGTGACCACAAGGCCTTCGAGGATATGGAAGCCCATCTCCTCCATAAGTTCAACCGAACTCCGGCCCACATTTTTTACGCCATCAAGGGGTGCGAACCGCTGAACAAGCCAAAGGCGATAAGGGACCACGGTCATCTGGACCACAATCAATATTGTGCTTACCACAAGAGTCCCGGCCACAGCACCAACCAATGCCGCGACCTCCTCAAACAGATCTGGAGATTGTTCGAGGAGGGCAAGTTGGACAGTTTATTGGCTTAGCCGGAGCCCCACCAATCTCTCAACACGGTCATCCGAGTCGAAGGCGAAAAGGCCGGAAAGCTCATACGAGGAGACCCCTCGATCAGCCTCGGAGACCATATCTATATGCTTCAATCAAGAGAAGGGAAATTCGGAAGTCTCTCCCCGATTTCCCACCTCGTTGAACAAAAGGCTACTGCCTGAGCTAACGCTTCGAAAAAGAGGATGACTCGCTCGCCCTCTAAAGTTCGTCATAGACATGATGGACCTAGGCAGTGATCGCCTCCCCTAGCACAATGTATACTGTCAAGGATCGTCATCTGACATGATGATCCGAGGTAGAAGAGTGCTGCCATGGTCGCGAAAATCGATTAAACTGACGATCCGTCCATGCAAGGTTCATTTGAGCTCCGATCGCTCGCCCTTCATTTAAATATGAGGCGGGCGTAGCCGAAGGTCTCTCCAAATCAAATCAGAGGATTACTCGCTCGCCCTCTAAAGTTCGTCATCTACATGAAGAACCTAGGCAGGCGATCTCCTCCCCTTACAAAACATATACCGTCGAGGATCCTCATCTGACTTGATGGTCCGAGGTAAAAGAGTGTCGCCATGGTCGTGGAGGACGATGGAACCGTTCTTTGCACCCATGCAAGGTCCTTTAGGGCCACGATCGCCCGCCCTTCATTTAAATACGAGGCCGGCGTAGTCTGAGGGCCCTCCAAAACTAATCTGTGGACACGTTCGCCCGCCCTCAAAGGTCCATCACTTAACGTGGTGGGTCCTTCCCGGACAATGTGACGCGTCCCTCCCCCCGTCTCAACGTATACCGTCGAGGGTCGCCATCTTAATGGCGGGCCGAGGTAGAAGCAGAGCTAACAAGCCGCAGACGTGGAGTTGATTAATCCGACGATGCCCCGCGCAAGGAATTCTCCAGACCAAGACCGCACGCCCTTCGTTTAAATACGAGGCGAGGCACAGCCTACGGAGAATCCTACCAATTAAGTGAGTCGCGAGAACTTAGCCATCAGACGGAATGTCGCTCGCGCACAAGACATGATCGTGGAGATCGGTCCATCGAACTCCGCGATCGTGCACGATTCCTCAAGACCGAGATGGACGGCCTTCCTCGAGGATTCGACAAAATTGAAGACCGCTCACTCAACGATTTATTTTCGTCCCCTTACTTTCACTAAGTGAACAAAAACAAGGGGGAAGAGTGCGGAGATATATACACGACGATCGTCCCTATTCAATTACATACGGAGATCGGCATTTTTCAGATGTTTGTGCAGCGATCGAATTTGTTGTAAAAGTTATATATTTGAGTTTATCAATTCGCTTAGACCTACACACACAACGATCTCTCACACATTTGTACAAAGTCAAGCAAAAGACTCAGAAAAGCAATCATTCAAGTGATAGATCGAAAAAGCAAACATTCATTTCATTACTTGAAGTCTCAAAAATACATACACGGTCGCCCAAAGGCCTAAGTACTACAAGAGAAAGCTACAAAATTACAAAGCAAAAGAGCTAAAACAGTAAGAACAAAGAGCCTCAGACCCCTGCCTGGCCTTCGCCTTCAACCTCCGGATCGGCCCGCGACCCTTCACCAGCCTCCGGTGCAGCCTCTCCGTCCTCCGGGGCGTTAGGATGAACAAGGTTCGCCGGAGTCGGATACCAGCTCAAGTCCACACCGATGTCCGCGAGATCCAAGATCAGTACGGAGAAGTCAGGATGAAGGGGGAGCCCCAACGCATACACCTTGAAGTTTTCGGCTAGAGGGCCGACCTCCAGTCCTCCATTTTAGCAGCTCGGAGTGAGTCAGCGAACGCCATATAATAGGCAAACTCACTGACGAACTCCACATTAAGAAAGGGATCGGACTCGGTCGCCTCTAGCTTCCCTTGCAACTCCGCCATCGCCTGCTGCGCACCCTGGAGCTCGGCATCCCTTGCAGCCGTCTCTCCCCTCGACACCGCCAGCTTGCTAGTCAGCCGAGCGACAGTCACCTTCAGTTGATCGGCCTCCTTCTCAGCAGCCGCCTGCAACCTTCTGGCATCTGTCATCCGGTCCCGGAATCGGTCAACTGTCGCCCGGGCTTGCTCGGCATCTTGTCTCGCCAGCTCAAGTTCATGGTTCGCCCGCTTGGCTGCATCCAGGGAGTCCTTCTCCATTGCCACAATCCTATCAGCGAACTCGGCGTTCTCTTTCCGAGCCGCCTCGAGATCCACCTGCATGCGTGTAGTAGAAGGACGCCTCTCGAACTCCTGCGCAGCTTGGGCAGCCATCGTCGCCGCCTGAAGAGAAAGAGCAAAAGCGGCTTGCATTGCATTCCCGGATCGCTGGCGAGCGATCACATCTAAATCCGTTGTCCAGGCCTTCGGCAAATCTTAAACGGCTCGGTTGACATATGACGGGACATCGCAGGCCTGGCGAGGAGATCGGCTCGCCAGAAAATCCAGCACCATCGGCGGGCAAGATGGGTTAGCGCTACGGATCCTGCATCAAATCAACAAAAAGTGAGCACATCTCCCACGCAAGTGATGTAATTCAACTCAACAAGCAAAGGCTACCTCTCGGCTCTCTCAGGATCGCGGCCGAAGAATGGTTTCCCGCGAGGGGTCTCAGCCTCGGCGATCGCCATCTCTCGTAAGAACGCCGCAGAGGGCATAGACTCATCCACCGGTGGAACAACGGTGATCGGAGGCGCGGCGATCGGCACCTCACTGGCAGGGGCAGAAGCTGGAGTTTCTCCCGACCTCTGTCGTTTGCGGTTCGTTCGAAGCCCCTCCTCACGAACTTCCTCCTCTACTATGATCGGCTCCACGACGGGCCTCACCTCCGGAATGATAGGTAACGCCACAGGAGGAGCCCGAGATGACTTCTTCTAACGAAGACGGCCCAAAACTCCAGGATTCGACATAGCTATCTCCGGTGGGGGCTCCGAGAAACGAGAAAATCGAACTTCTGTATCAAAGAACAATCAAACCACGGTCAGACACACTCTCCAAGTTGGACGATTGCCAAGCAATTGGAGATCGCAGAAACTCATACCTGAGACCGAGAGATGACGTGGAAAACTGAATAGCCGAGCTGACAGCCAACGACTCTCCTTGTTGATCCGGCAAGCATCTAAGTCGTCGTCCGGCAAGCTTCATATCTGCTCCCAGATGATCAGAAAGTCGAAAGGAAGCTCGTAGATCGTCGGAATATGGAAACCTGCAAAAGGGAAACCAAATTAGATCAGTTCAGAACATATCCGAACAAAGGGAGAGTCAGAACCCTTACCCGGATTCCTCTCCCGGAAGCCAGTAGGAATATTCAGCACGTCTGCGGGATTGTTGCTCGCCAATGCCTTCCACGAACCGCCGACCCAGAACCACTTCGCCTGGTCGCCCCGCACCTTGTTCGGGACTCCGAGGATCACCCGACCGGATCGGCCTTGAATATGATAGCCTACGACCGACCCTTTCTGAGCCGTCAGCTTGAACAGAGGGTTCATCTCCAACGGCGAAGGATGGCGGTACAGTCGGTGATGATCTGGAGCCAGGCATTCGGTGTCAGCTAGAGCGGCGCCACGTTCCAAGCAGCCAACAGGTGGGAGACAGAGGACGACAAAGGGAACCGCAGCCCGGCCTCCATAATCGCTTCGCTCACGGCGACCATGCCCTCCGGAGGCTGATCGGCATGCTCATTCTCGGCCGGCACGAAAAGATCCACATCTGAAGGGATATGAAACCTCATCCTCCTGACGGCCAGGTCCTTCCTGGTCGTCGAGATCCTTATCTGGCCAAGGGACCATATAGATCGCTGCGCAGCCCGAAAAAGCGATCGCCTAGGAGGTTGATAAGGATGGGCGATCGAGTACTCCCGGTAATCGAACCTAGGAGACGGACCGACCAACCTCTCCATAATCTCAGTAAAGGCCACATAGGCCTGGCCAAAGGCACTATGCCGCTCCCAATAGGCCCTCACCGCCAGATCTCTCTCCATCTGCGAGCGTCTGTGCTCAACCGCCGCCTCCCTGTCCACGTCGGCCTCATTGAACAACGCCTCGACTTCCGCAGGGTCGATACCGGCGCGAATAGCCTCAGCGGCCATCTCCATATGGAAATCTGCGGAGGATCCTCCCCGGGCAGTCGATGCCCCGGCGGCGGAACTAGTGCCCACTCCGTGTGAAGAAGATGTTCCAGACATTCTCGAAGCAAGAAGAGGAGAAAAGAAGTGTCTTTTCTTACCAAGGATCGAGTCGATCGACGATCAGCAGTCGAAATCTCCAGAAAAATCTTCAGCAAAAAGTCTTCTTTCTCCGATAAAAGCGCATAAGGGTATTAGCCCTGCAACTCGGCACCCTTTTATAGGAGAAGGCAGGGACTTCAATGCAATTAAGGAGAGTCTCAGGGGTTGAAGTGCAACCGTCGCAATTAATGACCCCCTTGAAACCCGGGAACGCGTCTTTTCAAGGACACGCCAGACGAGGAGTCGCAGCTAACCGTCGGTATCCCCCAACTGGAACCCGACACATGCCCCGGAGACTTTTCCACGTCTATTATCATTTCCCGCTCATTTCAGTGACCGACTAGGTCGTCCAAGTTCAAGTCAATCCGCTCAAAGATGATCGCCAGTTCAGTAAGATGCTGAGTCACTCGTCATAGTTCAGCGATCGCCAGCAGAACCACCTCACCCCACGTTTCCAACATCGGAGCGAGCTGGGGGGAAATTGTTGTGTCAAGATTTATTCACCTCGACAGGCGATCGACTGCAAGGCCGAGCGACTGAGTCCACAACCAATCAGACTACGGCGAACTCTCCTAAGCGGAGATAGCAGTCCACCTTCGAGTATCTAGCGATCGACTCTCAAAGCGATCGCCTTGGGCACCTAGCGATCGACTCTGGTGCCTGACCTAGGACGACCATCCTGTACCACGAACAGAGACCTTCGCCCGTCAAAGTCTACGAAGACTGGATCTCAAAGCAGCGCCCATGTGCAGATCCGCGACAGGCGCCGCATTTCATGAATCGTTGACCACAGCCTGTCACCACCTTATCACCTACCGACAGACCCGCCGGACGGTACAAGGTGGGACCACCCGTGACAGCGACTCAGACGCGTGCAAACTTCTCATTGGACCGCACAGCTGGCTGCCAGCAACTCCTGCGGACTTCAAGGAGACAAGCCCATGTGCTAGAAGACGATCGCCCGCTTATTATAATATAGCAAAGGCGATCGCCCAGCATCTCTCAGCGCTATAAATAGAGAACCTCCAGCAACTGGAGAAAGGTTGGAAAATCATTCCGAAAAGGTTCTCCATTCAGTTCAGAGAAAACACTCAAATACATACATACTTTCAGGCTCTTGGATTCCTTTCCCGAATCTACCTCAGGATTTCTCTCTCAGCGCCTCTCAACCAGAAAACGGTCGGCAGAGTCAAGAAATCTCCACAGCGCAGATTCATAGAGACTCACAAGTTCAGGAGCTCAAACATATAGCAGCTACACACCGTGAGAGACTCGATTTCTCACGGTCATTACTGCTCATCAAAGTTGTTACAAGAACTCACAGAGCATCATATCTGGTTCTTCCGGCAATCTACACGCTCACTAGCTAAGATAACTAGGGTCTTTACACTCATTGTAATTGTACTCTAACATTAATACTTGTATCCCAGAATATTCGTATTAATAATATCTCGCGAGAGCATTCAAGCCTGGGACTAACAACCCCGGCAAATCTTGTGTTATTTACTTTTCCCACGGAAGTGTTCTCGCATTTGTTTGCTATCCATCCATTCCAGCAATATCTATCTCCGGATAATATTTTGGGTAGCAACAGTGTGTACTTTCAAAATGACCTTTTGGTATCCTTGCCTTGTACTTTAAATGGTATTCTATGACGGTGTCTGGAATCTATGTTTTGAAAAATAGTTGAGTATTTAAAATATCACCGTCTTCGCCTCTTTGGCGTGTTTGAAACGTTTGCGAAAATAATTTTTAGCCTTGTGGGTTCCGGCATGGGGCCCACGGTGCTGTAGTATTCCCGGTTGTTTTTGGGGGTGTTACAGTACAAGCGGTATTTGTCACTTTATTGGACCTAGACTTGTGTCATGGTTCAGTAAGAAGCAATTGGCCAACCCGCTTTCTATAGCTGAGTCAGAATACTATGCCGCTGGAAGTTGCTGTGTGTAGATTCTATGGATGCAACAACAATTACAAGATTATGGAATCAGTGCCAGAGAGACTCCAATCATGTGTGATAGCACGAGTGCAATTGCAATAATGCACAACCCTGTATTGCACTCGCGAACTAAGCATATTGATATGAAGCATCACTTCATCAGGAATCATGTTGAGAATAAGGATGTTCGGATCGAGAAGATTCATACATACATTAGGTTGGTGGAAATCTTTACAAAACCTCTCAGCACAACTAGATTCTGTACGCTTCGTCGAGAATTGGGAATGCTACAGCCTGACTCCCTGTAAGTTTTTACACTTTACTCATCAAGTGAGGGGGAATGATGTAAGACCCAAGAATACAGTATCCAGTCTAATTAACTATACACTCAGAACTAGTCAGATCATACTATAGGACAAAGAAGGCATGAAATCTTCCTACAACTGACGTATCCATTAATTAAGGGGAAATACAGTATGACCCATGAATACAGTATTTATCCAATTATTGGTGTAAGAATTGAATCTGGTATGTACCTTTTAAGGGGGAGTGCTGTATTGATTCGCGGATAGAACACATACATTGTAGGATGTCAATTAATAATATATTACTACTATATTCATACAGAACACGTATTTAAGTCCACGTGCCCTGTTTACATTTTAAACATTTTATCATTTAATGCTTTAAAGACACATGGACTCTCAAATACCGTGATTTTAATAATTTCAAACTGCCATTTCGTGCAATAAGGGAATCCAAACTGTCAGAAATGGGACCGGTCATCATTTCAAAAATAGATGGATAAGACGTACAAGTTACTCTGAATCCATATTGTACGTTCGTTTTAAAAACACGATTCCCATCCCTTAAATCTGACCATTCACTGTATGAAACCCTAATCTTCCTGCACCCTATAAAAGGACTGTATTTTGCTTCCTTAGACTCTTTACGCTTTCTGTAATTTTAAACGACTCTCAAGCAAAATAGTCTACATATTCTCTGTATTTTCTACAATTTTCTGAGACATTTCCCAGCTTTCTTCAAAACCTTTTTCTGCAAAAATGTCTACTTCCCAGACTTCCTCCTCTCCATGAAGTAGAGAGAAACAATCATCAATGGACGCATCTTTTCCAGGTCCGTGGTTATGGAAAGAATAAATCTCGAAGGAGAAGACTTCTTCGGGATGGAACTGGTTGTCTCAAGGGTGAAATAGCAAGGGCTGTACCGCCTTGCCAGTGGCCATACTGACTTATAGGATGAACAAATTGTTGAGGAATTCTATTTGGATGCTTCATCCAAATACTCGTCTCAGAGAAAAGGAGGAGAAATTTTTGATATATCTGCAACCGTTCAAGGGATTCAGGTCTCTCTGAACAAATATTTGTTGGAAAAACTTTACAGGCTGTCGTCTGATGGCCTAAGAATGGAAGAACTGGAGACCTTCGGGTCGGAGAAGTTGTTGACAGCCTACTGGAGATTGTTCACCGGAGATGAGAATGCACAGAATGTTCATCCCTCATGCCACAAAAAGAACTTTTGCCTGCCCTACATCTACCTTCATGACTTCTGTGCCCGGGTTGTTGAGAACCGGACAGGAGCTTTTGAGATGTGCACTAACCTTCGCATGATGGTAGCCATCATGTCTGGAGAAAACGTTAACTGGTGCCAGAATTTGTTGAAGAGGATTCAGGAGGATGCTGCCAAACCTGAGACTGCAAAGAAATCATACGGCCTCATTCTGAACTACATCCTCACAAACTGCATTGTTAGAAATCTACCGATGCCAGGAAGATTGGCCTCGGTAAATTCATTGGCGCAATAAAGGCCATTGTATTCAACAAGTCACCCGTCATTGCTAAGAGGCCGCATCCTAAAGAAATGCCTGTCTCAAGTGACCCAAAGGACGTCACTGGGCGGATCTCGAGCGAGGAGAAAGAAAATAAAAAGAGGTGTCTCTGACAGCCGATCACCTCATGCTGTCGAGAAGAAGAAGAAGAAGAAGAAGAAGGTCAAGAAGTCGTCCAAGACTGAGCCTACAGTACATGCAGTGGTTACTGTAGAGGCCGCCTCTGCTCCTATCGCTGAATCAATTCCACAGGTCGCAACCCCTACGGAAGAAAGTTGCTGCGAAATCAGTAGATCCCGAGCCTGTGGCGGCTATGATGGATGAACAACTATTTGCCAAACTGGAGGGCTCTGGCAAGTCGGCTGCCCCTACGAGCCAAAAGCCGCTACTCCTGACAGTGTACCCACCCCTGTATAGGATCCCTCTCCCCACAAGATACCATCCCCTGTTCGGGATCCCTCTCCAAAACAGGCTCCTGTTAGGAGTATGTCCTCGAATGCCACTCAGAGGATGTTAGAGTGAGGGCATTGTACTTGTTGTTATGTAAATTATTATCAGAAGGCAATTGGATATTTTTTTGTATACTGGTAGTCATTGGCATTCCTAACTTGTAAATATATATATATATATATATATATATAGACACTAGTCCATGTATTATAGTGCAAAACATTCCACTCCTTATTGGATAAGGGGATCGACACTGGAAAGGTTTATGGCTCAAATACTTAATCGTTCGCAAGTCGAGAAACTTGGCTGGGCGTTAAGATTATGTGAAGACTTGTATGACGTGTTCTTTGACTTTGAGAGTGCATGTCGATCACTAATGGTTAGTGGGAGCACACGTCATAGCTATGCTAATGAGATTAGTATACTTGAATCAATTTACCCTCGATTCATCACACGGATTTCACTCTGGGACAGTCAATGAAGGAATCGAATGGTTGTGATAGGTATTTCTGAACCTTCGACTTCAGGATTTAGTAGGGATGTGCTTGTGATGTTAAGATTTTCATTAGAGTAGTTCGACCCAGAAAACCGGAAGGTGGGGGTCAACATCGACGTGCATCTTGACGGGCAAGTAGCAGGTTCTACTAAATGTCAATATATGATTCTTTCTCCTGTAAGTGAACGGGTATATGTCCTATGCAGTTATTAGCAGATGAGATCACAAGTATTTGGCCAAAGCATTAGAGCTAGTTGTATTCGATACGCGAGAGCTCAGTGATCTCGATTTGCATTAACTCATGCATAGCGTCAAGTACAGATTGGTTTTGACTGACCGTGACCATATAACTTGATCGGTACATTAAAGAAGGGTTTATACTTATACTAGTATTCACTACAAAAAGGTTTTGGAATGATCTCAGTCATTCGTTCTCAGTTAGGTTACAGTGTAGGCCGCGGGACTAGCTAGGTGGTGCTATCACTCTTTGGTTCCTCCCATTGCTAACTGAGACGGAGCTACCGAGTCGCGCATTAGGATAGATGATGGAATAAATCGAGCTTATTCTCTCTTTATAAATATTAGGACTGGGAATTTTCAACCCGAAACCCGTGGAATCGATTGGAACCGAACCAAAATTATCGGTTCGGTTTGGTTCCTGGGTGTTGAAATTGTGTATTTTTTTGGAACCGAACCCGAATTTAGAAATTCGGTTCGGGTTCGGTTCCTGCGAAAAAAATTCATAAAAACTCGAAATTACCTATTTACCTTTTTTTAATTAATATTAGTTAATTTATAAAGAAAAATAAAAAAAATCCTAGAAGTATACCATCTTACTTAATTTATTGAAGTTCAAATTACTTTTTTGTTGCTTCATTTTGTTTGATATTTTGATTGTATCAACTAAACATTCAATATTGTATCTTCACTATCTTATTTTTAATTGAACTATTGTTGATTACAAATTTAAATTGGAGTCAAACTTTGCTTTTAAATAAGCTATTGTTGTTTAAAATAAAAAATTTTTAGATTAAAACAGATGAATAGATTTATATAGACATGAAAAAATGAAATCGAAATATTGTTGGAACCGAACCGAAAATTTTGGTTCGGGTTGTTTTCGGTTCCGAATGGAAAAAAATATAGAACTGAACCCGAAATACACAATTCGGTTCGGGTTCGGTTCCTGCAAAAAAAAATGGAACCCGATTTCTGACAGCCCTAATAAATATTAGATATTGGATATTTAATTTATTGGACATTGGATGTCTAATTGATTTTAGGACATTTGATATCTAAATTAATTTATTGGACAAATTAATTTACGGCCTAATAAATTAAATAAATTACTGGATGATTAATTCATAAATATAATTATTTCTTGGAGAAATTAATTGTATTATTTTGCATTTGATATATTTAATTAATTAGATTAATTAATTAATATAAGTACATCGAAGCGGAACGGAGTTTATCTGATTGGATCACAGGAGTCCGAAATGAACCAAACTACTTCTAGCTACTAGATGGCCACCGCCCCTCTCTTTCCTCCCACCTTCCTTTTGTCTTCTTTTTTTTAATTAAAGGAAGATTAGATTAAAGGGATTTGGCATGTGGGAGGATTTAATCAATTGAGGGTGGACTCTACCATGTGAAGAAAGAGTTGAAGACAAAATAAAAGAAGCAACCTCCTCCTCTTTGTATCTCACGGCCAAAAAGTTCAAGGGAGAGAGAGGGGAGTTTTCTTTATCTTCTTCATTCTTATTTCATCATTTTTCTTGGAGAAAAATTGAGAGAGAAGTACTTTTCCAAAACACTTAGAGTGGTTAGGAAATCAAGAGAGATAACATGGATTACTATACTTAGAGTATATATATCAATTCCTATAGCTTCACCATCATATTCTAGCCGTATTCTTGGAGGATAATAGGGTGGGAGTTATTCTGGTCGACTTAATGTGCGTGGCAAGTAGAGGCACGGTGTTTCGGTGCTCGGGATTTCAAAATCTTGACGAATTGGATTCGTGGCGGAGATCACCAAAAGCTTGGCGAATTGGTTTTGTGGCAGAGATCACCAAAAGCTTGGAAAATCGGATTTGCGGAGGAGATCGCAAACTACAACCATTTAATCAAAGGACTACAAGGGTATGGTTTTGAATCTCCCTTTTGTTTAGTTGTATATATTCGTATATAGGTAGCTTGATCGATCCTCTTAAGGGATTCAGATCGAATTTGATTCATATATTGCTTTCGTTGCGCCTTTGTTTTATTCCAAGTGCGTGGTCTTGCGATCGTATATACGATATTTAGCATTTGTAATGCTTGATTGAATGGTAAATGATTTGGAATCATTTATTATTACAATCGTAGTATATGTTTGATTGTTCATTGTAGTTGTATTTTTCGTAAATCTATATCTAAATATAAATTTTTATTTTCTTAGAAATATGATTTAAATTGAAGATATGAAAGTCAATAAATACTGATATTGGATATCCGGTCAGAATTCAAGCCGCGAATTGCCGTTGGACGGCCCGGGAAATGGACCCAAGGGGCTGCCGTGCGGTCTAGCACTATTGGACCGCGGTCTGGGCTGTGATCGCGATCTGGACTCTTGGGATCGCGATCCGGCCCTGCTTCTGGCCCAGCAGTGTTGCATGGAAACAAGGGACCGCGGTCCAGGGTGTTCGGATCGCAGTTCAGGCCCCTTCTGGACCTGTTTTGGGCTCGTTTTCTCCGTGTATTCCAGAAAATTAACCTCCCGTATTTAAATTGAATTTAATATGACTAAAATAATATATGGTATTTTATTTTATGAGGAAAAATTGATTAATTGGAATACTCATTATTGACCGAATTACTTTGAACAATTTCACATTACCGATTGTGTGAAATAATTGGGTCAATTATATTTAATGGTTAATTTTATATATTGGTTGGATCAATATATTTAATATATAGTCTATTTATTTAGTATTTATTGGATAAATGCTTGTGAATGGGGATGTAGTTCATGGACCTAGTTTTGAATCGTTCGATTTTATTCGATTGGGTTGTAAAGGCCGTTTTGAGCCTATTTATTTTACTAGAAAAAATTGTATGGGATGCAATTTTTCAATGTAAAATTTATATGTAATGACGAAGATCGTAGGAAGATCATTCGAGAAGACGAAGATTCAAGACCGAAGACATGTAATTAGATTACAATGTTCTTTTTTGTTCTAGGAACGGTCCATGAACTGCATGTTGGTAGAAACTAGGTTGTGAATGTTTTATTCATATGGTATGAATGCAACAAACGCGCTTAAATGAAATAATCTGCAAATTGTAACATTAATCGCGAAAATTATCCTACGACAAAATATTAAGTTTAAATGGTTTCAATGTTTTCCTTTCCTCCATCGAGCTTTTGGAAAATTGAAATCCAAACCGGATGTGCTATGCTTCCGAGTTATCGGGGTAGTCGTTTGGGGAGGGTCGATAAATTACCGAGAGTGCATTGGATGCCTTCGGTTGGAGCAAATTTTATCCCTAGAAACTTGTAATGTTGCTGGATAAGATTCAATTGCGAAACTGATCAGCGTCAATGGTATAAACTTAACTTATTCACGAACTATAGAAACTGTATAGGTTGAGGGGAGTGAACAAGGGGAAAAAGAAGATCGAATCATCCATTAGATAGATTGGTGTTGGACACCACTTTATGAATATTAATAGACCAGAAACCTGTTCGGTTGCCCTCTTTAAAATTTATAAAGAACTCGATCACCACTAGGAAGTAAAGCAAATAAATACTTCCAGATTTCACATGGGGGTGTGTTATTCCGATAAAATTGTGGGAGTTGGGTTAAAAGAATATAAAAGTTCTTAATTCTAAACTCAGACCATAATTGAATGAGTCCCTAATCAAACTAGTGTACTTTATGCAGACATAAAACTCTCATTAAATGACTGTGAATCCCCTCACTATACTACTCGAAAAAACACCTTAATTGGGACTAACTTTGTGGACTGGCTCCGCAACCTGATGATAGTCCTCAGTATGGAGGCACTGGATACGTCTTGGAGGCGGACATTCCGGCGGCTCCGGCGTGGAGCAGACCCAGTCAGGAATATGTTGAAAACCACAAAAACTGGGTTAATGATGACATTAGAATTCATGTCTATATAATGGCCTCTATGTCTAATGAGCTTTAGAGATCTCATGAGAAAATGACTTCTGCTAGGCAGATTTTATCTCACTTAATCGAGCTTTATGGTGAGCACAGTCGAACTGCTAGATATGAGATATCTAAAGAGCTTTTCGGTGCCAGGATGAAGGAAGGTGAGATATCTAGAGATTGGAGGCTCTTAGTTTTAAGATGCATGCTTCTCTATAAACCGACCTTATCCTGCAATCTCTTCCTAATTCCTTCTCACAGTTTGTTATGAACTTCAACTGCAATGATATTGCTTGCAATTTAGCAGGGTTGATGAACAAACTTGTAACCGCACAGTCTCAGATGAAGACTCCACGGGTGAAGGAGTTTGCCCTTGTGATTTCTTCTAGATCTCGGAGGTCCAAGAATAAGAAGAATAAGACCAACAAGCAGACGGGCCCACAAAACAAGGACTTTAAGGGTAAGGGCAAGGCCCCAATGGTTCCCAAAAGCTAGAAGGAGAAGACAGACACATGTCTCAAATGCGGTGAGTTGGGCTACTGGGCAAGAGACTGTCCGATCCTTTATGGAGCTTCAGGAATGGAACTTTTAGTTTTGAAAACTAATTGTTCTACTACGTACTTTTTACTTCTTGGATATTGGATTCAGGTGCTAGTTCTCACGTTTGTACCGTGAATTAGGATATAAAACGAAGTAGAAAGCTTGGAGCTGGGGAAGTGATGATTACTGTCGGAAGCAGACATAGTGTCACAAAAACTGATATAGGATCACTTATTTTCGATTTGGAATCCAGCTTTGTTTTAACTTTAGATGATGTACCAATGTTACCCAAGGGGGATAAGAACATTGTATCCATTTCGGTCATGGATCGGAAAGGCTTTTTATTTTTCATTGGTGATGGTTCCTGCAAAATTTATTTCCGAATTAAACTAGTAGGCACTGATACGTTGTTAAATAGATTGCATCATCTAAACCTAAACAACAAATTCGTTGTGAATACTATGACTAGGAAGTGTGGTAGGGATGAAACTAAACAAGTTTTGAAATGGCATCTTAGACTTAGTCATGTTGGTCAAACCAAGGTTTACAAAATGGAAAAAGATGACTTGTGGGTCCATTGGGATCGGATCTTTTTCCAACTTGTGAATCTTTCCTTAAAAGCAAAATTTCTAAGTCCCCCTTCACAGGGACGTTTGAAAGAGCCGCTGATAAACTTGGATTAGTCCATACCGACGTATGTGGTGCTTTGGAAGCAGCACGTGATGGATATCAGTATTTCATTACGTTTACGGATGATCATACTAGGTATGGTTATATAAACTTAATGAAACATAAATCTGAGGCCTTTGATAAATTCCAGGAATTTAAGGCCCTAGTCGAAAAACAAACGGGTAATCATATCAAAGCACTTCGGTCGGACCGAGGTGGCAAGTATATGAGCACTGAGTTTGACAAGTTCCTTAAGGAGCACGGAATAGTGTCACAACTTACACCTCCAGGGACTCCTCAGTTAAATGGTGTGTCGGAAAGAAAGAACCGAACCTTGTTGGACATGGTTTGTTCCATGCTTAGCTACACCAACTTACCGATTTACCTGTGGGGTTATGCGCTCCTCACTACTGCTTACATCTTGAACATATGTCCTTCTAAGTCCGTTCCTAAAGCTCCGCATGAGATGTGGGAAGGCAGGAAACCAAGTCTTAATCATATTAAGATTTGGGGATGTCCCGCCTATGTCAAGAACACTAAGGCGGAGAAGTTGGAAGCTAGGTCCTTCAATGGACGTTTCATTGGATTCCTATTTGGGACGATGGGTTATCTATTCTACATGCCCGAAGATCGAAAGATCATTATTGCTTTACAAGCACACTTCTTGGAAGATGAGTTCATTCAGGAAGGTGGAGCACGTAGAAGTATTTCTTTAGAAGAATATAATGAAACTCCTCAAGAGACCTGTACAAGAAGTTGGATTCAAACCTTCTGTAACACAAGAACAACCACCTCGTCGGTCTAGTAGGGTATCTGAATTACCTGAGAGGTATGGTTTTATGCACTTAGAGGAACTGGGTCTCCATGAGGTTCCAGGTGATAACCAAGAGACTGACGCGCAACCTATGACCTAGCAATGGTGGATGTAGACTCCGTGAAATGGACTGTAGCAGGCTTCACATAGTTGGGACCTTTGTTTTGATGAGGCAGTCAAAGAGTTTGACTTCGTGCAAAATAAATAGGAACCTTATGTACACATAAGGGTTAGTGGGAGCAAGATCGCATTCTTAGTACTATATGTAGATGACATTCTACTAATAGGAAACGGTGTGCGAATGCTCAGTTCTGCAAAAGCGTGGCTTTCAAGTAGGTTCTCCATGAAAGACTTGGGATAAAAAACCTATATTCTCGGGATTCGACGCTACTGGGATAGAGTGAAGAGAATGATCGGTCTTTCCCAAGCCCTCTATGTAGACAAGATCTCAAGGCGATTTAAGATGGATGATTCTACCAATGCGATATGTAATAAAACACACCTTGAAGATGTGTCCTCAAAGTGAGGAACAACGAAAGAAAATAAGTAATATACCATATGCTTCGTCCGTGGGTAGCCTTATGTATGCCATGTTTTGTACGAGACCTAACATTACGCATGCTGGGAGCATGGTAAGTAGTTTCCAGGTAAACCTAGGTAGGGAACATTGGACCGCCGTAAAGAATGTTCTCAAGTACTTTAGAAGGACTAGAGATCTGGTTCTTATATAAGGTGGTGGAGAACTGAATGTGACGGGTTTCACTAATTCAGACTTCTATGGACAGAAAGACGACTCTATGGCTACTTCTGGATACATTTTACTCTTAATGAAGAAGTAGTATCTTGGCATAGTGCCAAGCATAGCGCGGCTGCTGATTGCAGCTGTTATGCTGAGTATCAAGCGGCCTCGGAGGCCTCCAAATGAAGGGTTTTGTATTAAGAAGTTAGTGGGTTAACTTCAAGTGACACCATGTGTTGCGCTGCATGTTTTTGTTTTTATACGATAACAATGGAGCGGTAGCACAGGCCTAGGAGCCGAGGTTTCATAACGGTACAAAACACATTGAGAGTAAGTATCATCTCGTGAGAGAATTTGTTCGCAAATGATACATTATGCTGCATAGAGTAGACTCGGTAGACAACGTCACTGATCCACTGACCAAGCCACTTTCTCAGATGAGCTTGGAGCGTCAGCTAGAGAACATGGGTATTAGATACCATACTGTGTGGTATTGAGTACAAGTGGGAGATTGTTAGGAGTATTCCCTCGAATGCCACTCAGAGGATGTTAGAGTGAGGGCATTGTACTTGTTGTTATGTAAATTATTATCAGAAGGCAATTGGATGTTTCTTTGTTTACTGGTAGTCATTGGCTTTCCTGACTTGTAAATATATATATATAGAAACTAGTCCAGGTATTTGAGAGAAAAACATTCCACTCCTTATTGGATAAGGGGATCGGCACTGGAAAGGTTTATGGCTCAAATACTTAATCGTTCGCAAGTCGATGAAACTTGACTGGGCGTTAAGTTTATGTGAAGACTTGTATAATGTGTTCTTTGACTTGGAGAGTGCCTATCGATCACTAATGGTTAGTGGGAGCACACGTGATAGGTATGCTAATGAGATTAGTATACTCGAACCGATTCGTTGTCGATTCATCACACGGATTTCACTCCGGGACCGCCAATGATGGAATTGAAAGGTTGTGATAGGTATTCGTGAACCTTAGACTTGAGGATTTAGTAGGGATGGGCTTGTTACGTTAAGATTTTCATTAGAGTAGTTTGACCCAGAAAACCAAAAGGTGGGGGTCAACCTCGACGTCCATCTTGACGGGCAAGTAGCAGGTTCTACTAAATGCCAAGATAGGATTCTTTCTCCTATAAGTGAATTGGTATATGTCCTATGCGGATATTAGCATATGAGATCATAAGTCTTTGGCCAAAGCATTAGAGCTAGTTGTATTGGATACACGAGAGCTCAGTGATCTCGATTTGCATTAACTCATATATAGCGTCAAGTACAGATAGGATTTGACTGACCGTGACCCTATAACTTGATCGGGATATTTGAAAGAAGGGTATACTGGTATTTACGATAGAAAGGTTTTGGAATGATCCCAGTCATTAGTTCAAGTTAGGTTACAGTGTACGCCGCGGGACTGTCAAGGTGGTGCTATCACTCTTTGGTTCCTCCCACTGCTAATTGAGATGGACCTACCGAGTCGCGCATTAGGATAGACGACGGAATAAATCGATCTTATTCTCTCTTTATAAATATTAGATATTGGATATCTAATTTATTAGACATTGGATGTCTAATTAATTTTGGGACATTGGATGTCTAAATTAATTTATTAGATAAATTAATTTACGGCCTAATGAATTAAATAAATTACTGGGTGATTAATTTAATTCATAAATATAATTATTTTTTGGAGAAATTAATTGTATTATTTTATATTTGATATAATTAATTAATTGGATTAATTAATTAATATAAGTACATCGAAGCGGAATGTAGTTTATCTGATTGGACTCACAGGAGTTCGAAACGAACCAAACTCCTTCTAGCTTCTAGATGGCCGCCCCCCTCTCTTTCCTCCCACCTTCCTTTTGTCTTCTTTTCTTTTAATTGAAGGAAGACTAGATTAAAGGGATTTGGCATGTGGGAGGATTTAATCAATTGAGGGTGGACTCTACCATGTGAAGAAAGAGTTGAAGACAAAACAAAAGAAACAACATCCTCCTCATTTAGTATCTCACGGACAAAAAGTTCAAGGGAGAGAGAGGAGAGTTTTCTTTATCTTCTTCATTCGTATTTCATCATTTTTCTTGGAGAAACATTGAGAGAGAAGTACTTTTCCAAAACACATAGAGTGGTTAGGAAATCAAGAGAGATAACATTGATTACTATACTTAGAGTATATATATATATATATATCAATTCCTATAGCTTCACCATTCTATTCTAGCCGTATCCTTGGAGGATAATAGGGTGGCAGTTATTCCGGTCGACATATGGTGCGTGGTAAGTAGAGGCACGGTGTTTCGGTGCTCGGGATTTCAAAAGCTTGACGAATCGGATTCGTGGCGGAGATCACCAAAAGCTTGGCGAATTGGTTTTGTGGCGGAGATCACCAAAAGCTTGGCGAATCGGATTTGCGGAGGATATCGCAAACTACAACCATTTAATCCAAGGACTACAAGGGTATGGTTTCGAATCTCCCTCTTGTTTAGTTATATATATCTGTATATATATAGCTTGATCGATCCTCTTAAGGGATTTGGATCGAATTTGATTCGTATATTGCTTTCGTTGCGCCTTTGTTTTATTCCAAGAGCGTCTTGCGATCGTATATACGATATTTAGCATTTGGAATGCTTGATTGATTTGGAATCATTTATTGTTATAATCGTAGTATATGTTCTACTGTTCATCGTAGTTGGATTTTTCGTAAATCTATATCTAAATATAAATCTTTATTTTCTTGGAAATATGATTTATATTGAAGATATGAAAGTCAATAAATATTGATATTGGATATCCGGTCGGAATTCAAGCCGCGAATTGCCGTTGGACGTCCCGGGAAATAGACCCAAGGGGCTGCCGGGCGGTCTAGCACTATTGGACCGTGGTCTGGGCTGTGGATCGCAATATGGACTCTTGGGATCGCGATCCGTCCCTGCTTCTGGCACAGGAGTGTTGCCTGGACACAAGGGACCGCGGTCCAGGGTGTTCGGATCGCAGTTCAGGCCCCTTCCGGACCTGTTTTGGGGTCGTTTTCTCCGTGTATTCCAGAAAATTAATCTCTCGTATTTAAATTGGATTTAATATGACTAAAATAATATATGGTATTTTATTTTATGATGAAAAATTGATTAATTGGAATATTCATTATTGATCGAATTACTTTGAACAATTTCACATTACCGATTGTGTGAATTGATTGAATCAATTATATTTAATGGTTAATTTTATATATTGGTTGGATCAATATATTAATATATAGTCTATTTATTTAGTATTTATTGGATGAATGCTCGTGAATGGGGATATAGTTCATGGACCTAGTTTTGAATCGTTCGATTTTATTCGATTGGGTTGTAAAGGCCGTTTTGAGCCTATTTATTTTACTAGAAAAAATTGTATGGGATGCAATTTTTCAATGTAAAATTTATATGTAATGACGAAGACCGGAGGAAGATCCATTCGAGAAGACGGAGATTCAAGACCGAAGACATATAATTATATTACGATATTCTTTTTTATTCTAGGAACGGTCCATGAACTGCATGTTGGTAGCAACTAGGTTGTGATTGTTTTATTCGTATGGTATGAATGCAACAAACACGCTTAAATGAAATAATGTGCAAAGTGTAACATTAATCGGGAAAATTATCCCACGACAAAATATTATGTTTAAAAGGTTTCAAGATTTTCCTTTCCTCCATCGAGCTTTCGGAAAATTGAAATCCAAACCGGATGTTCTATGCTTCTGAGTAATCGGGGTAGTAATTCGGGGAGGGTCGATAAATTACCGAGAGTGCATTGGATGCCTTTCGTTGGAGCAAATTTTATCCCTAGAAACTTGTTCGGTTGCCGGATAAGATTCAATTGCGAAATTGATCAGTCTCGATGGTATAAACTTAACTTATTCACGAACTATAGCAACTGTATAGGTTGATGGGAGTGAACAAGGGAAAAAAGAAGATCAAATCATCCATTAGATGGATTGGTGTTGGACACCACTTTATGAAGATTAATAGACCAGAAACCTGTTTGGTTGCCCTCTTTAAAATTTATAAAGAACTCGATCACCACTATGAAGTAAAGCGAACAAATACTTCCAGATTTCACATGGGAGTGTGTTATTCTGGTAAAATTGTGGGAGCTGGGTTAAAAGAATATAAAAGTTCTTAATTCTAAACTCAGACCATAATTGAGCGAGTCCCTAATCAATCTAGTGTACTTTATGCAGACATAAAACTCTCATCAAATGACTGTGAACCCACTCACTATACTACTCGAAAAGAACACCTTAATTGGGACTAACTTTGTGGATTGGCTTCGCAACCTGATGATAGTCCTCAGTATGGAGGCGCTGGATACGTCTTGGAGGCGGACATTCCGGCGGCTCCAGCGTGGACCACACCCAGTCAGGAATATGTTGAAAACCACAAAAAGTGGGTTAAGGATGACATTAGAATTCATGGCTATATAATGGCCTCTATGTCTAATGAGCTTCAGAGAGCTCATGAGAAAATAACTTCTGCTAGGCAGATTTTATCTCACTTAATCGAGCTTTATGGTGAGCACAGTCGTACTGCTAGATATGAGATATCTAAAGAGCTTTTCGGTGCCAGGATGAAGGAAGATGGGAAAGTCAGGGACCATGTCCTCAGAATGATCTCTATGATCGAGAGATTAGATGCATGCTTCTCTATAAACCGACCTTATCCTGCAATCTCTTCTTAATTCCTTCTCACAGTTTGTTATGAACTTCAACTGCAATGATATTGCTTGCAATTTAGCAGGGTTGATGAACAAACTTGTAACCGCACAGTCTCAGATGAAGATTCTGCGGGTGAAGGAGTCTGCCCTTGTGATTTCTTTGGGATCTCGGAGGTCCAAGAATAAGAAGAATAAGACCAAGAAGCAGACGGGCCCACAAAACAAGGGCTTTAAGGGTAAGGGCAAGGCCCCAATGGTTCCCAAAAGCTAGAAGGAGAAGACAGACACATGTCTCAAATGCGGTGATTTGGGCTACTGGGCAAGAGACTGTCCGATCCTTTATGGAGCTTCAGGAATGGAACTTTTAGTTTTGAAAACTAATTGTTCTGCTACGTACTTTTTACTTCTTGGATATTGGATTCAGGTGCTAGTTCTCACGTTTGTACCGTGAATTAGGATATAGAACGAAGTAGAAAGCTTGGAGCTGGGGAAGTCATGATTACTTTCGGAAGCAGACATAGTGTCACAACAACTGATATAGGATAACTTATTTTGGATTTGGAATCCAGCTTTGTTTTAACTTTAGATGATGTACTAATGTTACCCAAGGGGCATAAGAACATTGTATCCATTTCGGTCATGGATCGGAAAGGCTTTTTATTTTTCATTGGTGACGGTTCTTGCAAAATTTATTTTCGAAATGAACTAGTAGGCACTGCTACGTTGTTAAATGGATTGTATCATCTAAACCTAAACAACAAATTCGTTGTGAAACTAATCAAGTTTTGAAATGGCATCTTAGACTTAGTCATATTGGTCAAACCAAGGTTTACAAAATGGAAAAAGATGACTTGTGGGTCCATTGGGATCGGATCTTTTTTCAACTTGTGAATCTTTACTTAAAAGCAAAATGTCTAAGTCCCCCTTCATAGGGACTTTTGAAAGAGCCGCTGATAAACTTGGATTAGTCCATACCGACATATGTGGTGCTTTGGAAGCAGCACATGATGGATATTAGTATTTCATTACGTTTATGGATGATCATACTAGGTATGGCTATATATACTTAAGGAAACATAAATCCTAGGCCTTTGAGAAATTCCAGGAATTTAAGGCCCTAGTCGAAAAACAAACTGGTAATCATATCAAAGCACTTCGGTCGGACCGAGGTGGCAAGTATATGAGCACTGAGTTTGACGAGTTCCTTAAGGAGCACGGAATAGTGTCACAACTTACACCTCCAGGGACTCCTCAGTTAAATGGTGTGTCGGAAAGAAAGAACCGAACCTTGTTGGACATGGTTTGTTCCATGCTTAACTACACCAACTTACCGATTTATCTGTGGGGTTATGCGCTCCTGACTGCTGCTTACATCTTGAACATATGTCCTTCCAAGTCCGTTCCTAAAGCTCCGCATGAGATGTGGGAAGGCAGGAAACCAAGTCTTACTCATATTAGGATTTGGGGATGTCCCGCCTATGTCAAGAAGACTAAGGCGGAGAAGTTGGAAGCTAGGTCCTTCAAGGGACGTTTCATTGGATTCCCATTTGGGACGATGGGTTATCTATTCTACATGCCCGAAGATCGAAAGATAATTATTGCTTTGCAACCACACTTCCTGGAAGATGAGTTCACTCAAGAAGTTGGAGCACGTAGAAGTATTTCTTTAAAAGAATACAATGAAACTCCTCAGGAGACACCTGTACAAGAAGTTGGAATCAAACCTTCTGAAACATAAGCACAACCACCTCGTAGGTCTAGTAGGGTGTCTGAATTACCTGAGAGGTATGGTTGTATGCGCTTGGAGGAACTGGGTCTCCATGAGGTTCCAAGTGATAACCAAGAGACCGACATGCAACCTATGACCTAGCAATGGTGGATGTAGACTCCGTGAAATGGACTGTAGCAGGCTTCACGTAGTTGGGACCTTCGTTTTGACGAGGCAGTAAAAGAGTTTGACTTCGTGAAAAATAAAGAGGAACCTTGTGTATACATGAGGGTTAGTGGGAGCAAGATCGCATTCTTAGTACTATATGTAGATGACATTCTACTAATAGGAAACGATGTGCGAATGCTCAGTTCTGTGAAAGCTTGGCTTTCGAGTAGGTTCTCCATGAAAGACTTGGGAGAAGAAACCTATATTCTCGGGATTCGACTCTACTGGGATAGAGCGAAGATAATGATAGGTCTTTCCCAAGCCCTCTATATAGACAAGATCTCAAAGCGATTTAAGATGGATGATTCTAAAAGAGGGTTCCTACCGATGCGATATGGAATAAAACACACCTTGAAGATGTGTCCTCAAAGTGAGGAACAACGAAAGGAAATGAGTAATATACCATATGCTTCGGCCGTGGGTAGCCTTATGTATGCCATGTTTTGTACGAGACCTGACATTACGCATGCTAGGAGCGTGGTAAGTAGTTTTCAGGCAAACCCAGGTAGGGAACATTGGACCACCGTAAAGAATGTTCTCAAGTACTTTAGAAGGACTAGAGATCTGGTTCTTATATATGGTGTTGGAGAACTGAATGTGACGGGTTTCACTAATTCAAACTTCTATGGATAGAAAGACGACTCTATGTCTACATTTTACTCTTAATGGAGAAGCAGTATCTTGGCATAGTGCCAACCATAGTGCGGCTGCTGATTCCAGCTGTTTGGCTGAGTATCAAGCGGACTCGGAGGCCTCCAAAGGAAGGGTTTTGGATTAAGAAGTTAGTGGGTTAACTTCAAGTGACACCATGTGCTGCGCTGCCTGTTTTCGTTTTTATATGATAACAATGGAGTGGTAGCATAGGCCTAGGAGCCGAGATTTCATAACGGTACAAAACACATTAAGAGTAAGTATCATCTCGTGAGAGAATTTATTCGCAAATGATACATTATGTTGCATGGAGTAGACTCGGTAGACAACATCACTGATCCACTGACCAAGCCACTTTCTCAGATGAGCTTAGAGCATCATCTAGAGAACATGGGTATTAGATACCATAGTGTGTGGCATTGAGTGCAAGTGGGAGATTGTTAGGAGTATGCCCTTGAATGCCACTCAGAGGATGTTAGAGTGAGGGCATTGTACTTGTTGTTATGTAAATTATTATCAGAAGGCAATTGGATGTTTCTTTGTTTACTGGTAGTCATTGGCTTTCCTGAATTGTAAATATATATATAGAATCTAGTCCAGGTATTTGAGAGAAAAACATTCCACTCCTTATTGGATAAGGGGTTCGGCACTGGAAAGGTTTATGGCTCAAATACTTAATCGTTCGCAAGTCGATGAAACTTGACTGGGCGTTAAGTTTATGTGAAGACTTGTATGATGTGTTCTTTGACTTGGAGAGTGCCTGTCGATCACTAATGGTTAGTGGGATCACACGTGATAGGTATGCTAATGAGATTAGTATAGTCGAACCGATTCACTGTCGATTCATCACACGGATTTCACTCCGGGACCGCCAATGACGGAATTGAAAGGTTGTGATAGGTATTCGTTAACCTTAGACTTGAGGATTTAGTAGGGATGTGCTTGTGACGTTAAGATTTTCATTAAAGTAGTTTGACCCAGAAAACCAAAAGGTGGGGGGTCAACCTCGACGTGCATCTTGACGGGCAAGTAGCAGGTTCTACTAAATGCCAAGATAGGATTCTTTCTCCTGTAAGTGAATTGGTATATGTCCTATGCGGTTATTAGCAGATGAGATCATAAGTCTTTGGCCAAAGCATTAGAGCTAGTTGTATTGGATACACGAGAGCTCAGTGATCTCGATTAGGGGTGACAAAATATACCGAAATGCTGAAATACCGAATTTACCGTACCGAAAAATTACTGAAATTGCCGAAAATTTCGGTATACCGAATTTTCGGTACGGTATGGTGTCGTACCGAAAATTTTCGGTACGGTAACCGTTTGAAATTTTTTATTTTCGGTATTTCGGTATATACCGAGATACCAAAAAAAATTCGGTATTTCAATAAATATATATATATATATATCGCTATATCGATATATTTGGTATTTTTTTTATTCGGTATTTCAATATATATATCGCTATATCGCTATTTTCGGTATTTTTTTTATTCGGTATTTCGGTATATATCGGTATATCAATATTTTTTCGATATTTTGGTAATTTGGTATTTCAATAAGTTCGGTATACACCGATACCGAAATAAAATTCGGTATACCGAAATTTCGGTACGGTATCGGTATGGACCGAAAGCCATACCGAAATTTTGGTATACCGAATTTCGGTATACTAAAACTTTCGGTACGGTATCGGTATGAATTTTGTTGTACCGAAACTTTTGGTACGGTATATGGTATCGACAAAAAAATTCGGTACGGTACGGTATACCACCCCTAATATCGATTTGCATTAACTCATACATAGCGTCAAGTAAAGATAGGGTTTGACTGACCGTGACCCTATAACTTGATCGGGATAGAAAGATTTTGGAATGATCCGAGTCATTAGTTCTCAATTAGGTTATAGTGTAGGACGCGGGACTGGCTAGCTGGTGCTATCACTCTTTGGTTCCTCTCATTGCTAACTGAGACGGACCTACCGAGTCGCGCATTAGGATAGACGACGGAATAAATCAATCTTATTCTCTATTTATAAATATTAGATATTGGATATCTAATTTATCAGACATTGGATGTCTAATTAATTTTGGGACATTGGATGTCTAAATTAATTTATTAGATAAATTAATTTACGGCCTAATGAATTAAATAAATTACTGGTGATTAATTTAATTCATAAATATAATTATTTTTTGGAGAAATTAATTGTATTATTTTGTATTTAATATAATTATTTAATTGGATTAATTAATTAATATAAGTACATCGAAGCGGAATGGAGTTTATCTGATTGGACTCACAGGAGTCCGAAACGAACCAAACTCCTTCTAGCTTCTAGATGGCTGCCCCCCCCCCTCTCTCTTTCCTCCCACCTTCCTTTTGTCTTCTTTTCTTTTAATTGAAGGAAGACTAGATTAAAGGGATTTGGCATGTGGGAGGATTTAATCAATTGAGGGTGGACTCTACCATGTGAAGAAAGAGTTGAAGACAAAACAAAAGAAGCAACATCCTCCTCATTTAGTATCTCACGGCCAAAAAGTTCAAGGGAGAGAGAGGAGAGTTTTCATTATCTTCTTCATTCAAAAGAACCCTCTGCTGTTCAGAATCCCTCCCCCACGAACATCATCAACAACACTCTCCTCCAGGTCCAGATTGAAGAAGCATTTGATCACTTTAAGACATGGAATTCATACAGGGTCGCCCTATATGACTCCTTGTACAATTGGGAAGACTGGAAAGAGGAAGAGTTGTTCGTTTTAGAAGTCATAGACACCCAGAATGTCAAATTTTTGATCAGATGGGATGATCCCTTTTGCCATGAACTGGTCACCTCTTATTTTGTGGCAAAAGAAAAAACCCGACAGAAAGGGAAATCGCAGTCTGCCGACAAGCCATGGAGCCCAAGCCATCACTCAGATCCCGATTCAGTCGGAGAGGACGATGACCTGCAGATAGGTCTGAGGATGAGCCGCGAGGAGGCTCGTGAAAAAGACTTTTCTCAGTCCAAGGCCACTGATGGCCAATGGACTTCTGCTAAACCACCATCATCAGCCCCCAGACATGAGGAATCAGTCCCTCCAACTAGAATCAATGAGACCCGCGCTGTCTAAAATGAGGATTTAGTCCCTCCTAAGGAACAGGAGATCACTGAGAGCCAACAGGAGGACCAAATCCTTCCTGTACCCCAGGCTACAGAGTCAAAGAGACAAGAGGAATCAGTCCCCTCTGTCTCTCCTACAGCACCACAAGCGGAACCATCTGAGGTTCCCGCCCCGCAATAGGTATCCACTCCTCTCCCTATAAGATCCCCATACAGATCAAAAGAGGACTTCCCAACTGATGACGAACCCCAAAGGCCTCGTCACAATGTCATACTTAAACAGCTTGGGGATCCATCTGATTCCAAGCTCGCTCACCCCAACTCTCCCTGCACAAAAGCCCGCATCGAACAGCTACAAGCAATCAGTTGCCAAACTGTCTTCCTATAGGATGCTGTCAAATCCCTGTACGACGTCGGTAAGAAGATCGATTAGATGATAGAAACTACTCATGACGAGCTTCTAAAGCTGCAAAGGGCCATATAATGTAATATCCGCATTTTCCTTTTCTCGGTATTTTCATCTTTGGTGTATTTTTTGTTTTTAGCGACTCGCTTGTAACCGTATTGATATTTCAAGAATATTTAATACCGGACCTTTTGCCATCCGAGCTTGTTTCGGACTTGTTTTACTCAATCCCGTGTTTATTTCCTTTCCATCGTTGTTTCGTTCGATTCTCATAATCGTTGTTCGGAACTGCAGTCTCGGGGTTGCCGTAAATCCATTTCATGTTATATGGATGTTGTTAACTTTTATGGGTACTTGGATCGAATATTGGTTTGGAACCGACTGAGTTTTACGTGGAGTCACCATACGAGGGTTCGTGATAGTTCATTCAGGCCTTTAAATGGTCGGGGATATGCGTCGATCGAGTGTATCATGTTCGGGGGTCATTTTCGTCACTTTTTGGGTACGAACAGTGTGCGCCGCGGCACGCCACTTCCTAGAGCCAGGATAGGCGCGGCTGTACAGTGCTCCGCGGCACGCCACTTCCTAGAGCCAGGCTAGGCGCGGCTGTACAGTGCGCCGCGGCACACCACGATCTGGGTCGTGGCACGGCATAGCCTTGCGGGACTCGAGCAGGGAGCTGTACTGTGTGCCGCGGCACACCACCTTCCGGGCTGCGGCACGGCCGAAAACCTACTCACCTATTTCCAGCCGCGGGCCGCAGCACACTCGGCCTGCGCCGCGGCACGCCGGTCAGCTGACCCTATATGGTGCGGATTTTTGGAGAGGATTTCATTTCCTCTCCTTTCTTCTTCTCCATTGTTGCGATTTGGGCGATTCCAAGGTGAAAAATTGACGGGAGTTCATCAATCTTCATCATCTCGAGTTCATAGCGTGCTTTAATCACCCCAATCCCATTTCTCCTCCTTCAAATCGAGGTAAATCTTTGTGAATCCCTACCTTGGGTAGTTTTGGGAGGTTTTGCTCAATTCGGTTATATAATCTGTTTTTGACCATGTAAATCTTGAGTTTATGATTAATCTCACTTGTATATATGTAAACCCTATGGTTTCATATTCTACTTTGAGTGGTGTTGCGAATTCGAGAGGGTTTGGGTGTTTACCAACCCTATGTGCATGGTATTGTAATCGGGGGGAGTCGTTAGTAGGTTCCTACCAAACCTATACTATTTTCCTTCTGAATTCTCGATGTCTCAAAGGCAAGTATATGTTTGAGATTGTACGTTCTCGACTTTGAACGTAAGATATATGATTGGAATGATTGTTTATATCCACTCTGGGATGGGCCTACGGGTCCTCTGAGGGTTTCGTAACCTCTGGTGTGATTCTGCAGATAATTTGGGTTAACCACTCTGGGATAGACTGACGGGTCCTCTGAGGGTTCCGTAGCCTCTGGTGTGGTTCCACGGCTAATCATGTATGTATTGATGTGATGCTATGAGATTTAGTTATTCCGGAATACTAGTCTTGAAATGATGAATTAGCGGTTACTTTTACTTTATTATCGAGGAGTATTGTGTTTCATATTCGATATACTTGCACTAGCTATTCAACGGCTAACCCCTTTATGGGGGAAATACTTTTTATGTATTTCAGGTTCCAGGAGAGTGGACAGGCATGTATCGGGTCGGCATGAAGATGATGGGCAAGTGTGATATTGTGTCTTGTCTCTGGTTATATTTTGTGTTCATCCATTCAGTGTTGTTGTACTGGAATGGTTTTTGAATACTCGAGTATTGTTTTTAGTTTCCTTGATGTTCCGGCCTGTGTTGCTGAGGTATTGATTTGTGATATGATGTATGTGGATACATTGGATATGGTTTGAATACCATTTGTATTGTTCTTCATTTCACTGTATTTGGACCTTCTTGGTCAAGTTTTATAGTTCCGCGTAAGATTAGCCTTGTGGGTCCAACGGCAGGGCTCACGGCGTTGTAATATACCCTGAATAACTTGGGGTGGTTATAGAATATGGTATCAGAGCTTAGGTCTATGGATTTATGCCATGTGACATAGGTAAGAACCATTTCTTACTATTAAGAATACTGAACAGTTTCAGTATCTTGTTAACATATGTACTTTGACTTATGGCAAGAAGCCTTTTAGATCTATCTCTATAAATCCTTATACCCAGTATATAGGCAGCTTCCCCTAAGTCCTTCATTATAAAATATTTACTTATCCAAAGCTTAACACTTTGCAAAGTAGGGATGTCATTTCCAATGAGTAGGATTTCATCCACATAGATTGCATTTCGAATTTCATCCCTTCAATCCAACTTTCGCATTCAATGCTAGTAGTTGCTTCATTGTAGGTTGTGGGATCATATAGATCCATTAGTTCCACATTGTTGTCATCTCTGATGAGAAATCCATATCTCTCAGGTTCACGATGATTACGTATAGACCTACGCGGAGCTGGTATAGAAGAAGTGGTCTCAACATCGCTATGTGAGTTTAAATCAGTTTTATCTAAAGGTTCAGTATCTATTTGTGGCTCTCTCATCTCATGAAGAGTTATTTGACTCCCACTATTTTTCTTGTAAATAAATTCCTTCTCAAGGAATACTCCAGATCGAGCAACAAACAATTTGTTCTCTGATGGAATGTAAAAGTAATATCCTTTAGTTTCCTTAGGATATCCCACAAAAAGACACTTATCTGATTTGGGTGATAATTTATCAGTGATAAGCCGCTTCACATAAGCTTCACAACCCCAAATCTTAAGGAAAGACAAAACAGGTTGTTTCCTTGTCCATATCTCATATGGTGTGCTTTGAACTGATTTAGATAATACTCGATTTAAAATGAACGCAGCAGTCTCTAAGGCGTAACCCTAAAAAGAAATTGGAAGATCAGCTTGACCCATCATCGATCTAACCATGTCTAACAAGGTTCGATTTCTCCGTTCCGACAGACTATTCCATTGAGGTGTTCCAGGTGGAGTTATTTGTGAGACAATTCCATAATTTTTGAGATGATCGTCAAATTCATGGCTCAAATATTCACCACCACGATCTGATCGTAGTGCTTTAATAGTTTTGCCTAACTGATTTTGTACTTCATTTTGAAAATGCTTGAATTTCGTAAATGACTCAGGCTTATGACTCATTAAGTAGATATATCCATATCTGCTTAAGTCATCCGTGAATGTTATGAAGTATTGGAAACCTCCTCTAGCATTCGTATTCATTGGTCCACATACATCAGTATGTATTAAGCCCAATAAATATGCAGCTCTCTCAGTATGGACCGTGAAAGGAGCTTTGGTCATTTTGCCTAATAAGCAAGATTCGCACGTATCATATGATTTTAAATCAAATGTCTCCAAGATTCCATCTTTATGGAGTTTGGTTATACATTTCTCGTTTATATGGCCCAAACGACAATGCCAGAAATATGTTTGGTTTAAATCATTTGATTTAATTCTTTTGACATTTATGTTACAAACAGATTTGGAACTTTCAAGATTTATGGGATATAATCTCCCACTCATCAAGGCATCTCCAATAAAATACCTTTATTAAATATGGACATTACACTATTCTTAATAGTAAAGTCATAACCTTCCAAATCAAGGCAAAAAACTGATATAATGTTTCTACCCATAGCAGAAACGCAATAACAATTATTAAGTTCCAATACAAGTCCATTTGGTAGCTTTATATCATAAGTCCCTACGGCAATAGCAGCAACTTTTGCTTTATTTCCAACACATAGGTCCATTTCACCTTTTGCCAGTTGTCTACTCCTTCACAGCCCCTGCGCATTCACACAAATGTGAGATTCACTACCGGTATCTAATACCCATGATGAAGAAGTAGATAAATTGACTTTTATAACAAGAATACCTGAAGCAGCAGTCTCACTGCTCTTCCGTTTCCACATTTCTTCTAGGTAGGCCTTGCAATTCCTTTTCCAACGACCAGTTTCATTGCAATGGTAGCAAGCCCCTTCTTTGGGTTGTTTCGATGACTTATTGAAAGGTTTAGGTTTGGGTTTAGGCAACATTTGCATTTTACCCTTACCTTTATTTTTCGGGGCCATCTTATTCCCTTTTTTTATTCCATTTCTTTTGAAGCATTAAAACATTAGGAATAGCTTTCTTAATGTTTGTCTCAGTTTGTTTTAGCATCCCATGTAACTCGGTAATAGTTTTCTCCCTGTTGTGCATGTTGAAGTTTACTACAAACTGATCGTACTCTGAAGGCAGTGATGCTAAGATCATATCTGTAGCGAGTTCCTGACTGATAGGAGCTCCTAGCCTTTCAAGATGCTCAATGTATCCCTTCATCTTAAGGACATGAGCACTCACATACCTGAAGACATTTTACAACCATTCAATGCCTTCGTAGTGGCAAACCTCTCCTAACGGGCTTGCTCTTGGAACATTTCCTTAAGCTGACCCATCATTTCATAAGCTTCCATGTCCCCGAACTGTATTTGCAGCTCCGAATTCATGGTTGCTAGCATAAGGCATGTCACATCCAAAGAATCATTCATATGCTTACTATAAGCATCTTTTTGAGCTTTGGTGGCGGTTTATTTCGGTTCATCAGGAATTAGGTTTTCCAGAATGTACTGCTTCTTTTCAGCTTTGAGAACAATTCTCAAGTTCCTTGACCAATCAAGGTAATTAGTGCCAAAAAGTTTTTCTTTGTCAAGAATTGATCGCAATGAGTTGGTATTGATTGACGCCATTGATTCTACAATATTAATATGCAAAGTTATTAGTGAGAAATATTGATTCTAAAATCTAACGATCAAGTAAATATAAGCACAGCTATGGCCTATCCCTCGCAAATAAAAGAAGTTTAGTTTTTATCAATAGAGATGACATCTTATGTCAACATCTTAGTCTCACGTATTATGTATCACATACACATATATGAATTATAAGCTAATGATCAAATAACCACAGACACAGCTTTGGCATGTCCCCTGTAATTTAAAAGATGCTTTAAATTATCATTTGGGATGACATCTTATGTCGTTTTAATCGTATTATCCCAAATAAGCCATAGGTCCAAAACCATTTTGTATAACCTATATAAGTCTTTAACCATTTAAAACATATGTATAAGCTTGTTTATTCACCTCTCCTTAAGATAAAATCCACACACCCTGCTTTGGCAGACCCATATTAGAAATGATCGAAAGTTTGACGAGTGTTATGAAATGGTTAGCTCTTGAGACTTATGTTTCATATCAATCGATTTTAATAAAACTATTTTATCAAAATTGATTATCTAAAAATAATTACCATGCATCTCATACATGTAAAAGTTTTAATGAGTTTTATTTATTTAAATAACGATTATTAAGCAAATAAAAAATATGATGCATCTCATACAATCATATGCAATGTAAATATGATGCATCTCATACATTCACATGAACAATTTGGTGTGGTGTGGTATAGCCATAGATCCTATTATGATATTCGTTAATATCAATAGGTCGATCGGCGTAATCTTCGATAACGCCTTTCTTCTTGAATTCCTTGTAAGTTGCTCGTCTCCTTCGTCTTCCTTTTATAGCTAGAACTATTCTAAACTCTATCTTACATTTTGTAATAGAAACCTCGGGTTACATTCGAGGGAAGTAAGATGAGAAGAGAAATTACAACAAGATAATAGGAAGGCACGACATACAAGTCGTATTATGAATATTACAACCATAATTGAATCATCAATCTAATTGATCAAGTACGGCTATACCACCCACGATGCATTAACTATTTAAGCATTCATAAGCACATCTAATATATAAAATGTACCAAATATCGACTATCGATAAGTTATATAATATATAAAATATGCCAAATATCGACAATCAATAAGTTATAAAGTTCCGAGGGCCATAACATTGAACCGGGTAAAACGAAAAATAAATTTCCAGGAATACACGAAGAAAATGCGGCCAAAACAGGTCCGGAAGTGGCCTGCATCGCGGTCCGAACAGCCTGGACCGCGGTCCCTTGGTCTAGACCGCACGACAAGGGCCAGCTACCAGGGCAGATCACGATCCCCCTCCCCAGACCGCTCGGCAGCCTTTTTTCAGCACAACATCAGGTACTTTTTGAGTTTTTGAGTATACATCTTATGTATACTTCATGTATACATCTTATGTATATAACAACTAATACCTTTTGAGTAACATAAATGTATAAATCAAGTAGATCAAATCTATATTTATACAACCTCGGAATCAAAATATTATTATGTTCATATGAAAATTTTAAAGAAGCATAATCTTTACATAAACAAATTTATGTTCATACGCACCTCTTAAAATTTATAATCCTAACATAAAATTTATATGTAGATCAAATCATATGTTCTTTGATTCTTGGATTATTAGTAGAACTAAATCATCACATGAATCTCCATATATCAAAGAACCATATATGTCAAGATCAAATATATAATATATATATATATATATATGTGTGTGTGTGTGTGTATGTGAGATATGTATATATATGATGCCTATCTTAATATGTATATGGTGATATATATATATATATATATATATATATATATATATATATATATATATAGATAGATCAAAACACAAATCTATTAAAATTATATATATCACCATATATATAAATAGACATAGGTAAAATTTATATATCATATATATAAACATCATACATCACATATATGAAAATCATAATACAACATATATGAAAATCAAAATAATGAAAATATACTAGTCGCTCCGATACCACTGTTGGGTTTATAGAACTAATAAGATTTATGATCTCATCATATATCGAAATAGTGCAGCGGAAGTATAAATATAATATGTAAAACCCTCCGAGGATCCAAGTATATTAATAAAGTACGAAGAACAAGATTGTTACCTCTTGTAGCGTGTTTTCGATCGAGCCTTCTAGAGACGTTGCAAGAAGCGAGTGTCCTCTACGGTATCCACACAACGAACAAGTCTCGAGCGTATAACGGATAGTTAGCTCCGATTCAATAAAGATTTTACTTAAATCAATTTGAATATAGGTATGTTCTTGATTATGGTAAGAACAAGAATACCAAGAATTTTATTCAAATGTTCTTGAACTTTGATCTAAAATAACAACTATGAATCTTATTCAATATATTATTAAAGATCAAACTCACAAGATAAGATGAAGATTAGATGAGTATTCTAAATACTTTTCTTGGTCCAAGAATCAATCTTCAAAGATATGAAGATATCTTCTTGATCCTTTTGATTATTCAACTCTTGGATATTATCTTCAAGACTTTTAGAGAGAGAAATATCAAAATCAGATTTTTGATTCTCTCTACACTAATTATGTCTTCTCTTGTGTTTTTCTCAAGTGTGAGGGCTATCACAAGCCACTATTATATAGCTCTCTACATGGCTAAGGGTTCACCAACCCCTTCACCAACCATAATCAACCGAAACAAAATAGCTGCTCTGCTCGTTTAAGTGTGTGACCTTGTAGGTTCTAATTAATACGGAAGTGAGTATAAAAACAATTTTACGACTCATAAATCATAAGTGACCTCTATCTAGATATTATGACTACCCGCATTAAAAGAATTAATTCAACGGCTCGAACGAAATCCCGTTACTGTATAATATTTAATCCTCTCGTCGCACGATATCCTAATTAAGCATAAAGTATGGATAAGTCGACCTTGTATAGCTTAATTAATATTCTTGATCTCAAGTTACAATTGTCCAGTTTGAATATTTATCAATAACTCTTTATTGATCAATTTGAGCATGGCCATGCATTTAAACAATTTAACTTATCAAGGGCCCATGGATATCTTCTCCATTTTATAGGAGGGACAAGTCCCCTCTAGACAAACTACTTCCCTCTGCATAAATCGTACCGTATCCAATCACAAACTGTATGGTCCTTTGTTACAGAAGAAGTTGATATTGTGTTAAAATACGATACTCATTATATAGGAAACTATAGTGTCTTTAGGTAATAAGGACTTAAATAATATATAACAATCAGATGAATTAATATGACTTAATCCATATATAATTCTCTTTGTTAGGTCATATCCAATACGATGTCTCTACATATATCTATGACGTGATATAACATCTCATGTTCATGACCAGTAAAACATAGCCATCGTATCATTATCATAATAGTAATCATATTACTAGGGATCTCTAGAATAAATATTCTTTAATGCTTTAGCGAGCTTTACTATCAAGTCACATACTTGATGATCGTAAGAAGAATATTAATTCAATAATATAATCAATATTAAATAATAATAAATGTCTCCATGTTATTATTAAATCGTAGAATTAGAGCATAATACTAACAAATCAAGTATCCAAGAAGTAGAATATACAGTTACAGAATAATTTGTTTCCAAAACTAGTAGTTCCGTACCTGAAGGCGCATTTCCGTCAAGCTTTGGACAGTAACTTCTCCAGTGGCCTAGCTCACCGCAGTTTAGGCATACATCCGTTTTCTTGGCCCTCTTGCTCTTTTGAACCATTGGGGCTTTGCCCTTTTCCTTATCGATCTTGGCTATTGGACCCAACTGCTTTTTGTTCTTTTTCTTCTTATTCTTGGACTTCCAAGTCCCAGAAAAAATCACAAGTGCAGCTTTTTTTTCCCTTTGTCTTCGTCTGAGACTGGGCAGTCATCAGTTTGTTCATTAGCGCAGCTAAGTTGCATGCAATCTCATTACAGTTGAAGTTCATGACAAATTGGGAAAAGGAGTCAGGAAGTGACTGCAGGATAAGGTCAGTTTGGAGAAATGCATGCATTTGAAAATCAAGAGCTTCTAATCTATCAATCATCGAGATCATCTTGAGGACATGGTCCCCAACTCTCTCTCCTTCCTTCATCCTGGCGTCGAATAATTACTTCGATATCTCATATCTAGCAGTTCGACTATGCTCTCCATAGAGCTTAGCCAGGTGGGCTAAGATGGCTCCCAAAGACGTCATGTTTTGATGGGCACATTGAAGCTCATTAGTCATTGAGCCTAACATGTACCCGCGCACTCTTACGTCGTCTTTTACCTATTTCTCATGGGCATCGACTTCTTCCTGATTGGCTTGGGTTCTTATAGGAGCCGCTTGGATGTCCGCCTCCAAGACGTATCCTAACATTTCCATAGTGAGGATAATCCTCAAGTTCCGAAGCCAGTCCACATAGTTCAGATCGGTCAGGGCGTTCTTTTCAAGTAGTATCGCGAATGGGTTCGTTGTCATTTTAAGAGATACTTATTAACTGCAGAGAATAATTTAAGATTCGTTAGTGATTGTTTAATTATGATCCGAGTAAAGAATTTAAGGACTTTCATTATTCATAACTCGGATCCCAATATTTTGTCGGCATTTGCACACTCCCATATGAAATCTGGAAGTCACGGTTGACTTCTTAGTGGTGATCGAGTTCTTTACAAAGTTTAATAGAGGGCAACACATATGGTTTCTATTCTATCATTATTTGTAAAGTGGTGTCTAACACCAACCCATATAATGGATGATTCGATCTTCTTTTACCCCTAGTTCACTTGTCCTCAACCCATTCGGTATGGCTCGCTGAACTATCTAAGTTTAAACCGTCAACTCCTATTAGTCTGACAATTGAATCTTACCCGGCAACTCATACGGTTTATAGGGGTTTGATTTGTCACAACCAAGAGCATCAAATGCACTCTAGGAATTTATTAACCTTCCCCAAAATATTACCCCGACATACTCAAAAGAATAATATTTCAGTTTAGATTTCAATTTTCCATGAGTTTGACGGAGGGCAGGAAACCTCGTAACCTTTATAACTTAATGTTTTTAAGTGGGAGTTTAACGCGATTATATGTTACACTTTGCACATTAATTTGTTTATCAGCGCGGTTTGTCGGTTTGATTGTTTGTCATACAATATGAAAACATACACAACCTAAAACTAACAACATGCAGTTCATGGACCGTTCCTAAGTACCGAGTCTTCATCGACTCGATAAAAATACAAGTAATCTAGTTACAAGTCTTGAATCTTCGTCTTCATGGCGGTTCGTCCTCGGCTCTTCGTCATAGCTAATTTACATTAATAAAATTTGCATCCTATACAAATTTAGCCAAAAAAATCGGCTCAAAAATGCCATTACAACCCTCATTGAATAAAAATTCAATAAACTAAGTACATGAACTATATCACCATTCAAATAATAATGCAACCATTAAATTGAAATAAATGACAAATAATAATAATCTAAACATTGATCCAATCAATATAAAATTAATCCAACAATTAGAATTAATCCAATTAATTCACAAAACCAAAAAACCTTAATTTGTTCCGAACAAAATAAATATTTCATTAAATTAATTCATTTGAAAATAAAATTACTTCTACCGACAGCCTTTTTTACACAGGAAGCAAAAGAATCGTGGAACATTGGGATTTGGGAAAGCTCTCGGGTTGCGAGCCGTAAACTCTGAGACTGAGATTATCAACATAATCACAGGAATGGAAGCATCCGACATTGATGCAAGGTTGAATGGCAAGGAGAAGACATACAATTGTTCTTTACGAAGATCCTCTCATATAACATCAGAGGCCTTGGGGGTAGAAAAAGAAAAAGAAAAGCAGTCCAGGAGTTAATTAGAGGACAGAAGGTGGACTTCTGTTGCATCCAAGAAACAAAGATGGTAGTGATAAATGATTTCATCAGCCTAGCTGTGTGGGGAGATAGCAACTGTTCTGGGCAGCGAAACCGGCAGATGGTAGATCAGGTGGCATCCTCTCGATCTGGAATAATGAGGTATTCTCGTGTATCAATCACTGGTTTTTAAATGGAGCTCTTGTTGTGATTGGATTGTGGGGAACTGAGAGACTCCAATGTTGCATTATTAATGTTTACGCACAATGTGTGGTTGCTGACAAAACTGAACTTTGGAATAACATTTTCTTGGTGATTGCTCAGTATCCATCCTCCTGTATATGTGTTATTGGAGATTTCAATTCTGTTAGGAATTCATCTGAAAGGGATGGTATAGGGATAGGGACTTAGACGTACCTGGGCTTTCAGGCCCGCCGGTTTTGGCCCTAAACCGGCCCTAAGTCAACGGTTTTAGCCCGGGACCGCCGGTCAACGGGCCCGAACCGGACCGGGACCGAAAAGTTAGGGCCGGGCTAGGGTCGGGGGAATTGGAACCGCGGACCGGCGGGCGGGGGAATTGGAACCGCGGACCGGCGGTTAGGGCCCGCCGGTCCTAAAAGGCCCGTCGGTTTGCATCGGTCCGCCGGGCCGGGCCGGACCGACGGGCCTAACGGGAAAATCAGAAAAAAAAGGGCAGCAGTCCAGTGACTGACTGCTGCCAACCATTGCCAACGGCTATTTCCTTCAAGGAGCCGTTGGCAGCCACCTTTCCACCCCCAAACTTCCCCATTAATCCCCCCTTTTCCCTACCCATCCCCACTATAAATACTACATCTTCCTAACTCAAAATTCACCAATAATCACACTCTAATTCTCTCTAAAAATTCAATCTCTACTCTCTCTACTATACTCTCTATTCTACTATCTCCATGTCTACCTCAAAGAACAACAATAACAAGGGCAAGGGCAAGGCCATTGAACTTGGCCAACGAAGTGGAGGAGGAAATTTTCAACCTCAAACTCAAAGGCCTAGAAGGGCCGATTTGGCGGAGGAAATTTCTAGACAAGTCGCCGAACGAATTCAAGCCGAAGAAGATGCCCGATTTGAAGAAATGGTTCATACGATGGAGAGCACGGGATACGAATTTCGTGGCTCAACAAATGATGATGAACATGAAGAGGACGAAGAGCACGAAGAAGACGAACAAAACCAACCTCCTCCTCCGCCAACAAGTAAGCCTAAGCCTCTCAAGTCCGAAATCTTCGTTAAACATTTTAAAAGAGAATTGGCTCCTATCAACGAAGGAGAACCTCCTTTATCCGATGGTCGAAAGAGATTCATTGCTTATTGCAACTATTGCACAAAACACTACAAATGGATCGAGAAGGGAGGCTACGGAACACTACAAAGGCACATGGAGGGGTTTCATCCATTCGAGTATGGAATATCTACTACTCAAACGCAAATTCGAGGTACTACTAGTTCTAATTATTCGACGGGTATGTCTTCTTCCGCTTTATTTAAATTTGAAAAAAATCGATATGAAGATGCTTGTGCTAGATATTGTGTCATGGAAAAACAACCTTTTAATTATGCGGATAGAATAACATATGAAGCTTCTTATAAAGATGGTTTGGGGCCTAATGTTAGCAAGGTAGCTAGAACTCAAATGCTTAAGAGAATTAGGAGACAATGCTTTGACAAAAAACAAGATTTAATGAAATATTTAGTTCGTTTGTCTCAAAAAGTTTCTATTTGTGCCGATGTTTGGACCGATGCTTATAATAAAAATAGTTACATGGGAATTACTTGTCATTGGATTGATGCAAAATGGATTATGCAAAAACGTTTGATTGCCTTTAGGGAGTTTGAAGAGCCTCACACGGCTCAAAATATTGCTTTAATTATTATTACGGTTTTGAATGAGTATTGTTTGGTTAACAAGGTATTTTCCGTTGGTTTTGATAATTCATCGGCGAACACCGCTAGTATTCCGGAACTTGTTGAAGCATGTGCACCATCATTTGAAGGAAAATATTTCATTCTAGACGCATTTGTCATATTTTAAATTTATGTGTTCAAGATGCGCTTAGTATTTTTCAAGATTCCGTTGTTCCTATTAAAAATGCCGTTAAGTATTTGCACAAATCAAAAACTTTGGGGAAAAAATGGCAAAAATATTGTCGTGCAAAGGGTATTGTTTATACTTGTTTCAAATTAGATGTATCTCATCGTTGGAACTCTACTTATGAGATGATTAATAGTACACTAGAGTATAAGAGTTATTTATGCGATTTTTTTAGGAAAGAGTTCTCAAACATGCAATTAGTTCTTAATGAGAGTCATTGGGATTCATGTATGGATTTGTATCGTTTGTTAAAAGTTTTTCATAATGCTACTAAACAATTATCGGGTGTTTATTATTGTACTTCCGTTAAAGTGTTGGAACATTGCATGTATATTGCCTTGTCTTTTAAGAGTTGTTTTAGTAGGCCAAACATGCAAGGTGTGATTTATTTTATGGTTCAAAAATGGCTCAAGTATTTTAGGGAGATTTCTATGGTTTTCTTACTTGCTAAGTGCTTAGATCCTAAATGGAAGTATGATGGTGTTTGTCAAATGCTTGGTATTTATTATGATGCTTTTGCTCAAATGGACTTGAGTGATGTTGTAATTGATGGTGAAGGGGTCTTCTTTGATCTTCCTTCCGTGCCACAAATCAAGATAGATCTTGATAGGAGTTTGAGATCTATTTTTCAAGAATATAGATTAAAACATGGTAGTGAGTTTCCTTCTTCTACAATGCCTTCATCTATGATGCCTTCATGTGATTTTCCTTTTGAGATAAATGAAAGTGATCCTTTAGTTCAACAAATGCATGGAATGATGCAAAATAGAAGCAATGAACTTCCATAGGGCAAGGTAATAGTGAATTAGATATGTTCTTGCAAACTCGTTTTGTATTTGGTGTTGAAGATAGTGGTCCGTCGATCGATGTGTTAAAGTGGTGGTCGAAGAGAGAGGAGTACCCAATACTCTCCATCATTGCAAAGGAGTTATTTGCCGTCCCGGCATCCACCGTGTCCGTAGAACAAGCCTTTAGCATCGGAGGACTTATGCTAGATCAAAGAAGATCAAGGATGAAGCCGGCGAACATTGAAGCTACCATGTTGCTCCATGATTGGTGTAGGGCCGACCTTAGAGCTCAAGAACCGGAATGGGACGATGCAAATGAGAGCGAAGATGAAGCCTTCACCGAGACGGATCGATCGGATGTGGAGTAGAGAGCTCAAGTCCTTTATTATTATTATTTTTTCATTTCAAGAATTCAAGTGTAAAACTCCTTAAATTGTGCTTAACTTATTTGTTGTACTTTTCCTCATTTTTAATGCAAAATTATTGTGTCCTTATTCATTTGTAATTTTCCTCATTCTTAATGCAAACTTATTTGTTATAATTTTCCTTATTCATTTTTCAACAATTTAATGAGTTTTTAAATATTTAAAAAAATCAAAACATTAAGAATTATCATTTTCTATTCATAAAAGTAATAAATATACAAGAATAAAATAAAAAAATTAATAATAAAAGTTAAAAAAAAAATGGGCGGCCCGGCCCGGGACCGCCGGTTTTAGCCCGGCTCTGGACCGGCGGGTTTCTAGCCCGGCATGGACGGTCGGGCTAGTTTACGGTCCGGGCTCGGTCCCTTGTTTTGGGGACCGAGGACCGCCGGTTCGAGGCCCGAAACCGGCGGTTTCGGCCCGGCAGCACGTCTAGATAGGGTGGTGTAATCTCGACATCAGAAACTTTGATTCATTTATTCGTAATTCGGGCCTTATTGATCTTCCACTACATGGTAGATGTTTTACGTGGTATAGGTCGGATGGCACTTGCAAAAGTAGAATCGATAGAATCCTCGTGAACAACCACTGGCTAGCTCTATGGCCGAACTCTCACCTCAGGGGTTGGCCTAGAACTATTTCTGACCAATGTCCAATTAGTCTCATGATCAAGGCAAAAGACTGAGGACCTAAGCCCTTTAGATGCATGAATGCTTGGCTCTCATATCCATGGCTCAGGGAGTTGGTTCAAAACAAATGGAACAGTTATCGAGTGACAGGTTGGGGAGGCTTTGTTCTGAAAGAGAAATTTAAAAGATTGAAAAATGACTTGAAGTTATGGAATAGGCAGATTTTTGGGTCCTTGGAGACTAATATTGAGAAGGAGAAAGAGGAGATTGCAAGGATGGACACGATATATGATGTATTCGGGCTGGAAGACACTGAAATTATTCAAAGATAAAGCAGCCTTTGCCACACTCCTTAGGAATCTTCGGTGGAAGGACAGTTTGTTATATCAAAAGGCTAGATGCAAATGGATCAAAGAAGGGGACTCTAACTCAAGATTTTTTCATAACCTCATTAACCGCAGAAGGAAGAGAAACGAAATCTTGGGGATTCATCTGGGCGGAACTTGGCATGAAGAGGTAACTGATGTGAAGAATGGGATCCACGACCACTTCAAAAATCGTTTTCGGAAAGTCGGATTCCGCCGATCTTCCCTTATTTCGGACTTCACCAACAAAAGAATCTCAGAGATGGACAATGTTATGCTAATATCTCAGTTCTCTATCGAAGAAATGAAAGAAGCGGTATGGTCATGTGACGGTTCCAAAAGCCCTGGCCCAGACGGTTTCAACTTTGGCTTCCTTAAGGATTTCTTGTACTTGTATAAAGACGATTTGATGAGAATGATGGCTGAGTTTCATCAGCATGGGAGGCTGGTCAAAGGCTTTAATCCGTCCTTTATTACATTAATTCCAAAAAAAGAAGCTGTCATTGAAATGAGCGACTTTCGACCAATTTCTCTTATTGGAGGGCTCTATAAAATTATCTCGAAAGTATTGGCCAGAAGACTTTGCAAAGTTCTTGACGCCATTATTTCTGAGAATCAGAGCGCGTTTATTGGTAACAGGCAGATCCTTGATAGTGTGTCTATCCTTAATGAAGCAATCGATGAGGCAAAAAAAAGAGGCACACAATGAATTCTCTTCAAGATCGATTTCGCGAAGGCCTATGACTCGGTGGAGTGGAGCTTCATTGATTTGATGATGGATTGATTTAATTTTCATCCGAAATGGAGATGTTGGATCATGGAATGCATTTCTTCAGCTTCCGCTTCCGTATTGGTGAATGGTAGCCCAACCAGTGAGTTTAAACTGGAGCGTGGGCTGCGACAAGCAACAACATTACCCCAATGCTTCAACGGCTCCCGCAAAAAGTGGGGTAAGGGGGGATTGGATGTACGCAACTTTACCCATGTCTTAACACAGAGAGGCTATTTCCGGATGATCCAAAATGAAAATCGCATCGAGAATTGCATGGAACGACTAGTACTTCATGAGAAAAAGAAGTGCAGCCAGTTTAGTGAGTCATTTTGTTTTATTTCATTATAATCCATAACCAAAGAATAAGGAGTCTTTGGCTCCATCGGAAACAATGGAAAGCGTGGGCTGCGACAAGGAGATCCTTTATCCCCATTCCTCTTCTTGTTAGCGGCGGAAGGCCTTAGTATTTTAATGAATAGAGCTACTCATCTAGGCTTATTTGAACCTGCTTTGATCGGGATGAATAATATCAAGATTTTACACTTATAATTTGTCGATGACACGATTTTTCTGGGATATGCAAACATCAAGAATGTTTGGACGATGATACGAGTCTTGAGAAATATGGAGCTGATTTCGGGTCTAAAATTTAACTTCGATAAATGCAGTCTCTATGGGGTTAATGTGGATGGTGGTATCCTTTCTGAGATTGCGGAAATCCTTGGATGTAGGGCTGGGATCCTGCCTTTTTCTTATCTTGGTATTAAGGTGGGTATGAATCATCGTAAAAGCAGTGAATGGAGGTGTGTAGTGCAAAAAATCAGAAACAGGCTGAGTCGGTGGAAGAACAACAAACTCTCACTTGGTGGAAGAATCACCCTTCTAAACTCGATTTTAGCGTCCCTTCAAACGTACTACCTGTCCTTTTACAAAATTCCTAAAAACATCCTGAGTGAAATTGTAAAGCTTCAATGAAAATTCCTCTGGGGGGTGGTGAGAGCTCAAATAAAATTGCTTGGATTGAATGGAATAAAGTGTGTTTGACCAAAGATATTAGAGGGCTGGGGGTTAAAGATTTGAATTTCTTTAATATGGCTTTGTTGGGGAAGCGGATGTGGCGTCTTCTAAATGATAGTAATTGTTTATGGGCTAGAGTCGTCGAGTCAAAATATGGGAGGGTGGGGAGTGGAGAGGCTGATTTTTTATCTTTTGAGTCTATTCAGGGCTGGTCGGGGTGGTGGAGGGATATCGTGAATCTTACTTTGGGGGAGCCCGGGGCTGGTTTCAGAGGAATATTGAAATAATCATTGGGAATGGGTTAAATACTCGTTTTTGGGAAGATATTTGGGCTGGGAAGGAATCTTTGAAGTCTAAATTCGCTAGATTGATTTACCTTAGTTTAGATAGAGGGAGATTTGTGGGGTCAATGGGTCCTTGGGTAGAAATGTTAAACGGGCTCGGGCCCGTAGGGCTGGCCCGTTTAACCCGCCAAAAAACCGGGTTAGGGCCGATATTTCCTAGCCCGTTTAAATCCGGGCTTTTTTGGCCCGGACCGTTTAGCCCGAAGCCCGATATATATATATATATATATATATATATATATATATATATATATATATATATATATACACTATATTAATATTATATATATAATATATATTAATATTACATATAATTTATATTATTACTGTATTTGTTAATATAGTGTGTGTATATATATATATACATAGAAGTATATTTTTTGTTATATTTATTAATATACACTATATTAATAATATATATATAATATATATTAATATTATATATAATCTATATTATTACTGTATTTGTTAATATAGTGTGTATATATATATATACATAAAAGTATATTTTTTGTTATATTTATTATAGTATAGTTGTTACTATATATATATATATATATAAAATATATTGTTATTGTTTTTTTTACTTATAAAAAAATAAAAATAGATTTTTTAAATATTTAGCCTGTTTAGCCCGTTTAGCCCGAAACCCGTTAGGGTTAGGGTTAGGCCAATATTTCTGGCCGTTTAAATCAGACTTTTTAACCGTTTAACCCGAAGTTTCTTAGCCCGGAATCACAGCTAGCCCGTTTAACATCTCTATCCTTGGGAGGGAAAAATGTGGTGTTGGGATTTGAGATGGAGAAGAGGGCTTTTTGATCGTGATCATGAAATGCTTGATGTTCTTTTCTCATTGATTAATAGGTGGCCGATTAAACATGATAGAAGCGACTCGTGGAAATGCGTAGGCTCTTCTAATGGATCGTATTCAACAAAAGAAACCTACACTGTTTTGCTAAACACTAGGGAGGCTATCCATGGAAATGCTGAGAGGGAAGATGGCTTCAAGTTAATCTGGAACAAATACACACCAAAGAAGGTCATTGCTCATGCTTGGAGACTACTTTGGGATAGACTTCCTACTAAATGCAACTTGAGAAGAAGGAATGCTCTTGATCAAAACATTGATATGAGATGCTTTTTATGCAATTGTCATGAAGAATCGGGAAAATATTTATTTTTCGAATGCGACATATCACATAAGGTATGGATGAAGTTTTATAATTGGCTTGGAGATAATACGGTTCTGCACTCTTCCCTCTTTTCAAATCTGATCAGTTTTGCTCGGATCCTAAGAGGGACGAATGGAAAATTAATTGCAACTTCTATTTGGTCGTGTATTGTGTGGCGCCTTTGGAACCATAGAAACGCGCTGATTTTTAGACATAAACCATTTAGTTTAGAGTTGGTTTTATGTACACGGTTTAGGCTGCTCTAATTTTTATTTTTCTGATTGGCTTGTGAACCCAAGAGTGGTTTTAGGTTGTTAATTTGTAATTTGTAATTTTTGAGGGTATTCCTTAAACCTTTTTTTTTTCTTAATATATTTCTCTCTGTCTGATAAAAAAATATTTTATTCAAATTAAATTTAATTTAATTTGCAGGAAATTAATTACCGAACGAAATATAAAAACCAGAGTCGAAAAACACAGGGCCTTGGCCAAGCCCGCGCCACTGCCGCGTGGTCCAGCAGCCTGACTATGGTCCCTCACAAAATGGAACCGCACGACAGTAGCCTGGCAGCTCCGAGTTGTCAGGTCCGATCACGTTTTTGGCTCCTCTTTTCGTCCCGATTCTAAAAATAATATTTTTCTAATCTTTATATTACACATTTAAATCAGTTTTTAAAAAGAAAAAATAGATTTAAATTGTAACATAAAATCATGAAAAATAATTTTTAGATGAACAATTAAAAATTAACAATTAAAACAATTATGATTCTAAATCATAAAAAAATAACCAAGCATTCCAAATGCTAATATCGAATATACGATCGCATAAATCTCGTTCCGATACCACTGTTGGGATTCGGTGATTAAAATAGAGATACGCAGCGGAAAATAAACTGGTCCAACCGGATAAAACCAAACCCCAAAACTGGATCGATCAAGCATCGTATAAACGAATATAAAATTGACGAAGATAAAATTTAGAAGTCTTACCCTCGTAGACCTTTGATAATATCTTCTTGAAGAAAAATTCCCAAGGCAAGCTTTGATCGTTTCTGGTCACCAATACGAACACGAATCTGAATCGTTGTATCTTGATGAATGATCAAACACCGAATATGCCGAGTGTCTCTACGTTATCACGCGTTGGATATTGATCGGAAAAATAATATATCAATTCGTTCTCAAAGAACACGGCTAGGAATTGATACAGTATTTTTCTTCTCTTTTCTTTCTCTCTAAGATGAACAAGAAAAGAAAATAAAATTTTTACTCTCCTCCCTCTAAGCTCACGGCTGGAGCAAGTTTGTAAGGTGTGTATGTGTATTTTTCAACTCATAAAATGGTGTGATAAACTATCTCATTTATAATACAAAGTGAGATCAAATGATGAGATTCTAAATCTCATCCATGTCTTCGCCCTCATATTATAAGTCTATCACACCCCACACACATGCAAGACACCTTCCATGCATAAAAGGGGGGGCACTGGAGTATGGTGCGTATTGTGCGGCGATTTATACGCCTCGACGGCGATCGGCATAAGGGACGAGGGACCAAAGACAGCATCAAATAATCCAAGGCAGACTTGCCAAGCGAAGAGTCCAGACCGAGATCAAGTACCGAGCGATCGACGTCCAGGGCGATCGCCTCTTGGCACCTAGCGATCGACTCTGGTGCCCGACCAAGGACGACAGTCCTATGTCACGTGTAAGGCCATCATCCGTCATATCTACAAAGACCGGATCTCGGAGCGAGGACCCACGTGCAGATCCGCGAATGGCGCCGCAGAATAAGGATCTTTGACTCCAGCCCATCAACAGCTGTCAACGACAAGGACTGCCTCACCTACCGACAGACCCGCCGAAAGGTCCTAGGTGGGACCTCCCAAGACAGCGACTCCGGATGTGTGTTGTCTTCTCATTGGTTCGTGCATCCGGCTGTCAGCAGCTGCTGCTGCAGACTCTGAGGAGACCAACCCATGTGCTAAAGACGATCGCCCGCTTATTATAATGCAGCAGAGGCGATCGCCCAGCTACCTCCACTCCTATAAATAGGAGACCTCCAGCAACTGGAAAAAGGTTCAGAAGTACACACAAAACTGTTGTTTCTTATAGAAGTTCACAAACTCAGTTAAAAACGCAGCACTCCATCGTTGTTACAAGAACTCACAGAGCATCATCTCTAGTTCTTCCGGCAATCGTCATAACTCAAGAGCTAGATAACTAGGGTCTTTACACTCATTGTAATTATACTCTAACATTAATATTTGTACTCCCAAGTATTCGTATTAATAATATCTCGCGAGAGCATTCAAGCCCGGGACTAACAACCCTGGCAAATCTTGTGTTATTTACTTTCCCACGGACGTGCTCTCGCATTTTGTTTGTTACTCATCCGTTCCAGCAATCCCTTCCGGATAATATTTTGGGTAACAACAATTGGCGCTAGAAGGAGGGCATCTACCTTCATTTTCTTTCCAACCGTTTCGAATAACACTCACTGTTCTCCGGGGCATATACTTGAAGAAACACTCACTGTTCTTCAAAGAAAAACCTTCAGAACCATGACGTCTGCCACCACACCGAAGAGAGCCACTCTCCGATCCGTCGGACGTCATATTCCGGCTCAATACGAGCCCCAACCTACGACAGAGGGTAGCCGCGGCGACGCGAGACTCTCGATCCCGCCCCCGAGGGACGGCCCCAGCCTCTCACTCGACCAGTTCCAAACCGCGGAACAGATCGAGGAGGCTCTGGCCATCCCAAGGGAGCGACGGAGAGCATGTGAAGCGCCCGCCATAACCCCCTCGGCCATCCGCCGCGCGGGCAAGCGGAAACTCAAGGGGTTACTTATCGAGCGATCGTCAGAAAGCCCCGATTCACGAGGAAAGGCTCTCGCAAGGCAGGACGGTTCCGTATTCAGCCGCCTAGGAAGCGATCCATCGTAGCGACCGGGGCATTCCAGCCCCAACCACGAGACGACGGAGTCCGAATCCGTCACCAGGAGTTCGGCATACCCAACTCCCGATCAAAAATAGGTCAGCCGTTTGGCTCCCATTCGCCGAAGAATCAAGCCCCGCGGCAAAGACATCATCAACAGCGGAGCCAGGGGATCAGTACTTAGTCGCTTCGGCTCCCGCTCCGAGCGCCTAGCCGCGAGCAGCCAGGCCACGGCGATGGCCGCTATGCAACGCCAGCTCGACGAGATGAAAGCACTCATGGAAACTGGGGCAGGCGCTAGTAGAAAGATCATCGGACCAAGTGAACCACTCGCGGTCCACATCGAGCTTGCCCCCGTGCAACGAAAGATCGCTCCTCCTCAAACGCCTTTGTATAAGTGGAGATCGGACCCCGAGACCCACTTGAGAAATTTCCGGATCTACATGATCGGATGTGGGGCGTCTGATGCGACCAGGTGCCGAATATTCCCATTAACATTGGGCGATCTGGCCCATAGGTGGTACGTCTCACTGCCACCGCGATCAATCAACTCCTTTGAGAAACTAGCGACCGACTTCACGTCATACTTCGCCGCTAAGGTCGCCAGACCAGAAGGCCCCCATTGCATGATGAAATCAGGCAGGGAGAAGACGAGTCCAATGCGGATTATATCGACCGGGTGGATGAAATAGTCCTCACCGGCGAGCCCATTAGCGACGAGCTAGCCCTCTACTCGGTCCTGGGGGGGTTCTATGGTCATTCACCCATGTTCAGACACCTCACGAAGAACATCCCTCCGACCTACGCGATCTTCTGCGCCAAGGCTGCCGATTTTCTAGCCAGGCAGAGGCTCCTCACCCTTTGCCTAGGTGAGGAGACGTCGCCTCCCGTCCAAAAGACGGCGATCGCCAAATCCAACAAGGCGGTCGCCAAGCCACCCGGTGATTTCAAGGCCTTCGAGGAGGTGGAAGCCCATCTCTTCCACAAGTTCAACCGAACTCCGTCTCATATTTTTTACGCCATCAAGGGGCGCGAATCGCTAAGCAAACCCAAGGCGATAAGGGACAACGGTCATCTGGACCACAATAAATATTGTGCTTACCACAAGAGTCCCGGTCACAGCACCAACCAATGTTGCGACCTCCTCCGACAACTCTGGAGATTGTTCGAGGAGGGCAAGCTGGACATTTTATTGGCTTAGCCGGAGCCCCATCAATCTCCCAAACCGATCGCCAGAGTCGAATGCGATAGGCCGGAAGGCTCATACGAGTCGATCCCCCCCCCCCCCCCGATCAACCTCGGCGGCTGGATCTATATGCTTCAATCAAGAGGTGGGAACTTCGGAAGTCTTTCCCCGATTCCCACCACGTCAAACCAAAGGCTACTGCCTGAGCAACGCCTCGAAAAAGAGGATGACTCGCTCGCCCTCTAAAGTTCGTCATCTAACATGATGGACCTAGGCAAGCGATCGCCTCCCTCAGCACAACGTATACCGTCGAGGATCGCCATCTAACATGACGGTCCGAGGTAGAAGAGTGCCGCCATGGTCGCGAAGGTCGACGAAACCGAAGATCCGTCCATGCAAGGTTCCTTTGGGCAGCGATCGCTCGCCCTTCGTTTAAATACGAGGCGGGCGTAGCCGAAGGACCCTCCAAAACAAATCAGAGGATGACCCGTTCGCCCTCTAAAGTTCGTCATCAACATGAAGGACCTAGTCAAGCGACCACCTCCCCTTGCACAATGTATACCGTCGAGGATCGCCATCTAACATGACGGTTCGAGGTAGAAGAGTGCCGACATGGTTTTAGAGGATGATGGAACCGTTCTCTGTGACCATGCAAGGTTCCTTTGGGCAGCGATCGCTCGCCCTTCGTTTAAATACGAGGCGGGCATAGCCAAAGGGCCCTCCAAAACAGATATGTGGACACGTTCGCCCGCCCTCAAAGGTCTATCACCTAACATGGTTGATCCGGACAATGCGACGCGTCCCTCCCCTTGTCACAACGTCTACCGTAGAGGATCGCCATCTAACATGATGTTCCGAGGTAGAAAAGTGCTAGCAAGCCGCGGTCGTGGAGTCGATTAATCCGACGGCGCCCCGTGCAAGGACTCCTCCAGACCAAGACCGCTCGCCCTTCGTTTAAATACGAGGCGGGCGCAGCCTACGGAGGACCCTCACAATTAAGTGAGTCACGAGAAGTTGGCCATCAGATGGAATGTCGCTCGCGCACAAGACATGGTCGCGGAGGTCGGTTCCATCAAACTCCGCGATTGTGCACGGTTCCTCTAGGTCGGGATGGTTGGCCTTACTCGAGGAATCTTCAAAATTGAAGACCGCTCACTAAACGATTTATTTTCGTCCCCTTACTTTCACTAAGTAAACAAAAACAAGGGGGAAGGGCGGAGCTAGGTATATCACGATCGTCTTTACTTAAATACACGTACAACGATCGGCATTGTTCAGATGTATGTGCAACGATCGACTTTGTTCTAAAGTTACCAGTATGAGTTTATCAATTCACTTGGAGCTGAACGCATGACGATCGTTCCTCAAACACTTGTATAAAGTCATGCAAAAGACTCAGAAAGACAATCATTCAAGCAAGAAATCAGAGAAGCAAATATTCATTTCATTACTTGGAATACAAATACAAACACGGTCGCCCGAAGGCTAAAATACAACGAAAGCTACAAAAAATTACAAGTAAAAAGCAGAAAAGCTCAAGGATCGGCGCCCGTTCCATCGCCAGCGGCAGGCTCTGGACCCCCATCCTCCGGGGCACCCGGATGAACAAGGTTGTCCGGCAGCGGGTACCAGCTCAAGTCGATTTCGAGATCCGCGGAAAGGTCGAGGATCGCCACGGTGAAGTCATGCTGCAGAGGATGCTCCAGCGCGTAGGCTTTGAAATTTTCAGCCAAAGGGCCGACCTCGAGCCCTCCCTTCTTAGCGGCGCGGATGGTGTCAGCATAAGCCATGTAATAGGCGAATTCGCTGACGTACTCCATGTTAACGAAGGGATCGGCCTCAGTCGCCTTCAGCTTTTCCTTCAACTCCGCAACCGTTTGGCTCACGCCCTCGAGCTCAGCAGTTTTGGCGGCTACCTTTTCCTTCGAGGATGCCAGCTCGCTAGTCAGTCGGGCGACGGTCACCTTCAGCTGGTCGGCCTCCTTCTGCACGGCCGCATGCGACCTGCGGGCTTCTGTCATTTGGTCCCGCATCCGATCAGTCGCCGCCCGCGCCCGGTCAACATCATGCCTCGCCTGCTTAGCCGCCTCCGATGAGCTCTTCTCCATGGCTGCGAGTTTGTCGGCAAACTCAATATTTTGCTTCTGTGCGGTTTCGAGGGCCGCATGGAGACGGGTGGTGGACGGTTGTCCCTCATAGTCCCGCACGGCCTGGGCAGCCATCGTCGTCGTCTGGAGGGCCAGCGCAAAAGTAGCCTGTAGCCTGCATTGCATCAGCGGATCGCCGGCGCGCGATCGCATCTAGATCGGTCGTCCAGGCCTTCGGAAGGGAAGCGGTAGCCCGATCAATGTAGGAAGGGATGTCGCTGACCTTGCGAGGAACTTTGCTCGACAGGAAGTCCAACACCATCGGCAAGCAATTCGGGTCGGAATGGTGGATCCTGCACAAATGACAAAAGAGTTAAGTGTGTTTCCTACACAAGTTTCATAACTTGGCAAAACGACCAGGCTTACCTCTCGACCTTCTCTGGGTCACGACCGAAGAACGGCCTGCCACGCGAAGTCTTGGCCTCAGCAGTCACCATGGACTGAAGAAAAGCCGAAGATGGCGTGGACCCCTCCACCGGAGGAATCGTGGAAATCGGAGGCACAGGGATCGGCGGCTCGTCTGTAGTAACAGGGGCCGAGGGCTCCACAGTCCTCCGTTTCTTACGGATAAGCCAAAGTTGCTCCTCCTCCCGAGGCTCCCGCCCTTCGACGACAGGCTCCTGGAGTGGTCTTGCCTCCGGGGTCGGTCGCGGCGGAGCAGAAGGAGCTCGGCTCACCTTTTTCCCTTGGCGAAGACGGTTCATGACCCCCGGATTAGGCATGGCAATCGCAGCAGGAGGCTCTGGGAAACAAGGGAAACGAATTTCTTCAAAAGAAAACAAACGACAAAGTTAGTAATCTTCCTCAGTCAAGACAATCGGCTGGTCAAAGAAGATCGCGAAAGTTCGTACCTGGAACCTTTAGATGGCGAGGGTAGCTAAACAGCCGAGCAGCCAACCAGCAGGCTTCGTTGTTAATTTGGCGGGCGTCTATATGGTCTTCAGGAGGACTCTGTATCTTCTTCCAGACGATCGCGAAATCAAATGCGAGGTTGCCTGCCGCCGGAACAATGACACTTGCAAAAAGAAGGCCAAAATCAGATCACTTAAGAAAATGTCCGAACAAAGGGAGAGTCTAAATCCTTACTCGGACTCCTCTCCCGAAAGCCGGTGGGAATATCCAACTCGTCGATCGGGTTGTCGCTCGCTGCCGACTTCCACGCGCCGCCGACCCAGAACCACTTCGACGGATCGCCCCTCACTTTTTTCGGGACCCCAAGAATCACCCGACCTGAGCGACCTTGGATATGGTAGCCGCCGACAGAACCTTTTTGAACCGTCAGTTTGAAGAGATGGTTCATCTCCAACGGCGAAGGAAGACGATACAACCGATGGCCACCAAACAGAGTGAGGGTGCAGATGATCTGCAGCCAGGCGTTCGGCGTCAATTGAAGCGGCGTCATGTTCCAGGCGGTCAGCAAATAGGAGACAGCGAACGGCAACGGGAATCGCAGTCCAGCCTCCATTATCGCCTCATTGACGGCGACCATGCCCTCAGGAGGTTGATCGGCTCGCTCATTCTCGGTGGGCATGTGGAGGCAAAAATCAGAGGGAACATGGAACCTCACCCTCCAACGGTCCAGATCCTTCCTGGTCACCGAGCTCTCGATCTGGCCAAGGGTCCACGGAGAGCGGCGAGCAGCCCGGAACAACGTCCTCCTTACAGGTTCATAAGAATGGGTGATCGAGTATTCATTGAAGTTAAATTTGGGGAGTGGGTCGGCCAATCTCTCCATGAGTTCGGCAAAATCTGTGAAGGCTTTGCCTAACGCGCTGTTCCGCTCCCAGTGCGCCGTCGCATCCGCCTCCTCCCATTTCAGTGAACGGATCCGCTCGGCCTCCACCGTCTTGGCCGCGTCAGCCTCATTAAAAAGTTCCTTGATCTCCGCGGGCTCAATCCGGCACGGATGGCCTCGATGGCGGTATCCACATGAAATTCCGCAGAAAGTTCTTCCCGAGCGCGGCGGAAGTGCTTCCCGCCTCATACACATCTGGTCTTCCTCCGGACATTTTCAAATAGAAATGAGGGAGAAGAAGTTTTTTGTTCTTACCTAAAGAGTCTGAGTCGATCGACGATCATCACACGAAGCTTCGAGAGAAATCAGCTATGTCTTCTTCTCAGGCAGAATTGCATAAGGTTTTTTACCTTGTAACCCCAATCCTTTTTATAGGCAAGGACGAGGGCTTCTGGGCAAATAAGCAAAGTCCCGAGGATCGAAGTGCAACCGTCAGATAAAGCCGCATTTAATGCTGCCCTCGAATCCCGCGTGCGCGTCGTTTCGAGGGCACGCCAAAGGACAGACTGACAAAACCGTCGGACTCCCCCAATAGGAGCCCGACACGTGCCCCGACGACATCTTCAAAACCGCTCTCATTTCCCGCTCATTTCAGCGATCGAATAGGTCGTCCAAATTCAAATCAGTCCGATCGGGAGACGATCGTCTGTTCCGTAAAATGCTGAGTCGCTCGTCTAAGTCAAGCGATCGCCAGTAGAACCACCTCACCCCACGTCTTCAACATCGGAGCGAGCTGGGGGGCAATTGTTGTGCGGCGATTTATACGCCTCGATGGCGATCGGCATAAGGGCCGAGGGACCAAAGACAGCATCAAATAATCCAAGGCAGACTTGCCAAGCGAAGAGTACAGACCGAGATCAGGTACCGAGCGATCGACGTCCAGGGCGATCGCCTCTTGGCACCTAGCGATCGACTCTGGTGCCCGACCAAGGACGACCGTCCTATGCCACGTGTAAGGCCATCATCCGTCATATCTACGAAGACCGGATCTCGGAGCGAAGACCCACGTGTAGATCCGCGAATGGCGCCGCAGAATAAGGATCTTTGACTCCAGCCCATCAACAGCTGTCAACGACAAGGACTGCCTCACCTACCGACAGACCCGCCGAAAGGTCCTAGGTGGGACCTCCCAAGACAGCGACTCCGGACGCGTGTTGTCTTCTCATTGGTTCGTGCATCCGGCTGCCAGCAGCTGCTGCGGACTCTGAGGAGACCAACCCATGTGCTAAAGACGATCGCCCGCTTATTATAATACAGCAGAGGCGATCGCCCAGCTACCTCCACTCCTATAAATAGGAGACCTCCAGCAACTAGAAAAAGGTTCAGAAGTACACACAAAATTGTTGTTTCTTACAGAAGTTCACAAACTCAGTTATAAACGCAGCACTCCATCGTTGTTACAAGAACTCACAGAGCATCATCTCTGGTTCTTCCGGCAATCGTCAGCACTCAAGAGCTAGATAAGTAGGGTCTTTACACTCATTGTAATTGTACTCTAACATTAATATTTGTACTCCCAAGTATTCGTATTAATAATATCTCGCGAGAGCATTCAAGCCCGAGACTAGCAACCCCAGAAAATCTTATGTTATTTACTTTCCCACGGACGTGCTCTCGCATTTTGTTTGTTACTCATCCGTTCCAGCAATCCCTTCCGGATAATATTTTGGGTAACAACAGTGAGAAAACGAGCCGAGCCACTCGGTTCCTGTATCGGACGTTCGTTTGTCTAATACACTTCGTTTTATCTCAAATATATTTATACTTAATTAATTAATCCAATTAATTAATTTTATCAAATACAAAATTGTAATAACATATTTCCAAGAAATAATTATTATGAATTAAATTAATCACCCAGTAATTAATTTCAATTCACTAGACCGCATGATTTATCAAATAAATCAAAATAGATATCTAATATCTAATAATAATGAAGAGATAATAAATACTTATTTTATCCATCAAATATCCTTGTGCGCGACTCCATAGGTCCGTCTTAGTCGGTAATGGGAGGAACCAAGGAGTACGGGTAACACTTAGCTAGTCTAGTGTACCGGTACCGTACCCAACTAAGAACGAATGATCGGATCATTCCAAAACCATTATATCGTGAATACCGTATATGTATAAACCCTTCAATCATATGCCCCGGTCAAGTATTAGGGTCACGGTAAAGCCAAACCCTATTGTAATTTGACTATATGCATTTTGTTAATGCAAACCGAGATCACCGAGCTCTTGTGTATCAAATACAACTAGATCTAACTGCTTTGGCCAAAGACTTATGATCTCATTTGCCATTAACCGCATAGGACATTTACCTGATCACTATCAGGAGAAAGAATCCTATCTTGGTATTCAATAGAGACTGCTACTTGCCCACTAAGTTGCATTTCGAGGTTGACCCCACCAACCGGCAATTGGATCGAACTACTCTAATGACTAACTAAATGTTACAAGCACATCTCCTACTGAAACCTCAAGTCAAAGGTCCACGTATACCTATCACAACCTTTCTATTCAGTCATTGGCAATCCCTGAGTGATATCCATGTGACCGAATCGAGGTGGGTCATGTTCGAGTATATTAATCTCATTAGCATACCTATAACGTGTGCTCCCACTAATCCTTAGTGAAGACAGACACTCTACATGTCAGAGTACATGTTATATAATCCTTGTCTAAACTTACTATCCAGTTAAGTTTTATCGACTTGCGAACCAATTAAGCATTCGACCCCTAAACACTTCTGGTGCATATATCCTAATCTCCATAAGGAGTGGAATGTTTTCTCTCAAACACAAAGACTTATTCTATATACCAAATCATAATGCCCGTGATATACAATAATATAGAAATAATATGTGCCTTATTTAATATAATATTCATAATAATAGTACAATGCTCTCACTCTCCCATCCTCTGAGTGGCATTTGAGGGCATATTCCTAACAATTTCTACTTAGGGCGAAGTGAACCTATGGAAGTGAGACTTAGTGGTCTATTCTAATTCCTTTCAAACTCTTCGATATTCGCTTAGAAAGCATAGTTAGTCCAAACTTCGGAATTTTTCCAGCTACTTAAATAGATATGGCATTCTTTCATCGTATCAACCTTTCGACATCCATCATAATGGATGTGAATCTTTTCATTCTATCCATTATTCAAATCACATCATTATTCATTTGGAATAGATGAAACTAAATAATTCCTTTAAACTCAACTAAGCCTCATTATTTCTTTAAATGAAGCATTTGTGTCGTTGCCACTTATATGTCATAAGCATATAAATTGAGTTATTAAGTTCACAATCTTGATGATTGTTTTTGCTTACTTGTCTTTTATAGTTGGATGAGATAGACTTCGATTGGTACTGACTTAGATATTTTATTGGTTTAGATGAACTCATCTAGGGGTAAGCAGTTGGTTGACGGAACCCAGACTGATCCTGACACTCCAGGACTGATTACCGTGGAGTAGCTACGGCAGATCGAGATTGTTACGATACCCCTCATGGATGCAGTGGCCTTAGCCGACACCGCGACAGACAGATCCAGTCTTTGAGAGAGGTTATCACCCGTGTGCATTAGGATGCATCGGCATTTTGCAATCAGAGGGACGAGCTGCTAGAGGCACTAGAGCACATGAGGCCAGAGTATTTGGAGCTGGAACGTAAAGTGGACTTTTTGAAGAGCAAGCTACGTCTAAGGACCGGACCATCGCCCAGCTTCGTAGTACCAAATTCTTCCAGAGACACGAGATTAAGATGATTGAGAAGCAGATTCAATTTGCACACTGCGAGCATGAAGAGTTTCTGTTGGTGGGCAAGAAGAAACTAGGTGTGGTAATGAGACTATTCCCGGACTCCATGGCTGAGGTAGGAGAGGCGTCACATGTACCACCGACTGACCCTATGCATTCTGTGGACCTAGAGGAGGATTTCGAGGAGGACCTGGAGGAGGATCCCGAAGAGGACTCCGAGGAGAGCGTGAGGATGGATTCTGGAGAGGATTAGATGCATGAACTTGGAGTTTACATTATATATCTTTTTTTATGTTTATCCTAGAATGTAAGGCTGAACAATAGAAATTTCGAAGTTGCATGTTACGGCCATTGATAGGCCATAGACGTGGTTGAATTTAATTATTTGTAATCAATGTTATGATCTAGTTATCAATATCAACACTGGTCATCCAATTGTGCACTCAGATTAATCCTATGCATCAACTTAACTCACCAACGAACTCTCAAATGACAACTAATTCTATCATATTATATTAACTTATTATAGATGGATGATAGATATAGAGGACGTCAACGAGTTAACTGTGATGAATAGCAAATTCAACATACCAACAATCACAACCTATCTCCACCATGGGGCAGGACTAGAATTGACGCTATGGCACAAGCCTTAACCCAACTGACAAACTTTTTACAGCAACAAGCAGCCAATAACCAAAACATTGTTGAGGGGCAAGATCGCATGCTTGAAAGGTTTCTACGCTTCAGTCCGCCAACCTTTAATGGAGAGCCTGATGACATGAAGGCAAAATCATGGCTGGAGAAAATAGAGAGCATATTTAATGCGTCACAATACGCTGATGAACAACACATATCATTGGCAATATTCAAACTAGAAGTTGTCGCACATGATTGGTGGAAGGTCGTTAGTGCACGCTGGATAAGAGAGAATCATACTAGAATATGGGCCAACTTCCTAATCGATTTCCGAACCCAGTATGTTTCAGCAGCCGCTGGGGAATCCAGGAGGGATGAGTTTTACTACCTGAAGCAAGGATCTTTGACTGTCACAGAGTACGAAGCTGAGTTCAATAGGTTATCTAAATATGCACCAGGACTAGTGACCACTGAAGAAGACAAGCTTTATAAATTCACTAGAGGGTTGAGATTCGCGCTCCAGCAGAGTCTCCTAACTGTTCGTTTGACCATGATGGCTGATGTAGTTGAAGCTGCAACCCGAATTGAGAATGGAACAGTGAGTCTGGCATAACAACAGAACCAATTTTCAGGAAATTCTAAGAGACCCGTGATTGGATCAACAATGACTAGAAATTCCGCAAAATAAGAGCCAAGGGAAACTCGACCGGAACAAAAACACACAACCCTAACAAAGCAACACCTCTTTGTGTAACTGTGAAATAAAAGGACACAAAGCTAGTGAGTGCTGGAAGATGTTGGGCAAGTGCTTGGGATGTGGCAGCGCACAACACCAAATCAAAGACTGCCCGAAAATGGAAAACCAAACGAACAAACTAGCTGCTATTGCAAAGCCAGGGAACAATCAGGGAAAGGCTCTGGCTCGTGTGTTTGCTCTAGCTGGACAAGAGGCTCATGGAAGGAATAATGTGGTGGAAGGTACACTTCTCATATATAACCACTCTGTCATCACATTCATTCATTGCACCATATTTTTCTGGAAAACTCAATGTGCAATTAGACCTTTTGCCCGTATGTCTTGAAGTGTCAACTCCAATGGGTACTAGCCAATTAACTAATAATGTACACAATACATGTGATGTATTGATCAGTGGTAATTATTTTTCTATGGATTTAATATTGCACCATATACTAGAATATGACATCAGCATGGGAATTGATTGGCTGTCAAAACATTACGCACAGTTGGATTGTCATTCGAAGACATTTAAGTTATGCGTACCAAGTAAACTGGTAGTAGAGTTGGTAGGGAACGCTAGAGTGAACTTAACACCCATTATATCTGCCGTCAAAGCTAGAAAAACTATTGCAAAGGGAGCATATGGATTTCTAATTTTCGTCATTAATAAACCCAAGAGTAAGATGGGAATTGAAGATGTACCAGTAGTGTCAGAATACCCTGACGTATTCCTGAGCAACTAACATCCTTACTACCCAACCGAGAGATCGAGTTCAACATAGAAGTCGTGCGTGGAAAGACAACCATAGCCAAGACACCTTACCGGATGGCACCATTGGAGCTACAAGAACTAAAGGTACAACTACAAAAGTTGCTTGAAGTTAGATTTATCTAGCCTAGTGTATCACCATGGGGAGCGCCGGTGCTATTTGTAAGAAAGAAGGACGGAACACTGAGACTTTGCATTCATTATCACGAGCTCAATAACATAACCATAAAAAGTAAGTACCCACTCCCAAGGATAGATGAGTTGTTCGACTAACTCTGTGGATCCACGGTATACTCTAAGTTTGATCTTCATCAAGGGTACTACCAATTGAAGCTTAAAGCGGAAGATATACCCAAAACTGCTTTCCAAACTAGATACGGTCACTACGAATTTGTGGTGATTCCCTTCGGGCTGACGAATGCCCTGGCCGAACATATGGATTTACTGCACCGTGTCTTTCATTTGTATCTTGATCAATTCGTCATGATATTCATAAATTATATCCTCGTCTATTCCAAATCAGATAAGGAACACGAGACTCATCTAAAGATGGTTCTGGACACTCTAAGAGAACATAAGTTGTACGATAAGTGCAGCAAATGTGAGTTTTGGCTAATAGAAGTAGCCTTTTTAGGGCACATAGTTTCTGGAGACGGCAGTCGTAGATCCGTCAAAGGTAGAAGCTATTACAAATTGGAAGAGGCCATAAACTGCCACTAAAATTAGAAGCTTACTTGGACTTATCGGATATTACCGCAAATTCATTAAGGATTTCTCGAAGATTGCGGGACCACTCACCTGATTGACACAGAAACAAGTCAAATTTGAGTGGACTAATAAGTGTGAGTCCAGTTTTCAAGAACTCAAGAAAAGACTTACTATAGCACCTATCCTGACACTTCCAGGTGGAACAGAAGGGTTCACCGTTTGTAGTGATGCATCAGGAGATGGTCTAGGTGCTGTCTTAGTGCAAACAACAAGGTGATCTCTTATGCTTCACGAAAAATTAAACCACATGAGAATAACTACCCCACCCGTGATTTGGAACTCGTAACCAGAGTATTTGCTTTAAAGAAAAGGAGACACTATCTCTATGGCGCCGAATTCGCAGTATTCATAGATCATAAGAGCCTTAAGTACCTATTTTCTCAAAACGAACTTAATCTCAGATAGAGAAGGTGGGTAGAGTTGTTGGAAGACTACCATTTTTCCATCCAACACCATCTCAAAAAAAACCAATGTTGTGGCAGATGCCTTGAGTGGAAAAGTAAGCGTAGCCCAACTAATGGTACGCGAATGGCAAGCTTTAGAGGAATTGAGCTGTTTAAAACCTATAAGTGATAATACTCACCTTGTATGTGCCAAAATTACAATGAAACCAAATTTACTTAATGAAATGCTTGAGACTCAAGAAAGAGATCCGAAACTTCAAGTTTTGGAAGAAAGAATCAAATGTGGTGCGAGAACGGAATTCACCATTTCTGATGATGGAATGGTAAGATCCAAGGACAGAATATTTGTACTGATAGGATGATAAATGTAGACCTGCCAAAAACCCGATCTAAAGAGCTCGGTTATTGGCAAACATACCGACCTCTCAGAAGAATGAGGGACCATGACAAGGGGGTTTCATCATAAAGAAGTCCGAGCTGACTGACCCTATCTCGAGCTCGGAAGACGTGATGTAAATATCAGCAAAGACGGGCCGACCTAACGACCTCTCAAAAGAACGAGAGGCCCCGACAAGGGGGTTTCCTCGTGTCCGAGCTAACTGGCCCTGCCCCGAGTTGGGAAGGGTCCGGGCCCATAAAGATAAAACCCCTGGAAAGCTCGAATTTTATCTTCCTTATAAAATCCCAGATATCCAGGGATTGACAGTCGCAGCCAAAATCCCATATATCCAGGGATTGGCATCCGCAGCCAAAATCCCTAAAAGATTTCCCCTAGGCTAAGAGTGGGATCTCAGGGACAGGCTTCTCATCCCTTCAATAAATGGGAAAAAAGTTGTACATCCCAAATTTAAGCAATTAGACACATTCATATAGATATTTTATCAAACATTCAGGTTTTCTTAGATAAAACATCTGAGATTGATCCGGTTCTTGGTGGCCATTCAGCTCGGTTACATCAAGTGGGCCTTCTGCGGGAACAGTGACATCGAGTCACACCAGAGTTGAGACGTGAGATTAACAATGGCGTAAGAGACAGTCCAGAAGAAAATCGGAGAACTGGTGCCCAAAAACTTAGAGGAACAACTAGCAGCTCTGGGTGGAGGAGCAATTCCAGAAAAAACACCCACCACCCTCACCGGAGAAGAAATTGCACCCAGCACAATCTTTGATGAAAGAAGCACTAGCCGACATCATCGCTAGCGCAATCCCGAAAAGCCGAGAGGTCAAAAAACAAATAACGCCATAAAAGATAATACCCATCCTCTCTGACAGACCGGATGAGATTATCCAGCAGGAAGAACACGGAGAAATCCACCAAGGACATGGGAGCGATCTAAACAAGGGAGAACACTGGATCCCATCATATCCAGCATGAAAGACGAGCTAGAGGAGTTGCGACAGAAGGTCACAGGGAAGGGCTCAAAAATCCATCCAGGCCATCCCTTCTCCGAAGAGATACTGCAGGCCGAACTCTCTTATGGATTCAGGGCGGTCACTTTCACCTATGATGGGCTTTCTGATCCTACCAGACATTTATATCGGTTCGAAAATATGGCGGTACTACACCGATATTCCGACCCCGTGAGCTGCAGAGCATTTTTAGCTACATTGATAGAATCAGCTCAAGATTGGTTCCACCAGATACCACCAGGGATAATTACCAGCTTCAAAGCCCTTAGCTCGGCGTTTCTAACCCACTTCGCAAGCGTTAGAGCGCACCAAAAACAATGCATGTCTTTATTCAGTATCAAGCAATACTCTGTAGAGGTGTTGAGGGATTATGTAACTCAAGTTTACCAAAGCATGTTTAGAAGTACCCTCATCGTCTGAAGAAGTAAAGGCGAGTGCATTGCAAACAGAACTACTTCGTACATCTCTTGCTAAGAAGATGGCCCGAACCTATGACGAGGTTCCAGCTCAATGTTCCAAATACATCAACGTCGAAGATCCGAGAAGGACATGGAGGAATCACAAGAAAGGCTCGAGGAGAGGGAAGTAGGAACTAGTATGGTGGTACAACACAAGGTATATACCTTCCGAGGAAATCTTCCCCGGGGAGAGCTACTCCTTGGTAGGAGATCGAAACACGGATCGAAAGAAGAATGAGATCAATCTGAAACGACCAAGGTTTGACCAATATATCCCACTGACAATGAGAAGGGTGCAGGTCTTAGAAGTGGTAGAAGGCAAGATGGGCAGCGTCATTGATTGCCCCATATCTCATTTTAATGGACCCACCCAACCAAAGTCAGAACTCTACTGTCAGTTCCACAACGATTATGGACATAAAACGGACGAATGCAAGCACCTTAAGGATGAGATCAAGAGGCTGGTTCGAGCTGGGCACCTAATGGAGTGTAACACCCCCAAGTTATTCAGGGTATATTACAGCGCCGTGAGCCCCGCCGTGGGACCCACAAGGCTAAACATACGCGGAACTATAAACTTGACCGATAAGGTCTACATACAAAAGAAAGGAAGACGATACAACTGATGTTCAAAACCATAACCAACGAAAACATATACATCACTTCACAAATCAATACCTCGGCAACACAGGCCGGAACATCAAGGAAACTGAAATACAATACTCGAGTATTTAAAAATCCATTCCAGTACAACAACACTGAATGGAGGAATCCAAGAAAATAACCGGAGACAAGACACAGTATCACACTTGCCCATCATCTTCATGCCGACCGGCACCGTCTGTCCGCTCTCTCTGGAACTGAAATACATGAAACGTATTTCCCATAAAGGGGTTAGCCGTCGAATATCTAGTTCAAGTATAACAATATGAAACATAATAATTATAGAAAATAAATTAAATGTAATAATTCAATTAATAAATATACTTCAATTAATCAATGTAAGACTAGTATTACGTAATAACTAAAATATCATAAGACGTATGTGAATGCCGTAGAAACGGTTCGTTCACCTCATACGCCGTTACGTATGTGAATGCCGTCAAAATGGTTCGTTCACCTCATACGCCGATACATGTAGGAATGCCGTCAAAACGGTTCGTTCATTACATGCCAATTAATATATCTATGAATGCCGTAAAAACGGTTCGTTCATGATATGCCATCAATATTTCTTACTTTCAAAGTCGAGAACGTACAATCATAAATGTATACTTGCCTTAATAAACGTTAACGAAGATCCCGAAGAACACGGTTCGACCGGGAAGCTTGAACCACGAAGAAGACAACGAACGGAAGGGTTTCGACTCGAGTTCTTCACAAGAATTCGACCCTAACAACATAAATTCAATAAATCATCGATCATACGAGGAAGAATAATTGCAGAACGCCCGAAAACCCCTCTATGACATTTCTAGGACACCTTCAAGGCGTCGGTCAAGAACTCGACCAAAACAACGAATCGATACGATCCAACCATGGGATAACAAGGGAAATGATACAATACATCTAAATAATCATCAATCCATCACAATCCTAAGTTAAATCGGATTAAACGGACGAAATCGAACAAAATACCCAAAATCCCCAAAATTAGATTTGGAAAATCGGCTGATTCGCTCGATCAAAGGATGTTATAGGATGGATGATTGATGATATGAGCTCCAAGACTCCATGGATATATTGTTAAACAACATGGCTTCAAGCTTAGAAAACGCCCAGCTGCGGAAGAGGAGAAGAAGAAGGTGAAAAATGGCAAGAAAAACGTCTGCAGGGCCGTTTATAGGGTTGGTATCTGCCGGACACGGCCGTGCCGATCGGTGCGGTCGTGTCGCATGCCTGGCCGACAGGACTCGACCGTGTCCTCGCTTGACACGGTCGCGCGCGAGGGCCTTCCGACGATGACCGTCCGACAATGACTTCGGCATGACTCGGCCGTGCAGGCGACACGGCCGGGCGTCTTTGGCGATTCTGGCTTATCCGGAAGGGTTCGGCACGGGCCGTGTCGGAAGACACGGTCGGGTCCTGAGGCAGAGACTCCGGCATTTCCGTACGAGTACGGCACGGTCCGTGTCGGACGACACGACCGGGTTCGGCCGGCAGTGATCGGCCAATAACGAGCGGGTGAGCTAAAACGACCATAACTCTCTCGTCCGGACTCCGATTGACTCACCGTTTGAACCATTGGAAAGCTAACTCGATGCTCTATAATATTGCAGAGATTTAGAATTTTTGGAGCTTCCAAGAATTTATGGTGATTTAACAAAGTCGAACTCATACGTGGAAAAGTCGCTAAAGAACACGGAATTCAAGAGAACGATGCCGAAACGAACTCGGATGACAAAAAGTGTAGAATTAATCATTCTCAGGATGACGAAACGGTCCCAAGCAAGTCGTCAAAATAGACTTCCGCCAAAAATAGAAAATTTTCGGGGAACAAAAATTACGGATATTACATTCTACCCTCCTTAAAAGAAGTTTCGTCCCGAAACTTAAAACAGGTAGGGGGAAGAAATATTTCACCAGGAAAACTCAACGAGATGCACAAGAACCGAAACATACGCCCAAACGGCGAATCATCAATATAGAACATAACAATACATTACCCGAAGGTAAACCAAACCAATGCCGAAAAAGATACGAATTCACAATGCCCGAAGGCTCCAACGGAAATATCGATACATCACAATGGCCTGAAAGCCGAACAGCCCAAAGCTGTAAATCATCACAATACAGATCTCAAAGAAGCAAACCTGACTGTCGGACATACCCCTCGGCGTATGAACAACCGATGCAAATCGTCGGACATATCCAATACAACATGGACTACGAACGATCAATCAATAAAGCTCAAGAGGGACATCACAGTACGCCCGATCCGGAAATGTGTTCGTGCACATGTCCACCCCGTATACGGAATCCATAATATACGTGTGACAATGTACCTAATTAGCCTCAAGAACTACGTCTCGTGTACCCAATGCGGAAATATCCACGCATGACCATCGGGTGCCTGGCTAAAAATCTTACACATAACCAATCGGCACGCAGACATGATTCCAGATATGCCACGATACAACATGACAACGAAACTCAAGGGATAAAACATCCAATACGGATCATACGACTCACCAAGTGAGCGATGACACACGAATAATGATAGATCGATACGACCTTCGATATTCATAACTTCCATGCTGGGTTCTGATTTCCCTATGGTCCGATTATCACGTAGTTGGATCACTACACAAGAATTCGGATAATCCTCTACCCTCAACGATCACTAAATTACCGAGTTCACATGAATAATAATGTCCGCCTTGAATCGGTCAACACGACAATAATAATTCAACGGATGGGAATTATCATTGATAATCCCAATTGATACTTGATTACCGTAGAATGGCCAATCGATAACAATGATACAACGGATGAGAGTATCTTCGACAACGGATGGGAATTATCTTCGATAATCCCAATTCAATACCTCGATTACCTAGAACGATCAATCGATAATCAATGATACGATAGAATAGATGTCCGGTGTCTTAAACCGACCACCGAAGCGGAGATGACAAAAGGATATATCAAATGTCCCCAATCGGTTAACGCAACATCATAGCAAGATCGATTCGATGACAAAGATTCAACGATGTCTCGAGCGACATTAATCACGAATAATAATAATCGATACATCGATACATGAACCGGCTATCGATAGCAACTTTACCAACAAGTATCGTAATGCCTTGAACCGCCATTTACAAACAACGGTAACATTTGGCATAATTTGCCGACGGCGTCGTGTCAACCAATCCCTTGACATCAATACAATCATAAAGAGGCCAAGTCCCAAAATGATACACACAATCGTACGCCTACACGATAACATTAGTCTCATTGATTAGTATGCAGTATAAAACTTGTCTCGACCAAGTTAATCGACGAACCCTTCAACCTTAACCGCAACACAACAGTCATAATTCACGATCAAACATCATACCTTATTGTAAAAGCGAAGGATTGATAATCAACCGGTTCGATGACGACCAATATCAATACCACCAAACCACGAACTCAATCGTTTTACCATATCTCGACTAATCACAATGAACAATCCAACTCAGACACTTACAAATCCATCCACAATACGAGTGAAATATGATGATCATATCAAGAACCAATTCGGACCAATAATAAGGGTCTAAATGTTCCAAAATCATTTATTAAATACTTATTGACTAGGTTCCCTTCTCGTAAATCCATCGTTATTATTTACTTATATCCGTCGTCAATTCGAATCATCCGGGGTTCAAAACAATAGATAATCATATTAAAAAGGTTATCAAACAATCCATTCATTCGATTTGAATATTTGCTCCATACGTATGGGCTTCCAAATTCAGAGATGAATAATAGTCTCATCAAACTCATAATCACATTCGTATTCCTATACGAATATTATTTCCAACACATAATTTAGCTCTAGATATGAATATTCCATATTCATTTTCAAAACATCAACACTTCTAAAAAAATTTTCATCACCTCGTATAATTCAAGAGTTCTTCAAGAACATGAAATATTCGAAATCACGTTCGAACAACATCTCCGAGGTATATATCTCCATGTTACCATTTTCTTCATCATGTCATTCATACAATCTCAAGAATCGCAACAAAACCCTTATCACCATATGAAGAAGATCTCAATGATCATATCAACATCCGAAATCTCTTATTACAATTCCAACAAATCTCGTATAACATTATCACATGATACCATAATTGTAACACCCCGCATCCTCACAGGAATATTACACGCCGTAAACCCTTCTCACAAGGATTTACCGTGCTAAGCACAATTTCCACGTCATTCCAAAAATGCTAAAAAGACCGATGACGGTAATATTTTCAAATACTAAAAAAATCATTTTCCAAATACCGTCAAAGCGATCAAGGTTAAAATGCCAAAAACTCGATTTAGGGAATCGGTTTTACAAAATAAAATTTGATTGGCAAAATACCAAAAATCCATTTCAAAAATACTCACGCAATGGATAAAAGTACAGTCCAATTTATGCATTTTCATTGAAATAAGACGAACATCAAAATACACGATTCCCAATGTACTCCCTCCCAAGGAGTAACCCAAAAAGAAAAAAAAAATGAGCCACTATCAAAGGGATACGAGGATTACCTTGCATGGACGAACCACGAAGAAAGAATAATTTGAACTCCATTCCAAGAATCATTAAATCATCATAGTCATCATATGGCCTCAAGAACATCAAGATCTCTATGATTCCATAATCATAATCAACATATTCAAAGCATATCATTATCTTCCTTCAACATAAACCTCATAGAATATGGATAACACAAGAAATCACTTCAAGAATCAACAATAGTTCCATAACCAAGCTCTAATTCCATGATTCCAAGCTCACAATCATGTTAAAAGTGTTTAGAACACTCTTAAAAGTGAAGAGGGACGAGTTTTGGAGAGAAATATCTCAAAGGATCGTGAGAGAAATGAAAGGCAACACTTCAATATATAAATTGCACTCTCATTACGTACGTAGGTGTCCTTTCTTAACGTACGTAACAACTTTAACGTACGTAATCCAAAATCCATAACGTCGTAACCATCTCACTGTCTCATTCCGTGCGATCCATTACGTACGTAACCCATACCATATAACGTCGTAATATACCGGTTGACTTGCTACTGATAATGGTTGTGTTACGTCGTAACACGTCCTGTATAACGTACGTAACACGTACGTTGACTCACCTGTCAACATCCTCCGCCGAAAGTTGCCGAAACAGGATCCCACCTGCCTCACAGGACTCGGTTCTGTCCGATGCCTTCGTTACGTACGTAATACCTTAGCCTTGACGTACGTAACCATGCCAATCTTTCGTACGTAATCTCACCTTATTAACGTACGTAATAATTCCATACTTAGCCAATTTCAACAATTCATGTCCAAAGTCATGACATACCAAATACGAGCATACGGAAAAATCAATACATATACTCAATTCAATAACATTTTCAAACGTTCACAACGTCCTCGAGCATAATTAACCATCCACGATATCCAATATATAAACGAAAAAAATATATCCGAAAAATCGGGGTATTACACTCTACCCCCCTTAAAAATAAGTTTCGTCCTCGAAACTTGCAATCACTCGCACAAACATTTCAACGGAAAATCCAAAATCACCAAGATAACCAAGAATTTTCGAATAATCCGAACAACATACTTACAGTGCAGTGAAGACGAAGATCTCCGTGATACTAGCATGCGACTCTAAACAAAGTCTCAACATAATACCGTTACACACCAATATCGCAATTAGCAATTTAACAAAATCTCAAGGAAGGGTTCACGTCGTGATCACGATACGATTCTTCCTACTTTCCCAACATTCAAGGGCACACACGTGCGTAAGTATAATCCGAATCGCACGTTCTCGAAGTGACCAATTCCCAAGAATACCAAGCTATAAACGAAACGATTAAGAAAAAATACGAGAAGAGTGAGAGGACTTACAAGTACCGGTCGCACGGTGATGATGGCGAGTAGTGATCGTGGGCAAATGCCGACTCAATCGACCCAAAAGACCGACAGCCTAGGTATCCATAAACCAAAGCTCCGATACCATATTCTGTAACACCCCCAAGTTATTCAGGGTATATTACAGCGCCGTGAGCCCCGTCGTGGGACCCACAAGGCTAAACATACGCGGAACTATAAACTTGACCGATAAGGTCTACATACAAAAGAAAGGAAGACGATACAACTGATGTTCAAAACCATAACCAACGAAAACATATACATCACTTCACAAATCAATACCTCGGCAACACAGGCCGGAACATCAAGGAAACTGAAATACAATACTCGAGTATTTAAAAATCCATTCCAGTACAACAACACTGAATGGAGGAATCCAAGAAAATAACCGGAGACAAGACACAGTATCACACTTGCCCATCATCTTCATGCCGACCCGGTACCCGTTTGTCCGCTCTCCTGGAACCTGAAATACATGAAACGTATTTCCCCCATAAAGGGGTTAGCCGTCAAATAGCTAGTGCAAGTATAACAATATGAAACATAATACTTCTCGACAATAAAGTAAATGTAATCCGTCAATTCATCAATATCCGTTAATTCATCAATGTAAGACTAGTATTCCGGAATAACTAAAATCTCATAAGACGTATGTGAATGCCGTAGAAACGGTTCGTTCACCTCATACGCCGTTACGTATGTGAATGCCGTCAAAACGGTTCGTTCACCTCATACGCCGATACATGTAGGAATGCCGTCAAAACGGTTCGTTCATTACATGCCAATTAATATATCTATGAATGCCGTAAAAACGGTTCGTTCATGATATGCCATCAATATTTCTTACTTTCAAAGTCGAGAACGTACAATAATAAATGTATACTTGCCTTAATAAATGTTACCGAAGATCCCGAAGAACACGGTTCGACCGGGAAGCTTGAACCACGAAGAAGACAACGAACGGAAGGGTTTCGACTCGAGTTCTTCACAAGAATTCGACCCTAACAACATAAATTCAATAAATCATCGATCATACGAGGAAGAATAATCGCAGAACGCCCGAAAACCCCTCTATGACATTTTACCGGACACCTTCAAGGCGTCGGTCAAGAACTCGACCAAAACAACGAATCGATACGATCCAACCATGGGATAACAAGGGAAATGATGCAATACATCTAAATAATCATCAATCCATCACAATCCTAAGTTAAATCGGATTAAACGGACGAAATCGAACAAAATACCCAAAATCCCCAAAATTAGATTTCTGGAAAATCTGACCTGATTCGCTCGATCAAAGGATGTTATAGGATGGATTATTGATGATATGAGCTCCAAGACTCCATGGATATGTTGTTAAACAACATGGCTTCAAGCTTAGAAAACGCCCAGCTGCGGAAGAGGAGAAGAAGAAGGTGAAAAATGGCAAGAAAAACGTCTGCAGGGCCTTTTATAGGGGTTGGTGTCTGCCGGACACGGCCCGTGCCGATCGGCACGGTCGTGTCGCATGGCTGGCGACAGGACTCGACCGTGTCTGCTTGACACGGTCGCGGCGCGAGGGCCTTCCGACGATGACCGTCCGAAGCGGCGACTTCGGCATGACTCGGCCGTGCGGGCGGACACGGTCGGGCGTCTTTGGCGAGCAGATTCAGCTTATCCGGAAGGGTTCGGCACGGGCCGTGTCGGACGACACGGTCGGGTCTGAGGCGAGACTCCGGCATTTCGGACGAAGTACGGCACGGGCCGTGTCGGACGACACGGCCGGTTCGGCCGCGATGATCGCCAATAACGAAGGGTGAGCTAAAACGACCATAACTCTCTCGTCCGGACTCCGATTGACTCACCGTTTGAACCATTGGAAAGCTAACTCGATGCTCTATAATATTGCAAAGATTTAGAATTTTTGGAGCTTCCAAGAATTTATGGTGATTTAACAAAGTCGAACTCATACGTGGAAAAGTCGCTAAAGAACACGGAATTCAACAGAACGATACCGAAACGAACTCGGATGACAAAAAGTGTAGAATTAATCATTCTCAGGATGACGAAACGGTCCCAAGCAAGTCGTCAAAATAGACTTCCGCCAAAAATAGAAAATTTCCGGGGAACAAAAATTACGGGTATTACATGGAGTTCACGTACCAGCAAAGGAATGGAGGTCGGAAGAAGCCGCCCGTACCACAAGTGGGTACGGGGATAAAAAGGGAGGCTCCTCGAGGGGCCCCTACCCCCCGGCCAAGAAAGGAGTGATTCATATGATCTCACGGGGACCAACCGACGGATGTTCTAATCAAGCCAGAAAAGCTCACACGCAAAAAGTAAAATATCCCAAGTTCAAAAAAGTCGCCTCCGTAAGTAGATGACCCATCATCTAATTTAGTCCTACAGTCTATAACGGGATACACGCACCCCAAAATGATGCACTTGTCATCACAACAGAAATTGCCAGTTATGATGTACAAAGGGTCTTCGCTGATACTGGAATCTCGGTGGATATACTATTTTACGACTGCTTCAAACAAATGAACCTCGAGGTAGAATTAAGAAAGGTGGATACGACACTCTATGCGTTCTATATGACTGAGGTACAGCCAGTATGAGAAGTAGTACTTACGGTAGCCTTAGATCAGGTACCTCATAGGAAGGTCAAGACAATCAGATTTTTAGTAGTCGACACTAAATCCGCCTATAACGCCATTCTAGGGCATCCTGGGTACAACAAGTTTGAAGTCGTGGCGTCTACTTGCCACATGAAGGTAAAATTCCCGGTGGGAAACGAGGTAAGAGAGGTAGCTGGAGACCAATTCATTTCTCGATCTTGCTACCAGACAACAGTGAAGCTGTAACACCCCCATAAATCCATCGGGAATATTACACGCCATAGACCCTTCCCAGGAGGATCTACAAGGCAAAACATCACGGAAAGACCAAAGACTCGACCGGACGGGTCAAACAATATAACAAAACGGACCGTTAAGGTCAAACATAAATAACTATAGGGACCAATGTGGTCTCACGACTAACTCAAACGGTAAAATACAACTCTTTACAACAATACCCACGCAGGGGTCGATGTATAGTACAGCGGAAGACTAATTAAAACTAGACAGTATGAGAAGACAAACCAAACTCTCACTCTTGATTAGTATCGTAGCTCATTATCTCTCATGACGATCCTGTAACTGCTCCCTCGGACTGAGTATACCTGAAATGCATGAAACGCATTTCTCCCATTTAAGGGGTTAGCATTTGAATGGCTAGTACAAGTATCGTGCTATACAAAATGTAACAAGCAAATAGTAACCATGGATCAGATACGAAAATCAACTTCCAAAAACATTCCCGAGAGGTTTTTGAGTTTCGAAAACGAGCAAAGAAGTATTTGCAAATAAAATTCTCATATCGGGGATTTTTAAGACTAGAAAATCCTTAGGACCTCGAGTCCTAATTTGTAAAACCTTTTCGAAATCTCAATTCCTATTTCAACAATTTACAGTACGAAAACTTTTTCCAAATCGCGTGGGGCTCGGCAAAATATTCATTTCATAAAAACTTTATTTCAAAACTTTGATTGACAAAAGAGAATTCATGACATCGTGATCCCCTGTCACGTGTCTCCGTAGGTTCAACAACCCACACGGACTTAACCAATCACATCAATCACAACAAACAATCATGCTCATGACTCCGTGATTGCTTGCCACGAGTCTCCATAGGTTCAACAATCTATACGGATTGAGTCAACACAACAATCACAGCAACCAATCCCGACCCCATGAACATGTGTCACGTGTCACCGTAGGCCCCATCAAATTCCCACAGTTGGAATTAAATACATCAATCACAACAACCAGTCCTGACCCCGTGAACCTGTGTCATGTGTCACTGTAGGTCCTGTCGAACCCGCACGGTTGGACGTACTATGTCCTGACCCCATGAACTTGTGCCATGTGTCATCGTAGGCCTCATCAAACCCGCATGATTGGACCTCAGGACCACATACTAAGTTCTGTAGTGTGCAGGGAAGATTAGGGTTACAAACAGTGAACGGTCAAATTTAAGGGATGGGAACCATCTTTTAAATGAACGAACAGGATGAATCGAGTGTAACTAGTACATCTATCCATCCGATTTTAAAATGATAACTGGTCCCACTTCTGACAATTCGTATTCCCTCATTGCACTAAATGGCGGTAAAAAATCGCGGTGTTTGAGATAAAGAAGTCCAGATGTCGAGTAAAGCATTAAATGCAAAGTCGTTTGAATTTTAAAACAGGGCACGTGGACTTAAAACTATTTTAAAATGAATAGAATATTAATATAATATTAATTTATATCCCACAGTATGTACTGTATCCGCGAAAATACAGTGTTCCCCCTTACAAGGTACATACGGGGTTCAATTCTTACAGCAATGTTTGGATTAATATTGTATTCATGGGTCATACTATATTCCCCCTTAATTAATGCACACGTCAACTGTAGGAAGATTTCATGTCTTCTTAGTCCTACAGTGCTGTCTGACTATCTGAGTATACAGTTAATTAATGGTGGATACTGTATTCTTGGGTCTTACAGCATTCCCCCTCAATTGATGAGTAAAAGCATAAAAACGTACAGGGAGCCAGGCTGTAGCATTCCCAATTCTTGTCGAAGTATACAGAATCTGGTTGTGCTGAGAGATTTGGTAAAGATATTGGCTAACTGAATATCTGTATGAACCTTCTCGATCCGAACATCCTTATTCTCAACATGATTCCGAATGAAATGATGCTTCATATTAATATGCTTAGTACGCGAGTGCAATACAGGATTGTGCATTATTGCAATTGTACTCGTGCTATCGTACATAATTATTATTTCCTTGGCAATGATTTGATTGCCTTACAGATTTTGTTGCATCCAAAGGATCTGCATACAACAACTACCAGCAGCATAGTATTCCGATTCAGCTGTGGAAAGCGAGTTTGCGAATTGTTTCTTACTGAACCAGGACACAAGTCTAGGTCCAAGAAAGTGATAAGTACCGCTTGTACTCTTCCTATCTAGATTGCAGCCACCGAGATCCGAGTCATTGTAGCCAACTAAATCGAATCCGCCTTCTTTAGGATACCACAGTCCTGCTTGATTGACCTTTAACATACTTAAGGATTCGTTTAGATGTTGTGAAGTGTGATTCTTTAGGTGCTACTTGATACCGAGCACATACTTCTATAGTAAACTGGATATCCGGTCTGCTAGCTGTTAGGTACAGGCGTGAGCCTATTAGCTTCCTATAGAGTGATTGATCAACCGGCTTTCCAGCTTCATCAGCACTAATTTGCACGGAAGTGCTCATAGGGGTTGACGAGGATTTGGAGTTATTCATTCCAAACTTGTTGAGTAGCTCCTTGCTGTACTTCTCTTGATTGATAAGGATTCCTGTAGGCAACTTCTTTACCTGTAACCCTAGGAAATAGCTAAGTTATCCCATCATACTCATTTCAAATTTACTTTGCATGAGATGAGAGAACCTTTGACATAAAGTAAGGTTAGTGGAACTAAATATAATATCATCTACGTATATTTGAACCATCAGGAGTTCATCACCTTCTTGTATCTTACATAGAGTCTTGTCCACAACACCTTTCTCAAATCCATTATTAGTAAGGTACAGGTACAGGGTTTCATACCACGCTCTAGGTGCTTGCTTGAATCCATACAGTGTTTATCGTAGCCTGTATACTAGGTCTCCGCCTTCTGTGTTGACAAACTCTGGTGGTTGTTCAACATAGACTTCTTCGGCGAGGTCTTCATTCACGAATGCGCACTTTACGTCCATTTGATATACAATAAAGTTCTTGTGGGCGGCGAACGCTAAAAATATCCTAATGTCTTCTAGTTTGGCTACAGGGGCAAATGTTTCATCATAGTCTATGCCTTCTTCCTGTCGGTATCCTTGCGCAACTAGGCGGGATTTGTTCCTAATAACAAGTCCGTTCTCATCCTTCTTGTTTCTAAATACCCATTTAGTTCCAATTACGGCTTGATGCTCAGGTCTGGGTACTAGATACTATGCGTTGTTTCTTTCGAAATCATTAAGCTCTTCTTCCATAGAAGTAATCCAGTGAGAGTTATTCAGAGCTTCTTTGGTAGAAACAGGTTCCGATTGAGCTAAGAATACAGCGAGGGTGCACATATTAAGTCTTCTAAGTTCAGCTTGAGATTTCCATACAGGAAATGGAGATTTCTCAGATTCGGGTTTTTCTTGCGAACACAATACATTTCTTGTGTACTCTGTATTCTCCTGCGGGTAGATACTCCAACATCAATGTTTCCTATGATCAACTCTTGTGGGTGATCTTTCAACCATCTCCTGTCGGATTCTAATTCGGCGTCCCGTACTTGTTGGTACAATATTTGTAATAAATCATTTTATTTATTTTGATGATGAGTTATATAACCAAAATTTATTTTACATATTTTTCTACATTTAACGTACGTAACTATTCACATATAACGTACGTAACATTCACAAGTTTCCCAAGTGCTTTTATGCAGGTACCGTACGTAAAGTATTATGTATAACGTACGTAAGGTTCGAAACTCTGCCCGTTGCTAGTCAACACGGAAAAAGTCATTAGCCATTACACCAAGTCTTCACATCCAATGGATCTTTAACTGGAAGATAATGTACGTAATCGTTGAATCCATAACGTACGTAAGGAGTTTCACCAAATGTCACTGGACTGTTTTTGGGAGTTCATTACGGCCGTTACTAAAGTTCTGTAACGTACGTAATATTAATAACGTACATAACCCAGCATACATAACGTACGTTAAGGGTACCACTGCTCCAACGGGAAACTTAGCTTATGAAGGCTATAAATAGCACCATTCAAGGATTTGGAATACACACAAGTTATCTGAGCTTACAAGCATACTCAAGCTATTTCAAGCAAATATTCCGAGAGATATACACATTCCATATTGTGATACGAGAAGATTTGCTCTATTATTTCTTATCTATATTCTTGTATCAAAGAGCGATATATCTTGTAAAGTCGAGTTCCTACTCGCAATTGTTTTTTTGTAAGGTTGTCTTGTACCCAGAAAAACAAGAGAGTTTTAGTGAGGTTGTTCTTGAGCCCGGAAATCAAGAAATTGTAAGAGTTGGCACTAAACTAGAAAGTGCATTCTAAGTTTCTAAAAAAAGTTCTAGTCAGTAAAACTAGGTAAGGTACGTAGGCTTCGTTAATAGCCGAACCTCTCGAACAATTTCAAGTTCTTTCTTTTCCGCATTTTACTTACTCCGATATTTTAGCTTCCGCACAAAAAAAGTTCAAAACTCTTATCCGCACTATTCAACCCCCCTTCTAGTGGCAGTACCAATCTAAAAATTGGTATCGGAGCAGTCTCTTTTTCACCGGATTAACACCCGCTAGAGAAAAGATCCATAAATGGCCTTTATCCACTCTTCTCTTGAAGGCAATGCTCTCAATCACCCTCCTTTCTTCGATGGTTCAAACTTTATGACATGGAAGAAGAAAATGTCTATCTTCATCCGAGCTCACGATATTGAAATTTGGAAGGTCATTGCTCTTGGACCTACCATTCCTAAGAAGCCAGATGGCTCGATCAAAAGCTTTGAAGAATTCGACGATGCCGACTGGAAGAACGATCAATTCAATAGTAAAGCTACTCAACTGCTTTATTGTGCTCTCAACCCAGAGGATCACAACAGAATATCTTCTTGCGAGGCGGCCAAAGAGATCTGGAAAATGCTTGAAATTACCTATGAAGGTACGAGTCAAGTGAAGGAAACAAAAATCAATATGCTTCTTCACGATTATGAACGCTTCACTATGAAAGAAGAAGAAAGCATTACTACTATGCTTGACTGCTTCTCGGCTATCACAAATGGGCTAGCTTCCTTCGGGAAACCTATATCAAGTAGTGATAAAGCCAAGAAAATCCTTCAATCTCTACCAAGAGAATGGGACGCTACTGTACGGCTATCATGGAGTCGAAATATCTCAACACCATTGAATTCAGCGCTCTCATTGGATCTCTCATCAATTACGAGATTGTCATTAAAGCTCGAAGTTCGAAACCAAACCCCAAAGAGAGAGAAAGGATGATCGCCTTCAAAGCTAAAGAAGATAGCGATCTAGAAGATGAACCTATCGAAGAAGAGGATGAAAAAACCGCCTTTTATGCCAAAAACATAAAGAAATTCAAAAATCTTCTACAAAGGCGCCGGAGGGACATCAAACAAAAGTCGAGGGATGAATCCAAAAAGACTCACTTCCCATAAAATAAAAGGTTCGACAATACTTGTCGAAGGTGCGGCGTTCCAGGCCATTTTGCTAAAGATTGTCGTGTTGCTACTCCAATGAGTTCATCTAAACCACCTCACGAAAAGTTCAAAAAGAAGGAAGTCTATGTCGCTATATGGAGCGATGATGAGGATGATGAACCTCAAGTTCAAACCAATCTTGCTCTAATGGCCCGCGCATCCGAAGATAGCGACGAAGAAGTCGAGGTTACTGATTCTTCTCATGAAGAACTTCTTGATGATTTCGAATCTTTAAACAATGAATACGAAAAAGTTTGTAATAGTAATAAAGATTTGAAAAAGAAAATAAAATCTCTTGAAAGTGAAAATTCAAAATTATTGAAAAACAAGGATGTATCGATTGATCATATAAATTGTCTGGAAACCGAGAAAATTCTGAGAAATGATTTACACAAAACTCAGAAAGAATTGAAACTTTACGTTAGAAAATTCTCGTGTGGTAATGACAAACTTGAGCAACTCTTATTTGGTCAAAAATTTTCTCTTTCAAAACAAGGACTCGGATATAATTCATTTCCAATGAAAAAGTCCTTAGAAATTACCACGAAAGATTCGGACACTTTAAAAACGGGAATTCCATCATGTCCAAAATGTTTAAAACCGGGACGTACCGAAACTTACTGTAGACGTTCTAGACAAACTATAAAAGTCAAACAAATTTGGGTACCTAAAGGGACCATTGTTCAAAACCAAGTTTTTATATCTAACTCCACAGGACCCAAATTAGCCTGAGTACCTATAAAACGGAAGAAAATTATTTTTGTAGGTACAAGCAAGGAAGACAACAATATCAAATAAATGGTATGTTGATAGTGTATGTTCAAATCACATGAGTGGAAATGAACATCTCTTCACGGAACTGAAAAAGGAAGATCGTGGCTGCGTAACATTTGGCGATAATAAAAAGGGCCAAATAAAAGGAACAGGTAAGATAGGTAAGAAATCTTTATCCACTATTGAAAATGTTCTATTTGTTGATGGTCTTTGCCATAATATTCTAAGTGTTTCTCAACTTTGTGATACTGGTCTTAAATTAATTTTTGAAAGTACGCATTGCACTGCGATGAGAAAAGACCATGTTTTTTTTATTGGATTACGATATGGAAATATTTATATTGTTGATCTTCAAGATGAATCTTCTTTCAATGAAAAATGTTTACTTTCATATGATGAAAATGCCGTTATTTGGCACCAAAAACTGGGTCATGCCTCTTTACCACTTCTTTCAAAATTTGCCAAAAACGATATTGTCCGTGGTCTACCAAAATTAAATTTCAGAAAAGACCACATTTGTGAGGCCTATATTAAAGGTAAACATGCTAGAGGCTCGTTTAAACCAAAAATGAAAATTTCCACTAGTCGCATTCTTGAATTAATTCATATGAATTTGATTGGTCCGTCTCGACATGCTAGCTTAACAGGTAAACTTTATACTTTAGTTCTTGTTGATGATTTTTCGAGATTTACTTGGGTAAATTTCTTAACAAATAAAAATGATGCATTTAACGAGTTTGTTAAGTGGTTTAAGGTTACCCAGAAGGAAAAAGAGTTACCAATTATCTTCATCCGAACTGATCATGGTGGAGAATTTGATTCAAATATTTTTGAAGATTGGTGCGATAATTATGGTATTGGGCATAATTTTTCGGCACCTCGGACTCCTCAACAAAATGGAGTTGTCGAGAGGAAGAATCGCTCTCTAGAAGAAATGAGCCGAACAATGCTCAATGAATATGGGCTTCCTAAATATTTCTGGGCCGAAGCCGTTAACACCGCTTGTTATGTTATTAATCGAGTCCATCTCCGGAGGAATAAAATGATGACTCCATATGAGATATTTAAAGGTAAAAAGCCAAATTTATCTTATTTCCATCCATTTGGTTGTAAAGTATTTATTCATAATAATGGTAAGGATAATTTGGGAAAATTTGATTCAAAATCGAATATTGGAATATTTCTTGGTTATTCAACTAACACTAAAGCGTATCATGTATTTAATTGTAGAAGAGGCTCGGTAGAAGAGTAAATTCATGTAAAATTCGATGATACAATTTTACCCCCGAGAAAGGTTATTTTTGATGATGATGCAGGTATGGTTCCGGCTAAAGAAGTGTCAGAAGCAACAAAGGAGTTGGAGAAGCTCGACTTAAGCTCGGACAAGCAGGAGGAGAATACTTACAACCTTCCTAAAGATTGGGCAAATGTGAAAGACCATCCGATGGAACAAATTCTCGGAAAAATCGATGAAGGTGTACGAAGTAGGAGAAATATAAATGATTGCATTAACAATATTGCGTTTATTTCTCTTACAGAACCAAAGAATATCGATGAAGCCATAAATGACGAGAATTGGGCTATTGCTATGCAAGAAGAGCTAAACCAATTCGAAAGAAATAATGTTTGGGAATTGGTTCCTTGCATTAGACAAATCAATCATTGGTACTAAATGGGTTCATAAAATTAAAACTGATGATGATGGTCTCCCAATTAAAAATAAATCGAGATTGGTCGCCCAAGGTTATAATCAAGAAGAAGGCTTGGATTAGGAAACATTTGCTCATGTTGCTCGTCTTGAGGCAATTCGTCTTCTCTGTGCCTTTCCCGCATACAAGAAAATCAAACTCCATCAAATGGATGTAAAAAGTGCGTTCCTAAATGGAATCATCCAGGAGGAGGTGTATGTCAAGCAACCGCCGGATTTTGAAGACTATGATCATCCAGATCATGTGTACAAGCTCCATAAAACTCTCTATGGATTAAAACAAGCTCCGAGAGCATGGTATGATCATTTGAGCACTTTTCTTATTTCAAATGAGTATAAAAGAGGTAATGTTGATAATACCCTATTTATTAAGAATTTAGGTGATGATATGCTTATTTGCCAAATTTATGTGGACGACATTATTTTTGGTGCAACTAACGAATCTCTGTCCGAAGAATTTTCAAATCTTATGAAGGGAGAATTCGAAATGAGCATGATGGGAGAGTTGAAAAACTTTCTCGGACTCCAAATTAGGCAACTCAATGACGGAATATTCATTCACCAATCCAAGTACGTCAATGAGCTCCTAAAGAAATTTAAGATGGAAGATTGCAAAGAAATATCTACTCTTATGTCTTCCACACTTAAGCTCGACAAAGATGAAAAATGTAAGTGTGTTGACTAAAAACAGTATCAAGGTATGATCGGCTCTTTACTTTATTTAACTGCATCTCGACCCGATATAATGTTTGCTACTTGCTTATGTGCTCGTTTTCAAGCAAATCCTAAAGAATCCCATCTCATTGCATGCAAAATGATTTTTCGTTATTTAAAATATACTACTGGCTTAGGCCTGTGGTATCCATCGAGAATTGATTTTCAACTTTTTGCATATAGTGATGCCGATTTCGGTGGATGCAAAACTGATAGAAAGAACACCACCGGAACTTGTCATTTTATGAGTTCATGTTTAATTTCATGGGGGAGTAAGAAACAGACTAGTGTCGCTACTTCCACAGCTGAAGCAGAATATGTGGTTGCGGGAAGTGCATGTGCACAAGTCCTATGGATCAAAAATCAACTTCTAGATTATGACATCGAGCTTAAAAATACACCTATTTTTCGTGACAATACAAGTGCCATTAATCTAAGCAAAAACCCCATATTGCATAGTAGGACAAAACATATAGAAATCTGTCACCACTTTATTCGTGACCATATCCAAAACGGGAATGTACGTCTCCAATTTGTTGGTACAAATGAACAATTGGCGGATATTTTTACAAAACCATTACCCAAAGAAGCTTTCAACTTTATTCGCATAAATTTAGGAATGGGACATGTTGATCATTTTTAAGTGTTGCATATTCTTCATATTACATTAAATGGTCATTAAAAATGGGATATCATCAAAAGGAAATAACTATTCATTTGGTCCGGCTTACGACCGTTAAGACAGGAGTTTTACGTACGTAAGAGGACATTACGACGTAACGGTGATTTGGACTACGTACGTGACCGATCTCAGTTTTTAGTCCAGTGAGTTTTAGATTTTTCATTACGTACGTTACCTACAGCCTATAACGTACGTAAAGCCTTTTGACCCTATTACTTAAATACCCCGTTCGACATTTTTCTCTTCATTCTTCCTCTAATCCCAAATCGTCTCCCGTCGGACCCTACTCAAAACTCCACAAAATCCATCTGTTTTCTCAAATTTCCGGCCGACTCCATCAAATGGCTACTAGGACGAACAAGAAATGCAGAGGAGAGACATCTCAATCCTCTTCTTCACCCCCTGGAGAGCCTATTTCCAAGCCACAAAGATCTTCAAAGAAGTGTTAATCGACGAAGAGGTAACTCCGAGTCACCATTTTGACTTTGAATCTTTGAACTCAATTGGTATTGGAATAGAAGAATTTTTTGATATGCTCAGTATCAACCGTTTCGTAAGTCTGGCTCGTCCGATTTTTGTGGATTGCGTACGAGAATTCTACGCAAATTTCCTTGTGACTTATGATTCTGAGGGATTAGCCGTTGTTAATTCTATTGTCCGTGGAAAACCTATCATGTTTGATGCTGCAAAATTATCTGAGCTATTTGGTCTCCCTAATGAGGGATTTTGTTGCAAAGGTCAATTTGCCGCTCCGGATGAAGTGATTGGTAATTTTTCTGACGATGAAAGCTATGGTGTTCATGAATCTAAAGTTCGTGATTTCTTGTCGGACAAAGCTGTGATTGAAGTAAATACGGGTCTATTTGAAAACAATGACTTTGGAATCAATATTCGTTTACTTCATGATGCTATTACTAGATGCCTAATGCCGAAGGTCAATGCTCAGCAGCGTTTAGTAAATATCGACATGGAAATCATATACCATGTTTGGAGAGACCACCAAGTCAACTTTGCTTCAATTGTCCTACGATGGTTTGTGGAAAAAGAAATGATTTTCCACAAGAAGAGCTATGCCAAGGTCGACTGTCAGCCCAAGTCCGGAATGCCTTTTGGTTCCATTTTGACGGAAATATTTGAAAGTGCTGGAGTTGATCTTACAGGGCTACACGGGATTGCCATCCCGAAGGGAAACTTATTACACGAGGGTACCATCCGGACCATGAGATATCTTCGAACGCGGAACCGTGGATGGGTGTACTTTGCCTACCTTAAGGATGATGATCATTTAGTCGAGGGTGGTGTGCTTCCGCGATCGGAGGAGAGGATCACATATCGAGGCATTGCTCATAATAAGCCTCGTCTTTCTATTCAGCCCGACCCTTCGCGCCCGAGACAGGAGAGTTCCTCGTCTAAGATGGTAGCTCGTATAGATAAGCTGGAAAAAAAATGAGCGAGATCAAAATTATGGTTAAAAGTATATATACTCATTTCGGAATCCCTCCTACACCTCCGGAAGCCGACCTTGATTAGCTGATTTTCTTTCCTATGATGATGATTCTATTTTGTTAAATACCAACATTCCATGCATTTCTCTATGTTTATTGTCATAAATTCTTACTACCTTTGTTTTGAATGAATGTGTTGTTTTTCGTATTGACGATTTTCTTTGCTATATAGTACTATTCGTTGCTATTTCATTTATATTCGTTGACTATTTTGTGTTTCATTGACTTGCTCTTACAGGTTCTCTTGTCTTTTTGTTAATGACAAAAAGGGGGAGAAAAATATGTTTTGTTTTTGAAATATCCCTTGTTCGTTTCAGGGGGAGTATTATTCAGGGGGAGAGTTTTTCTAAAAATCTTTCGATTCTCCTAAACTCGTCTTTTTCAAAAACTCCCATATAAATTTTGTCATAATCAAAAAGGGGGAGATTGTTGGTACAATATTTGTAATAAATCATTTTATACATTTTGATGATGAGTTATATAACCAAAATTTATTTTACATATTTTTCTACATTTAATGTACGTAACTATTCACATATAGCGTACGTAACATTCACAAGTTTGGCAAGTGTTTTTATGCAGGTAACGTACGTAAATTATTATGCATAACGTATATAAGGTTCGAAATTCTGCCCGTTGCTATCAACACGGAAAAAGTCATTAGCCGTTACACCAAGTCTTCACATCCAACGGATCTTTAACTGAAAGATAACGTACGTAATCGTTGAATCTATAACGTACGTAAGGAGTTTCACCAAATGTCACTGGACTGTTTTTGGGAGTTCATTACGGTCGTTACTAAAGTTCTGTAATGTACGTAATATTAATAATGTATGTAACCCAGCCTACATAACGTACGTTAAGGGTACCACTGCTCCAACGGGAAACTCAGCTTATGAAGGCTATAAATAGCACCATTCAAGGATTTGGAATACATACAAGTTATCTGAGCTTACAAGCATACTCAAGCTATTTCAAGCAAATATTCCGAGAGATATACACATTCCATATTGTGATAAGAGAAGATTTGCTCTATTATATCTTATCTATATTCTTGTATCAAAGAGCGATATATTTTGTAAAGTCGAGTTCCTACTCGCAATTGTTTTTTTGTAAGGTTGTCTTGTACCCAGAAAAACAAGAGAGTTTTAGTGAGGTTGTTCTTGAGCCCGGAAATCAAGAAATTGTAAGAGTTGGCACTAAACTAGAAAGTGCATTCTAAGTTTCTAAGAAAAGTCCTAGTCGGTAATACTAGGTAGGGGATGTAGGCTTCGTTAATAGCCGAACCTCTCGAACAATTTCTTGTGTTCTTTCTTTTCCGTATTTGACTTACTCCGATATTTTAGCTTCCGCGCAAAAAGAGTTCAAAACTCTTATCCGCACTATTCAACCCCCCTTTTAGTGGCGGTACCAATCTAACAGTGCTGTATCTTGAGTTGTTGTAGTTTCAGTTTCAGCTTGTACAACATCAGCTTCAACTACCTCTGTTCTTACAGCTGCGGGGTTGATTTCTAAGTTAACGATAGGTTCTTTTGGAGTTGGAGGGTCATTAGAGAGTTGTTGGATATTCTGAGTAAGATCTTCTACTCCTGTAGGGTCATAGTGAGGTTCGTCGAACACTATATGTATAGATCCTCAACTGTCAGCTTCCTTTTGTTAAATATCCTGAAGGCTTTGCTGACAAAGGAATATCCTACAAATATCCCTTCATCCGACTTTTCGTCGAAGGTTCTAAGTTGGTCTTTCCCGTTGTTCAGAACGTAACACCTGCATCTGAATATGTGAAAGTAGGACACTAATGGAGTTTTGTTGTTCCATACCTCATATGCTGTTTTGTTGTGATGCTTGTTGATGATACAGCGGTTTTGTGTGTAGCACGCTATATTTGTTGCTTCGACCCAGAAAAGCTGCGGCAATTTGCTTGCGGCAATCATGGTTCTTGTTGCTTACTTGAGTGTCCCGTTCTTTCGCTCGGCAATACCATTTTGTTGAGGTGTTCGAGCAGCTGAGTATTCGTGTTGCATCCCATTGTCCGAACAGTACTGCTCTATAAAGCGGTTAGTGAATTCAGTACCTCTATCGGAATGAATAGAAACGATACTCAACCCTTTCTCATTCTGAAGCTTTCTCAGGTGCTCAGGTAGCTTTGATGTGGTTTTCTTCTTGCTTAGAAGATTGTCCAAGCATACCTGGAACAATCATCAATAATAACGAGACAGTATTTCTTACCTCCCAAACTTACAGGGTCTACAGGACCGTAGAGATCCATGTGTAACATTTCTAGAACTCTGTGAGTGGACAGGTATGATTTGCTTTTCAGGGTGATTTTGATTTGTTTTCCAGGTTCCACATATGCTGTCTTTTTGGAATAACACATCGGTCAAACCTCTAACCATTCCCTGTCTAGCGAGCTTGTTGATTGTCTTGAAGTTGATATGCGACATCCTCTTGTGCCATAGCCAGCTTAGATCTGCAGTGCCTTTGGCAACAAAACACGAAATTGTGGAGCTCGTAGGCATCCAGTCAGCAATATACATGTTACCTGATCTGCTTCCTGTGAGCACAACTTCTTTGGTCAGAATGTTCTTGACTCTATAGTGATCTATATAGAATTTCACCGAGAACTGTTTGTCACAAAACTGGTTAATACTAAGTATATTATACTCTAAGCCTTCAACATAAGCTACACCGGTGACTTTGAATTTTCCTACAAGCAGGGTTCCCTTCCCTCTTGTTCTTCCTTTGGATTTATCACCGAAGCGCACTTTTGGACCGCAACCTTCTACATAATCTGACAGCTTGCTTTTATCTCCTGTCATGTGCCGAGAACATCCGCTATCGAAGTACTAGATGTCCTTCTCTTTGATGTCCTGTAAGCAAAGAAATTAAGTATATTTAGGTCCCCTTTGTATGTTGGGTCCATGGATGTTAGTGCCTTTAGGTACCTATATTTGCCTGACAGCAATTGGCTTGTTGTAGGCTACTTTTGGTCCGTTCTTGCGATGTCTACGTGGGGCAGGCACGTAGTCGTTGTAACCTTGGTAATTATTATGCATGTAAAAATGAGGGTTATTATTGTTAATCCAGTACGAATGCCGTCTTGGAGCTGGAGCCATTTTCTTTGGCCTTACAGCTTGCCTCCTGGGTCTCCAGTTGGATTCCTAGAGCTGTTTCTGATATTATGCGGTGACCTACTTTCTCGATGGATAACGAGGCTCCTGTATCCAGTATCTAGGCGTTGTCTTTGTTGGAAATATCAGCTGCGGGCCTTTGATATTTGGATACACCTTCTTCCGAGCAATTTGGCACTTTTGATATGCTCGGGGAGCATGCTGTTAGATACGCCTTACAGGTCTGGGTTGCTGAGGATTCCGCTGTCTGTGATATGACTTTGGTGGCGGAATGGCAGCCTTTGCTGTATGCGGATCAGCTGTTTTCTTTGCGGGACTCGGGGTCTCTTCAGGTATAGGAATAGGTTCCACACCCCTGACGAACACGGTATTAGTTTTCCCTTTATTGGAAAATGAGGTGTATCATAAGCCACTTTTATCATGGGCATGTTGCTTGGTGCTTAGAATTTCTTCCATCCTTTTAGATGATTTCTCGAAAGATTTCAAGATGGTCTCTAGTTCTCCTTTTCGTTTCTCGAGAATTTAACTTTGGCTTCGAGCAGAACGAAATCATTTGTCTTGCTCTCACTATGAGACTTGGTCTCATTTAGATCGAGAGCAAGTTGATGATTGCTCTCTATGAGTTTTTCCATTGTGATCTTGCTATTTTCACAATCGATAGATATATTTTCGTAATTATTTCTTAGCAAGTCATTTTCATCTTTCAGCTCTAAGTTAGAAATTTCGAGCTGTATGTTTTCTTGTTTTAATGTCTCATGAGCATTTTGAATGTTTTTAAATTCATTCATCATATTTTCGAAAGTATGGGATGCATTAATAGGAATATTGGATGTTGAGCTTACCTCATCATTGCTATCTTCATCGTCCTCTATATCTTTAGCCATAAAGCACATGTATGCTTTATCTTCGAGCTCATCATCGGATGAGTCACTGTTAGTGACCCCCTGACGACATTCCTCGGTCTTGTTTGGTGCGGGCGAGGCTTCTGATTTTCCGATCAGGTCCTTGAGCTTGTTCTTCCAAGCACGCCTCCTTTTGTCTTTTTCTTGTTGCTCGGCTTCCGGCATCTTTTGGACTTTAGGATGCGGATACTTATTTGCATAATGTCCTAGTTTCCTGCAGTTGTAGCATAGATTAGAATCACCGGATGGAGAAGATTCAGAACTTATCTTGTTAAAAGGCTTGGGCCTGTATGCAGTCTTTCTAGACTGTTTGATGAATTTCTTGAATTTGTGTATGAGCAGGGCCATTTCATCTTGTGACAGGATATCATCGTCACTGTCAGATTCTTGTAAGCAGATTTAGATGTGCTGGGCATGTTGTGTCTCCTGTTAGATACAGCGGATAATGCTGTATTCCTAGCAGGTGACTCTTCGGCCTTCTCTCTCCTGTCAATATCATACTCGAAAGCTTTTAGGTCAGAGAAGAGGTCAAAAGTAGAAATGTCATTGAGATTAGATGACACACGCATAGATGTGGTTTTTATGTTTCATCGGGCAGGGAGTGATCTAAATATTTTCAATTTTTTCTCCTTTTGGGTATACACTTTACCCAATGCTTCAAGTTCACCGACAATGTCAGTGAATCTGAGGTCAAGTTTCTCAAGAGTTTTAGGTGATTTCATTTCGAAAGATTCAAATTGCTGAGTGAGTTTTGAAATCTTGTTTTCTTTTGAGAGCTCAGTTCCCTCACAAATCATCTTGAGTTTATCCCAGATTTTCTTGGCTGTCTTAGAGCTCTTTACCTTCGAGAATGTACCTTTGTAAAGAGTGACAAATAATGCATTCTTAGCTACGTTGTCAAGGTTCGCGCGCTTGCACTCGTCGGTTGTCCATTGCTCACGTTCTTTCTCGAGCATCTCTGCATGAAGTTGTCCCTCTATCCTCGCGGTGGGATTAACCTTCATTATCTTGATGGGGCCATCTTGGATGACAAATATCATCTCTTCGTGCTTGGCGGCAAGATATGCTTCCATCCTAATTCTTCAATCATCAAATTCGTTAATCGAGAACATAGGAACCTTATTGATGATTGAGGTATCCATATAAGAGATTAGGAATATAAAGACTGTTTTCAACAAAAATGGGTGATTTTGGATCTATTTCGGTTAAAAATACGACTGATTCTTTTTAGAATCAACCTCTCCGATACCACTTGTTGGCCACTAAGTATAAAGAATATAGCTTGGAAAAGTCTAGGTACAACAATCTGTACGATTTTCAAGTTTGAGTGCGTAGCAGAAGTTTGTTTAAGTTAATTGTTGTAAGTACAGCAACTATGCTTTCTCCTGTTAGCTTATTGCATACAGGGTTTTGCAATGTATACTTATAATAGTCACAGTTTATGAAAACAATAATGGCAGAAGGTAAAATGACATGCAATATAAAGTGGTTCGAGTTAAACCCCTCTACGTCCACTGGTCCTCCACACAGGAGTAAAATGTTTATTATAATCACTACGTACACAACTACGTGACTATAATCAAACCTATCCTTGTATCGTTCACACATATTGATACAAAAACTGTAGCTTTCAACCGTACGCACAAATTGATTGTTGGCGTCTTTGACTTGCTTCTTCTCACACAGATTGAAGCTTCGTCCTATTCGTCCCATACAGGTCAGAATATCTTTTCGTAGTCCACACAGGGCTAAGTTTACTCAAAGGTAAAGATGGTGAAATCACTGGTTTGAACAGTAGTTTGAACACGATGATCTTGAGTTGATGATGTACTGTTCATGTTGACTGAGTATATTTCTTCTCTCGGATATTTGATATATGCTCGAAGAAATATATTTGCTCTTGTAAGCTTTGATTGATGATAATGAATATTCAGTCGTTGAGTTCTTGAGTATATCAGTATTTCCAAGTTTTTTGTTCGACATCTGCAGTGTCCTCTTGCATGGACTATTTATAACTTTGGAATAGATCCGTTATAAATATGTCCGTTGGCTGGTTGGTGAGCAAAGATCCATTCTGATTGGTCGATTGACTTTCAAGATGCTAGATCCGGATTTTGCTCCTTGTCTAAAGATCCTTGTCGGTTGGTATTTAAATACTTTATCCAATCAGTATTTAAATACTTCTTTCAAACGGCGTTCTGACTTTAGTGAATAAAGTATATTCCTTGAAAACGGTCTTCAGTCCTATTGGATGAGTGTTTATTTGCCTAACACTTTCAGCCTGTGAGTTGTATCCAACATGATATTACTTTAATGCTGTAGCTGTTGACTTCAACGTTGTAGGCTATCTCCAATGTTGTATGGCAGGCGCTGTATGGAGATTAAAGACAGCTTCCATACGTAGCGGTATTTCGAATTCTTTGCTGTATGATGGCTACATAACTTGTTGTATGTTGGCACTTATCAAAACAAGGTACATGATTGTTTATCCCAACAAAGGTCAGACATAAATAACTATACGGACCAATGTGGTCTCACGACTAACTCAAATGGTAAAATACAACTCTTTACAACAATACCCACGGAGGGGTTGAAGTATAGTACAACGGAAGACTAATTACTACTAGACAGTACGACAAGACCAAACCAGACTCTCGGTCTTGATTAGTATCGTAGCTCATCATCTCCCATGCCGATCCTGTGACTGCTCCCTCGGACTGAGTATACCTGAAATGCATGAAAGGCATTTCCCCCCATTTAAGGGGTTAGCATTTGAATGGCTATATAAGTATCATGATATACGAAATGTAACAAACAAATAGTAACCAAGGATCAGATACGACAATCAACTACCAAGACATTCCCGAGAGGTTTTTGAGTTTCGAAAACGAGCAAAGAAGTATTTGAAAATAAAATTCTCATCTCGGGGATTTTTAAGACTAGAAAACCTTTAGGACCTCGAGTCCTTATTTGTAAAACCTTTTCGAAAATCTTAGGGTCCTGGCCCAAATCTCAATTCGTATTTCAACAATTTATAGTATGAAAACATTTTCCAAATCGCGTGGGGATCGGCCCAAAATTCGTTTCATAAAAACTTTCTTTCAAAACTTTGATTGACAAAACATAATTCATGACACTGTGATCCCCTGTCACGTGTCTCCGTAGGTTCAACAACCCGCACGGTCTTAACCAATCACATCAATCACAACAAATAATCATGCTCATGACTCCTTGATCGCTTGCCACGAGTCTCCGTAGGTTAAACAACCCACACGGATTGAGCCAACACAACAATAACAGTAACCAATCCCGACCCCATGAACCTGTGTCACGTGTCACCGTAGGCCCCGTCGAAACCGCACGGTTGGAATCAAATGCATCAATCACAACAACCAGTCTTGACCCCGTGAACCTGTGTCACGTGTCACCGTAGGTCCTATCGAACCCGCACGGTTGGACGTACTGTGTCCTAACCACATGGACCTGTGCCATGTGTCATCGTAGGCCTCGTCAGACCCGCACAATTGGACCTCAGCACCACATACTAAGTTCTGATCCCATGGACCTGTGCCATGAATCCTCGTAGGCCCCGTAGAACCCACACGAGTGAACTTAGCAACATAGCATGCCACGTTCATATTCACATTATACTAACATGTTCACGACCAATCAATCAATCACATTGACTATCACAACTTCACACAATCAGCACACATACCACGATGTCGACATTTTAACCATCATCACGTACAATACACGGTCGGCTATTCCCATAATCAACATAAATAACAATACGCGTCCAAGCGTAAAATCAATCTGACACAATCATCACAAACATCATGATTCCTTGATCATGAACAATCAAGCAAAACACGACCAACACGAAGTATTTACTACAACTAGTTTATATTCACAACATATGACACATATTTATACACGGAGTAAATCAATCATCATAAATCTAACAAGTAATCTCTATTCACAAGACACAAATCGTATAAGCAAGATACTTGCCTCAATAATTGATACCGAAACTCCAATGAATATGGCACAACTAGGAAACCTCGAACACCTACAATCCTCCGGGAGAAAACAACGACAACCCGATTACAACGAGTATAACACCTGAAAACAACGAGAAACATGCTCAAGAATCTAAGTAAAACTCGTTGAGTCATTTAATCAGACATTAAATGCTCAAGGCTCCCTTAAAACACAAAAATCACGGTTGGACTCAAACAAATTATAGATACGGATATACAATCCATAGAACATGATTAATAATATTCAATAACAACATCCAATCCACTAAAATCGGATGAACAATGAAATCAAGAAGGTAATCCCGAAAGTCAACCCTAGGAGATTACAAGAATTTACCTTCGATCCGGACGAACTTGATGGATTAGATCAACACCCTTGGATGGAGCAAAATTGGCCAAGAACTCGAGCCCTAATCGCCCTTGCCTCAAACCTACGAAAGAGAGAAGAAGAAGTGAGAAATTGAGAAAAATGACCTGCTGTCCAGTTTATATACTGGACAGCTTAGCGCACGCTAATCGTCTATATTAGCGTGCACAATCGAATCATCAACAAGAATGTTATGCACAACTGAATAGTTAGCGCGCGCTAATTGCAATCATTAACGTACGCTAATCAACACTCCAACCCTCTCTATAGCGTGCGCTAACTGCTGCACCTTAGCGCGCGCTATACCACTACATAGCGTGTGCTAATCAATATCTTAGCCACATGCAGTAGCTTCTGGACAGCTTCTGCACCTCCAGTTAGCGTGCGCTAACGGAGCCTTAGCATGAGCTAACTACGCTCAAGTAGCACGCGCTATCTCTGAACATAGCGTGTGCTATTCTTACTGCACAGGCAGTAAGATCGCACCAAAACTCGTCACAACAACGATACTTACTAACGAGATTACAAACACACAACAAACATGAATCACAACCAACATGTGTCATAGCACGACACACGATCATACAAGCACGAACAACACACAATCCACTAAATAGTAGGAAAAAAATTCAACGCAATCGGAAATGAAACTCCCGGGTATTACAGAAGCATCGGTGCAAAATAATAAAAGAACACCCGAGCTTAGAGGCTCGGATCCAGAACAAAAAAAGATAAGAGGCGAAGAGAGGTGGAGGAAGCTCAGGAGGAAGGTGTCAAACCTAATGAAGAGTTAATGGAGATAGAATTAATCCCAGGCAAGCCAGAAATAAAAACTCGCGTGGGAAGTCGGCTAGATAACGGTCTAAGAGAAAGTTTGATTCAGTTATTAAGGAAATTTGTAGAGATATTCGCATTTACGGCTAAAGACTTGGTAAGAATAAGTCCAACAGTTGTCGAGCATAGACTAAATATCGACCCAACGGTGAGGTCGGTGAAGCAGAAGAGAAGGCACTTTCGACTATAGATGGATGGAATTACTGGAGAGGAGCTTGACAAACTCCTCTGAGTCGGACACATAACTGAAATCCAGTTCCCGGAGTGGTTATCTAACACTGTCATGGTGGGAAAGAGCCAAGGAAAATGGATAATATGCATGGATTTTCGAGACCTAAACAAGGCATGTCCCAAGGATCACTATCCGTTGCCTCACATAGATTAACTGGTCGACTCGACCTCGGGGTGCGAGCTACTCAGCATGATGGATGCCTCCGAGGGATATCATCAAATCCTCTTAGGACCCGAAGATAGAAAGAGAGTTAGATCCGTAGTATTAAAAGGAACTTTCTGTTACATATGCATGCCCTTCTGGTTAAAAAAATGCGGGAGCCACGTATCATAGGATGGTCGACAGAATCTTTAAATCACAAATTGGTCGAAATATGGAGGTCTATGTGGATGACATGCTAGTGAAAAGCATAAAGGCGGGGGAACATATAAAAGATCTAGAAGAAACATTTGAAAATCTGCGCACATACGGGATGAAGCTCAATCCATCGAAATGTTCTTTTGGGGTGAGGTCGGGAAATTTTTTAGGATATGTGGTTACGGAGCAGGGTATCGAAGTCAACCCGAATAAAGTAAAAGTAGTATTATAAATGAACCCTCCAAAAAATATCAAGGATTTTTAAATACTGACAGGAAGGATAGCCGGGTTGAGCCGATTTATCTCCCGCTCGGTCGAGAAGGGTTTCCCCTTTTTCAAGCTCTTGAGAAAGGAAAATAAATTCGAATGGACCTCCGAAGCACAAGTAGCGTTTGACAAATTAAAATAGTATTTAGCTGAACCACCACTACTCACCAAACCAATACCAGGAGAGGAGCTAGTACTATACCTATCCGTTAGAAATGGGGCGGTCAGTTCGGTCCTGTTAAGAGAAGAAGCGAACCAACAAAAGCCTATATATTACACTGGCCGAATTTTAAAAGGGGCAGAGTGGAACTACTGTGATTTGGGTGAAAGGAGCCCTAACATTGGTAGTTACAGCTTGGTGGCTTAGACCATATTTTCTTATCCACCGCATAACACTACGAATTAACTTACCTTTGAGAGAGACACTAGGGCGATCTAACGCATGAGGTCGCCTGGTGAAATGGCCAGTAGAGATGGGGGAATATGTCATGGAATACAAACCGAGAATCAGACTCAAGATTTGGTGGATTTCATACAACAAAGGGCTACACCATCACTGCTGGAAGGCCAGTGGCTTTTACATGTTGATGGATTAGCCACGACAGGTGGCTCTAGAGCAGGTATCATTCTCAACACCTCGAAAGGGGATCATTTAGAATATGTTGTGAAGTTCGATTTTAAAGCCTCTAACAATGAGGTCGAGTATGAAGCCCTTGCAAAGGGAATGCAGCTAGGGATAGATTTATGGGTGCGACAACTTCTCGCTTATTCCTACTCTCAGCTGGTCACACAACAAATAGTAGGAAAATTTGAAATAAATGATGAACGGATGAAGAGGTATGTCAAAGAAGTAAAAGAGGCCACCAAGAAGTTGGGAGAATGAGAATTGACCCACATTCCCATGGCAGAGAATGTGAGAGCAGATTATTTGGCAAAAATGAGAAGTTCCTTAGTGGATTGTCGCTCATGAACAATAACAATTTTCGGACAAGTATCGCGAGGCAGGTGATAGATATAAACAAAATAGCGGATTGGCGAGCTCCCTTATTAGCATATCTAAACAAAGCAAAACTGCCCAACGACAAGCAGGAGAAAGCAAAAATTGTGCGCATAGCGGCTAGATTTTGTTGCATTAGTGGTGAGCGATATAAAATATCTTACCTCGTACCATACCTGAGTTGTGTCTCGAAAGAAGAAGGAGGGATATACTAGAGGAAATTCATGAAGGATGCTGCGGTGATCACACAAAAGGGAAAACATTGATTAGTAAAACATTAAGGGCAGGTTTTTTCTGGCCGATGATGAACAAGAGGGCAGTCGAGATGGTTAAGTGTTTCCAAAAGTGTCAAATTCACGCACTGCTAATACACATCGCAGAAGAGAACATGATCACTATGGGTGCGCCCTGCCCATTCGCGAAATGGGGGATCTACATTATGGGACAATTTGCAGCTGGCTCAGGAGGAATGAAGTTTTTGGTGGTGGCCATTGATTACTTCTGTAAATGAGTGGAGGCCGAACCAGTATCCAGTAGCCACCATTACCGAGTAAAGGATCATAAGTTTTTTGTTTAACAACATCTGCTGCATGTACGGGGCGCCCCAAATACTCATCTCGTATAATGGGACGCAATTCAATCGAAAGAGAACCCAATCCTGGTGCGAAGGAATGCACATCAAACAACGATTTGCTGCGGTAGCCCATCCATAGGCGAATGGACAGGTAGAAGTCACAAATAGATTCATTTTGCAAGGGATAAAAACTCGCCTGGATAAAGCTGGGAAGGATGGGTTGATGAACTCAGCTTGGTGCTATGGTCCTACAGAACCACGCCTAGGTCGTCAACAGGAGAAACATCTTTTGGTATGGTGTATGGATCCGAAGCAGTAATCCCGACAGAGGTTGGAAAATGTCGCACCGATTTTGATGGTTCAATGAAGAAGAAAATGAAGAAATGGTGAAGGAGGCACTGGATACTATAGAAGAAAGAAGAGAAATAGCTGCGGCACGAACTGAGAGATACAAGAGTTTGATAAAAGCATCTCATGATAAGAAGGTGGAGAAAAGACAGTTCCAAGTCGGCTACTTGGTGCTCAAGCGAGTTGATGCTCTCAGAAAAACATGAAAGCTGGAACCAAATTGGGAAGGCCCTTACAAGGTAATCCGAATCTACACAGGGGGAGCTTACGCACTCGGGGATATAGAAGGACACACCATTAAGAGATCCTGGAACATATGCCATTTGAAAAAATATTTTCTGTGAAGAAACATTTGGTGTAAAAGAGCTTATAATGTTTTAACAAAAGTCCATTACCAAAGAAATTCAAATAGGCACTTCAAACGGACCCAAAAAAATCTGATCGGGTGAAACGCCCTCAGATTCAAACAAAGGTGAAATGCCCTAAAATTCTGATCGGGTGAAACGTCCTCATATTCAAACAAGTGTGAACTGCTCTAAAAATCTGATCGGGTGAAATGCCCTCAGATTCAAACAAGGGTGAACTGCCCTAAAAATCTGATCGGGTGAAACGCCCTCAGATTCGAACAAGGGTGAGCAGCCCAAAAATCTGATTAGGTGAAACGAATTCACCTGCAAATACCTTTGAGAATAGCTCCGAGCTACACGAACTTCATAAAAATTATATTCAGGTCATAAACATGTATATCCGAGCTATACTGACCCAAAGGAAATATATTTTGAAAGGTCGGTAGTAGGTAGACCTGAGCTACATCAACTTTATAAAAATTATATATTGAGGTCAGCAACATATAGATTTGAGCTACATTAACTTCATAAAAATACTATTGATATCAATAACATGTATATCCGAACTACATTAACGTTAAGAGATTGTATAGTTGAGCTACATATAAAAGACATAGCAAAAGAAAACTAAGAAAGCAGGGTAAATGTACATCTTTGCTATTACAATGACAAAAAACAATATATACAAACAAGCTAAACTACGGGCTCAGGGGAGCCGGGAGAAGATGAGGCCTCAGGGTCAACCCTTCCAGTCTGAACGTCGGAAGCAGCAGTCCTGCCAGGTGAGCCAAGATGAGCTTCAGGGGCAGGGAGGGTAGCTAGCCACTCCAAATCGAGTCCAGATTCGGTTATCGATTCCCCAAGGGCAGCTTCACACCAAGCAGCATCTAGGTACTCATTCAGATCGCCCACCTAACCCGAAGGGACAGGAGATCCCTCCAAGGCAGCCTCCCTATTCAGCTCACCCTCAAAGCCCAAAGCCGCCACTTGCTCCCGGGCACGGGACAAAATAAAATCAAAATAATGTATCGCGACTGGAGCAAGTCGGACCAGGTAGGCAATTGAATTATTATAGTGAGCAAGGAGGTCTGATCGATAATCTCCCAAGAAGGACCGCCCGACATCAGTAGTCAAGAAGTGGCACTGGCCGTCAGAAACCCCTCTCTCATAAGCTAAAGATCCCTCAGATTTGGCCTCCGCAAGCAGAGCCTCAAGCTGGGGAACCTTTTCAGGTGCAACCTTGGCCTCCGCAAGCTGAGCCTTGAGCTGGAGAACCTTCTCAAATTCAGCCTGGGCCTGAGTCTTTGTAAGTTTCAGCTCTTGGTTCAGCTGGACATTAGCCATTTGATCTCGCTCTAAAACTATTTCCCACTTGGGAATCTTCATCAGAGCGATGTCCAGACGATGTTCCCTCTCAACTAGCTTCACCTGAGATTCTTCTTTCACCCCCAGGGCGGCCTTAAGCTCAACTGATAGATGAGCCACCTAAGAAGAAGAAGAATCTCCGCTCTTCTGGTCCTCAGCCAAACATACCAGGGTAGAGCAGAGCTAAAAGGGGGGGAAGAAAAATAAGCAAAGATAAAATAAAATAAAATAATATATAATCGAAACATAGGCAAAGGTAATTACTTCCCAAAATACATCATCATTAGGTCCACCTGTTATCCTTCAATGAATTCCGCAATATCTCTGTGTCCCTATCAGGGATCACTGAACTGAAGAAAGGGAGAAACTTCTCAAACTCCTTGCATCGAAGCAAGGTATCCATGCCTGAAATGGAAGTACCAACACCCGCAGCCTTGGACCGCTTAGCAGGAGCTATGGAGCTTGGATATCGAGCTCGCTTACTTATCTCCAGCTGTAGAGATGAGCTTGCCGGATTCCACCCAATGGTTAATGGTGGAGCTACATCAGAAGGAAGGGCTACCCCGACCTTGGCCACCTTGGAAGAAGCAGACTTCTACTTCGACTTGGACGAGCCCTCAACCTTCTCTTTAGTAGGGTGCACCAACTTAGGAACCTTATATTTCATAGGCTCGGCAGGCTTGGCAGCATCATATTGGCAGGTCTGCATAATGCAATCTACAAGAATATATACCAAATCATCATCACATTTAAATATTTGCCAAAAAATATATATATAATATGAACAGAAAAATTTTAGACCTACCAATATCAGGAATGAGCGGATAAGGATTAGAACTCAACCGCAGTGAAATAACATGTCGTGAAAATGCATCAACTGGAAGGCATTATAGGAAACAGCATTTCACTCATGAACCTTATAAATCCATCCAGCTCGGATAGAGCTGCGTCTGGGGATCGGAGCCTGGCTTGCACCCATTCTGTTGGAAAACCCTAAGATTTACCAGGAGGGAGGCGAAGGAAAAATAATTGAGTCCTACATTCCTTCATGTTGGAAGGGAGGTGGGTAAAGAAATGCACGTCGTTCTGAGAGGTCTGCTAAAAAGAGCCCTTAAAGCTCTTTAGCCTGAAACAAAAATAAAAGAAATCTAGGTCGAGTTCCTCGTTCTTGTAATAGCAAAGCATGAGAAAACCGACCATATAACGAAATGAGTTCGGGGAAAATTGATTAAGAGGGAGTTTATACTTGGTAGAAATAGAAATAAGGAAAGGATGAAGAGGAAAACGAAGGCCACTGTTCACCTGATCTACAAATCAAGTAATATGGCCTAAAGGAGGATGATCAGGGACGTCAAAAGCCTGAGGAGTGACAAAATCCCTCCTCAGAGGAAGTCTAAGAAATCTTATCGAACACTATAATGCGGCCGGACTCATCCTGGATAAAGGGTGGAGAGGAAGGACGCGTGAAGCCTTTGCGCTCACCTGATTAGGGTCGGCTAACAGCCCAGTAATCGTCACCTCGCTAGAAGGAGGAGGATACGTGGGGTCTACAACAACTGAAGGAATCCTAGAAGGAAGAGTACGGGGTATGTCACCTAGCTCGGACCAATCTATATTGTCGATAGGCTCGTCTACAAGATAAAGGGTAGAGCCAACAGCTTGATCCGACCTACCATCTAAATCCCCTTCAGAAGAAGATAAACCTTCCAAAAAATCAAGACCCACAGAGGCCAATTGGTCAGAGATATTTTGGGAGTCGGAAGGAGATGACATTATAGAAAAATATGTGTATATAACTGTTGGAGTTCGGGCCATAAATCGAATATGCAGAGGAAATAAAATCGCACAAGACATGCTCATCCGAACTCCTAAATAGGATCGATCAAGGATCATAAAAATGAATAAATTAAAGAAGCGAAATCATACCCTCGTAGATCCGACTTCTTTATGTTGATGACGACAAGCACGAATCCAATCCGTGAAGCTTTTAGAAATCCCAACGTCGAAAGTGCCGAACGTCTCTACGAAACACGCATTGAAAAAATGCCTGGAATAAACTCATTCTTCTCGTTCTCCAAGAACACGGCTATAAGATGATATGGAGTATGCCTTTTCTATTCACAAAACCCAGAGGTGAAAGTAGAATAATTTTTTTTCACTCTTCTCTGTTGTTTTCTCTTGTCTCTTTCTCTTTGTGTTGTCCTGTAAGTCTTCTCTACAAGTGTGGTGGTGTAAGATATATAATTATCACTCCACCCACTTTACTACTAACCGCATAGGACATTACCCTGTTCACTTACAGGAGAAAGAATCTTTTCTTGGCATTCAGTAAAGACTGCTACTTGCCCATTAAGTTGCACTTAGAGGTTGATCCCTACCAACAGGTGAATGGATCGAACTACTCTAATGACTAACTTAATGAAACAAACACATCTTCTACTGGACCCTCAAGTCAAAGGTTCACGCATACCTATCATAACCTTACGATTCAGTCATTGACTATCCTAGAGTGAAATCCATGTGACCGAATCGAGGTGATTCGTATCCGAATATATTAATCTAATTAATATACCCATACCAAATGCTCCCACTACTCCTGAGTGAAGACATGCACATGTCCAAGCATATGATATACAAGTCTTCATCAAATAACTTAATGCCCAATTAAGTTTTATCGACTTGCGGATAAGTTAAGCTATTGAGTTCTAAACACTTCTACTGCAACACTCCTTATCTCATAAGGACTGGAATGCTTCTACTCAAAATCACGGACATCATTTCTATTTATTTACCAAATCAAGAACTCCAATGATATACAACAAATAAAAAAATAATCACTGTCTTTTAATAATGAATACATAATCACATATAGATGTCCTAACTCTCTTATTCTCAGAGTGGCATTCGATGGCATATGCTAACAATAACAAACTCTAAGTACCAAATATAAAAGAGAGGAAGAGGCGAGGAGAAAATAAGGGAACTCAGATAAACATACTCATAGTTGGAATGAAGGAGAATGCCGGAGATGGAAGATGAAGGATGTCGCCGGGAATGGCAGCTACGATCGAGTATGTCGCTGGAGAATTTTTGTGTTCAATTGTAAGAAGGCGAGGGTGCGGAAATGAAAAAGGAGCCTGAAGCCTTCCTTTTATAGGATAAAGGGACAAAAATCGAGGGAGGTAAGGACGATATGGAGCGTCCGATTACCTTTTCAAAAGAACATCCCAGATCCAGCACCGCCTTGGCAGGCTTATAACAGGGCGACACCTGGAACTGGATGTAGAGGGGCGATGGTTGGGGAGCGAGGCCTGAGAAAAGAAAAGGCATGGCCATAGATGTGAATGAATTCAGAGACAAATCATCATTACCTAGGGGCCAGCCCCCGAGAATTTATTATGTCGAGGTCGCCAGAAGCCAAACATGTAATGCCCGGTTGTGAGTTCATTTTTATCATTCAGTAATTGTCACTCAAAATTTTTTCACTCAGTAATAATCATTCGTCATTCATATTCATTCAATTGTGTTCACTATTCGGCATACTTTAGAATCATGTATCAGTTGTTATTCGTCATTCATCACTGTTTGAGATCGAGACGAGAATATTGTCATCATCATCATCATATTTTGGTAGTCTGTGTGTGTGTGATAGCACACGCTACGTACTCTTGTTAGCGTGCGCTAATGGAGTACAGGTAGCGCATGTTATGCATCAGCATTAGCACACGCTAGCGCAAGTGAGGCAGACAGTCCAGAAGGTACTGGACTGAAATTGGAAATTCGTAGCGCACGATATAAGTGGATACTAGTGTATGCTAATTGTACTAGTAGCACACGCTAAGTCATCATAGTAGCACGCGCTAAGGCAAGCAGGTGGAGTACAGTGGGTTCTGGACTCCAATATTCTGGACATCAACTAACAGGTAGCGCGCGCTAACACAAGGTTAACGCATGCTAAGAGGAGGTGTTAGCGCATTCGCAACGCACGCTAACGCGGCAGACAGAGTTCACTGGACTACCCGGTGAACCCGCTAGCGTACGCTAATCACAGGAGATAGCACGCGCTAAGCTGGGATTTATATAAATAGGACACTTCACTCTTCATTCCATCATTTCTTTATTTCTCAACCATTCCGGGCGATTTTGGGCGATTTGCGAAGATTTCTTGGAGCTGCAATCATATAGCATCATCTTCAAGCTCCTAGTTCAGATTAATGAATATTTAATCCGCTCCATCACTCCAAATCAAGGTAACTTTTTATTGAACCTTGAATTTTGGGATTTGAGGGTTTTCTTCCCGATCTCTTTGAGTTAGCTTGCTATCATGTTGGAATATGTTGAATATGGATTATCTACCTTGGATATTTGTATTCTTATGGATTCATTGATGTAAATTTCGGAATTTTTGAATATTTGGGGAATTGTTCAAGAACACCTTGAGTGTTGACTTTGGAATTTTGGGGGTTTCGACTAGATGTTGTCGTAATCACAAATGGATTATTCCTATTGGATTATTGATTGTATTGATGATATTTTGTTGGATTGAATCACTCATTTGGAGGTTGGTTTTCGATATAACTGGGATTGGTTGTAAACAATGGGAGGTTGTTTACAACGTGTTTGTTTAAATGCCCCAATGAGTTTTGGTAGTGTTGTATCGACTTTTGAGTTGGTTGTGATCATGCTTGCTTCATATATTAAGCATATCATTGGTAATTGTATTATTCAAGATTGTTCGAGCGGCCGATAATTCCATTAAGGACGTTGATCGTGGAAGGACTTTCTCGCCTTTGGTTTGAGGCAAGTTTTATACTTGTACTAGTCAATGAGATTAATATTATCATATATGTGTTTGAATGTGTTGTATCATTCCGAGACTTAGTCTCTTCATGAGTTCATTGATATTAAGGGATCGTTCGATACGATACTCTTCGGCAATTATGCCAAATGTTTATTATTGTTCACTAATGGCCGGTTCAAGATATTGGGATACTCATTGTTAATGTTATTGTCGATAGCCGGTTCGCGATATCGATGTATGGATTGTTGTTGTTAATATTGATGTCGATCTAAGATTGTTGTAATCATTATTATTAATGTTGGCGTTCTGTCATTCATGTTGTGTTGGCCTATTGAAGGCATTGGCGTATTCGTTCTCATCTTCGTCGTCGGTAACCGATTAAAGGTGCCGAGTCATTCGTTGCATCATTGCTATCGATTGCCCGTTCAAAGGCAATCGAGATATTGATTCATTTTTTGTATCATTGTTATCGATTGGCCGTTCTAAGGCAAACAAGATATTGAGTCCTTCATTATATTATTGTCATCGATTGGCCGTTCTAAGGCAATCGAGGAGTTGAATCATTCGTTGTATCATTGTTATCGATTGGCCGTTCTAAGGCAATCGAGGTATTGAGTCATTTATTGTATCATTGTTATTGGTTGGCCATTCTAAGGCAATCGAGGTATTGAATCATCCGCTGCATCACTGTTATCGGTTGGCCGTTCTAAGGTAATCGAGGTATTGAATTGGGACTGTCGAGGACGGTGCCCATCCGTAAGTTACTGTCGTCGTGTTGGCCGACTCAAGGCAGCACACTATCATTCTTGTGAATTTGGTAATCTTTGGATCGTTTCCGTTTGTGATTAATTATGTTTTAGAGGCTAGTCTTGGCTAGTGCTCGATGGGTAAGTCTGGAGCTTGAACCTTCGTGGTTGGTTTCCCAGCATCTGCAATTCAGCAGGTCACGGTCACTGGGTGATCTCATTATGGGTAAGTTTGGGGCTTGAACCTTCGCGGTTGGTTTTCCAACACCTACAGTTCAGTAGGTCACGGCCATTGTATGGCCTCATTGTGACACGGCTTTGTGTCGTAGCTTCGACCCTCATTGTGATACGGATTCGTGTTGTGGCTTCGGCCCTCATTGTAATACGGCTTCGTGCCGTAGCTTCGGCACTCATTGTGATACGGCTTCATGTCGTGGCTTCGGCCCTCATTGTGATATGGCTTCGTGTCGTGGCTTCGGCCCTTATTGATACAACTTCGAGTTGTTTTGGTTTAAGGTGATTGTGATATTTGACAGCTTTGGCTGAGTGACTTTCAGGCCCTTGTGATGTCTTGGTATTTTTGTTGGAGCCTTCGGGCATTGTGATTCATATTTAATTCAGTTCTGGTTTGGCTCATCTTCGTATAATTCATTGTGATGTTCTATACTTATGGTTCGTCGTTGGGCACTTATGTTCTAACCTGTTGAACAGGAATTAATAGTATGCCGTGGGCATAGTGGTTTCATGAATGCTTGGTTCTTACCTTGGTTGTGAGCATCTCGTATTATTATTATCATTGTACCATTTCATTCTGCCTTTGGATGCATATCGTGTTATACATGTATTTGATGTTCATTATCTGGATGACTGACCCCGTGGGGGCGGAACATGTTTTCATGTTTTGGGTGCTTGCAAGGAGAGAGTTGAGACACAGGGGCATGACGATGGCGATGAGGCAGTCGAGCGATACTAGTCCGAGTTGTTCATGTTGGTCAGTCAGTTGGAGTGTTCTCCAGTTGGTCAGTCATTATCATTATGTATTACACGAGCAGATGCTCGTGGATGTTGTTGTATTTTTATTTTGGCCATGTAGGCTCATCGTTGTCATTGAAATTCCTCATCAGAATATTGTGTCGGGTATCATAGTAGGGACTGTGACTTCCCTTGTTGGTTAATTTGATGTATTTTAGTCGTGTTCGCCTGGTGGATCTCCTGGTGTGGGGTACACGGCACTGTAATAACCCAATAGGATTTGGGGGTGTTACATAAGATGGAATCAGAGCTTTGGGTTGTGAGATACCCTGATATGTGAGTTATGTGGCTCTACCGACGCGGTAGTAGTGGGACTGTCAGGTTATGACAATCTGGACAGTCGGGTTTTGTGAGTCGTGAAATTTGTTCGACTGCACGAGTCATTCATTCATCGAGTCGTCGTCGGTGAAGACTAGGACCGTAAGACCTCGAAGCTTCGTATGACCTGTGTAAGGACTCAATTCTCTTTATGTTCATACATTCATTATGTCATTGATTGTACATGTTTTGTTGAAACCCATATGTGACATTAATGTTACGATTGATTCATGACTAATTGTTTTGGAGCATGTGTAACCTATGCAAGCGATAAGGATCAACTCATTCATCATTCAACAACCCTCAATCATCATTTTTGATCTTGTCGATCATGTTAATTCATTAATCACTCAATCAATCTCATTGCTCAGTTGCTGATCTTGTGGATCGAATTACGAATCTTGTTAACTTGTTCAGGGTAATCATTTCAAGAATTTCATCAGATAATCATGTCACCTCACTTGATCTTTCATGCAATCTTATCATTTTCCGGCATCATGTTGACGATCATTTTATTGCATTATTAATGCATTCATTGTGTTAGAGTGTGTATGCTCATTATTATCATTCTGTAATGTAATCATAATACGATATTCATGCGGGATCAATAATCATCATGTGACTTTCCTGCTTCAGTATGGATAGAGCTGTCAGAGGACGCAGGGAAAGAGATGATACGATGATCGATCAGACCCTGAGGTGCGATAGTCGGCTCGTCATCCGACCAAGTCACGCCCGACTGGCGGCATAAAGCACAAATTAGAGAAGGATGTTTCAGCCCCGTCTTGGCCCCTCCTTGGATGCACTGGAGAATAGATCGGACCAGCCGTGGGGCCACATCAAATCGAAGTCCGGCCGTAATGGCATATAGCAGTCTGGCATGAGGAAACAGAACAGAGCGGATCTGTGAAGTCGGATCTGTAATACCAGGTTGCAATTCAGTAATTATCGTTTAGTAATTGTCACTCAGTAATTTCCACTCATTAATGATCATTTGTCACTCATATTCAATCATTGTATTCACCGTTCAGAGTAATTGTATCGTGTATCAATCATCATTCATCATCAATCTAGTTGGAGAATCGTGCCGTGTTTATCATCATTGTCATCTTCATAGTGGGTTGTGTGTGAGGAGTAGTGCATGCTATGAACTCTCTTTAGCGCGCGCTAATTGAGTTCAGGTAGCGCATACTATCTCTCAACACTAACGCACGCTAATGTAGTTCAACTAGGCAGTCCAGAAGGTACTGGACTGCAGTTGGGTTGTAAGTAGCGCACGCTAAGAATGGTAAGTAGCGCGCGCTAGTAGGTCGGACTAGCGCACGCTATGCAGTCGGTGTAGCGCGCGCTAAGGTCGGATCAGGTAGAGTCCAGTGGCTACTGGACTGATTAGGAATAACTCCTAGGGCACGCTACGAGTAGATATTAGCGTACGCTAATCGGTGTCAGTAGCGCACGCTGAATCTTGTATGTAGCGCGCGCTACCGCGATCATATCAGAGAACAGGAGGTTCTGGACTTTCAGTACTGGGCGCCAGATAAATTGTTAGCGCGCGCTAACATTTTGTGTTAACGCACGCTAAGACATGGTTGTAGCGCACGCTACAAGAGGTACGTAGCACACGCTACCGTTGCGAACAGAGGGTACTAGACTACCCAGTATACCCGTTAGCGCACGCTACGCACAAGAGCTAGCGTGCGCTAATCCGAGGACAGTATTTATTGGACAGTGCAGTCCATTTCGTCATTTCATCATCTCACTTCATTCCCTCGGCGGTTTTGGGCGATTCCGGGCGATTTGGAGAGTTTTCTTCGAGCTGAATCCACTAATCATCATCTTCAAGCTTATCATTCGGATTAATCATCATTAAATCATCCCCATCACATCAAATCAAGGTTGTTCGAGCGACCGACACCTCATTTAGGACGTTTGTTCGTGGAAGGTCATTCTTCACCGGTGTTGTGTAAGTTAATTCTTACTCAGTTAAAAGGATATTCATTCCTTTCGTTGTTGTTTATTCATAATCATAGTTCATTCATAATGCATTAACCGCATTGAGACTTGTAATTGTCAATTAATCACTTCATTCACGAGGAACGACGGTTCCAATCATTTCATTGAGCTATCATTTGTTTCACTATCATTTCATATCGGTGAGTCATTCTTGACTTTGTCGGATTGTATTTCATTATATTCATTGGTCACTTTTGATCGTGTGACCTTATGGGTTCATATTGCGTGGCGGGGTAGGGATGTGTGGAATTTTTAGTCGGGCACATGATAGTCATGTGTTGGGTTCACCGACACATTGGACTGTGCACACGGTAATGTACCTCCGTGAGACTAATTAGGTACAAGGGCGGGTGTGTCCGGACACTTGTCTTGTGCACGTGCTCATTCCATTACGAGCGTACTATGATGCTCCTCTTCAGCGTAAATTCATAACTAAGGATATTTCATGATTTTGTTTATTCAACTCTTGAGGATTGTTGTTCTGTGTAACTAACCCCGTTGGGGGACATTGTTTTCAGGTCATGGCAAGGCAAAGGCACGGGAAGAGAACATTGACGGTGAGGAGTCCCAGTGATACTAGTAAGGGGGCCCAGTCCTTTCAGTCATTCATGTTGTCTTCATTTTATTTCCGCTGCAGATTTCCGTTTGGATACTCATTTTCATTCAGTGTTGTATATTTTATCTTCATATAAAATATACATGTATTCTGTATTATCTTGGGTGTGTTGTACTTGGAACTCTTCATCGGAGTAATTAATGATATAATGTGGTTCGGTACTACAATTATATTATTTAATTCATTAATTTTCATTCGCCTGGTGGGTCCCAGTTGGGGGTCCACGGCACTGTAATAGTCGCCTAGTTTGGGGTGTTACGTAGTTGGTATCGGAGCGTGGTTTTGAATATTGCCTTCCGAGTCGTGTCTCATTTGAAATCATCGTCATCAGACTAGTATCATTGGACTTTCGCGTCACGTGTGACCTGTGAAAATGCCGAGCCCCTCAGACCGAAATAACTGTAAGATTTCTAACGCCATGGTATAATTTCTGGTAATAAGAATCACTCATTCATCATTCAACAGTCAACAATCCTCAGTCATCATTTCATTTTTGATCATGTCGATCATGTTAACTCATTAATCACTCAGTTCATTTCATTACTCAGTTGTTGATCGTAAGGACCGTATCATTAATCTTGCTAACTTGTTCAAGATAATCATTTCAAGAATTTCATCAGATAATCATGTCACCTCAGTTAATCATTCATGTAATCACTGTGTTAGAGCGCGTATGCTCATTTTTATCATTTCATAACGTAATCATAACGAGATACTCATGCGAGATCTATAATCATCATTTGGCCTTCCTACTCCAGTATGGAGAGAGCTGTCAAAGGACGCAGGGGGAGAGGCCGCGGTGCGGGCCGAAACCCGGGGAATAATCGTTCACAGTCAGGAAGTTGTACCCGGGACACAGCTCAATCAGATGGTGTTCGGGTTGATCCACTCGCTTTTACGCAAGGCATGATGGCCCAAATGCAATTGCTTAATCACCAATGCGCTACTCTAACCGAGTTAATGGAGAAAGCTCTTACTGATGAGCTTACTGCTAAGGAAATTGCTGAGCAACAACCTTCATCTGCTAGCAAGAAATAAACGAAGCGTAATCAGTCTGAAGGCGGTCAGTCAACCTTCAAGAAGCCTCGTGTGGGCTCTACTTTTTCTGAGCGACCTCCTACAGCGCATAAGCCCGCAGAGTCTCAGTCCCGAGCTGCCAGTTCGGCCATCACCAGTTTCAACTGTGGAGTGCCAGTTCATTTCAGCACTAGGTGTTCAAGGCAGGCTATCACCTGTTTCAACTGTGGGATTTCCGGGCATAAGGTCCGTTTCTGCCGAAGAGACTCCAAGCATACTCCGGTGGCATCTCAGGCCCCGAAGCAATCAGCAGTTCAGAATCAGGCCACTCAGTCTGTGCTGTTTAAGACGACGGGAACAATTAAAGGCGGAACTCATACTTATCAGACAGGAGCATCCGGTTCGGGGGCCGGCAAGTCCCGAATTCACGAGATGAAGAGGACCGACGATCCAGGGGCCCGAATGATCTCAGGTATACTCGAAATTCTATCCCTACTTGTGTGTACCCTTTATGATACTGGTTCATCACATTCATTCATTTTGGAGTCATGTTTGAGTAGACGACTTGTGGATAGCTCCACTAGTTGTGAGCCTTATGTCATTGGTCTACCAGGCGGTAGAAGAATTTTCGGAAATCATGAGGTTAAGAACTGACCGAATTAAGCTTAATGACCGCGATTGATTGGCAGACCAAATCGTGGTGGATTTACCTAAGGACGATGTAATATTGGGTATTAGTTGGATGTGATTTCTGGATGTCCGAAGTGACGTTTCTCGGACATGTAATTTCATCAGACGGTGTACGTGTTGATCCTCAGAAGAAGGAGGCTATCCGAGATTGACTACCTCCGAAGAATGTTAAGGAAATCCGAAGCTTTCTTGGATTAGCCGGTTATTATCGACGGTTTGTGGAAGGATTTTCTAAAAATGCTCAACCCATGTCAAACCTTCTGCGGAAGGATAAAAATTACACGTGGTCCGACGCGTGTCAGCGGAGTTTTGAGGAACTCAAGAGCTAGTCAATTTCAGCACCTGTCCTTTCCTTGCCATAAGGGACGGAAGGATTTGTGGTTTATAGTGACGCGTCCGGACACGGTCTTAGATGTGTACTAGTGCAGAATGGGAAAGTTATTACTTATGCTTCATGGCAATTGAGACCTTACGAGGTTAATTATCCGACCCACGACCTGGAGCTAACAGTCGTGGTATTCGCATTGAAGATTTGGCGTCATTATCTTTATGGCATTACCTGTCAGATATTCACCGATCATAAGAGTCTAAAGTATATATTTAATCAGAAGGAGTTAAATATGCGACAGAGACGGTGGTTGGAACTAATCAAAGATTATGATATTGAGATGCTTTACCACCCGGGTAAGGCGAACATTGTCGCCGACGCCTTGAGTCGTAAGTCCATTCAGGAGCAGATGCTTGCTCGATTAACATTTCAGAAGGAACTTCAATAGGAATTTCTGAGACCCGAGATCGAGGTCTGGTTACAGCAAGTACAAGGGCAACTTTGTACATTGGAGATTTCATCGCCACTTGAGGAGGCGATCAGGGAGAATCAGGGTTCGGACCCATTTTTGTTACGCATTCGGGATGATGTGGCTCAGGGGAAAGCCTCTGGATTTGTGGTATACGAGGATGGACTTTTGCGATTTAAGAATCGGTTGTGCGTACCGGCAAATGACGAGTTGAAAAACTCGATTTTGAGAGAAGCTCATGCTACCTCTTATTCCGTTCATCCGGGGTCTAGCAAGATGTACAAAGACTTGAAACAAAATTACTGGTGGAGTAATATGAAGCGAGAAGTCGCGGAATTTGTTTCGAGATGCTTAACCTGTCAGCAAGTCAAGATAGAACATCAGCAACCGGCGGGTACGCTGAAACCTCTCCCTATTCCAGAGTGGAAGTGGGAAGATATTTCAATGGACTTCATCACGAGTTTGCCGACGAGTCATCGTGGCATGAATACAATTTGGGTAATTGTGGATTGTCTAACTAAGTCAGCTCATTTCCTTGAGATTAAGGATACGTGTGGTCCCGAGAGACTGGCCCAGTTGTTCATCAAAGAGATAGTGAGACTGCACGGTACTCCTAAAAGTATCGTTTTCGATCGTGACGGACGATTTGTGTCTCATTTTTGGAAATCAGTTCATCGTGCTATGGGAACTCAGCTTAATCTCAGTACATCTTTTCATCCTCAGTCCGACGGACAATCGGAACGAACTATCCAGACATTGGAGGACATGTTGAGGGCATGCGTCCTCGATTGGAAAGACGATTGGGAAGCCCAACTACCGTGATTGAGTTCACGTCCAATAATAGTTGGCATGATTCGATTAAGATGGCACCTTACGAGGCCTTGTACGGTCGTCATTGTCGATCTCCTTTGTGTTGGGATGACTTATCAGAATCAATCGGCACCAAGCCCGATATGCTTATAGCCGCCGTGAGAAGGTAGCTTTGATCAGGAGTTGTTTGTTGACCGCTCAGAGTCGACAGGAATCATATGCAGATAATCGTCATCGACCATTAGAGTTCGAGATAGGTGACCACGTTTTGGTCAAGGTATCCCCGAGTCGAGGTATCTTCTATTTTGGGAAGCGGGAAAAGTTGAGTCTGAGATTCATTGGACCGTTTGAGATTTTGGATCGAGTAGGCGAGTTAGCTTATCGATTGGCCTTACCTCCGGCGTTAAGACGAATTCATAATTTTTTTCACGTCTCTCAGTTACGGAAGTATGTTGCCGACCCGAGTCACATACTTCAGTTCGACGAAATCGAGATCGCTGATGATCATTCATATGAGGGGCGTCATATACGAGTCTTAGAGCGGTGAATCAAACAGTTGAGGAACAAGACAATTCCTTTGGTTTAAATTCAGTGGTCTAGACACGGAGTCGAAGAGGCTACTTGGGAAACCGAAGATAGTATGCGAGAGAGTCATCCCGAGTTGTTTGACCCTTAGTTTCGGGGACGAAACTCTTTTAAGGGGGGTGTATGTAATACCCAGTTGTAATTCAGTCATTATCATTCAGTAATTATCGTTCAGTAATTGTCACTCAGTAATTTTCACACATTAATGATCATTTGTCACTCATATTCAATCATTGTATTCACTGTTCAGAGTAATTGTATCGTGTATCAATCATCATTCGTCATCAATCTAGTTGGAGAATCGTGCCATGTTTATCATCATTGTCATCTTCATAGTGAGCTGTGTGTGAGGAGTAGCGCAGGCTATGAACTCTCTTTAGCGCGCGCTAATTGAGTTCAGGTAGCGCACGCTACCTCTCAACACTAACGCACGCTAATCTAGTTCAAGTAGGCCATCCAGAAGGCACTGGACTACAGTTGGGTTGTAAGTAGCGCATGCTACGAATGGTAAGTAGCGCGCGCTAGTAGGACGGACTAGCGCACGCTATGCAGTCGGTGTAGCGCGCGCTAAGGTCGGATCAGGCAGAGTCCAGTGGCTACTGGACTGATTAGGAATAACTCCTAGCATATGCTACGAGTAGATATTCGCGTATGCTAATCGGTGTCAGTAGTGCACGATGAATCTTGTGTGTAGCGTGCGCTACCACGATCATATCAGAGAACAGGAGGTTCTGGAATTTCAGTACTGGGCACCAGATAAATTGTTAGCGCGCGCTAACATTTTGTGTTAACGCACGCTAAGTACATGGTTGTAGCGCACGCTCTAAGAGGTACGTAGCGCACGCTACCGTTGCGAACAGATGATATTGGACTACCCAGTATACCCGTTAGTGCACGCTACGCACAGGATCTAGCGCGCGCTAATCCGAGGACAGTATTTATTGGACAGTGCAGTCCATTTCGTCATTTCATCATCTCACTTCATTCCATCGACGGTTTTGGGCGATTCCGGGCGATTTGGAGAGTTTTCTTCGAGCTGAATCCACTAATCATCATCTTCAAGCTTATCATTCGGATTAATCATCATTAAATCATCCCCATCACATCAAATCAAGGTTGTTCGAGCGACCGACACCTCATTTAGGACGTTTGTTCGTGGAAGGACATTCTTCACCAGTGTTGTGTAAGTTAATTCTTACTCGGTTAAAAGGATATTCATTCCTTTCGTTGTTGTTCATTCATAATCATAGTTCATTCATAATGCATTAACCGCATTGAGACTTGTAATTGTCAATTAATCACTTCATTCATGAGGAACGACGGTTCCAATCATTTCATTGAGCTATCATTCGTTTCACTATCATTTCATCTCGGTGAGTCATTCTTGACTTTGTCGGATTGTATTTCATTATATTCATTGGTCACTTTTGATCGTGTGACCTTCTGGGTTCATATTACGTGGCCGGGTAGGGATGTGTGGAATTTTTAGTCGGGCACACGATAGTCATGTGTTGGGTTCACCGACACATTGGACTGTGCACACGGTAATGTACCTCCGTGAGACTAATTAGGTACAAGTGCGGGTGTGTCCGGACACTCGTCTTGTGCATGTGCACATTCCATTACGGGCGTACTATGATGCTCCTCTTCAGCGTAAATTCATAACTAAGGATATTTCATGATTTTGTTTATTCAACTCTTGAGGATTGTTGTTCTGTGTAACTGACCCCGTTGGGGGACATTGTTTTCAGGTCATGGCAAGGCAAAGGAACAGGAAGAGAACATTGACGGCGAGGAGTCCCAGTGATATTAGTAAGGGAGCCCCAGTCCTTTCAGTCATTCATGTTGTCTTCATTTTATTTCCGCTGCAGATTTCCGTTTGGATACTCATTTTCATTCAGTGTTGTATATTTTATCTTCATATAAAATATATATGTATTCTGTATTATCTTGGGTGTGTTGTACTTGGAACTCCTCATCGGAGTAATTAATGATATAATGTGGTTCGGTACTATAATTATATTATTTAAGTCATTAATTTTCATTCGTCTGGTGGGTCCAGTTGGGGGTCCACGGCACTGTAATAGTCGCCTAGTTTGGGGTGTTACAGGATCGACTCGCGAGCAGAGAAAATAAAGCCAAGCTCGCCCAAGCCGACTGAGGCGGGAACTCTTGAAGAAGAAGGTCGTGGATCCCGGGACGCGCGTTTCCCAAACCGAATCCGGCTGAGCAAGCGCCTCTAGCAAAGCTTCCCTCGAGAGGCTACTCACAGTCCGCGTGTATGCTGATTCATCAACCTCGGGAAGCTCGTATAGGCTTCGTATCGTGGCTGCCGAGAAGTCAACTGTCTGGCCACGGACAACGACCTCAGTACGTATATCCGGTCATCCCATCATCTGCCCTGCCTGGATATGCAGTAATAACGTGCTGGCGTAGAATTCTTGGATGATAGAAATTACCGCCGGCTCGGGTTGTGCAGCAAATCGAGTCCATCCCATTTCATTAATCATCGTTAATAGCTCGTCGTCTTGGGGGGTGGGAGTGAATCCCCGCTCAGGAATTATAGGACGAGGATGGATTCTCTCGTTAAAAATTCGATGGATTTCGGGGTCAAAAAATTGGTGAGATTGCCCTTCCATCCGGTTTTTCGAGGTTTCCCCCCTCGTGGGGGATGATCGAGTCCTCGTCCTTGTGCTCAACTTTCTCTTCCGAGCCATAGCGAAGTCCTTATTTTGGATTGAAGAAAATGAGAAGAAGAAGAAATTCGAATGGAGTCCTACAGCGCCGCGAGGAAGAGGGAAAGATTTGTGATACCTTATTTGTTTCGGCCGACTGATGTGAAAAGCAGCCCAGCCCCTTTTAAATTCTCGGCAGGGGCTACGGCACGTAGAAAGTGAGCCGCGGCCCGTAGTACAGTTAGTTTTGGGCGCTGGGGGTCTCGCAGTGTGCCGCGGCTCATTGCACGGGTGCCGCTGCTTCCAGGGTTAGTGTGTCGCGGCTCAGCATCTTCGTGCCGCGGCACAGAGTACAGGTTTCTGAGATGATTTCTGGGTTTTCGGCGTGCAGCGGCCTGGCTTTTCGTGCCGCAGCTCATGGAGCAAGTGTGCCGCGGCTCAGCATCTTCGTGCCGCGGCACAGAGTACAGAAACTTTGCCAAAATTTTAGACTTGCGTTGTGCTGCGGTCCGCTCTTTCTGTGCCGCGGCCCTAACCTTAAAAAATCCCCTGGGGGGTTCGTTCCTGCATAGAATTTTCAAATGAAAACACCTAGAACATGAGAGATAAGCATAGCATAGCTAAAAACGCCAAAAAATAGTCTCCTAAAATGAAGGAAAAAAACGAAAAAACTAAATCTATACTAATACTCGGGTTGCCTCCCGAGAAGCGCTAAGTTTATAGTCTTCAGCCGGACTTTGCTAGAATTCACTCTACGGGAGATAGGGCGACTGTCGACTTCTGCACTTCCATTGGATTACCCGTGTAGACCTTCAACCGCTGCCCATTTACTTTAAATTTTCGGTCATCTTTTAGTACTTCCACTGCTCCGTGTGGAAATACTTGAACTACAGTGAACGGTCCTGACCATCGTGAACGTAATTTCCCAGGAAACAACCTCAAGCAAGAATTAAATAATAACACCTCTTGACCCGGAACGAACTCTCGATGTGTAATGTGCTTGTCGTGCCAATTCTTGGTCCGCTCCTTATAAAGTTTCGCATTCTCGTATGCATCATGACGTATCTCCTCCAGCTCATTCAACTGCAAACAACGCTTTTCACCAGCCGATTTAAGATAAAAATTGAGTTTCTTTATCGCCCAATATGCACGATGCTCCATCTCTACCGGCAAATGACAACTTTTCCCAAAAATCAATCTATACGGTGACATGCTGATAGGTGTCTTGTACGCAGTACGGTATGCCCAAAGTGAATCATAGAGTTTAAAGGACCAATCTTTTCGAGACGAGCTGGCGGTTTTTTCTAAGATCCACTTTAGCTCTCGATTGGATATTTCGACTTGACCACTCGTTTGGGGATGGTAGGCTGTAGCAACACGATGAGTGACTCCGTATTTCTTTAAGACCGCATCAAGGAACTTGTTATCAAAGTGCGAGCCACCATCACTGATAATAGCACGTGGAGTCCCAAAACGCGTGAAAATATATTTTTTTATGAATTTGATCACGACATTGGACCCATTTGTTGGTAGTGCCACCGCTTCGACCCACTTCGAGACGTAGTCCACTGCTACTAGAATATAAAGGTTCTTATTTGATGGAGGGAATGGACCCATAAAGTCGATCCCCCATACGTCGAACAATTCAACCTCAAGTATGGTGTTCAACAGCATTTCATGTCGTTTTGAGATGTTTCCCATCCGTTGACACCGGTCACACGTGGACACAAAGTAATGAGCATCCTTGAATAACGATGGCTAATAGAAACCCGATTGCAAGACCTTTGATGCTGTTCTATTTCCACTAAAATGCCCTCCGTAGGGTGATGCATGGCAATGATTCAGCACACTGCAAATTTCCTCGTCCGGAACACATCTGCGAATGATTCGATCAGGACATCTTTTAAAAAGAAAAGGGTCGTCCCACAAGTAATACTTTGCGTTGAAATCAGCTTCTTCTTTTGATGATGCGAGAGATCATTCGGAATTATTTTGCTTGCAAGATAGTTCACTAGGTCAGCGTACCAAGGTGCTTGTTGCGAACCCACCTTGTAGAGATGTTCATCGGGGAAGTTTTCCACAATTTGTGGATGACTCTCCGCCTTCTTGAGGGGATTTTCTAAGCGCGAAAGGTGATCGGCAATGACATTCTCGGTCCCCTTCTTGTCTCGAATTTCCAAATTGAATTCTTGTAGGAGAAGCACCCACCCAATCAACCTTGGTTTAGCATCCTTCTTTTTCAAAAGATATTTGATCGCCGAATGGTCAGTCCACACGACTACTTTCGTTTCCAATAAATAAGCCCAGAATTTATCAAAAGCAAAAATCACGGCCAATAATTCTTTTTCTGTCGTGGCATAATTTCTTTGGGCATCGTCAAGAGTTCGGCTTGCATAATACACGACGTGAAATACTTTCCCCGTCGCTGTCCCAAAACAGCCCCAATGGCAAAATCGCTAGCATCACATATCAACTCGAATGGAAGGCTCCAGTCTGGAGCGACTATGACAGGAGCGGTGCTTAGGGCCTTCTTCAAGAGGTCAAAGCTTTCTTTACATGACTTATTAAAATCAAACGGGACATCTTTCATGAGCAAATTGCACAACGGCTTCGTGATCTTTGAAAAGTCTTTAATAAAATGGCGGTGAAAACCAGCGTGTCCCAAAAAAATCCTCACCCACTTTACAGAAGTAGGCGGAGGCATCTTCTCAATTATTTCAATTTTAGCCCGGTCGACTTCAATCCCATGGGCAGATATGCGATGGCCTAGTATAATTGTAATACCCGAGAATTTTGTTCTGGGTTCGTTGAGTTTTCGGGGCTTTATCGAATTGTTATTGCCCTCATCGTTGGAATTTTGTGCCATGTTGGGTGTGCCTTGTTGGGACATGTGTTTGGAGACGTTTTGGATCACTAGGTGAGTTTTTGGGTTTTTGTAGTGTAGCGCACGCTAATGCTTGTGGCATAGCGCACGCTACGGCGTTGTGGTTAGCGCATGCTACCGAATGTGTAGCGCACGCTAACTGGCCGTCCAGAGAGTCCAGGAGCCACTGGACTGGGACTGGAGTCCCATTAGCGCACGCTAAGATTCGTTTCTAGCGCACGCTATCGACTTCTTAGCGCACGCCATTCCTTCTTCCTAGCGCACGCTACCGGGTAGGTGCAGGTCTGTCCAGGAGCTACTGGGCTGTATCTGTGGCTCGTTAGCACGCGCTACGTGTGTGTGTCTAGCGCACGCTAACCTTGTTATTTGTGGTAGTTCTGAGAGTTGACCTCGTTAGCGCGCGCTAATGCTGTCTAGTTAGCGCACGCTAATAACTGTCCAGTATAAATACTGGACAACAGCGTTTAATCATCATTTCTCACCCTTTCTTCGTTTTTGTGGCGGATGGCGATGGGAGAAGACGGGGAGCGACGTCTTTGGCCTACTCTACTCTTTTCCAAGGTGGTTTGGAAGATCCTTGTCAATTATATCATCATCCAATCCTTGTTCTTCGTCGAATCGAGGTAATTCTTCCGTAGAACCGTAGTTATGTAATTTTGGGGGTTTCTTCGTGATTCTTCGATTTAACCTGTGGTTGATGAATTGATTATGGTATTCTTGTTGTCTTGGCCATAATCTTCGGATTTTGTAACTCATATATCGATTTTTATCACCTGGGACTTGATTTCCGATTTCTTCAAAGGAACCCTCGGATCCTTGTTGTTTTTCCGGTTGATTCGGATTCCGTTTAACGTTATTTATCCGTGGTGATGTTATTTTCGTAGCGATCGTGAGGTTGTCGAATTCTTGGTCATTTTCGGAAGTTCGAGGGCTATCCAACCGTGTTCGTTCGTTGTTCCGTTGCTCGCGGTACCGAGGCAAGTATCTTGCCCATACATTACGTGTTTTGTGAATATGATGGTTGAAAATTGACGATACGTGCTAAACGAATTGTTTACAACCATTTTTCTAAAGAATCAGTATATTTACCATCATGGTTTTCTTAAAAGATAATTCTTGTGTTCGGGACTTAATGTGCTTATTTGGATATGTGTGTTAGTGTTGAGTATAGGATCTCCCTACCTTCGGGTGATGTCATTATGTGTGAATATGTCGTCGGTAATTTATGGTTAAATCCTTTTGTTATAAATTGTACGTGGATTCATGTGGTTATCGATGGATATATGAGTTGTGTGATATTGGTTGTGTCGTTCGGTGTTGTTGAGATAAGTGTGTTTCTTTGTGGACAGTATTAATTTTGGGTCGTTAGTATGTGTTGGATAATATGGCCATTTTAGCAAAATACCTCGACTATATATATTGTGATTGACTCTTGAGGTTTGCGGTTTTGGAAATGTGAATTGATGAGAGTTGTAAGGTTTTTCTCGGGTACTCTCACTCGGGGATTGACTCGACGGGGTCACACGAGGACCTGGTGGCTTAGTGGCTGGACCGGGTCGCGAGAGTTACTTCGAGTGGGCATTCTCACCTGGGGATTGCTCGACGGGGCACACAGGGACTTGGTGGCTTGAGGGCCGGACCAGGTCGCGAGAATTGCCAGAATGTTTGTACTGTAGATTAATTGTGATATGTCCGGAGTATCACAATGCTTGTTGCTCAGAGTCGAGAGACATTATATATCGAGACTTGATGTTTGGCTAAAATGGCATAAAAATAATGTGTTATGTGTAATGTGTCGTTGGAAGTGAATTGAGGTTGATGATCGAGTCGTGGACCCTGTGTTTTGTGACTGGAATGATTGGATCGTGGACCCTGTATTTTGCGACAGGAATGGTTGGGTTGTGAACCCCGTGTTTTTGTTAATGGATTTGCATTTTGGTAAATGAATTTTGGGACGGTGACCCTATGTGGCTTTTTAGGAATTAGAACTTTTCAATCACAAATGTTTTCGAAAACTCCCGAGATTGGGAAATGTTTTCAAAGTGCTTTCTTGTTTTGGTTTCTACTTTCAAGACTTGAACTATCTTAAATTAAATAAAATATCTCGGGAAGTCTTTTGTTGTATTCTCGGAATGTGTTATGTATGGCTCGTATTTGCACTTTATACTTGTACTAGCAAAACAGTGGAGTTTTGCTAACCCCCGAGTATTCAGGGGTGGATGTCTGTTTTTGCATCTAGGTACATGCAGGTTTGGGAGCAAAACACAGGATCGGCGCGAAGGATGATGGAAAGCGAATGATACTAATCACACGAAGGCCAGTGTTGGATGTAGTCAGTCGGAGTTTGTGTATGGTCTTTCTTCTGTCGTATTTTTGGTTCGAGAGTGTATTTTACCCTTGCATGGGTATGAGTCGAGGTAGAAATGTGCATTTTGACTTGTATGTTTGTGATGAAAGACCAAGTTGGTCTACGGATTTGGTATTTTATCATGTCGGTATGTAATTTATTGTGTGGTTTCGATGTCTAGCCTGGTGGATCCTCACGGAGAGGGTCTGCGGCGTGTAATATTCTCGGTTTGATTCTGGGGGGTGTTACATTTATGGTATTAGAGCTTAGGTTGCGGAAACCTAGGCTGTCGGGTCCAGTCAGGTATTGTCGTGTCTTGTCCTGTCAGATTGTGTTTGTCTAAGTCGTGTCGCGACGCGTCGTCTGTGATGTCGGCCGTGATTAGTATCGAGGTGCAACCATCATCTTCGTGCGATCTGTGGATGTAAGTCTCCCTACTATATTGTGCCTTGTGATATACGAGCTGGTATGATTTTGTGTTATGATGTGGAGTTTAAAGGTGATTTGAGAATTATGTGGCCTATGTTGTTTGATCCCCGTATGATGCTAGAATGAAAGTGGTGCCAACGTGTATGTATATATACACACATCCTAATATAAATCATTTTTACAAGAATAATGGCCTTCGTGTGGTTATGCAAAGAAAAATTCATCAATGTGATATTTCAAAACTTTACATGTTTTTGGGGAGACACATATATTTTGTTTTAAAATATCCTCCAAATGGAGGAAAAAGTTTGATTTTCGTATGATGACCTCAAGGTAAAAAATTTTGGAGAATTCAAACTACTGATATTTTATGTTCATCTTGTATTATAAGTTTTCAAAACACAACTTTTAAACTCAAGTGAGGTCTACAAAATGAAATCAAGACGTGACTCTCGCTTTCAACTTATCGGTTTTATGGCTGTTAGGCGAGAAATACGTGATGATGTTCTTGTTGTTCGGGCAGTGTTGCCAGTTTTAGCTTAAAACAGTGATGTGAATGCTAAATCGTTCGGTATGAGTTAAGACAGTTCTCCTTACTAATATATGAGATTTCCATTTTAGATGACAATTGTCTTTTGATGGTTGCTCATGAAGTGTTAAATCGATGGCTTTGAGATTCGAACGTGTTGTTGTTTATTTGTGACCATCGATTCTAGTAATGTCATATATATGTTCGCGATCATGTTGCTGAGTTGAAGCAGCTAGCGCACGCTGAGTGCGAGGCTAGTGCACGCTAATACAGCATGGATAGCGCACGCTAAATAATTGTTGTAGCACGCGTTAGTTAGCTGGGTCAGAGGCTAGAGAACCGCATTTCTTTTAACCATTAGGCCTAACCTTGGCAGTCGATCATCCGTAACTGTATTCTATGTGCATTGTTTAGTGATGATGAATATTTTGTGTGAACGTGTGTTATGACTTTTCGTCGCGCTAGGTGATAATTGATTTTGCTCGGTGAGTTGTTAAATAATGTTTGTTGTGTGTGTGTTCGAAAATGTTTTCCTAAAACTTTCATAAGTTTGTGCAAGTTGCGGAAATCAATTTTTGAGACTAATTTGACGTTGCGATTAAGTCGGCGGCTTCGTATGAACTTTGGAAATTGTTTGAAATTTGTGAGCCGGCCTAGGATTCTCAAATAAAACCTCGACGGTATTGAAAGAGTTGTTTTAAAGTACCTTGAACATTTTGTAAAAGGCCTTCTTTTGCGCAGTCGTGATGCTAGGGCGTGCATGGACTGCAAGGTGTTCCGGAGCGAGGCATGTGCTTCTCAACACCGGCTGCTGGCTATGGATTTATCCATGGGAGGTCGTGTTGTTAGCAGGGCTAGAGAAGCTAGACCTAGGATTCTCTGGAAGGATCTGAAGGGTGAGAAGGCGACAGTATTCAAGGAGTCTCTGACCCGCGAAGGAGATTTTTTGCGTGCGGGCGATGCTAACCTTATGTGGACCAGCATGGCCAATGCTATTAGGAGAGTGGGCGAGAAGGTGGTAGGGGTTTCTTCGGGCAGGTCTAGTGGACCTAGGGAGGCTTGGTGGTGGAATGAGGAGGTCCAAAACAAGGTTAAGGCAAAACAAGCGCTATTTAAGGAGCTTTTGTCGGTTAGTGCTGGGGAGGAGAGAATCTTGAAGATTGTAGCGTACAAGGTGGCGAAAAGAGAGGCTAAGAAGGCAGTGGCTAAGGCTAAATGTGAGGCTTACGAGGAGATGTACAAGCGCCTAGACACCAAAGAAGGAACGAATGCTATTTTTAAACTAGCGAAAGCTAGGGAAAGAGGGCGGCGCGACCTGGGTCCCGTTAAGTTTATTAAGGATGATCTGGGTCAAGTGTTAGTGAACGATGTGGCTATTAAGGAGCGGTGGAATAGGTATTTTTTCGAACTTTTAAATGAGGCTAGAGGTAGTGACTCGGTGGTGCAAGGAGTTAGTCAATCTTCTGCTCGTTCGTTTAGTTCCTGTGAGAGCATCAGCAAGGAGGAAGTAAAGGGTTCCCTAATGAAAATGGGTAGAGCTAAGGCTGTAGGCCCGGATCAGATCCCTATTGAGGTGTGGCTTTGTCTGAGAGAAGTCGGAGTTCAGTGGCTAGCAGAGCTGTTCAACATCCTCCTCAGAGGCTCTAAGATGCCGACAGAGTGAAGGCATAGTATTGTCGTGCCTTTTTTCAAGAACAAAGGCGATGCTCAAAGTTGTAGTAACTATAGGGGTATTAAGCTCCTCGGTCATACTATGAAACTTTGGGAAAGAGTGGTGGAATGCAGGGTTAGAAGAGAAGTTGTGATCTCAGAGAACCAATTTGGCTTCATGCCGGGGAGGTCCACGACTGAGGCCATTTATCTCGTCAGATGCCTTATGGATAAGTTTAGAGAGCGGCGTAAGGACCTCCATATGGTGTTCATAGATCTAGAGAAGGCTTATGATAGCATTCCGCGCGATGTTATTTGGAGGAGCCTAGTAGAGAGGAGGGTGTCGTTGCCGTTAGTTAGGGCGATCCAAGACATGTACTCCCAAGCTAGGACCTGCGTTAGGACCCCAGTTGGTGACACCCAGTTTTTTCCGGTTGAGATAGGGCTACACCAGGGGTCGGCGCTAAGCCCTCTTCTCTTCGCTCTAATCCTTGACGTCATTTCCTGAGGGATTCAAGATGGCATCCCGTGGTGCATGCTTTTTGCTGACGACATTGTGTTAGTGGCGGAGTCGAGGAGGGAGGTGAACTCGAAGTTGGAGCTTTGGAGGGCTAAGTTAGAATCCCAGGGCTTGCGTGTGAGCCGGTCTAAGACAGAGTATCTCTGGTGTAACTTTAGTGGTGAGGCCAACGAGGAAGATGTTGAGGTAATGATTGCGGATCAGATCGTACCCCGTACGGATAAGTTCAAGTATTTGGGTTCGATCACTCAGAAGGAAGGTGAGTGTGAAGAAGATGTCACGCATCGCATCAAGGCGGGGTGGCTAATGTGGAGAGCAGCGACAGGGGTCCTGTGCGACAAGAAAGTCCCTCTAAATTTGAAGGGTAAATTCTATAGAGCGGCAATCCGACCTGCAATGTTGTATGGCTCTGAATGTTGGGCGATGAAAAAGTCGCTTGAGAGCAAGTTGGAAGTGGCTGAAATGAGAATGTTACGTTGGTCGTGTGGTCGCACTATGTTAGATAGAATTGCGAACGAGGTTTTCAGGAACGCGCTGGAAGTAGCGCCCATTTCAGCGAAAGTTAGGGAAGGAAGATTGAGATGGTTTGGCCACGTCCGCAGGAGGCAGGCATCCGCTCCGGTGAGGAGGGTCGAGAGTTTAATGGTTGTCGGGGAGAGGAGGAGAGGCAGACCGAGGAGGTCGTGGGAGGAGCAACTGAGATTAGATTTGAAGGCCTTAAACCTTTCCGAGGCCATGACTGTTGATAGGTGCGCTTGGGGGCGCCAGATCAGAGTTGTGGATTCTTTTGTAGGGAGTGGTGTTGTAGTTGAGAGCCTCAGGGTTGGGTTGTCTCGGTTAGCTTTGACCTAGAGCATTGCATTTTTACTTTTATTGTATATTTTATCATATTGTCTTTGCGTGTGGTGTATTTTTGACAGGGAGCTGTGCGGAGAGCCAACCTCTCTTTTGTTAGAGCAACGTTCATCGGGAGTGAAGTAGCCAAATTCCGCTTAGGTAAGTCCCATGTGGATCAAGCCATGGCTCAGGTATTGTCTCTAGCATTTTCGAATCATATGTTTTCCTTTGTATTTATCACATAAGATTCTGTTGTGCACTAAGCTGGGGGTCTTCACGGAAACAGCCTCCCTACCGTAATAAGTAGGGGCATGGTCTGCGTACATCTTACCCTCCCTAGACCCTGCTCTGAGCGGGATATACTGGGTATGTTTGGTTTGGTTTGGTTTTTTACCGTCGTTGATTCTTGTGTAGTGTTGGGAGAATTTTCGGAAATGACTTTTAACGTACTCTTGTATTTTCGAATAATTCGAGTACATGATTTTCAAAAATCTTTCACACAATTTTTTTTTTTTTCAAAAACCAAAATGATTTCTTTTTCAAAAATATATAGTGAAAGATGAAAAATTTCACTCGATGTAAAGTTTAAACTCGGATTTGGAAATGTTAGAGTATGTAAGAATGGTTTGATGGTCTTGCATGTTTAACTTGTTGGTTGTTAACGGTGATGATGATGCGTAGAGGCATGATGATTTTGATAACGCCGGTTACAAGGAATTATTATTTTGGCAAATGATTTCAAATGAGACGGTTAGAGTATGTTGTTTACAAGTTTTGATGAAACAACCTGAGGTACCAAAAGTACTTTTAAAGTTTATTTTGAATATCATACAAATCCAAGGATTTTTCAAAAGATTTCCTTTAAAAAGATACCTCGTGGATTTTCTTTCCGAGTTGTTATTGGTTACCTTATGTGATATGTCATGCTAAGTTGGTACTTTAGCATATTGTTTTTGCGAAGTGGTGCAATCGTATTGAGTGAGAATCCGCTTAGTATGCCGAGGGACAGCGGACGCGACCGTGACCGCGGTACAGTTGGTTATGGATATTAGATGCGGGACCAAGAGGATATGGCCGGGAAGGTTGATATTCAAGCACTTCGTTTTCATTGTTTAGGTTTCGGGGTCGAAACCTCTTTTAAAGGTGATATGATGTAATACCCACATTTTTTTCTTCTCGTTTCCGTTTCGTTCGATCATATTGAGGCGATTGTGTTCGTTAATACTTCTGACTAGAGATGTTAATCGGGCTCAGGCCCGTAGGGCCGACCCATTTAACCCGCCAAAAAACCGGGTTAGGGCCGATATTTCCTAGCCCGTTTAAATCCGGGCTTTTTTGGCCCGGACCGTTTAGCCCGAAGCTCGCTAGGGCTAGCCCGATATATATATATATATATATATATATATATATATATATATATATATACACTATATTAATATTATATATATACACTATATTAATATTATATATATAATATATATTAATATTATATATAATATATATTATTACTGTATTTGTTAATATAGTGTATATTTATATATATATATATATATATGTAAAAGTGTATTTTTTTGTTATATTTATTATAGTATAGTTGTTGCTATATATATAAAAATATATTGTTATTGTTTTTTTTACTTATAAAAAAATAAAAAATAGATTTTTTAAATATTTAGCCCGTTTAACCCGTTTAGCCCGAAACCCGTTAGGGTTAGGGTTAGGGCCAATATTTCCTAGCCCGTTTAAATCCGGGCTTTTTTAGCCCGGACCGTTTAGCCCGAAGCCCGCTAGGGCTAGCCCGGAATCGCTAGGGCTAGCCCGTTTAACATCTCTACTTCTGACCTTGTATTGTTTCTCACCTTTGTCATTCGAGCGAGTTCTGATATTGTTCCAAATTGATGTGTATATCGTTGTGATCTTTCCAAGTTCGGATCGATTTCTTGTGAACCGTGTTCGGAGTTAACACCTCGTGATTCCTATGAGTTTATTGATGTCTTGATTTGAGGTGTGAACGTCATAGTTGATCGTTGTTGTTCGATCATTGCTATTTGTTCGTCGTTGTACAATCATTATTGTTTGATCTCGTTTCGTGATTGTTGAACGTTCGGACTCCTTCGTAATTTCCTTAAGTTCGGGAAATTAGTTTTTTTTTGTACCCTTGGGCTGTGGAATTTCGTATTTGTTCAGCGAATAGCTCATGTTTTGATTGATGTACTGTTGAGTTGTTCAACCGTATTGATTTTCGGTCGTTGTGTTTTGTTATGGCCGGCAACGGATGTCGCGTGTCATCTGGAATTGTTTTGCGTTATTTGTTTTATGTTTCAAGTTTCGGGGACGAAACTTCTTTTAAGAGGGGTAGAATGTAATACCTGAGAATTTTGTTCCGGGTTCGTTGAGTTTTCGGGGCTTTATCGAATTGTTATTGCCCTCATCGTTGGAATTTTGTGCCATGTTGGGTGTACCTTGTTGGGACATGTGTTTGGAGATGTTTTGGATCACTAGGTGAGTTTTTGGGTTTTTGTAGTGTAGCGCACGCTAATGCTTGTGGCATAGCGCACGCTACGGCGTTGTGGTTAGCGCACGCTACCGAATGTGTAGCGCACGCTAACTGGCCGTCCAGAGAGTCCAGGAGCCGCTGGACTGGGACTGGAGTCCCATTAGCGCACGCTAAGATTCGTTTCTAGCGCACGCTATCGACTTCTTAGCGCACGCCATTCCTTCTTCCTAGCGCACGCTACCGGGTAGGTGCAGGTCTGTCCAGGAGCTACTGGGCTTATCCGTAGCTCGTTAGCGTGCGCTACGTGTGTGTGTCTAGCGCACGCTAACCTTGTTATTTGTGGTAGTTCTGAGAGTTGACCTCGTTAGCGCGCGCTAATGTTGTCTAGTTAGCGCACACTAATAACTGTCCAGTATAAATACTGGACAACAGCGTTTAATCATCATTTCTCACCCTTTCTTCGTTTTTGTGGCAGCTGGCGACGGGAGAAGATGGGGAGCGACGTCTTTGGCCTACTCTACTCTTTTCCAAGGTGGTTTGGAAGATCCTTGTCAATTATATCATCATCCAATCCTTGTTCTTCGTCGAATCGAGGTAATTCTTCCGTAGAACCCTAGTTATGTAATTTTGGGGGTTTCTTCGTGATTCTTCGATTTAACCCGTGGTGGATGAATTGATTATGGTATTCTTATTATCTTGGCCATAATCTTCGGATTTTGTAACTCATATATCGATTTTTATCACCCGGGACTTGATTTTCGATTTCTTCAAAGGAACCCTCGGATCCTTGTTGTTTTTCCGGTTGATTCGGATTCCGTTTAACGTTATTTATCCGTGGTGATGTTATTTTCGTAGCGATCGTGAGGTTGTCGAATTCTTGGTCGTTTTCGGAAGTTCGAGGGCTATCCGACTGTGTTCGTTCGTTGTTCCGTTGCTCGCGGTACCGAGGCAAGTATCTTGGCCATACATTATGTGTTTTGTGAATATGATGGTTGAAAATTGACGATACGTGCTAAACGAATTGTTTACAACCATTTTTCTAAAGAATCGGTATATTTACCATCATGGTTTTCTTAAAAGATAATTCTTATGTTCGGGACTTAATGTGCTTATTTGGCTATGTGTGTTAATGTTGAGTATAGGATCTCCCTACCTTCGGGTGATGTCATTATGTGTGAACATGTCGTCGGTAATTTATGGCTAAATCCTTTTGTTATAAATTGTGCGTGGATTCATGTGGTTATCGGTGGATATATGAGTTGTGTGATATTGGTTGTGTCGTTCGGTGTTGTTGAGATAAGTGTGTTTCTTTGTGGACAGTATTAATTTTGGGTCGTGAGTATGTGTTGGATAATATGGCCATTTTAGCAAAATACCTCGACTATATATATTGTGATTGACTCTTGAGGATTGCGGTTTTGGAAATGTGAATTGATGAGAGTTGTAAGGTTTTTCTCGGGTACTCTCACTCGGGGATTGACTCGACGGGGTCACACGGGGACCTGGTGGCTTAACGGCTGGACCGGGTCACGAGAGTTACTTCGAGTGGGCATTCTCACCTGGGGATTGCTCGACGGGGCACACAGGGACTTGGTGGCTTGAAGGCCGGACCGGGTCGCGAGAATTGTCAGAATGTTTATACTGTTGATTAATTGTGATATGTCCGGAGTTTCACAATGCTTGTTGCTCGGAGTCGAGAGACATTATATATCGAGTCTTGGTGTTTGGCTAAAATGGCATAAAAATAATGTGTTATGTGTAATGTGTCGTTGGAAGTGAATTGAGGTTGATGATCGGGTCGTGGACCCTGTGTTTTGTGACTGGAATGATTAGATCGTGGACCCTGTATTTTGCGACAGGAATGGTTGGGTCGTGAACCCCGTGTTTTTGTTAATGGATTTGCATTTTGGTAAATGAATTTTGGGACGGTGACCCTATGTGGCTTTTGAGGAATTAGAACTTTTCAATCACAAATGTTTACGAAAACTCCCGAGATTTGGAAATGTTTTCAAAGTGCTTTCTTGTTTTGGTTTCTACTTTCAAGACTTGAACTATCTTAAATTAAATAAAATATCTCAAGAAGTCTTTTGTTGTATTCTCGGAATGTGTTATGTATGGCTCGAATTTGCACTTTATACTTGTACTAGCAAAACAGTGGAGTTTTGCTAACCCTCGAGTATTCGGGGGTGGATGTCTGTTTTTGCATCCAGGTACATGCAGGTTTGGGAGCAAAACACATGATCGGCGTGAAGGATGATGGAAAGCGAATGATACTAATCACACGAAGGCCAGTGTTGGATGTAGTCAGTCGGAGTTTGTGTATGGTCTTTCTTCTGTCGTATTTTTGGTTCGAGAGTGTATTTTACCCTTGCATGAGTATGAGTCGAGGTAGAAATGTGCATTTTGACTTGTATGTTTGTGATGAAAGACCAAGTTGGTCTACGGATTTGGTATTTTATCATGTCGGTATGTAATTTATTATGTGGTTTCGATGTCTAGCCTGGTGGATCCTCACGGAGAGGGTCTGCGGCGTGTAATATTCCCGGTTTGATTCTGGGGGGTGTTACAATAATGCCCTCCTGGACCATAAAATGGCACTTCTCCCAATTCAACACCAGATTTGTTTCTTCGCATCGTTTCAGGACTTTTTGCAAATTCTGCAAGCATAAATCAAACGAATCACCGAAAACAGAAAAATCATCCATAAAAAATTCAATACAATGTTCAACCATGTCAGAAAAAATAGCCATCATACACCTTTTAAAAGTGGTCGGCGCATTACATAAACCAAAAGGCATGCGCCTATAAGCGAAAATGCCATAAGGACATGTAAACGTCGTCTTTTCTTGGTCTTCTGGGGCTATATAAATCTGATTATACCCAGAATAACCATAAAAAAAATAGTAAAAATCGTGTCCGGCTAATCTATCCAACATTTGATCAATAAACGGTAAAGGAAAGTGGTCTTTTCTAGTGGCTTTATTTAATTTTCTATAATCTATGCACATACGCCACCCCATAACAATTCTAGTAGGAATTAATTCATTATTATCATTTTGAATAACTGTTATCCCACCCTTCTTTGACACAACTTGAACCGGACTTACCCACTTGCTATTAGAAATAGGAAAGATCATATCTGCGTCGAGGAGTTTTAAAACCTCGACTTTTACCACCTCTTTTATATTTGGATTTAAACAGCGTTGATGCTCCACAGATGGTTTGTAGTCTTCCTCCATCAAAATCCTATGCATACAAATTGACGGGCTGATTCCCTTGATATCCGCAATAGACCATCCAAGGGCAGATTTGTACTCCCTCAAAACTCTCAATAATTTTTCCTCTTGATCACCCGCCAAAGTGGCAGAAAGAATGACCGGCAGGGAATCGTCGGGTCCCAAAAATGCATACTTTAAATGATTCAGTAGCTGCTTGAGCTCTAGCTTTGGGGGCTTCTCAATTGATGGGACGGGTCGAGTTGGTGAACTTCCGAGCTCCTCACATGGTCGACAAGTGGAAAATGGTGGTGAAGCATCCATGTGTCGTAAATAGGCTACATGCTCTGAATTCAATTCGGTATCGGACCCGACTAAAACAGACTCCAGTGGGTCTGATGGACAGCTCTCCCGAAAAGCTCTTCTTACACACGAGTCAATGACATCAATTTGAAAACAATTCTCGACATCATTAGGATGTTGCATGGATCGAAATATATTGAAAGTAACTTGCTCCTCTTGAACTCGTAAAGTGAGTTTCCCTTTCTCCACATCAATGAGAGTTCGGCCGGTTGCTAAGAATGGTCTTCCCAAGATAATTGGGATGTCATGGTCCTCCTTCATATCGAGCACAATAAAATCGGCAGGAAAGATGAATTTATCGACCTTGACCAAGACGTCCTCTATTACCACCCTTGGATACTTGATGGATCTGTCAGCTAGTTGCAAAGAGACCGTAGTCGGCTTGGACTCCCCAATACCTAGCTTCTTAAAAATGGAAAGGGGCATAAGATTAATGCTGGCTCTGAGATCACATAAGGCTCTATCAAATGACGAATTTCCAATGGTGCATGTGTAGTGAAACTTCCCGGATCCCTCAATTTAGGCGGGAGCTTCTTCTGTAAAATAGCGCTGCACTCTTCTGTCAATGCCATTGTCTCATACTCTTCGAGCTTCCTTTTGTTAGATAAAATATCATTTATAAACTTCACATAGCTCGGTATTTGTTCTAAGGCGTCGACAAATGGAATATTGATATGTAATTTCTTGAAGACGTCAAGAAACTTGGAAAATTGCTTGTCCAATTTTTACTTTTGCAGGCGTTGTGGGAATGGGATTGGTGGTGTGGGATGAGTGGTCGAGGCTGCTTTTGACTTGTGCTCTTCATCTTTCGTTTTCTCAATGGAGCTGCTCTTCTTCTTGCTACTCTTGGGCTGCTCGTGTAGCTCCTTTCCACTTCGTAGCTCGATAGCTTGCACATTTTCCTTGGGATTCATCTCGGTAGCGCTTGGTAATCCACCTTGAGGTCGATAGGATAATAAATTTGCGATCTACCCTATTTGTACTTCCAGATTCCGAATAGAAGCGGAGTGATTTTGTAGAGTAGTCTCCGTGTGAGTCATGAATTGGCTCGTGTTAGCCGCCATTTGAGCAAGAGCATCTTCCAAAGAGCCCTTCGATGGTTGAGGGGGCTGTTGTGGTGGCTGAGTGAATTGAGCTTGCGGAGGTTTATTTAAAGTTTGCCCGTTCCTCCACGAAAGATTCGGATGATTTCGCCACCCTTGGTTGTAAGTGTTGGAATACGGGTTGTTTTGGCGATTTCCATTTCCCACAAATTGAGCTTGTTCCATCTGAGATTGCTCGAAAGGATTTCCGACTTGGCATTCAGCACTAGGATGAGACCCGTTTGCACCAATTGCATGTTTCCATGGTATTGGTAGAATAGGTATGTGAAAAAGCTTGCAATTGTTGAGTTAAAGCTGCAACTTGGGCTGATAATGTAGAGATTGGATCATTGTCGGAAATTCCCATAACTCGCTTTGGGTTCACACGTTCAGAAGGCCACTGATAAGCATTTGCAGCCATAGCTTCCAATAAAGAATGAGCTTCAGCCATCATCTTCCCCATTAAAGCTCCTCCAGCGGCTGCATCAACAAGAGTGCGTGTAGAAGCACTTAGTACATTGTAGAAAGTCTGAATCTGCAGCCAATCCGGTAGACCATGATGTGGGCATCTCCTTAGCAAATCCTTGTATCGCTCCCAAGCTTCATGAAGAGATTCCATCTCAAATTGCCCAAAAGTAGTTATCTCATTTCTGAGTCGTGCTGTCTTCGCCAGCGGAAAGAACTTAGCCAGAAAAGCTTGTGCTAATTCCGCCCAAGTCGTGATAGAGCCAGGCGGGAGTGAATTCAGCCAGACCTTGGCTTTGTCCCTTAGAGAGAATGGGAAAAGTCGTAGACGAATAACATCATCAGAAACTCCATTATTTTTTAATGTGTCGCATATCTCGAGAAAGGATGCAATATGAGCATTAGGATCTTCATTCACCAGTCCGCAAAATTAGCTCGCTTGCACCATTTGGATGATAGCCGGCTTAATCTCGAAATTGTTCGCTTGAATTGTTGGACGCCGAATCCTCAAAAAATTCGCGTTAATTTGTGGAAGTGCATAATCACGGAGTGCCAATACCGGTTGAGCTTGCTGAATAGGATTGTCGATCCCTTGATTTTCGGTGTTGTCAGTCATGGTATCCGTAGTTGACAACTCACGTCTTTCCTTCCTATTTTTCCGCAAAGTGCGCTCGAGTTCGGTATCCAAAGGGAGTAGACCTTCGTCACCAAATTTTCTCATACACTAAGCGAAACTCCTGAAAGGAAAACATATAAAAATAAATTTACACAAAAATAAAATAATGTTCAAATTAAGACTAAAAATATTGAAATTGACATTAGTAAAGCAATCAGTCCCCGGCAATAACGCCAAAAACTTGTTATGTGTTTTAGTGAACGCAAGTGCACGTTATCGTAATCAAGTAATAAAGTAATGAGAAAATATCGTTCCCTCGAGGACTGACGTACTAACTACCAATTTATTCGTATTCCTAGTTTTATTTGAACGATCGAATTTTTTTGATTGACGAATTATTAAAAACCAATTAAAGCGATAAACTAATAAAATCAATAGTCCGGAAAAGGGAGATCAAATAAGAGAAGAATCTAGGATTGAGAATCCGCCTCAATTATTCTGAATTAATCTTGATTAATATGATTTATGTAATTTCCCAATTTATTGAAAGCGAAGATTTCTAAGATAATCTAATGCCTCTCCCGAGGACAGTAGAATTTTTTAAAGTGAATAAATCACGATATTCCTAGGTGAGTTAATTCAACAATAGCCAAAAGGTATAAAATCTTCAAACGAGCTACGTAATTTCTATGAGTATATTCTTATCCATAAGACAAAACGGTTCTCACCAATTTTTCCTACTAACTCTCCTCTCCCGATTCGAGTTGCGTAATTAAAACAATTCAATCATATGCCACATAATTGAACGCATTAAGAACAATTGGGGAAAACTCAATAGAAAAGGGAAATATATTAAAAATGTAAAATCAAGAGTTAATCCGTCAAAATCTCGGTTTCGTCACAATCCTAGAAAAAAGGGTCTAGCCCGACATGCTAGAAATCAATACACAAATATTCAAATTAAACATAAGAAAGAAAATCAAACACAATTGAAGACTGGCTTCTCCTGTTCTCTGGCTTTTGCTTTCTGTTGTTAGGTATCTTCTTCTCCTCCTCGATCATCATATTTTCTGACCTTCAATGCCTTTTTATAACTTTCCTTCCGCCTCCAAAACGCGTCCGAGAATTAGGTCGAAAACGGGCTTCAGAATTGCCCAAATCGCGGGCTGAATTCAAGGAACCCGCGCCGCAAGCCGCAGCCTGGCTTAATTGTGCCGCGGCCCCTGTCCTTTCGCTACCAGGCCTGGGCGATATTTTTCTTATGGGTCGCGGCTCAGACTGAGCGTGCCGCGGCCCCCGGTACAGATTGTACCGCCGTGCTTCTAGGTGTGCATGTGCCGCGGCTCTGGCTCGATGTGATGCGGACCTTGAACAAAAAATATTGTTTTGGCCCGTTTTTCTTCGTTTAAGCTCCCGGACTCTAATTTCCTTCAAAATATATAATCATAATGCATTAAAAGCTCATTTATGCAGTTTTAAACCCAAAATGGAGATAAAATAATAATAATCAAGCGCACAAAAATACATCTAACACATGTCTCTTACGAAATGATATGTGTTGAAGCATGCATGAATTTATGAAATATCTTGAAGTGCTATGATATAGTGTATTGAAAATTGTATTGATGTGAGTACATAAATGTTTTATAAAAATATCATGCATATTACATGTTTATTTCGAAAATTTTGTGAGATGTGTGAAACAAATCTGAAAATAATGTGTTATGTGATTGTGTTTGGTGTTTGACTAATTTGGGCTAAACGGGACTTGAAGCAAAGAAAACGAGCATAAAGTGCTTAAAATATAATTGATCGAAAATTTAATGACCAAACCGGAAACTATGAGAAATTTTCGGTTCTGAACAGAAAATAACATTTTTTTAGTATGTGATTATTCTTCTCATAATATTTTATAAAGCTTGGGTATTATTTTATAAGTCTATGGGTCAAAAAGTAATAATTATAATTTGGGGAGGCCGATTTGTGAACAAAAAAAAAACTGAAAAATATATTTAATTATTTGTAATTGTATATTTTATTGGTTGCAAAATAATAAGATAATCTGATTGGATGCCATATATCAAATTAGTTGTTCATTTAATATAGATGATATATATGAACGATATTTAAAAAAAAAAATCAACTATGAGGTGATGAAGGAGTTGTCCATGTGGTTTTGTTTTAAAAATGACACTTGTTCATGACTCTTTTAATAAAATACAGATTTCATTAGCATAACACTACTTAAAAAAATAAAATAATTATCCAACTCTAATTTACGGAACATCAATATTTATAATTAGTAATAATTAGTATAACACCCGTATAATTATACGGGAACTCAAAAAAGAACCCTTATATAAATATATAACTAGATGTTCTCCGGTGCGATGCACCACATAAGATATTCTCTTATTAGAAAATAATTTCTCGATCTCTAAATTTATTTTTGATGATTTTCGACATGAGTATCATATTAGCGTAATATTAATAAAAGACTTATTGAGTGTATTATGGGGTGTAATATAATTCAAGAAAGAGTACCACATTAGCGGAGTGTTAAGTCAATTAGTGTCCATTACATGAACAAATTCCTGGATATACCAAAAAAAAAAGTAGGAATAAATTTTGGGGACGAAAGTAATACGTGATTAAGTCTTAATATATGTGTGTGTGCAGTGTATGTTTTATTATTTTTAGTTATTATAATTAAATAAATATCATAATTTATTTTTTATGTAAGCAATAAATGAGTTAATATATTTTTATTTTGCATCAATTAATTTTACTGAAAATAAATATTCATTTTTTTTCTAATATAATTTTTTTGTGTAATCGGTCATTATTGTAAATCCATCAAATTTATTATATTTATATAGATGTCTAGTTGAAAATTATGAAATAAAAATTAATTTTATATATTTTTCATTAAAAATAAACTTGATTTAAAAAATTATAAACATTTAAAATTTTAAGCTAAAAAAATAAAGAACGAATTTTTTTATTGGTAGATGAGTGTAAGTTGTGGAATAAAACTCCCACAATACATATCTATAATTTTTTTTGAAAATTTAAGATACATCTCTATATATAAACTTTATTTTAAAATAAAAAATAAAAAACCTTACAAAGTGACATGTGTCACGACTCTCTTTTAATAGAAGTATAGATATGCAAAATGGTTCATTATAAATTTCATAATACTTCTTTATAAACTACATTATTTGTTCTGTTTATGATTACACTTCATCCTCATCACAACAAAAGATTTCTAGTCTTTTTTGATCTTCACTCTTGATATGGCTACATAAAGCTAACCATGACCGAATACGGGTCTTGGAAGATACATACCGACATGAGAGAGCGTTTTCCCTTGACTCTTAAATATAGTCATGGCAAAGCTCATAATAAGTAGGAATTGGCGTATTTGAAATCTAAATGATAATCTGATGTCTAACGGGTTAAATATCAATTGTGGAATAAATACTTTACCCTCAAAATTATTCCCCGAATTTTTTGTTCAATAATATGGTTACGAATCTGGATAATTATTAATGATGCGACATTGCATAATACTGATGATTGATCCATGTTTTGAATTAGCATATTTGAAACTCTAACTTACGATTTCAGGATGTGATTTAGAATTCTAGAACACTTGATGCTATTCAAAAAATCCATTGGATATACTTGATACTGACTTCTAGATGTCGCAGAAGTTTTGCATATACTATCAAAATTGAGATATCTCCGTCTGTCTTTTAAAATTATAGACATCACGTAATCGTTTACTATCTCCACAAGATCGTTTGTCGGCGCCATGATTGCTCTTTCTTCAAAAAATTACTTTATGGAAAGTTACTTATAAGTGAATGATAGTGCTTTCAACAATGGCTGCAATATGATATTCGACATTCCAGATTAGTAAATATCAAGAATATTAATCAAGGTTTCTCTTGGACTTCTTCACACAGCTCACCATCTACAATTTTGAGGATTCATTCGGAGACGTCGTTAATTTCTTGTAGATGGTGAGATGACATTGTTTGTCCAACAATTAATCTCATAATCTTGGTCAGTCTTATGAGTTTGCAATGATGCCAAAGTGAAGAAGAGCTTATACTTGAATAACTGATTTATGTATTGTCTTTTGGTACAACTTCATATGTAGAATTATACTAAATAATTGTGGCATGGGTAATTTTAGTAATATTTAAAATTTAAAAAGCTTTTGGAAATATATATAAGATAGTTTGACTTATAGCTTAAAATAAAGCACTTCTCAAATTGCAATAAAAAAACATAATAGTAGTATATATAATTTAATTATTTGTATGACATATTATATATATATACCTGTTACTTTAGAAAACTACATCCAAGTCCTAGCCTTAAAATTACCATGAAATTTAATTTAGATTGTAATATAAGAATAGCTTGGATAAGTTAAAAAAGATACATCAGAATTTTGTCCTAATTAAAAATGACCTTAAAATTTTAGAAAATTACAAAATAAAAAATTCAATTGATTTGATTAAAGTGAAACGGCATATTTATGCTTATGTGATATTTTCTTAAACATTTAGCTTCATATCTAAAAGTATTAAACTCTACCCATTTTACATTAAAAAATAGAAAAATAGTTGAAGTACTTTTAGTAATTTCTGAAACTTGTATTACAAAAAATCTCGAGGGGATTTGGTTGAAGTGAAACTATATGTATATTCGTTTTAAAATAGGTTTTGGAATTACAAAGTAAGGAGATTATGACTTATAACTTAAAATTAAGTACTTTCCAATTTGCCAAAAAATAAAAGAAAAGCATCATCATCGTAGTATATATAAGTAAATTACTTGTATGACTTATTGTAAATATACTAATCGCGGGGTTAACTAAGAAAACTATATCCACATCCTAGCCTAATTAGAATTATCCAAATTTTATAAAGTAAAAAAATGTCCAATTTTGTTTGTAATATAAGATGAGCCGGGAAAGTTATAGGGTACTTTTCTTGAATTGAACTTCATTTTTAAGAGTACTAAAATCAAGAAATTTTACATTCAAAAGAAGAGAAAAATAATTAGAGTATTTTAGTAATTTGTGAAACTTCATTACAGAAAACCTAAGTGACATTTGGTTCAGTTCAAACTTTATATCATTTTTATATAATAGTATTTTCAAACATTTAACTTAATATATAGAAATGTTAAAGTTGGCACATTTAACATTCAATAGAACATATAAATAGTTGGGCATTTTTAGTAATTTCAGAAACTTGTATTAGAAAAAACCTCAATTCATATCTGATTGTGCTAAATTGTATTTGATAAATTTTAGTTCCACGTTCTTTTTTTGTCTTTTTTTTTTTGCTAAAATTGTCAAAATCATTAAGTATTTAACGGTTTCTGTTAAATTGCTAGATAATTTAATTCTTATATTTGAAAAAAACTATATATATTATTTAGATATAATTTAAAATACAAAAGCAAATCCAAAACTTTCAAAAATACATAGTTGATTTCAAAAGTAAATAAATTAACAAATCTTTTAAAACTAAAAAAAATCACTTAAAAATCACTTAAAACGGTCAAATTTTATTTTCTGAAATTCTCTTTGTACAAGGATGAATCTATGGATTATTATATTATTATTAAGTTTAATTTCTTATATATTTACAAATATTTATTTGAGAAGTCATAAAATCAGTAATTATAAATAATTTTTTATTTATTTTGTTATTTTATATTAATTAAATAAGATTTAAAACTAAAATAGACTAATTGATTTATTCCATAGTTTCTTTGATTTATTTATAAATAATAATTAAATCTATTGTTTCTACACTTTCAATAATATTTTTTATAAGATTATTTCGAATTATTTAATTGGATTAGGACTTCAAGTACCTTTTTAATTATATATATACACTTCTTTTGCAATAGCCCCAAACATCTTTCATTTCAGTTGATATTTCTTTTATTGATATACCTAATTATAGTGACTAATTAATATAAACCAATTAATTGGAATATATAATATTTCTGCGAGATTTTAGGTTTAAGTTTTTAATATATAGCACACACTACTATATTAAATTTCTCTTTATTTGGGAAATATTTCTGTAAATATAATCAATTCCTATTTATTAATAATTCATATTTCTTAATTCGTAAAAATTAATAAGGTAGGTAGGAGTTATTTGAGATATAATTATAATGTAATTAACGCAATGATAATTAGGCTAATAATTGATTATATGTGATTAAGATGAGATAATGACACGTAAGACCAAAGAAAGACATACGCAGTAAGATGGTAGTTCGCCACTTGCGCCAACAGATTCTCGCATCAGTATATAGGGGAGAATTATAAACTATACCTGTCGAGAAATCTCAAGATATATATAAATTTTGTAACATACTGTTATTTGAGCTTACTCGGAAATGAAATTAACTTGAAGGGATTAAGTAAAATTAACAAAAAAAATTAAGAATTATTTAAAACCTAAATATTAAAATCTGAAGGCGAAAAAGAAAAAATCGATTATGTGTTTTCAAAGAAAAAGGCTTAACAAAAAACAAAATTTGTCCGAGTGTCTTTTTTTTCTCTGTTTTTCTTGCTTTTATTTCACTGGAGGAATTGATTATATTTATAAAAATATTTCATATTTTCATTAATTAACAACATAAATCCCAATCAAAGACAAATTTAATATATCAGTTTGCACTATATATTAAAAACTTAAACCTAAAATCTCGCGAAAATATTATATATTCCACTAATTAGTTAGTTTATATTAGTTAGTCACTATAATTAGATATATCAATAAAATAAATATCAACTAAAATGAAAGATGCTTGAGAGTATTACAAAAGAAGTATTGAATATATATAACTAAGAAGGTACTTGAAGTCCTAATCAATTAAATAAATCAAATTACTCTTATTAAAAATATTATTGAAAGTGTAGAAACAATGATTTTTTCATTTATTTTGTTATTTTATATTAATGAAAAAATAAATGACAACATATATAAATAGGAGTAATTACAAAATAAATAGGAGTAATTAGTTTTAATCCTATTTAATTATATAAAATAACAAAATAAATGAAAAAAATTATATTTACGAAATTATATAATTACTGATTTTATGAATTTTCAAAGAGATATTTCAAATATATAAGAAATTAAATTGTCCAAGTATTTATTTACCTCTGTTTTTCTTGTTTTTATTTTACATATATAAAACTAATTGAATATCACTTTTATTGTGTTTTTCTAACTTTCCAATTTTCATAATTTCATAATTTCTAGCTTTCCTATGCAGATCTATTTTTTAAGCGGCAGGAAAGGATAATATAGGTAATATTATTTAGTACTTATTAATTGAGGTAAGTAATTTAGGTAATTAATAAATATGTTAGGAAATGGTGATGTATTAACCAAAGCATAAGAATATGACACATGAACAACCGAAGCATTAGAAGATGAAATATGGCAACCGAAGCATGGGAAGCTGTCATGCAGGCTCAGCATATTTTGTATTAGTATATAAGAGGATATATTCCAGTCAAAATCAAAATCAAAATACTGAAAACAAAAAAATGCGACCGAACCTGATATCGTTACCTTCATAAATTCGGGCTCCATGGTAAAACAACCCAACTCATCCCCGTTTATCCCGATCAGATTACCGTTGCATCCCAGGCGGAGCCCGAAAAGAGAAAAGGAAGACAAATGTTGACCCAGTTCGGGGCTACGGCGGAGTCGCTGAGCAAGGCGTCAACGATGGTGTTCCGGATGGGCACAGACGCTCATCTTTACGACGATCCAGATGATGTTAGCATCGCGCCACTCCTGGACAGCAAGTTTGACTCCGAGAAATGCGAAGCCCTAAAGCGTCTCCTCGCCCTCATTGCTCAGGGTTTCGACGTCTCCAGTTACTTTCCGCAGGTCAGGTTTTGCAACTTTAAATTTGACTTGCGAATGTGGATCTAATGAAGGGTCTTTGTTAGATTGAAACCTCGGATTGGCAACATGGGCGTTCATATGTGCTGTATCAATGTGATTATTTGATTATTTTGATCATGAATCCATGTTAGTTTACATGGCTGTTTTCTTCGAACGCAGGTAGTGAAAAATGTAGCATCGCATTCGCTGGAAGTTAAGAAGCTGGTTTACTTGTACTTGCTGCATTACGCTGAAAAGTATTCCACAAAACAAAGTTGACTTTGCTGTTTCAGAATTATTCATATGTTCAAACTGCACCAGATTAAAGAAAGTTGCTTGAAGTCTTGGTATTAGAAACGTTTAATTTAGAAATATCTCTTGAATGAAAACATTGTTTTATTCCAGGCGGTCGAATGAAGCATTGCTGTCAATAAATTGTTTTCAGAAGGATTTAGGGGATCCAAACCCGTTGGTGAGGGCATGGGCGCTTCGTACCATGGCAGGAATTCGCCTGCATGTTATTGCACCCCTTGTGCTGGTTGCTGTGCGAAAATCTGCCAGAGACCCATCAGTATATGTTCGAAAGTGTGCTGCAACTGCATTGCCCAAGTTACACGATTTGCGCTTGGAGGAACACACATCTGCTGTTGAAGAGGTCTGTTAGCAGCTTTCGTCCGTCCTTTATTTGTGGTTTTTGTGAAATCTCTCGATCTCGAACAAGTAGGAGAGAACAGTAGAAATCTAATTTGTGAATATCTACCTTATGTGCTGTATTTATTTTCCTCCCAGTTACACTTTCACTAAGCAAGAATATTTTCAGTGTGCAAATACCTAATTCAAATACTTAACTGGGAAAATGAATGTGTATTTTCGAAATGGTAGTACTGAGCTGTTAGTTCAACCATGAAGTGGCATGAAATGGAGCTTTTTCATGAAACAACCTTTCATATATTCTCAAGAACATTTGGCTTAATCATGAGAGGTCATTGCTTCGTGTCCTGGTTCAACGTCAACCATATTCATTGGTTACAAATTGCGTTGATCCTTATCCGTTTCACATAAATTTCGCTACATGAATTTAACTATGACATGAGCTATCTTTCTACTCTAACAGGTTGATTGATCTTCACCTTTTCATGGTAGATTATGGGTTATCTTCCACTTAGGGGTTGATGTTATTGTTGAGATGGATGATAAAGGGGTAGACGACTGAGTGGATTAGAAGGATGATTTAATTGTTTTATCTACACCTCATTTTGCTTGAAAGATTAATTATTCACATAGCTATAGGTATTTTTATCAAGAGCCATTTATGTATGGATCCGAACTTTGCATAATTTCCGGGAAGATGGCATCATGGTTGTTATGGCGGGCGACTAATTGCGACTAGTCGTCGATTAGTGCCCAAGCGGTGCAGGACAGTTGCCGTGTGATTCCGACTCGGCTGATGTAAGTATTTCGCGCGCCAGGAACGTCATGGGTCGCCTAGTCGATGACTTGGGTCGACTGGGCGACGACTTGGAGCCGTTTGGTATAAGATCCGACCCGTATAAGATCCATATATTGAATAAGGGAAAAAAATGGTATTTTGAAACCTAATTGCAGAGCCGACTGAAGCAACTCCACTCCGTCTCCGTCGATCTGAGGCAACTGCCGCCGATCAGCCGCCATTTTGCTGTTTATACCTAATATGTATATATATAAATATTTACTTATATATTTTTTATAGTTAGTCAACTAGTCTACGACTCGCCATGCCGAACCTCCGTCTACTCGACTCGACTTACTGCCGTAACAACCATGGATAACATGTTTTGCGACCTAGTGGTAATATGGCACACAACCATATTCTGCAACCCTCCTTTTTTGGTTTCACATTTAGTGAAGATGTGTTCCATCTTAAATTGTTGATCATGTTAGTCTCAAATTCCGGACCTTCTGTTGCGCGAATTTCCTGATTTGGTTCATGATGCTGCAGAGTCGCTGACATACTTGTTATGTCGTTCTCATTGTGTCATGCCATTAGACAGATAACCGACTATGTCCATAATCTTAGGCACCCATAAACCTCAAGAATTCTTTCCACAACCAAAAAACCAAACCAAATCAAATATACCCAGTATATCCCGCTCAGAGCAGGGTCTGTGGAGGGTAAGATGTGCGCAGACCATGCCCCTACTTTTGACGGTACTTTTGACGGTAGAGAGGCTGTTTCCGAGAAGACCCCCAACTTATTGCATAACAAAATATTGAGTGAAAAATACAAAGAAGCACATGATTCGGAAAAGCTCAAAACCATACCTGAGCCCATGGCTTAATTCACATGAGACTTACCTAAGGAGGCTTTGACTACTACACTCTCGATGAACACTGCTTTAACAGAAGAGAGGTTGACTGTGCACAGCTCCGTGTCAGAAAAACTACACACAAAAGCCAATAGGATAAAATATACAGTAAAAATAAAAAATGCAATGTTCTAGGTCAACGCTAACCGTGACAACCCAACACTAAGGCTCTCTACTACAGAACCGCTCCCTAGAAAAGAATCCACAACTCTGATCTGACGTCTCCAAGAGCACCTATCAACAGTCATGGTCTCGGATAAGTTTAAGGCCTTCAAATCTAATCTTAGCTGCTCCTTCCACGTCCTCCTCGGTCTGCCTCTCCTTCTCCCCCTACAACCAATAAACTCTCGAACCTCCTCACCGGAGCCGAGGCCTGCCTCCTGCGGACGTGGCCAAACCATCTCAATCTCCCTTCCCTAACTTTCGCTGAAATGGGCGCCAAACTTTCGCTGAAATGGGCGCCACTGCTAGTCCGTTCCTGAAAACCCCGTTCGGGATTCTATCTAACATAGTGCGACCACACGACCAACGTAACATTCTCATTTCAGCCGCTTCCAACTTGCTCTCAAGCGACTTCTTCATCGCCCAGCATTCGGAGCCATACAACATAGCATGTGTGATTGCCGCTCTATAGAATTTGTCCTTCAATTTTAGAGGGACTTTCTTGTCGCACAGGACCCCTGTCGCTGCTCTCCACAACCAAGAGTCTTCTAAAAAGAAATCACGTTTGTTTTCCTATAGTATATTTACGTTGGGATTCTATTATACTTCAGTAGAGCACAGAACGCTTTGTTTTTATACTTCAGTATAGCCTTTTGATCGCAACAATCATGTTCTGACATTGTGAGAGAAAATTTAGGGAAAGACAAATCATCGAATTATCTGGAGAAGAAAGATTTGCCAACTAAAGTTATTGCTCTATGGGTGGTAGCATTCTCCTCATACCTGATTATGAAGATTTACCAAGGAAGTGAAACAACATGAATATATTGGACAGTTCAATTTATCTCTTTGATTGAACAAATAGCCGCAATCATGAGTTTTTATGTTGTCCGGGGACGAAACTTATGATTTACCATGATCTTTGTGCAACTGGCTTACAATTTGTCCTTGTCATATTCGTTTCCCGTACAATCTGTCACACTAAACAAGGACCATGGTAATACATTTATGATTTACCCTCACCGTGTTCATTAAATCGAATGATCAATCTTGCTTGGAATTAGGCCAAACTTTCGAACCACTGATCTAAATCGTTTAATCCAGGCACATGGAGATTGTTTCAGGCCATAAAGGGAAAGCTTTAGTTTATAGACCATGTTAGTCCCCCCATTGAACAAGAAGTTTTCGGAGGTTGTTCGAGATAAACTTGTTCTGTATCTCGCCATGTAAAAAGGCATTGCTAATGTCCAACTAATATAAGGGCCAATGTTGAAAATCACCTATATATAAGAAAATTCTCATGGAAGCAATTTTTTCTGCTGGCGAGGAGGTGTTGTAATCAATGCCACAAAGTTGTTTGTATCCTTTCGCTATGTCTCTCACCTTGAGTCTGACAATTTGACCATTATGCCCTATTTTAACATTATAGATCCATCTACGGCCAACCACTGTTGTCGAGAAGGTAAAGGAACCACTTCCCAAGTCCCGGAGGAATGAAGAACACTCATTTCACCGATCGTGCCTGCTTCCAACCAGGATGAGAAAGAACCTCCTTAATATGTTTAGGCACACATATGTGATAATCTTGAAATAAATGCATAATAGGATGGAGAAAGGCGATGGTTAGGTACACAGTTATATATAGGATATGCATTACGAGTAGATGTGTGACTAGCAATACAGAGCATGTACCAAAGTCAGAGATGGTGATGGTACAAGAGATGAACCAGTAAGATCATAATTATCTTCTTTTGTACTTGGTGTCCGGTCAATGATAGGTGTAATGGAAAAGAGATACGACGAGATGGTCGTTTGTGGGTTAGTTAGCTTCTTCTAGCAAGATAGGTATTTGAAGTGAATGAAGTTGTGATGGTACTTAATGAAGTTTTGATGGTTCTTGAAAAGTGGGTATATGAAGTATTTTCGTGGGTCCCAGTGTGGATGGCCCTAGTGGTAGAGTGGTGTTGCTCGGAGGCCAGAGGTCACGGTTCAAACCCCACCCATAATACTAGGTTGGGTGTGTGAGTAAAAAAAAGTATTTTTGTGGAATTATTATTAGGACGTGGTGTTGGTTGTGTTGAAAAGAATGATGTAGCTTTGAAGAAGGTATCGTCACACGAGACACAGGATTAGTATCGGGATATTAAAATCTGAACCTGCTTGTAATAACCCACAAAAACACATACTTTGATATAACCGATAAATTGTGACAACGTGGATTAATATCCCGAACGAAGAAAATACACCTAATGATTTGTAGTAAATGCTTATGTAAAGGTACTGAGGGAAAATTAGCTGGTAGGGTATCATTCCTTGTGAAGAAGTGATGGCATGCATTTAATCAGATACCATAACATGAATGGAGAACCTCCTCATCCAAAAAATGAAGAGGAACTCGGCTTCAACAAGATGTCGATTTTTTCATTGACCTACACTGTTTTGTTGATGAACTAGTGATAACTTGTGCCATAATAGCACGATGATGGTGCCATAATTGGATTAAATAATCTAATTACCATATCACCTTGCTAGAAAAAGTCTGTTGGCGGCGGTCGCACAAAAAAAAAAAGAAAATAGCCGTTGCCGGTGGTTTGCCAGCAGCCATGCAAAAAAAATGGCTAGCCACCGAAGGTCTGCCAGCGGCCGCACAAAAAAAATAAAAATCTGGGTGGCCGCTAGAGGTCTGCCGACGGCCGCTATACAAAAATACTAATCGATCGCCGGAGGTCTGCGCGGCCACAGGCAGGCAGACGTCGGGGCCGGTCCTAGGGGGTGGCGGCCCTGGCGGCGGCTAGGAGCAGCCCACCCTCGAGGGGCAGCCCAAATTTAAGAAAATAAATTATATGTATATTTTATATATTTTAAATCTCACACACACACACACACATATATATATATATATACATACTATATATCTAGTGGAATTTTTTTTTTATATATATTTTTTATATTTTTCTTACTCTCATCATGGGCATAAAAATGGTAGCCGCCATGGGCATCCCATGGTCGGGGCCAGCCCTGGCAGGCGGGCGCACCAAAAAAAAAATAAACTTGCTGGCCGCCGGCACACAGGTCGGTAGACGGCCCAAAGAAAATTTTTCAGGTTCTTTTGGTATATTTGACTTTGCAGGTGCACACGACTAAAAAACACCATCCTTTAATCCGAATGATAGAAAAATAAATAATGAAGTAGAAAAGCATTCATTACTATAATCACTTCACAAGCATTTCATGGAAACTCCAAACTAGTTTCTTGTTTCATGATTAAAACTTTGAAACACATTTGACAATTCTGAATGATGTTTCACTAAAAAGACCCAAGTACAACATAAGATGTCATCAATAGAGGTAATAAAATATTGAAAACCTAATATTGAGGTAACACGACTGGGTCCTCTCATATCACTATGGACTAATAAAAAAGGATAAAATTGCCTCTTTATTGACACAACTGGGAATGATGCCCTATAGTGCTCCCCAAGCTGGCAAGATCACATTCTAAGATAGATAAGTCGAAATGACTCAGAAATGAGTTGTTTAAGCTTATTGATGCTAGGATTTCCCAGTCAGTTATGAAGCAGATATGGTTTTATAACAACATTACATGCAGTGAAAGGTGAAGATAGATAATAAAGTGCTCCTGATTACCACATACCAATCGTCCTCCCCATAAGACGGTCCTGCAAAATTACAGAATTAGAAGCGAACCTAACAGAACAATTAGGTGTGGCGAAGAACATAAGACAAGGGTAATGATGGAAGAGGTGTGGCTTTACCAACACCCTATACTGCAGTGCACAGCTCTACAGCTGAAGCCTACTCCTTCTTTCATAAGAAGTAAAGTACAATCAGTTTAAATTCAAAACTTGTGCAAGTGATCTCACAAAATTTGAATTTTGGACAAATTTTCGTTGTAGATTTTAATTATTGTAGTAGTTGATTATAAGGACCCAATTTGTACTCTTCCTCTGCGAATTGTGGAATTTCAATTTTACTAGGGTTCTTAGTTTCAGGCTCTCAACTTATAATTTCCTCGATACGGTTTGCTGAGAGGAATATGAATCACATATATTAAATTCCATATATTGATGAATTTTAATATAAATAAAGATGTATCTTTGCCGAGTCGTACCCTAATTTTTAAAGAAGTCCTTATCCTGTACCCGTATTGTGTCGTATCCGTATCTGGTCCCCTGTTGTACCTATGTAACATAGCCAACACCAGCATCAATGTCTTTAGACCCATCACCAAAGATAACTGGACGAGTGATCTTAAAGATGTAATTTGAGTAAAAAGAGAAGGATTACCAAAAATATGTCTGGATGACCTGAAAGATCCATGGCTCGAGAGAGTTGCACCGTGAGGCAAAATGAGCCACATGAATGACATATGATTTTTTGCATCGACTCTAAATTGCATAATTTATCATACTCCGCGGAAGTGAGAGTTCGAGACCCTGATATTCATGTCTTAGGATAAGGTGTTTTAGGTTTAGATTGAGCTACATTTAGCGAGGCAGGTGGTGGCTTTCCATTATCATCAAGTCTAACACAATCAAGCAAATTGGGCAAGTGACAAAATTCATCAACCTCATTGTCCCTCGGATATCTGAAAATAGGTCCCAAGGAGGGGCTAGGGATGAAATGGGTGAAAGAAACGAATTAATAGGCGTGTTACGAGCAGAAGATATGCGATACCAAGAAGGGAATTTGAGGGTGTTGGAATATTTTATTCCATACATTCATTAATAGAGTTTTGATGATTAAGTTGATAAACAAAACAAAACAACAAAGAAGCGAAGCAAAGCATCGAAGGAGTCGAAAACGCAAAAAGCTGGAATTGTTCAAGGGTTAACGTACGTAACATGTGTTATATAGCGTACGTAATATAAGGAGCTTAACGTACGTAAGGAAGGATGGCTAACATACGTGATGATGTGTTTGTGAATTCAAACAAGGAGAATGTTGGAGATGACGTCATGACATAGGTCAGCATGCAACGGACATATTGACTATACTTAACGTACGTAATGAGAAAAGACTAACGTACGTAATGATCAAGACAGAAGCCACTGGACTGATTTGCATGAAGTGTAACGTACGTAACAAGTTGATACAACTTACGTAATAATGGTAACGTACATAAAGGAGGAGCGATAGCGTACGTAATGAAGAGTCAGGGAGCTAACAGCTAGTTGAGGCTTTGGAGCCTATAAATACCACTTCCTATGGTATTGAAGACACAACAACGCAAATCATTCGATATATTAATCAGAGATTATTATACACATTCTTGTTGTTGTAATTGTGCTTATATTGATAGTTTGAGTGTTTATACATTCAACACATACACGAGAGGAAAAAGAAAAGATACGATTGAATTCGGTGTTATTAGGATCAAGGATCCGGCATTGTTAGAATCACAATCGATATGTAAGTGAGGTTTATCTAGTACCCATAGAAAGATAGAGTGGTTGATTCCTTGTCCAATAGAAAAGGAAAATGGTTTAACTTGGACCGACACAAAGACAAGTACAAGTGGTAATATCTCGACCGATAGAAGAGAGATTGAACGGTTTACTCGGACCGATAGAAGACGAGCTTGTAACGGTTATCCCTTGACCGATAGAAGAGAGGTGCAGAGGTTGATCTTCATCCTATTGAAAAAGATACCGAGAGAGGATGTAGGCTTCGTTAATAGCCGAACCTCTATAAATCCTTGTGTCGTTTAATTTTCGCATATTTAATTTACGCTTCCGCAACACGGCGCATAATACCGATTTTGCTCCAACAATTGGTATCGGAGTGGTACCTCCAATAAGCGGCTTAACATCCGAGGAGTCGATCCAAATGGCGTTTCAATATGCTCCAGTCGAACGCCTTGCTCTCAATCGACCACCATTTTTTGATGGATCGAATTTCATGACTTGGAAGAAGAAAATGTCTATTTTCATCCGAGCTTACGATATCGAATTATCGAAGGTTATATGCCTTGGTCCCAAAATTCCGACGAACTCAAACGGAACTCTCAAAACCTTTGAAGAGTATGATGATGCGGATTGGAAAACGACCACTATAATTGCAAAGCCACGCAACTATTATATTGTGCATTAAATCTGGAAGAACACAACCGGATATCATCGTGTGATAGTGCCAAAGAAATTTGGAAAATGCTTGAGGTAACACACGAAGGTACGTCTCAAGTCAAGGAGACGAAGATAAACATGCTCCTTCACGATTATGAGTTATTCCAAATGAAGGACGACGAATCCATCACTATAATGCTCGACCGATTCTCGGTCATCACAAATGGATTAGCATGTTTTGGAAAACCACTTTCGAGTAGTGAGAAAGTAAAGAAAATTCTCCGATCACTACCTCGAGAATGGGACGGTACAGTGCCGGCAATAATGGAATCTAAAGATTTAAATAATCTTGATTTTAGTGCTCTCGTTGGTTCTCTTATAAACTACGAGATTGTCCTAAAATCTCGGAATGCCAAACCGAAGCCAAAGGAAAGATCGATAGCCATGAAGGCTAAGATGTCGAAGAGAGAAGAAATTCCGGTGGATGATAGCGACGAAGAATCGGCATATTAATGCAAAAATATTAATATGTTTCAAACCTTATTAAACTGGAGAAAGAAAGACATCTCGGGCGAGTCTAAGAAATTCGACAACAATTGTCAATTATGTGGTAAACCAGGCCACTTTGCAAAAAATTGCCGAGCAAAACCCAAGAAGGAGGTTCTAGTTGCAACATGGAGCGATGAAGACGAAGATGATGATTTTATCAATCAAAATAATCTCGCTCTCATGGCCCGAAGTTCATTCGACGATAGCGACGTCGAAAGCCAGGTTAGTACATCGTCTCACGATGAAATATTTGAAGCATTTGAATTACTGCATATCGATTTTCAAAATGCTTTATCCGAGATTAAATCCCTTAAATCTGAAAATAAATTATTGGAAACCGAGATTTCCAAAATACTTGAAAAGGGAAAATTTGTCGAGACCGATCATTTAAAATGCGTTGAAAACGAAAATATTTTGAAGAATGATCTTTTGAAAAGTCAAACCGAGCTCAAAAATTTAATAAAGAAATTCTCGTGTGGAAACGAGAAATTTGAACAAATGCTCTCGGTTCAAAAATTTACTTTGAACAAACAGGGGTTGGGATTCAAACAAAATTTTAAAACCGAATCCGTGAACTTGAAGATACCCCATTGCAAATAATATTTGAAATTCGGGCACCATATTTCAAACTGTAAAAGCCCAAGACGGACGATTAAAGTTAAGAAAATTTGGATTCCTAAAGGAACCACCATTCCAAACATCGTTTACGTCTCGGAACAAAAACCAACTATAAGTTGGATCCCCAAAATTAACTTTTAACAATTGGTATTTTACTCAGGGGGAGTATATTTTTTAAAATAAATATTTTTGTCAGGGGGAGTTATACCCTTCTTAATGCATATAGTTATATTCATCAATTGGTATCGCATATTTTTTTATACATCAATTTGGTATTTTTTATTCGTTTTTATTACACTTTTTGCTGAATACAAAAAAGGGGAGAAAAGAGTTGAATTGATAAAAAGCGTCATGGAAGAATGACGAGAAAAATAAAAATGCAAAAAGGGGGAGAAAAGAAAAGACGAAGAAATCGAAAAATATTAAAATCGAAAAAGTCGAAAAGGAGAAAAGAAAAGTATACAAAAAGGGGGAGGAACGGAGAAGTCGAAAATGACAAGAAAAGAAAAATCGGAGAGACTAACGAAACGATCAAAGCCGAAAACTTTGATTCGTATAATATACATATATTTTATTGTTGCAGATTTTATCCAATTCAAGGGTTGTTTTGTAATCATCAAAAAAGGGGAGATTGTTGGAATATTTTATTCCATACATTCATTAATAGAGTTTTGATGATTAAGTTGATAAACAAAACAAAACAATAAAGAAGCGAAGCAAAGCATCGAAGGAGTCGAAGATGCAAAAAGCTGGAATTGTTCAAGGGTTAACGTACGTAACATGTGTTATATATTGTACGTAATATAAGGAGCTTAACGTACGTAAGGAAGGATGGCTAACGTACGTAATGATGTGTTTGTGAATTCAAACAAGGAGAACGTTGGAGATGACGTCATGGCATAGGTCAGCATGCAACGGACATATTGGCTATACATAACGTACGTAATGATAAAAGACTAACGTACGTAATGATCAAGACAGAAGCCACTGGACTGATTTGCATGAAGTGTAACGTACGTAACAAGTTGATATTAACGTACGTAATAATGGTAACGTACGTAAAGGAGGAGCGATAGCGTACGTAATGAAGAGTCAGGGAGCTAACGGCTAGTTGAGGCTAGAGCTGTTATCGGATCGGTTCGGACCGGTTTTCTCCAGATTCGGATCCGGTCCGATAGGTTACCGGGTAGATCCGGTCCGGACCGATAACGGTTCCGGTTCAATTTTTAGAACTCGAATCCGAACTCGTTAGTTTCCGGGTGAGTTTCGGTCCCGGGTATTTCGGTCCGGTTCATGACCGGGTTTCGAGTTCACTCAGACCGCTAACAGCCCTATGTGGGATGGATCTTTACTAGGAAAATGAAGGAAGATCAGCAAAATAAATCACATAAATGGGGGTTACATGATTCGAACTCCAGACATTTTGTTCAAAGGTATAGCGTCTTAACTACTTGACCAGCATGCTATTTGTGTTTAAAACATGCAAAACGTATTAATAATATATGTATAAAATATATAAATTATAAAATACATATAAACTTTTTTTTTAATTTATTACCGGGTTTCTTTTCGGTTTTATCGGTCTGGGTCTTATCGGTTTCGGTTCAATATTTAGAACTCGAATCCGAACTCGTTAGCTTTCGGGTGAGTTTCGGTCCCGGGTATTTCGGTCCGGTTCATGACCGGGTTTCGGGTTCACTCGGACCGCTAACAGCCCTAGTTGAGGCTGTGGAGCCTATAAATACCACTTCCTATGGTATTGAAGACACAACAACGCAAAGCATAGACAAGTTGATATTAACGTACGTAATAATGGTAACGTACGTAAAGGAGGAGCGATAGCGTACGTAATGAAGAGTCAGGGAGCTAACGGCTAGTTGAGGCTTTGGAGCCTATAAATACCACTTCCTATGGTATTGAAGACACAACAACGCAAAGCATTTGATATATTGATCAGAGATTATTATACACATTCTTGTTGTTGTAATTGTGCTTATATTGATAGTTTGAGTGTTTATACATTCGGTGTTATTGGGATCAAGGATCCGGCATTGTTAGAATCGCAATCGATATCTAAGTGAGGTTTATCTAGTACCTATAGAAAGTTAGAGTGGTTGATTTCTTGTCCAATAGAAAAGGAAAACGGTTTAACTTGGACCGACAGAAAGACAAGTACAAGCGGTAATATCTCGACTGATAGAAGAGAGATTGAACGGTTTACTCGGACCGATAGAAGACGAGCTTGTAACGGTTATCCCTCGACCGATAGAAGAGAGGTGCAGAGGTTGATCTTCATCCTATTGAAAAAGATACCGAGAGAGGATGTAATCTTCGTTAATAGCCGAACCTCTATAAATCCTTGTGTCGTTTAATTTTCGCACATTTAATTTACGCTTCCGCAACACGGCGCATAATACCGATTTTCTTCCGCAACACAGCGCATAATACCGATTTTGCTCCAACAGAGGGGAATGGGGGAGTAGCCTAACCAAGCATCTTCTCAAATCTGAACCTTGTTACCATTTCTAACTTGGACTTTCACTGATCGAATGCATTCCAAATGGACACGCGGGATGAATTTCAAGGGGCTTCTCAAAGTGGTCCTAACAGCAAAACCTGCCTCCCATATATTGTCTTTAAGACCATATTTGCTTCTAATCACCCTGTGCCGTAGAGTTCCTGTTTCCCTCTGAAATCTCCAACACCATTTGAACTCCTAAGATATTCAACAAAAAGAAATTTCTTGAGTTATTAGAAGAAACTGAAATGCCAGGATGTAGGACACTTGGCGAACAGTAGATTCGAGTAAGAAGTCGAGAACCGACAAACATGTGAATGATGTAGCATATCAACACCAATTTTGGAAGGAAACACCATTTTACTTATCTCACAGGTCGCTGAATATAGCATTTGTAGTTAGTATGATCCATCACTTTATGGACTCATTGTAGGAAGAATATTTAGGGTGTTGGTTTTTACCTTACCTCAGTCACACACTTCCACCAATCACTTCTCCAATCTACCAATCAAAGATATGCAATGAATTTCTCTACCCATTCACACATTTCCCAATACATCACATCAAACGCCCTATCATCCTCGAAACTTCTCCCCATTACCCGAATCCCTAAACCAATATATCCGTAGAAAATCCATAGAAGCTGAATCCAGAGTTGTACCTCAAGGGATTTGTGAGATTTTTGTGGGTTAAATTGGTCTTGAAGACTTACAACCCAAAGTCAATGAACTTATGGTTATGTTTTGATAATTTTGATAATAAGGTGACTCATTAGCCAATATCATAACCAGTCGATGATGACAGAACCATACATGGTGAAGTTGTTCAGTGCTTCATAAAGGGAAAATTGGGCGAATATATATGACCTATGCCCCTACGTCAGAGCAAATTGCAAATTTTCTCACTAAAGGCAAGGGGCTTGCCTTGGCAAGATCTTGTTCAAGGAGCTACAGACAAGCTTGGGATGAATATCTCTAATCTCTGGCTTGAGGCTGGTTGTTGGCGTCGGAGTATTTTTTTATTTTTGACGAAGATCAGATCTTTGAGGTTCAGCCAATTTTCATCTGGAATGTTCCTTGTAATCAAGGATTGGAAGTGATGATTCTAACCCTCATTTAGAACTGTAAAGTTGTACTGCAGAATTATGTATGAATGGAAAATATCATTATCCCTCGTAGTGTTCGTCCAGTTTTTTAGCACCTGAGTTGCTTAAGTTTGGGTGGTTCTTTATTGTATTGGATACAATCACGAGGCCAGGTCGGTGTCATTCCCAGAGGTGCTTGCCATATATCAAGGGTCAGATCATATGTCATATTTTCCTACTTCAGATACATATTCCTTTAATGAAAAAAGAGCAAATCAATTTGACTTTTGGTCCTCTGAAGTGTGGAAATGCACACTTGTTGATTCTGTGCATGAGGGGATGGTATATATATTTCCCAGACCTAGACTGAAGAATGAGAAGCTGAGTAAAGAACTATTGAGGCCTAGCTCAAGTGTCATGATTGGTTGGGCCTCTGGAATACTACGGTTAGCTTGGTTTCTTTTGATGGAGTTGGCATTTAACCGTATAAGCTGAGATTTATGGTCTCTGATATACCTGTGCTTGACGATATTGATTAGTGGAGCAATTGGCCGCGACAAAGTCTATAAAATTCTAGGATCAGTTCTGGTTCTCTTTTGATGGAGTGAGTACATTAAACTGTATAATCCAGCATTTATTTACTCTCTTATTTGAGTTTCGCGACTTTGAGTGGAGCTACCTGGTCCCTGAGGAACCAAAATATGTGATTTAGGAAACGATTGAACTTAGGGAAGGTTTGTGCTAGAAGAAGCCAGTCTTCATTTTATTGTCTTAATGTTCGAAACACACTTTTTTTTTTCAAACTTACTTGCCTTTCAAAAGAACTGGATAATTGATCCGTGGTGGTTTCGTTTTCCATCCTAGGGAAACTGGTGCAGACTACAATCTTTATCATGATCAACTGATGTTGGGTTCTATTTCTCGGTCTGTTCTCCTGTGACAAGTACATCTTCTTTAGTCTTTAGAAGACAAGGTTTAACATCAAATTTGAGTAAACCACACCTTTTTTCTTCTTGGCATTACTTTTAACTTTCTTCTTACTCTCAAATTTGTGTAGATCCGTTAAATTCTATAACTCTATTAATTATATGATAAAATGCTCATCCATCAACTTTTAATGTTAAGATACTTTAAACTGTATCTTGATTCTATCCAAGTCTAACCTATATCGTTGAAATATGAACAATTCCATATTCTAAAACTTCGATATCTTTAGTTCAACTTTTGATATTTTCCAAAACTTGAAACTTTGACAACTTGTGAAGCTAAATATGATACATGCTAGATGCGAGTCGAATATCTTATCTTAACAAACGTGTTTGCTGTGCTATTTAGAGTATGCTTTGGCAAAGTTGGCTCATTTTAAATGCTGGTTTCCATCTCTCCATAAAGAAGCTGAATTCATGAGTTTGATATTTTCATTTACATATGTTTAGGTGCTAATTGACTATAGATATCTTGCAGATTGTTGGAATGTTGATGGAGGACAACTCTCCTGGAGTTGTTGGTGCTGCTGCTGCTGCCTTTGCTTCTATATGTCCAAATAATTTATCTCTGATAGGAAGAAATTACAAAAGATTGTGTGAGACTCTTCTTGATGTGGAAGAATGGGGTCAGATTGTCTTGATTGGGAGTCTTTTACGATTTGTAATTGCGAGACATGGGCTAGTTGGAGAATCTCTAATGCTGTTTTCCAATGCTCTCGGTAAGGATAATTCCAAAAACGAGGAATCAGAACCTTATCAAGCTATGGGAAAACCCCTTGGTGGCACAGACTTTGACATATGTACTGAGATTGCAGAGAGAGTCTCTCGGAGTTACCTTGAAGGACCAGAAATGTATTTCTCTCAGTTGTGTCATGTAAATCGAGATTTCCTTGGATCCGATGGTTCGTGTGTTACATCTGCCAAAAGCAATGATGATGTGAAGATCTTGTTGCAGTGTACATCACCATTATTGTGGAGCTCTAATAGTGCCGTAGTGCTGGCTGCTGCTGGGGTTCACTGGATTATGGCTCCGAAGGAGGACATTCAAAAGATTGTAAAGCCTCTGCTATTTCTGTTGAGGTCATCTAGCTCGTCAAAATATGTTGTAAGTTCTTCTTGATTTTGTACTAAGTTTATTGCTATTTCGTTTATAGATCTTCCTCAAGTTCATTTGGTTTTCTTAGGATATATTACTTGCTTGATAGTTGATATTCAGGTTCCCTTCTGCAAACACTTTGGTTTGGTCAAGCTCTAGATTATAGTTCATATTCGATTTGTTATATTTGCAGTGTAGGTGTGTAATGTAATTACAATTATGTTAGATATAAGCACTTTGTCTGATCACCGAGGGTTCCAGTTTCAGTGAATACTTTTCTCTTGATCCTGCACACAAAAAGTACAACTTTAAAACAAGTAATTTCAAATATTAAAAAGAGTTGCTGAATATATTGGCTATTTTATTACATGTACCTCATTTATTTACACATGAAACTGATCCTTTATGTTTGAATATCCAGATGGCTGCTGGTGCTGCTTTACTATTATATTGTGCGTTTAGTGGTTCACAACTCTATTGCTGGTTTTTTCTTGTATTAGTAGCCTGTTTTGTCGATGGCATTATCTTCTCATGAAACTCAGTCATCTTAGCATTTATGATTGTAACTTGAAATAGTTTTTGTCTGTTGAAGTCTTCAGTAGCAGTTATGGTTATCTGAGATCTTATGTGTAGTATTAGCTACGACGTATCTCTTTCTTGAGATGTGGGTTAATCTCAATACCAATTGTTGTGCGTATGATCCAATGCATCATATACCAGTTGCACCAATTTTGACAGCCTTTCCTTAATTCACCTTTACAATTCGCTTCGCTTGCAGGTCCTTTGCAACATTCAGGTCTTTGCGAAAACAATGCCATCGCCCTTTCACCCTTATTTTGAAGATTTCTTCACCAGCACTTCAGATTCATATCAAATAAAAGCTCTGAAGCTCGAAATACTTTCCTCTATAGCCACATACTCGTCAATTTCTTCAATTTTATTGGAGTTTCAGGTACTTGCATTTTATGGTTTGTTTTATCCTTCTATTTTTAAGAAACTGGGATGGTTTGATTGCTTCAGTTCAGTACCAAAGATGGTGGTTCTCAGACACAATACGTCTAAAATCCAGCCTGATCCACTACCATTTCCTGGCCGTTGCCATTAGGTAAACAGTCCAAACAATAAAACCGTCCACTTTGTAACAAACTGGTGTTCGAGTATAATCATTAGGTTGGTAAACTGATGATGTTATTGTAAAATATAAATGGTTTTTGGCATGGGGGTGTCACTTCCTGGTGAAAGTTGGAGCTGAACGTGTAGAATAAAATGAAGGTAGAAAAAAAGGAAGAAAAGGAGTTGAAACTTGAGAAGAGAATGACACATGAAAGATGTGGCTGAAGCAGTGAAGTTTGACCTGGTCAAAGTTATGAGTTGCTGAACAGCATCGACAATTATGAGCTTATTTCAGATTAATTCGGAAATTAAACAAGAGAAACAAAGCAATCAGGGTTGTTTGCTATTCACCAAAATGATGAGTTTACTTTTCTTTTATTGTTTGCAGTGGTATCACTATTATGTCTTTGCAATTTTATTGAGGGGTTTGGAATTAACTTTTAGTTAAAGATTCATGACTTACGTGAATTCAAGGATTTGAATAATATATATTGTAAAAGAATGCTGACTTGACTTGCATTGAAATACAGAAATATGGATTTTAAATGCATAGCAATCTTGTAAATGCGAAGGGACATTTAGACTGTCTCCCACGTCCATTTCAAATGTCCACATAGGCCTTGGTGTATTATTCTAGTTACTCTGTCCTTTTGTGCTTTATCTATTTCATATTGCACCAATTCAAAATGTTTGCCTCAATACTTTATCCCAAAATCAAAGGCAATTCATTCACTGTACTTTGTTCATCATTATTTAATAGGAGTAATATATGCAATTCACATATTATTTTCTTTGGAAATAGGTCATGGAGTCCTTTGATACTTGATATTGTCAGGATTGATTTGGTCTAAATATCGTTGGGTTGTTAAGTGAAGCTTATCTAATAGTAATTTTTAGGATTATATTAGAGATCCAGACAGGAGGTTTGCTGCTGATACTGTCACTACCATTGGTTTATGTGCACAAAGACTCCCTGATGTCGCCAAAACATGTTTGGAAGGGCTGCTGTTTCTGGCTCTTTCTGGTAATTATCATTATTTCTTCATTACGTGACTAGCGTTGAAGTTTTCTTTTTCGTTAGTCTCTTTCGTTTATTTTCCTTTTGCGCTCCATTTTAATGTTTTCTGACGTTGTACAAATTTCAGAAACTTCAAATAGGTATGTTGTATTGTTGGGGGAAGAAGTTGTATTAGTTCAGGTAATCAAGTCTATCATCGGAATCATAAAACAAGATCCTCCCAGTCATGAGAATGTAAGTTTGTCAGTCTCTTCTTCTTCTTCTGGTCTATATTTATGCTCTTTTTTACTCATACTTCTTACCATCGAGATCTACTGACATGTGAATAAAATCAGATTACCCTTATTCAAACATTACTGTCCGACAGTTAGAAGAGCATACTTGCCTGATTTCATGACACATAAGAACCTTCTTGAGTGTTGGTTTTATTTTGGGTGTTGTAGGAATTGGGGAATGTATGTATTTGAAGGAATGCATTGGGATTCGTGATGCATGTACTATTTCTTGGAGGAGGAGTAGAGACTGAAAGGGAGTGGAAAAGTGAATCGAAACATAGTTGTGGCCATGGAGAAGAGCACAGTTAGCATTTTCCTTCACTGTTCTGATGCCATTACTGCATACAATTGTTTAAGAGTTGTCCCATGCATACTAGAATGTTTGGGAACCTTTTTCCTACAAAACCTTCATTTTCTAATTGTGGTGGTTCAAACAATACCGACACTTAGATTCATACATTTCGATGCGAATGTAAAAGAAGACTGGAACTTGGATTTAGGGGGGGAAGACAGAATAGATTGATTATGGTGATTGTATTGGATAATTGCATTTCCCGATCCATCATTTTTGTCAAGAATCCAACTTTCAATTGATTAAGCGCTTGTGAAAATTAGTTCCGTTTTTTGTGGCATATCTAGTCTTTTCCATCTACTACCACCACCCGCAATTCCTCACTCTGATGAACATTTGTAACTGGATAAACTTTCAACTGAAGGTACTGCAGCTTAGCAGCCCCTTGCGGACTTTATGGAGTCCAATTATCCAGGACCATTCTTCTTAGGACATGAATTTTTTGGGGACTAAAATTAGATGAAGAATGAATTAAAATAAATTGCATGGAAGACCAGTACAAGGCCCATTATATTTGTCATGGGTGTTATCACTTGACTTACTGGAACTTCTAAATGTGGATATCTCAGTTTAGAACTATGGAACAGTGTCCTATTTGTTAAATTATGTATCATGGTCTAACAGTTTCAGGGTAAACACTTGTATTTACTGGCTGCTGAATTTTATAGTATTAGTACGTGGTAATAACTTAGATATAGGTGTTGGTGGTTTGGGAAAACAGTTAGACATCATTTTGCACTAGTAATCATGCATTAGCTTGTAATATTTAATTGATGAAGGATGAGTAGACTGAGGGCAGGATGCTCATCCGTCATTCACATATAGTGAATAGCTGAATCCCATTACATCGCTCTACCATGGTAGAGCATTCGATCTAAGTGTGCATATGTAAACTAATTTATATAACTTATATTTAGGTGTTGCCTTTTATCTAAAAGCTGAAGTATATTGTATTAAGGAAAAGAAGTTGTTGCAGTTATGTCAACTATACAGTAGCCAATTTGGACTAAGAGAATCTGAATCTCTCAAATCTTGGTAGTGTAAGTCTCAAGTTGGTTTTACATAAAGCGGGACTACCTTCCTATGTTTCTTCTATAACCTATCCTTTTGGTCTCCTTAAAAATATTATTGTTTGATGCTTCAGTTGTAACGATGAGCATAAGTTCAATATGTAGAACAAAATTGGATGGCGAGTTTGGTTGATCTAATTGCGTAGTTGGGATGGCATTGGTTATGAGAATACTCTTCAGTGGTGTTGGAATCGGGATAATAGAATTAATTTGCATATCTATATGTCACTGACTCACTGCAGTTGCCTACTGTGTTGATTCCTCTTTCCCTTTGATGGGATGTCTTTCGCTGGAGTCCTTTCTTCTATGATGAACTGTTGGCACATGTCCTACATTTTTTTGACTTTTTTAAATAATCTCATGTAAAACCGAAGAACCGAAAGAGATGGTGGCATACTATTGTGTCAAGGAGGATGAATAATACAAAGTTGAAGTGGTTGCATTATTTTATGACTTCCTTTGGAAGACTGAGTTTTTCCTCTTTCAGTTTGAATTTGGTGCTTACTTGTCAAACAGTATGTTGTTGTTATGCATGTTTAAAGATCTTTAATCATAAACACCTTATTGATACTACGGCCCAAACTTTAAAAGTCTCAGCCAGTTCATCTACTCTCTCAGTACTTGATTTAACATCATCATTCTCGTTGAGGTCATTGCCTGCCGTTGTCTCGTTGTATCCCAGATGTAATGGTGCTGACTCTTGTATTTTTCACTCTGCCAAAAGAATCGACGAGTGTGTATGTGTAACTAAATGATATACAGATACTTTTATTTTCAGTACTGGGTTCACACAAAAATATATTTGCATACTACGTTGATATGGGTTGGTGATCATGCTGGTTCTACCTTGTTTACCTGTACAAGAATAAACAAACTATTGTTTCTTCTTGCTAAGTAATCATGTATTGTAAATCTTTATTATTGGAAGGTCATTGTTCATTTGGTGCGAGGTTTGGATTCAATGTGTGTACCTGCAGCACGTGCAATGATAATATGGATGGTGGGCGAGTACTGCAACGTTGGGAGCCTCATTTTAAAGATGATACCCACAGTTTTTAAGTATCTGGCTCGACGCTTTACTTTGGAGGCGGTTGAAACTAAGCTCCAGATCATTAATGCTTGTGTCAAGGTAGTTAACTGTCGTATTTTTTTTTTTGCTTTCCTTACCTTCATATGAATCTGCACGGGCATTGGTATTTGTTATAGTATGGCTCATAGGAAGACGTTATTTTTGTGGAGTTAGAATATTAGTGAAGAAAAAATTTGGTTTTATTGCATGATTTAGTGATATATGTCATTGGGGAGAAGGTATTGCCTTTTCTAAGGTTAGATGTGGTCGTATTATGATATCTATGTGTATCATGTTGTTATATAAGAAAACACATAATAGAGAAAATCCATGGCAAACTGGATATGTTGGATGTCTGGCCATTGTTTCCAAGTTCTCTTTGTTAAAAGTAACTGCTTTAGTTATGGACATGTTTCCAGAGTCTCTGATTATCTCAATGATGGCAATCACATATGCTGACCCTGTCTTTGAAAGACCCTTCAGCTGCTCACCAGCGGAAACCGCAATGGTTGATGCTTTTGAATATTGGTTTTTGGCTCTGTATTACATGGTCTTGTTGTGGCTCACTGTTGGTTTATAAGTGGTTGGTTGTGAAAATGGTTTCACGTTTTCTCATAGCATCATGTGAATGTTATTGCACAAGCTGAAGACCGGAAGGGTCACTATTTCGGGGTTGATCCATTATTTGTCATCTAAAATATTTCACTATCCTTGATATGCTCAAACATTCTGATGCTTGCTTGATATGGAGCACACATATGTCATATGCTTATTGGGGTTGATAAATTATGCTGTCTTATATGATGCTTATACTATACTCTGAAGTGTGGTCACAACTTGTAAGTTTTGTCTTCTGTTGATTGTTCTCTTTGTAATCTTGAGTAATTAGTTGCAAGTTTTGTCCTCTGTGGTTCCTTCTCTTTGTAATCTTGAGTAATTAGTTCTTTACCTTTTGCCCTCTATGGATTCTTCTGTTTGTAATCTTGAGTAGTTAGTTCTTTACCTTCCTGGTTCACATTGTGAGTGTGTTTGGAATTGTAAGGAGGGGATGACTAGGGGGATGCACTAGATTTATCCTGATTTGGTAGAAAGTAATGGGTAAGGGATGGAAAGGAGCTACATAAGTCGATTCGTTCTAACCGTATTAGAATCTCTCCCATCTCTGGACAGGTTGAATAAATCCTTCCTGTCCATTGTACTTAACAACTTAAACTGTCGGTTCACCTCCTGTAGGTGAAGTGAAGGATCTCCCTTCCGCTCCTTTTACTTTCCCACTAATCACACTAGCACATATTTGTCAAGAAATTTTGTTTCAAGCATGTTCTCAGCTGATTGTTAGCTGACATAAATCTTCATTAAGCTGATGCATGGTTGAGATTTGATTGATCAAGATAAATGACTAGGGGGATGCACTAGATTTATCCTGATTTGGTAGAAAGTAATGGGTAAGGGATGGAAAGGAGCTACATAAGTCAATTCGTTCTAACCGTATTAGAATCTCTCCCATCTCTGGACAGGTTGAATAAATCCTTCCTGTCCATTGTACTTAACAACTTAAACTGTCGGTTCACCTCCCGTAGGTGAAGTGAAGGATCTCCCTTCCGCTCCTTTTACTTTCCCACTAATCACACTAGCACATATTTGTCAAGAAATTTTGTTTCAAGCATGTTCTCAGCTGATTGTTAGCTGACATAAATCTTCATTAAGCTGATGCATGGTTGAGATCAGTGTTACCTAATTCTCTACCACCCCCTCGTCCCACGAACCGGAACGCACGTACCAGAACGCGGTACATTCGCGTATTGGATCTCCATATCCGGCGACCCCAAATATATAGACTTTCTCCGTATCCAGTAGACTGGACTTGGAGAAGGAAGACAACATCTGACTAAGGGCCAATCACTTTTTCTTTTTATTTTTTCTATTTTTTTTTAAAGTAATACAAACAACAACTCAATTTCAACCTGTTCATTTTTGTACCTTTTTATTTATCTATTTCCCTTTTTTCTTAACTTATTCCTTTTATATATTATGGTTTATCTTCTCATAATTTTTAATAAACTTATACTTACTGTGTACTTTTTTGTAAACATTGGATGATATTGATATGATAACAAGGAAATATATATAATTATAACATGATATAAATTAAAATTTATAAGTGATCAAATATATATAATAAAAATATATAAAAAAATAAAATACTAGCGTAGTGTGAAGAATGAATTCGCGTACCGCATCCTAAAAAAGCTTCCCGACTAAGCCTACCCCCAACGTACCGCGTTCCGGTATATGTAGCGTACCACGACCCGATACGTGTTCCGCGTACCGAAACGTACCGCGAACCAGGTAACATTGGTTGAGATTTGATTGATCAAGATAAATGCAAGTGAGAGTTCTGTGCTTACCCAGGTTTTCGATGATTGCCAATTATGGTATGATCTTCTTTTTGTATGAGTTACCTGTCTACAGCTGAAAAATGTGTGAGATGTGTATATACTTTTATATTCCGAAAATACGATAAGAAACAACAGCAGCAGCAGCTGAGCCCATGGTTATCACGGCGACAGCTAGTCGACGACTAGTCGACAAATCGAGATTCTAGAAAAGTCGATCAACTACCTACCGGTTTGGACGCTGATGGGCTTGATCCAGAACCCGATCCGAAAACCCGAATCTGAAATTTAAAAAATAAGTGTTAACATATATAACTTGCATATTCCATTCTTTTTCCAAAAACACTCGATACGAGAACTCAGGCGGCGACTCATGATGTTATCCAGCCGTCTTCTCCATCCGAACAACTCTACTCTATTTTTCATAGGTCGTATTTCTCTCTCCTCTCTAATTTCATAACCCTAGATCGTAATAAAAACAGAATTATTTCTATTACTTTTGATTTAGACTATGAAGTTTATGTGTTTAGTTACATTACATATGGATACTATATGAAAGACTAGTCGACTTGTTACGACTAGTCCGGCGAATTGTCGACTAGTCTTCTTGAAGATACTTAAGCGGCTTGGCTTGACTTGGCATTGTGATAACCATGATCGGAACTCACTAGTCGGTAAGTCGAAATTCTAGAAGAAGTCGATCAACGACTTATGGGTTTGGACGCTGATGGGTTTGATTTGGACCCAGCCCAAAAACCAGGATCTGAAGTTTAAAAAATAAGGGTTAAACACATGAAACTTGCGCATGTTCCAAACAAAAAAGTAATTATTTGTACTATTCACAACATTCGGCATACCCAGAACTCTAAATCCGAGTGAATGCTAGAACAAACATGCCTTAAAGAAACCAAATAGGTTTTAGCCACTATTGGTGGCAATGTAGCAAAGTCTACAACTTTCAAGTGCAATAGGGAACTTGCTAACTTAGGCTCCATTTGATATTGCTCATCTTTAAAAATAATCAATTTTTGATGAATTTTTAAATTGGACAGTGTTTGGTAGAAAGCCGTCCGTGATGCTAGGGCAAAGATTAATCAAGAATTGTATACGAAATTAGATACTAAGGAAGGGGAAAGGGATATTTATAAAATTGCTCGTATTAGAGATAGGAGGACACGAGATATTGGGAGAGATAAATGTGTGAAGGATGTGGATATAAGGTTTTAGTCGGAGACAGTGTTGTTAAAATCGCGCATATGCGAGATGCGATGCGAGGTTTTAGCGCTTCGCTTCAGTTATGCGATGCAACTTTCAAAAAGCGCGCGCTCCTGTGCCTTTTTTGCGCTTAAGCGATATGCAACATGCGCTAAAAAAGCGCGCTTTTAATTTTTTGTTGACCGGGCTGTTGACTGGACTGTTGACCGGGTCCTTTTTAAAGAAACGGGTCATAAAAAGCCCTAAAATGTAACGCAGCCGACAGAACTAATACACGAACGATACAAAACACACATACAAACAAATTCGAACGATTGAACGAGGTCAGGTGCCGGATTTCTCATCTCTTCTATGGTAATTATCTTCTTTCTTGTATATATTTATACCTATACACACACACACACACCCCCATATATATACATACATATATATGTATATATACATATATATATATATAAACACCAATCCCTGATCTTCTTGGTACTAATTCTTGTATATAGTATACACACATTTACACACACACATATGTATACATATATATATAGGGGAGTTTTATTTTCAGAACTCTCTTAAGTGCGAGAACTGCGAGAACTCCTCTAAACCAATGAGATTTTTTTAAATATTAAAAAATATTTTTAATTCAAAGGGTATTATAATAAAATACAACTTTTATATTATTTTTGAATTTTTTTTATTAAATATAATAGCCCCTACTAATGATAACCCTACTATATCTATAACCCCTACTATATAGTAGGGGTTATGATCAGTAGGGGTTGTATGCATTGACATGATGTAAATTATGTATTATTAGGAGTACAAAAGGTAGTTCTCGCAGTTCTCGCACTTAACAGGGTTTTGAAAATAAAGTTACACTATATATATATATATATATATATATATAAATACCAATCCCTGATCTTCTTGGTACTGATTCTTGTATATAGTATACACACACACACACACACATATATATATATATATATATATAGATATATATATATATATATATATAAATACCAATCCCTGATCTTCTTGGTACTGATTGTGTATATATATATATATACACACACAATCTTGCATATACATCTATACTGAATATACATATTTGTTGCATGTATATGTATACTGATTTATGACTAATCTGTGACTACTTTATGACTGATTTATTACTAATTAGTTGATTCTCTATCTTATTTTGTTACCACGATTATGTGCCTTGAGTTTGAAGCTGGTTATCATTAACACTTTTTATGACAATTTAGTTTTCTTATTATATGTTAAATTTATTTTTATGCATTTTTTTTCCAACTTTTGTGTTTTTTTCAAAAAGCGCGCTTATCGCGTTGCGCTTATGCTCCAGAAGGCCTTTGCGCTTCAGTGCGCATATCGCGTTTAACACTGGTCGGAGATCAGGAGATAAGAGAAAGATGGAGGGCATACTTTGATAACCTATTTAATGGACAACGTGAGGAAGATATTGGGGATGTAAGTATTGCTTCAAATTTGGTTAATCGGGATTTTATGCGACGAATTCAAAAGGGTGAAGTACGGATGACATTAAAGAAAATGGGTTCGAAAAAGGCAGAAGGGCCAGATGGTATACCTATTGAAGGATGGAGGTGTTTGGGAGAGAGGGGAATCGAATGGTTGACTATACTTTTCAACAAGATTTGGAAATACAACAAGATGCCACTGACATGGAGGAAAAACACTTTAGTCCCTTTATATAAGAACAAAGGCGATGTTCAAGAGTGCTCTAATTATCGGGGGATTAAGTTGATGAATCATACCATGAAATTATGGGAACGAGTGATTGAGCAATGTCTTAGAAAGTGTGTGGAGATATCAGAAAACCAATTTGGATTTATGCCTGGGAGATCGAATGTGGAAGCAATATTTCTGATGAGACAGATGATGGAGTACTATCGTGATAAGAAGAAAGACTTGCATATGGTTTTTATTGATTTAGAGAAAGCTTATGATAAGGTACCAAGAGAGGTACTTTGGTGGGCATTAGCCAAAAAGGGCGTGTCTAAGAAGTATATTGACATCATTAGAGACATATATGAAGGAGCTAGTACAAGTGTACGTACTACCGTGGGAAGGACTGAGGAATTCCCTATTATGATTGGAGTGCATCAAGGCTCGGCTCTTAGTCCTTTCCTCTTTGCCATAGTCATGGATGAATTGACCTCGATATTCCTTGGTGCATGATGTTTGCAGATGACATAGTATTGGTTGATGAAATGAAGGACGGAGTTGAAAGAAAGTTGGAACTCTGGAGAAATACGCTCGAAACTCGTGGTTTTAGGCTGAGCAGAAGTAAGACTGAATATTTGGAGTGTAGCTTTAGTAGAATTGGAAGTAGAGAGGCGGATACAATCACTTTTGATGGTAATGTTATACGAGGATCGGAGTTTTTTCGTTATCTTGGGTCTATTCTTCAAAAGGATGGGTAATTAGACGGTGACGTGGCCCATAGGATTAAGGCGGGATGGTTGAAATGGAAGAGTGCAATGGGGTTATTATGTGATCCAGGCGTACCTTACAGATTAAAGGGAAAATTTTACCGAACAGCAATTAGGCCTGCACTTTTATATGACACTGAATGCTGGGCTGTAAAATATAGTCATGTGCATAAGATGAATGTGGCGGAAACGCGTATGCTAAGATGGATGTGTGGCCATACGAGAAAGGATCGACTTAGAAATGATGTGATTAGGAAAGAAGTACGAGTGGCCCCTATAGAGGATAAGCTGTTGGAGAATCGGTTAAGATGGTTCGGACATGTGAGACGGAGGCCGATTGATGCACCGGTGCAGAGGCTTGAAGAATTGGGAGCGCATAGGCCGGTGAGGGGTAGAGGAAGACCTAAACAGACATGGATAAGAGTGATTGAGAATGATATGAGGTTTCTTTGGATTGGAGAAGTTATGGCGTTGGATAGTACGACGTGGAGGGAGAGAATTCGGGTGGTTGATTGTGTTTGAGGACTGTTTTATTGGAGACAACTTGACGTTTTCAGAGATTGATTCATGTTAGCCGACCCCAAAGCATTTTGGGACTAAGGCTCTGATGTTGTTGTTGTTGTACAGTGTTTGGTAGATGAAAAAAGGAATTTTTTTATTTTAGCATTTATGGGTCACTCGCAGCAGATTTTGGAAGCAGCATTAGGATTGCTTTTAGAAGCTGCTTTACGCTGGAAATTAATATTTTACATCTTAAAACCATGATAAAAATAATATTTACTAAACACAAATCTGTTTAAATTCAGATTCACATCAGAGCTGCATCAATTTTTGCAATACCGAACTAGGCCTTAAGGTAGTAAACATTAGACGGCACACTATACAAAGGAAATACCTATTTGTTGATATCGATGCAGACGTATTTTGTGGACCTTCTGGGTTAACTTCACTAGCCTAATGTGAAAGGCAACATACCTGTGACTGAAAAGGCTGTTGAAGTGCATATAACAAATTCATGCATGATCATGTCTAAATTCCAATACGCATTTGTTCTAGGACTCAAAATTCATATACCTAGCACAACTTCTTACACATCCTCTATATATTTTATGTCACACCATCTCTTCTCTCCCCTTTTATATTTAAAAAATATAATTGCTTTTCTCTCTGCTCTTTAGATTTAAAAAATACAAGTATTTTTAGTTCCGCTTTTTATATTTTAAAAAATTCAACTGCTTCCCTCGCTCCTCTTTTTTATCTTTAAATAATATAACCAAGTACTATATAATAATACAAAATCATCTACTTTTTCAGACATAGACATGATTGACATCTACAGTAAAAGCTAAGGATTCTCAATCCTATAAAAAGAAGAATATGTACTATTCACAACATTCAAAATACCCAGGATTTTGAATACCATCCCAAACAAACAGGCCCGAAAGAAACCAAATAGATTTTAGCCACTATTAGTGGGCATATAGACTAAAGGTCTAGCATTTAAAGTGCAATAGGGCACTCGCTAACTTAAGGTAGTAGACACTTGACGACTCACTATACAAAGGAAATACCTATTTTTCGTTTAGCTTTACTAGCCTGATGTGGAAAACAGCATACTTATGCTTGAAAAGGCTGTTGAGGTGCACCTTGATATAACCCCTCATTTGTTAAGGTGGTTGTCTGAGGTGCCAACAGTTTTCCATCCGAGGGCATTTTATTCTTACCTTCTCTTGCCAGCTGCAATGGCATACATAGAAACATACCTTCTAAATTTATCTTTCTTTTAGTCCTGAACTGTATTTGTTAGTTGCTCTTTCTGTTATGTTATTCGTATTACGGGTAAATTCAGCCGTATTTCACAGTGACCCCAGTATTTGAACCTATGAAATGCTCCCCTCACTATACTTACTGACATTTTTTTGTCACTGGATCATGACATAATTAATTTTTAGTTTTCTTTAATTTCTTGCGTATTATTCTATGAAGATGATTTGTTCAATATAATGTATGATAAAGCATAATTAACCGTTATTGATGTTTGACTAATGGAGGTGCACTTCCCTTTTTCTTGATTAATTTACGATCTGTTTTCATATCTTTCCAGGTCCTATTACGTGCTAATGTAGAAGATATGGCTGAACTGCGAGTAACTGTAGGGTATGTGCTTGAACTAGCCCAGTGTGACTTAAAATATGATGTTCGTGATCGCGCGCGTATTCTGAAGATTCTTCTGTCACATTGTGTGGGATTACGTGATTTTGAGGAAGTGAAAGACAAAACAGAATTCAAAGACCTAACATATGTACTTGCTGAATACATATTTGGGGGACAAACGAAAGTTCCATCTGAACCATCTAGTCATGGCTTTTATCTTCCAGGTTCTCTTTCGCAGATAGTACTTCATGCGGCTCCAGGATATGAACCTCTACCAGAACCTCGTAGTTTAGTTGATGATGTGAATGGTCACTGCCTAAATCATACTGAAAGTGAACCAAATAAAAATAATGGTTTTGAATCAGTGTCAGTATCTCTTGATGAAGAAAATACATCTGATTACAGTTCTCAAGGTTCTGTTTCTAGTGATGGTGGCAGCAGCTATGCTAGTGTATCTTATAAGGATGAAAATGAAGAATCTGGTTCATTAATTCATCTTTCAGATTTTGCTCCTGCTTCTAGTAATAATAATGAAGGCTTGGTAGAGAATAGTTCCTCTAGCTTGAAGGATTTTGGGGAATTGATGTCCAAAAGATCTCTTGAATCATGGTTGAATGAAAATACTGGTTCAAACCAGAATTCATCTGGTGTCGGTGATATTCAGAGATCTTTGGCCAGAATCTCAGTTAAGGACATTGGTCAGCTGGTCAAACCTAAGTCTTATACACTTTTAGATCCTGTAAAGGGGAATGGGTTAGCTGTGGATTATAGATTTTCATCTGAGGTGTCGAGCATATCTCCTGAACTGATATGTTTACAGGTTTCTTTTAGGAATTGTTCAACAGAGCCTATGCAAAATATATTTCTTTCGGAAGAGGAATCTAACCAAGGCCCTGATTGTACGGACAAATCTGTATCATCTAGTGAGAGGTACTTTGGGCTAATGATTTTGTGTTGGTGTCATATCTGAGCTTTATCGGTTGCTCCACTTTCGACTTTTCAGGAATATTTTTCTGTTTTTTGACTATGCTTAATTAGTTGATGATAGAGACAATGGTATAACAGATGAAAGAAGTAAAGCTTGATAATACTAATTTGCAAAACAAGAGAAGAACACAGTTCTTTTTGGGAATAATCCGCGCAAATTAAAGCCCAATAGTATTTGGCCCTAACTAGTGACAGTGATCTACTTAGATATCCTGCTTTTAATGGGCTTACTGATTAACAAAATAAAGTTACTAAAATTGGATCAATAACAAATCTAGACTAGTTAAATAAAAGAAGAAAAAGTAGTGCAATTATGGATCTTTAACAGTTGACCTGGAACTGAAGTTTGCACCTAACATAGTAGTGGTAGCAAGACAATCAACAAAGTCAAGTTATCGTTGTGGTTACTGCGGTGTATGCCAATCATTGCTATTTAGATAATGTTCTTTGAACCTGAAATCTGCAATTCATATGAGATGAGTCATGTGGTTCGTACCAAATATTGTGAACATAAACACCATCTTGTAATAATTTTTACAATAGATTGAAATATCCATGGTGTGGTTAAAGTTACTGCCTCAGACTTTGAATAATGAATTTCATTTTATTTTCTATGAACTAGGTATAGACTATTCATGGTTGAAATTTAATTATGTTCGGGCAATGGAATTGCATAAATACATTGCATTACTATCTTTACAAATAAAGTTTAGACTAGTTGGATTTAATTTGTTGTTAGAAGTGTTCAAACATGTGAAATAATTAATTTATGCCATAGAATATCACATTAGTGAAGAAAATGACAAATCCAAAGCCTCAATTAGTTGAAAATGGGAAAATGAAGTACTTGTAAAATTTTGAAAATTTTTAGTTGAAACAAACTAGGTGTCTCTCAATGCTTGGTTTCCTGACTTCCTTTCCCACTTTTTTTCCATTTTCCATATTTAGAAGTCTTTTCATCATTTAATAGAGCATCATGGACTTTAATCCTTACTACATTCCTGGTTGGGTCTTTTTTCACCATGTCTCACCATCACCATCTCTTTATCACAATCTCCTCTGTCATCTATCTGGCCATTTACCCACATTTGCACCATCACATTTCCACCTTCAATGTTGATATCAGTTTTTCCCAGGACATGATGGTTGCACCTGTAAGGATCTATGTCTAGTTATCTTTATCATCAAGTCTAGTATCTTTCCTTAAGACAGCCATGTTAATGCTCTGTAAGTTTGACCTACAGTGTTTCAGTTTCTCATGGTGAAGTGGCAACACTCGTTCCGTTCGAAGAGATAGGGAGTCTTGGTCCTGGTCAGACAACAAATAGAGAAGTACAGGTTCGCTTTGAACATCATCTATTGCCTTTGAAGTTGGTTGTATGGTGTAATGGCAGAAAGCATGGGGTGAAGTTACAACCTGACATTGGTTACTTTGTTAAACCTCTTCCGATGGATATTGAAACATTTTCGAAGAATGAATCTCAACTTCCGGGGATGTTTGAGTACATAAGAAGGTCAGTTATTTGAAAATATATGGAATTCCTTCTTTTCGTTTCTCGATGTCATTGCTTTTCAAAAAAATCCCAGCATACAGTTTTGTATAGAGTCTGAGAACAGTAGTGGTTCCTTGAATTCTGTATACATTGCTATTTATTTCAAAGTTTAATTTTCATATATATGCTAGACAACCGCGGGAGAAACTAAAATTTGGAGGAAGCAAAGCAACTTATACCACCACTTCAATTTGTCTTTATGTTATGTTGGCTAGATCCATTTTGCTTTTCCAACTGCAATACAGCACTAGTTGGTTTCAGCATTATCAGAGTTTCTAATTCCTTTTTTTTTGGGTGTTTTGCGTGAATATGCACTGAATGCATTTTCCTGCTGTGTGCAACAGTTGCACCTTTACTGATCACATTAACCAGCTGAATGTGAAAGAGGACCCCTCACTGATGAAAGACAATATCCTAATGATATGCGAGAGATTGGCGTTGAAGATGCTCAGTAATGCAAATTTGTTTCTCGTATCTGTAGAGATGCCTGTTGCGACTAACCTCAATGACTTGTCTGGTTTGTGCTTACGGTTTGGTGGTGAGATCTTGAGCAACTCTCATCCTTGCCTGATCACACTTACCCTTAATGGTACTTGCTATCAACCACTTGAAGTCTCGGTGAAAATAAACTGTGAAGAAACTGTATTTGGCTTAAATCTGTTAAATAGGATTGTGGTTTTCTTGGCTGAATCAATTGCTTGATGATACAGTTTGGAGAAAAAATCAGAGTTTATATGACCAAACATACACTTGTTTTGGTTAGTGTTCCCTTTTGTAATTCAAAATTATGCATCTTACTTCAAATTTATTGTGAGCTTTAAGTGTCCTCTTTGCAGAAATTGTTTGAGACAGGATGAAGGCAGACATGTAGCTCACTTCCAGAGAGCAGACTATTGTAGAGAGTGATCATGAATTAATTGCAAAGAGTTCTATAAATATTTAGGATCTACTATTGTAGAGAGCAGACTACAGAGAAATCAATAAATACGTCATCAAAGGATCCAAGCAGGTTGGAATAATTGGAGTGCATTTCATTATGAAAATTGGGGGTAGCACTACTAGATGGGAAAATTATGGAAACATGCTTAAGATGATTTGGGCATGTACATAGGAGGCCCTTAGATACCCCAATGCCTTGCGTAGGAAGTAGGGAATCGCTCACTCACATTCGAAGAGTGAGGGGAAGACCGAAGAGGAATGGGAAAGAAGCTATATAAAGACATGTTATATCTAAAAAAAGAGTTGAAACGTTGCCTTCGACCAAAAATGATGGCATGATATCATCCAGGTAGCTGACGACACCCCATGGCGGGATAAAGCCTTTTTTAGACCGAAAATGATGGCATGATATCATCCAGGTAGCTGACAGCCCATGGCGGGGTAAAGCCTTTGTTTATGTTGTATAAAAAGGTGTACTTTTTTCTTTTTGTATTGATCTGATTGTCACTCCATATATTGGAGGAAGGATTAATCTGTCCTTCAAGGAACCCAGTTAGAGAAGTCAAAATCCTTATTTCCACGACTGATTTGATGATCAAATTACATATCTTCAGCAGTCAAGAATGGCCCAACCCGTTTTATGCCATTTTCACTCTATACCTCTTCAAGGTGGAATTACTGAGAATTATCCCACTGATCGTTCGTTATCTCAGATTGGCAGAAGATTTTCAACATATCTCGTCCCTATCGATTTTGATTGATATATTTTGTGGAGTGTACATTGATCAGGTGTCATCTTCCTCTTGAATCTGCTTAACTTTCCACCTTCATGTGGAGTGGTCCCACGTGCGTTGATTGACCACAAAAAATTGCATACACATCGAAAGAATGTGAATATATTTATCGTAGAGCATGCATGCGTGAGAACAAAAGAAAAAACAAACAGAAAATAAAGAATTGAGCATGGAAAACGAGTATCATGCCTTAGAAAGAAAAATAAGAAGGGAATCAAGCTTAATGACTTTTCATGTACAAAATGAGGTCTTATGACTTTACATGCAAGAATGGAGAATTCTTCCTTGTTTTACGAATCATAGTTCAAATTGACAATTATTCCTCCAAGAATTACGGCTATTGAGGTGTAGGAGGCAGCTCAAATTTATCTATAATTTGTGTAAAGAGTGCAATGAGCAGTGCAAGCAAGAGTGCATGGATGGGTGAAATAGAGAGTAGTGAGAGAAGAAAAGGAGAGGAAAATAGAGAGTATTTTTCTTGTGCATTTCTTAAATTATTTAGAAAATTTGTAAGCTTAATTTAGTCATAGTATAAGTTTTTCAAATTAAGGTCCACTTGTGTCTTCTTGGATTTGTTTTTTTTCATGTAAAAATTCTGATAATTCTGATATCAACACAAGAAAGACATTGTTAATTGATATCGAAACAAAATTTGATAAGTTGTTAGATAAAAATGGGATGAGACGCATAATTTGAGCCAAGAGCCAAATAAGTCGGAATTGCATCCAATGGTAGAGGTGCCCAAAACTATCCAACCCGCCGGGTCGACCCGGACCCGGCTGACCCGTGCGACCCGTCGATCCGGACCCGTGGTATACACGGGTGGGGTCCGGGTCGAGCTTCTCCCTACCCGGCGACCCGCCGGGTCCGACCCGTCGACCCGGCGGAAATATATAAAAAAAAAAATCAAAAAATGGCCGTTGGGCAGATTTTAAACAAAAAAATGATTATATGGAAATAACTATACACTGGATTGATGAAAATTGGAACTTAAACAAAAGATTACTTGCGTTTAAAAAATTTAATTGTACACATAGTGCAGATAATATAGCTAGAGCAATTATTAAAATTTTAACTTTTTATTGCTTAAAAGATAAAATTTTCACAATTGGTTTTGATAATGATAGTTCTAATACTGCAAGTGTACCAGCCTTAATACAAGCTTGCAATCCTGTTTTAGCGGGTCGATTATTTCATACTAGATATATATGTCATATTCTAAATTTATGTGTACAAGATGCATTAAAATTTGTAGACGAGACAATAGAACCAATTAGAAAATGTGTCTTGTTTTTACATAATCGCACTAAGTTAGCTAGACAATGGGTAAAATTTTGAAAGTCAAAACAAATGCAACCCAAAATTTTTACTACAGACGTAAAACATAGATGGAACTCAACTTATAAGATGTTAAATTCAATTAATGAATATAAAGAATTATTGTGTGAATTTTTTGATACGTATTTTCGCGTAGAAGGATTTTATTTATTGCCAACGTATTGGGATGAAACTAAAGGTAAGTCAGGTAAGTAAAGAACTACGTAGGGCTTTGATTCCTCACGAGGATACGTGGGCAATTTAATTTTAAGTGAAAACTTAAAATTAAATACAAGCCCATTTTTTTAACTCTTCTCAAGTAAAAGAACTACGTGGAGCTTTGATTCCTCATGGGGATACGTAGGCAATTTAATTTTAAGTAAAAACTTAAAATTAAATACAAGTTAATTTTTTCAAATGATTTTCTTTTTCACTTATAGTTATTTTTTGTGTATAAAATGATAACAAATAAAAGTTTTATATACATAAAAAAAAAAATTGGAGGCATTCGGACCGTGACCCGTGGTCGAACCGGACCGGACCGTGGCGACCGTCGACCCGCCAACCCGTCGACCCGCCAACCCGTACATTTCATATGTACGGGTGGGATCCGGGTCCTGTCCTGCCGACCCGACGACCCGACGGGTCCGACCCGGACCCGGACCCGTAGTTGGGCACCTCTATCCAATGGGATGAGGCGCATGTTAAGATGGTTTAGCCGGACTACTGAATTAATTATTTAATTAATCAATTGTAGGTTGTCAAAATCAATTATTAGGAATTATTAATATTACTTATAGTCTATTGTTATTTAGCATGATTATTTATGCCGGGTTAGAAGAGAAGTTGAGATCTCAGATAACCAATTTGGCTTCATGCCGGGGAGGTCCACGACTGAGGCCATTCATCTCGTCAGACGCCTTATGGAGAAGTTTAGAGAGCGGCGTAAGGACCTCCATATGGTGTTCATAGATCTAGAGAAGGCTTATGATAGCATTCCGCGCGATGTTATTTGGAGGAGCCTAGTAGAGAGGAGGGTGTCGTTGCCGTTCGTTACGGCGATCCAAGACATGTACTCCCAAGCTAGGACGTGCGTTAGGACCCCAGTTGGTGACACCGAGTATTTTCCGGTTGAGATAGGGCTACACCAGGGGTCGGCGCTAAGCCCTCTTCTCTTCGCTCTAATCCTTGACGTCATTTCGCGAGGGATTCAAGATTGCATCCCGTGGTGCATGCTTTTCTTGTGACATTGTGTTAGTGGCGGAGTCGAGGAGGGAGGTGAACTCGAAGTTGGAGCTTTGGAGGGCTAAGTTAGAATCCCAGGGCTTGAGTGTGAGCCGGTCTAAGACCGAGTATCTCTGGTGTAACTTTAGTGGTGAGGCCAACGAGGAAGATGTTGAGGTAATGATTGCGGATCAGATCGTACCCCGTACGGATAAGTTCAAGTATTTGGGTTCGATCATTCAGAAGGAAGGTGAGTGTGAAGATGATGTCACGCATCGCATCAAGGCGGGGTGGCTAAGGTGGAGAGCAGCGCCAGGGGTCCTGTGCGACAAGAAAGTCCCTCTAAAGTTGAAGGGTAAATTCTATAGAGCGGCAATCCGACCTGCAATGTTGTATGGCTCCGAATGTTGGGCGATGAAAAAGTCGCTTGAGAGCAAGTTGAAAGTGGCTGAAATGAGAATGTTACGTTGGTCGTGTGGTCGCACAATGTTAGATAGAATCGCGAACGGGGTTTTCAGGAACGCGCTGGAAGTGGCGCCCATTTCAGCAAAAGTTAGGGAAGGGAGATTGAGATGGTTTGGCCACGTCCGCAGGATGCAGGCATCTGCTCCGGTGAGGAGGGTCGAGAGTTTATTGGTTGTCGGGGAGAGGAGGAGAGGCAGACCGAGGAGGACGTGAGAGGAGCAACTGAGATTAGGTTTGAAGGCCTTAAACCTTTCCGAGACCATGACTGTTGATAGGTGCGCTTGGAGGCGCCAGATCAGAGTTGTGGATTCTTTTGTAGGGAGCGGTGCTGTTGTTGAGAGCCTCAGGGTTGGGTTGTCTCGGTTAGCTTTGACCTAGAGCATTGCATTTTTACTGTTATTGTATATTTTATCCTATTGTCTTTGCGTGTGGTGTAATTTTGACAGGGAGCTGTGAGCAGAGCCAACCTCTCTTTTGTTAGAGCAACGTTCATCAGGAGTGAAGTAGCCAAATCCCGCTTAGGTAAGTCCCATGTGGATCAAGCCATGGGCTCAGGTATGGTCTCGAGCTTTTTCGAATCATATGTTTTTCTTTGTATTTTTCACACATGATCCTGCTGTGCACTAAGCTGGGGGTCTTCACGAAAACAGCCTCCCTACCATAATAAGTAGGGGCATGGTCTGCGTACATCTTACCCTCCCCAGACCCTGCTCTGAGCGGGATATACTGGGTATGTTTGGTTTGGTTTATTTATGGATTATTTGATTCGACACATGTCTCTGATTGGATTGTGAGTAAGTTGGAGCATTACTATATATATAATAGGGCGTCAAGTTTATGGAAGTGTGCCAAGCCAATATTTAATACTATTTTTCAGACTCTTCCAGGCCCAATATCGCGTAAAAGAAGAAAAAAATGGACTGTGGGTTAACTTTGTGTTTCTGGGTTGGGTTTGTGTGAGTACTGGTGATGGGTTTATGGTTTGATGGGCTGAAAATGATGGGCTGTGTTGGACTAGGTTGTGGGATTTGATTTATTAATAAGTTTAGTTTCGGAGTATTCAAATTAGGTAATTAATAACAAAACTAAATTCCGGCCTCTTACCCTTGGGCTTTCCTTTTTTTTTCGCCCGGTTTGGCTGTTTATACTAACGAGCTCACCGCCAGGGTGATCCTATCTTCTTCGCTCTTTTTTTTTTCGATCTGCTGTCGCACGCTTCTTGCCTATAGCTTCACCTACGTTATTTCGGCATTTCGTTTAGGGTTTGCTGCTTTTTCTTGGCCAATTACTTTCGTATGTGTATATCTGTGTGTATATAACAACTCTCAAATATGTGTTTTGTGTTATTTGGTTGCCTTTTGATACCAGTAGGGTTTGGTGCCTTTTTTTGGCCAATTACTTTTCTATGTATATATCTGTGTCTAGATAACAACTCTGAAGTATGTGTTTTGTGTTTTTTGATGTTTGTGTTTCTGGAAATTGTTCTGTGTTGCTTTATTTGTTATTTGGTTGGCTTTTGATACTTGCTTAATTTAATATTTAGATATGCAAACTAAGAGTAGGGGTGTCCGTAGAAACACTGGTCACCAAATCTTACAAGATGACTGTTCTATTATTCCTGATGTTTATGTGAGCTCGGCTTCGGCTGCTCTCCATTCTCATGGTTATTTAAATACTGCTCCGTTGTGTCAGAGTGCCATGGACACGATCAGTTTTTTTAATTGTAACGACAATCAGTGTGTTAATGGAAGTAGTCAACACGATATTTTAATGGATGGCCGGTCTATTGGTGTTGCCGCTGATGTTGGATCACCTTCTGTTCGTAATCATCCCCGTAGTGATGTCGCTCCTCATATGTCGCCCGTATTTTCTACAGCCATGACTGCTCTTCCGAATTATGATAATGGTCAACGGACTGGTGTTTCCATGGATGTGGATGTTCCGTTTCCTTATGTTCAGACCTTACCTCAGCTGGCTACTGCTAGGAGATCGTCCACTGGCATAACTATTAGCGATCCATGTTCGGCGTTTGGTGTTCGAGGTTTCTGTTCTCAGGGGTTTTCGGAATCTAACGATGTACTTGGCAAAGGAAAAAGAAAACTATATGAGATACCGGTCGATGGTTCCTATGGTAATCCTTGTTTTTTGTTTATACTTTGCTTTCTATCTGTGATTTCTGTTTTTACACTGCTTGTGCCTGCTTTCTTTTGTGCAGGGTTACAACTTATCGAAGGAAATATGTGTCAGACTTTTGCTGCTGCCGGGTCCGCTGTTGGTGACGGTTCATTTTCATCCGCTTTTGGTGCGCCTGCAAGTGATGTTGCGCCTGCAAGTTAAGGTTCTTTTATTCGTATTGTCAATGAGGTTTGCTTGGTTTATGTTTATGCTTGGATTGTTTATGCTATTGGTCTCTATTTGTAGGTTATTTAACTTGCCTCACGTTCGTGTTTTGTTTTTTGTAGGAAAGCCTAACGATCTTCGGTATTCCTCTACTCCGAGTATTGTCCATGTCGGTAGACCACTTACACGTGGACGTACGCTCTTTCTTTCTTTGTAGTCAGTGTCTTTTTCTTTTTTCTTTTTTGCTCATGGCTTATCTTACGCTACTGTTTTCACATACCAACCACACATTCCCGAGCCGGTGTCTTTTACTTCTGCTGTCATCTCGCAGCCGCCTATTCTGACACATAATTTGCCTGGTCCGTCGAATGGTGGATCGGCTCTCTCTGCAGATCCATCTTCATCTGCAGCAAATACTCAGCATAATCGGTCTTCTTTGATGATTTAAGCTTTCCTGTATGTTCAGGCTTCACCTTCACTGGTGAATATGCATTATCGGATTTTTTTAAACCTGTTTTTTCTTACAGTCCGTCGTCGTGCGCCGAGCCCGAGACAAACACGGGCAAGGAGGCGGTTAGCAACTTCTATGGACAATAACAGGGGTGCATACGGTGTTCTTTCTGTTTGGTGTCTTTATTCCGTTTGGAACGTTTTACAATTGACGTTTCCTTAACATGTTTTTTCTTTGCTAGGTTCTATGTAGGGGCGCCGGATGCGTACGTATCGATGGGTCGGTGTGACCGGGCTTGCCGCCATTGCGAAGCATTGTTTTGGCTTGAAGAAAGAATTAAGCATGGAAGTGTTCGATCTCCAGAATACCATCGATGTTGTATGGGTGGTAGGGTCCGATTACGCCGCCAGCTTCAATACCCGGCTTTTATAAGGCAGATGTTAACGGATGCGCATTTTATGGAAAATATAAGAGCTTACAATTCGATGTTTGCTATGACTTCTCTGGGAGCGGACGTGGATGACTCGATTAACAGAGGCCGCGACCCGTACGTCTTCAAAATCTCAGGACATATTTATCATCGGATTGGTGGCCTTTGTCCGGCCGATGACAAGGACCCGCGTTTTTTGCAGTTGTATATATTTGATACACAGAGCGAGATCAACAATCGGCTGCAGCATTTTGATAGCAACGGCAGAACATTGCGTCCGGACATTGTAGAAAATCTGATCCGTTTGCTAGATGATAACAATGAATTGGTTAGGATATTCAGAACTGCAAGGGACATGATAGCTGCTGGTAACGTTCCTGACTTCAAAATTAGGTTGTTTGTAGTGACGGGATCGCGACAGCATGAGCTACCGGATGGGGATTCGATAGGTGCCATCGTTTATGAAGGAGGCCCTATATGGGAACCGAATACGACGTCATTATTCGGAAGAAGGCTGGAGATCCGCAAAGGGTGAGTAAACTGCATCCATGCTACATGTCATTCTAATTTCCGCTGCTGTTTGTTTTTGGGGAAGATGGTTTTCATATTGGTCTATGGTTATGGGATGTTAATACTGAGACGGTAGATGAGGATAAAAAGATGTCTATGAAGATGTACTATGCGTATCATCTTCATGACCGGTTTCAGCAATATACTTTGTTAACAAGGGCCGGGAGGTTGTTTCAGCAGTATGTTGTTACCGCTTACTGTAGTGTTGAACAGTACCGATTGGATTTTATTCGGGAGCATCAGGACGACATCAGAAACGCACCTCTCAGGTTTGTATGATGCCATTGCTCGGATGTAGGAATGCGAACCATTCTTCCTGCATCATTTGTTGGCGGTCCGCATTATATGTATAATCACTATCTCGATGCTCTCGCCATTTGCCGGGTTCATAATAACCCTTCCTTCTTCATTACATTTACATGCAATGTTAGATGGCCAGAAATATTAGAGTTTATGGAACAGTTTCCGGATGTTACCGTAGCGGATAGACCGGATGTCGTTGATCGGATATTTGAGCAGAAAATTCATCATTTGGTCACATATCTGCGTGACGGCCGACCTTTTGGTTCGGTTGTAGCTGGTAAGTTCTGCTTCTTATTTAGGTGTAGTTATGCATATATCATTTGCCGTATATTTGCTCGACTAATTTACTGTTTTTATTTAGTTTTGTATACAGTTGAGTTTCAAAAGCGCAGGCTGCCACACTGTCACTTGCTCCTCTGGATAGAATCTCATTCGAGGGTACGTACAAATGCAGACATCAATCGATATGTATCTGCCGAGTTGCCTGACAGAGGGCTTGATTCGGAAGGTCATCGCATTATTACAGAGCTTATGATGCACGGCCCTTGCGGAGAGGCTAATAGGTCAGCTGTCTGTATGAGGGACAGTGATACGTGTAAGAAAGGGTTTCTAAAGCCGTATTGTAATGCCACGTCTATCGACAAGAAAGGGTACGTCCACTAACGTCGTAGATCTACGACAAATACCACGATAAGACAGAATGTTCAGCTAGATAATGGTTATGTTGTGCCACGTAATATGCAACTTCTAAAAAGGTTTTATGCACATATCAATGTCGAGTATTGCGAATGGACGATGTTAATCAAATATCTATTCAAGTATATTTCTAAAGGTACGGATCGCATTGTCACACAGATAATTAGATGTGTTGGAGATACACCGTCGACGAGCCAAGCACGTCCAATCAGAATTGATGAAATAAAAAATTATATTGATGCAAGGTATATAGGACCGCACGAAGCCTCTTGGCGGATATTAGGATTCGATATCCATTACAGAGACCCGCCGGTTCAGATATTAGCTGTTCATCTTGAAAATATGCAGCGTATTAGCTTCCGCAAAAATGAAACTTTGGAATCTATCATGAACAATCCGAGCAACAGGAAGACCACACTTACACAATGGTTGGACTTCAATGCTCATTCTACGTTGGGCAGACATTTGACATATCTAGAGTTTCCTTCAGAGTTCGTTTAGAATGGCCCTCAAAAGTTTTGGTCTCCAAGGAAAAATCTTAACAAGCCATCTGTTGGCAGATTAGCGTATGTACATCCAAGTGCTGGTGATTTGTTTTATGAACGACTTTTGTTGTGCCATCGAAAAGGCTGTGTGTCGTTTCTAGACATACGTACGGTCGGGGGTCACACTTATGCCACAAATAGAGCTGCGTGTGAGGCAATGGGCTTGCTAGCAGGTGATGGGGAATGGTCGTTGGCATTAGTAGAGGCAGCTTTAACGGCTACAGCATCAGAGATTAGGCAGTTGTTTTGTCAGATTCTAATATTCTGCGATGTCACTAACCCCATAGGTCTATGGAATCAGCATTGGCGCCTCATGAGTGACGATGTACCAAGAATATTGTCACAGCTTCTACATATTCCGGAGGTAAATCTTACTGATCAGGAGTTACAAAGCGGAATTTCGTACGAGTTGGAAGGGACTCTTAGGTTCTATGGAAAGTCCGTTACAGATTTCGGCATGCACCTTCCTCCACCTGATTTGCTTCACATTCTAAGAAACAGAACAATTATGGAAGAAAGAAGTTATGATCCGGATGCTATGACCAACGAACGAGATCGGTTAGTGCCAAACCTTAACAATGACCAGCGAGCGGTTTTCGATGCCATTATCCAGGCCGTATCTGATAATAGGCAACAATTAATTTTTGTTTACGGTCACGGAGGCACGGGAAAGACTTTTATATGGAAGAGTATAATTTACTCACTCAGGGCTGAGCGAAAGATAGTTCTTGCAGTTGCTTCCTCCGATATCGCGTTACTTCTCTTACCGTCAGGCCGTACCGCTCATTCTAGATTCAAACTGCCACTGGACCTCACAAACGAGTCTATGTGCACAATAAAGAAGCACACTCAGTTGGCTGATTTGTTGATACACACAAATGTGATTATTTGGGACGAGGCCCCTATGAGCGAACGCAGATGCTTTGAAACTTTGGACCGTACTTTGCGCGATTTACTAGACATGCCAAATGATGTCTTTGGTAAGAAATCGGTCATACTAGGTGGCGACTTCAGGCAAACTCTGCCTGTGAAGAAAAGATCCACAAAACAGCAGATCATAGGTTCGTGTATTACTGAATCATATTTGTGGAAATATTTCAAAGTTTATACGTTGACAGACAATATGCACCTAAGGGGATTGCAAGGTTCCCCTGAAGAGGTAAATCGCAGTAGAGCATTTTCTCAGTGGTTGCTGAACTTAGGAAATGGTACTATCGGTCAACCAGACGATGCAGATCCACAAAATACTTCATGGATACAGATACCTGAAATGTGTCGCATTGATGATAGTGAGAATGCAGGGCTGGACCTTATACGGTTCATATATGATGATAACATACTTCAGTCACCGACCGTCGAAGCGTTGCAGGAAAGAGCAATAGTTTGTCCGAAAAATGAAACAGCCGATGCCATAAACTCAAACATTTTGAAAATGTTGTCTGCGCCCAGCCATACTTACACAAGTGAGGACATTTCTATACCACGCGGAAATGACGGAGGGGCAACTGAGTTACTTTACCCGCCAGAGTACCTTAACACACTTACATTCACCGGAATCCCGCCCCATGATCTTGAACTGAAAATTGGTGCGCCTATTATGCTGCTCAGAAATCTTAACTTAGCGGGAGGCCTTTGCAATGACACACGTTTGATCATAACACAGATGCTTGCTCGGGTTATCGAAGCCAGGATTATTACCGGCACCAGAATATTGCAGAAAGTGTTCCTTCCACGGATCATGCTGTTTAACAGAGAAGAACAGCTCCCATTCATATTCAAAAGAAAGCAATTCCCGGTTAAAAAATTGTTACGCAATGACCATTAACAAGAGATAGGGTCAGTCATTGAACAAGATAGGTGTCTTCTTACCTGAACCAATATTTGGTCACGGTCAATTATATGTGGCACTTTCAAGAGCAACGAGTCCTGCAGGATTGAAGATTCTCATCAAAGATCAGCCAAACAGACCGTCCAATACTACGAAAAATATCGTATACAGGGACTTTTTAGAGAGCGTTGTCAGACGCCAGGTTTTGGTCATAACAAATCTGATTATCCTACTCTTTTCTGTTAGCATCAGTATCAATAGGAATACAGCTAACTATAAATATTTTTTGGCGGCTTACTTTACATACAACGTGGCTGCATATTATATGCTGCTTTCACTTTTGTTTCTTCTCTGTTTTTTAAGTTTATCTTTGCAGATATTAGAGAATATTGCTCTACCGTGTGTTACCATGGCTAACTAAGGTTGCTATGATTCTTGAAACGCGATAACACTGACAACAAGTTGTGTACCGGTTCTGTGACATTCTTATCTAAAACCTACACATACGGACCTATGCTGTTTAGCTTATTCTAATACTAGATATCTGTACAAATTCTTTTCTCCCTGTTTACTCGATTCTAGGATCACGACTGACGCATGGTTGACATACCATATCCATTTACAGAAACAACAAAAAATGTATCCGTTGATTTTCTACATTAAGGTAAACCTAGCATAGTAGGTAGGTTCCCGGTTAAATTAAGTGGTATGTGTTATTTGCCCAACCTGTTCTTATATTTTATGCACTTTCATTTCACGAAAACGCTGTTTACCAAATCCATATATTCATGAATATTAACGAATCCTGCATTTCATTTAATTTATAGGAAAATGTCAGATAATACAACACCAGTTGCCACTGCAAAATCCATTGGAAAGAGACCGGTTGAGGAAATTGAAATTACTGGTGTAGCAAATATCAGTCTAGCAGACATTGGCAAGGGCATGCGTGTTAAAGTGTATCGAAAATGGACACTAACGCCAACAAGAGGCTCGCGACAACCAACTTTTAGCTGCATACTACTGGATCAACAGGTGATATAATTTTGTGCCCTGTTTTAGAACATGTAATCAGCTCATTATCTCTTAACATGTCCATTTCTTCGTTATGGTACAGGGCGGGGCCATACAGGCAAATGCAAAAGGCCGGGAACGTATCCGCTTCGACAGGACTCTCCGTGTAAATGAAGCATATCCAATTATCGGATTTGGATTATTAGAAACAAAACCATGGATGCGTACACTGCCAGATCCTTTCACACTAATATTAGGAAGTGTTACAGACATTCAGCCGTTTTCTGGAAATGGCTTTCCAGCACATCATTTCAACTTTGCTACCTATGACGAGTTATATTTACGTGATGATAGGAATGACATCATATTAACAGGTAACTGTCATCGCCATTATTATTTTATCTCCAGTACCTTTGTTGAGTGCATGTTTCTAAATGCAGATTATATCGGCTGTGTTATGAATGCCGGTGACTTGCAAGAACCCAGGGTTCCCAGCCAAAAGCAGGTTATCTGGAGAGATATAATGCTCCGTAACTTAGAGTAAGTCTTGAAACATCCACAAATGTACCAATGTTTACTGGTAATAACCAAATAACGCTCCCTTTTTCTTGCAGAGGAGACACTGTCAGATTCACTTTGTGGAATGAAAATGCCAAAGCATTTGACAAGGACGCGTATGAAAAAGAAGCTAAGCCAACTGTAATGGTAGTCAGTTCTTGCTGGGTTAAAACATACGGAGGTAATAGGATTACTACATGTACACATTCATGACAAGTGTGTGACCATATAACTAACAAATGAAACGTTAAATGCAGGGTTACAACTTTCCAGCACCCCCGCCACCTGCTACTACTTCAACCCTGCCATTCCTGAAACGGATTATATACTGAGCATGTGAGTTGTTAAAAACCAAAATATGTATTCTAAATTCAAACATATTCATATCATGTGTTGCAAAAATCCTAACAACGAAACATTCTTTTCAATGTCCGTGTTTACAAATGATATTTGGTTACAATACCAAAACCTGCTCCTAACTTCCAATAGCTGTGCAGGTATGACGAACTTCTAACACCACCACTGATACAGAATGTCCGGACTCAACGATACGATGACATCGAACAGGAAAAATTAAGAAACAGAGTGACCATCGATGAATTGCTACGAGAAGATCCGCGAAACCAAACAGTAAGCATTAACACTTTCTAGAAACTGAATCGATAATGATATTGGTCAAGTAAAAACAAAGAAAAATCATGAATCCCACTTTTAATATCATATCGGCAAAACTTTAGATAACTTTTTAGCAAATCAAAAGATCCAAATTTATAACCATCTTTTAAGTTATTGAAAGACGAATTTCAGATCTGGACAATTGAAACACATGTGTCACAAGCTCTAATCTTATCCTATTTCACAATTCAGCTTCGTATTAGTCTTTGATAATTTGAGCTATTAATTTTTTTCAATCCTCTTGCATCTCCTTATTAATTTGAGGCTCAATCTCGCAGAGTGTCCGATTTACAGTCATTGGCACGGTTCTGGAAATAGTTGTTGGAAGGCCATGGTTCTTTCGCTGTGCCACGACTGCAGGCACAAAATATTTAGCGACCGACCACATGCACATTGCCAGCCACCTAATCCTAGAGAACCGAATGATTACAGGTACAATAACTTAACAAGCAAAAAAACCGTATTACTGTAAGATCTTTTTAACAACCGACAGATGAAATGTAATCTTAAAATTTTTTACAGAATATTCAACGGATATATTCAACTAAACCCACCATAGTAGGTTAGTTCGGCATAGAATGTATCTGTTTATTTTGAACAACGGAAAATTGACAATAATAAAAACTGGTCTATGTTATGAACTTTGTAAATAAGAAATGAAAACTGCTACTATAAAATATTGTATCTGCACTGGTGCTGATAATCACTAAAACAAAAGTTTTAAGGATGGCGGTTTTTACTTTTCAGTCTGGGTCACGGTTTCGGAAACTCGATATAAAAAGCGAGGTTTGACAAAATTTCAAAAACATCCTATATATATCTATGCTTCCCTTTAGTAACTCGTTTGTTTTTTTGGCCTTCAACTCTTATGTAATTTTTTTTTTTACTTTTACAGCTACAGTTTCCGGATACTGATATCTGACAACACCGGAGCTTTGACATTGACATGTTTCAGTAACGAGGCCCACTCGATGGGCACTGAATGCAACAAAGTCGTGTCAGAACAAGGCCTCACAGACCCATATGCACTACCACCTGTTTTAACAGCACTTGAAGGAACCATTCACCTATTTCAGCTACATTATTCAACAGACTCTACAAAAGAAAGTCCGGTGTATATTCTTGACACGGTAATGGAAACAGGCCCACACTTGTTGATAGAGGCAGAAGAGCACGCACCCGCTAACCTCGCAATTGAAGAATCGCAAAATGAAACACTCTTACTAATAGGTCCTGAAACCGAGACAGAAACAGGAACCCACTCACCGTCGATACCGATGACAAGCAACACCCCGCAGGATTCAATACCCGCTACTCTTGAAACTGTCACCGATGTGCAGAATCATCCGCAAGCGAATGAAACTGAAAATCCTTTAACTGGCACCACAGAAAGCTCCACCCCTGTTACTGTCGAAAACATAGCTACTGTTCACAAAAAGTACGAAAAAATCAAAGTCGGAAAAAGATCTGTTCGAAGACAACTGCTAAAGGAAGGAACAGAAAAAGAAACGCACACAGCTGCGAAAAAAAATTAGCAACAAGAATGATCATGTAACGGGTTACTCAAATCCAGTTATTATGTACAAATGTAGCGTAATAATGTAGCCGCACAATATGCGTATGTAAAATAGATGGTTAGTAATCTTAGTATACTGCTTAGTTTTAGTATTCAAACATCACATACGAAAGCATTTTCAGAGAGACCTACTGGATGACAGTCAATCACAGCGAATTTTTCGTTACCACTGACTGTGATCCAGTTAGCTTTCTCTGAAAAATCAGTGCACTAATCGTCTAACCCGACAGGTATTGTATTCTCATTATACGCACACAAAAACGAATGCTCGCCGCCCCGCCGCAACGCGGCGGCCCGGGGATTTCCTTGTTTAGTTAAACCCAGTGAGAGATCCTACATTCAGCCATTTATAGTTATTTAAATGATATCCTATAAAATTTGTTGTTCTAAAAATAAATAAAAATGATATCCTATGAAAAATGAGATGAGACACATGATTAGAGTGGAAAGTCAGCGGAGAACAAAACAAGCCGGTGTTACTTTCATTGCGATAGACGCGTCTTAAGATGATTTAACCGGACTCCAAGAGTAACTCTCTCAAGTTGCTCCAAATCTCCCCCTCCATTTCAATTAATCAAGTGCCCTATTTAGTTATAAATTTACTGCACATGATCACTATTTGTCTTTCACCTTACATAATTACTATTTCCCTTTCTCCTCCTTTTGCATGTGCCGTCAACAAGAAGAAAATAGGGTGCGGGCCGACTCTGAACCAATACCATGTTGGAATCGTTAATGATTTTAATTTTATTTTGTAAAATTAAATATCATAGGATCGATCTACGTTCCGAGTATATGATCGTGGTATATTCACTTTCTCTAAACCGATTCCCGGTGAGTGAGAAATAGTGAATTAAAGTTTGTCACTTAATTATGAATTAATGAGAGATGGTATCCCACATTGAATAATGAACCATCATTATTCTAGTATATAAGGAGTTACCTTTATTCATGTAATAATTAATGGCACATGTGTATGGGCTTAAAGCCCTCTCGTCCTTGGCCGCGTGCCGTGGACCTTGGTCTTGGATCTTGGATCTTGGCAATTGGTCTTTGGGTGGTCTTTGGGCTGGTCTTTGCTGCCGCCAGCTCGCCTCGCCTCGTCCTCGGCCGCGTGCCGTGGACCTTGGCCTTGGATCTTGGCAATTGGTCTTTGAATGGTCTTTGGGCTGGTCTTTGGGCCTGGTCGACGTAGTTGGGCTCGTATGAGCGGTTAAGTAGCTGATTACAGTCCAGGTGCATCCTGATTGTTCACCAGTGTTCAATGCAGGCATGAATGCCTGCATTATGACAGCCATTAGTGTTGTGTTTAAACCCCCCATGCAGGTGTGAATGGCCTATAAATAGGCATGCATTCATTTGCTTCTGCACAAGTAATTTTCGAAACTCTGGCATACAACATAAAGCATACAGTTCGTAGTTCATAGTAAAAGTTTCGTCCTCACCTTGTTCCAGTTCGCCGGAGCTCGTAGGTCTTGTGGTTCCACTACCTTCGAGACGCTGTCGTTTTATCTTTGGGGGCGATACGTCAGAACCGAGAGCAGTACCGGGGTGTATTTCGTCTTGCGGATAGAGAATTCCTCGACTTGGCATTAGTTTACGGTTTTATTATTTATTTTCTTGTATTTTCAATTCTGTTTCGAGTTCTGTAATTTCCTTTTTGGTTGAGTCCTGTAATTTCTTGATTTCGAGTTGTAATTTGTTTTCCAGTTGTAATTTATTTTTCCACCCAGCAAGTTTCTACGACAGAGAATCCAACAGGCGCAAGACGAAATAATTACTTGCTAAATCCTACAGCTGGAGATGACGAACGCTGCTTCCACCGACTCGAACACCACCGTTACCTCTGCGACCGCCGTTTCGACCGTGGCAAACTCCATTGCCGCAACCATGTCCAGCATGATGAGCTCAACTACCTCATCAACAACTCCATAGATGTTTTCGAACCCCTTTCTGACTATCGGTGGATCCACCTCGAGTGGCACCGTTGGTTCCACTTTTAGTGGTATCGTAGGATCCATGTTAGGATCAAGTGTTGGAGCCTATGGGTTCAACATGAGTGGTTCCCTTTTTGGAACAACTTCGGGACCAAGGATGATGCCTATCGCCGAGAAGCCGCCAAAGTTTGGTGGAGCCGACTTTAATAGGTGGCAACAAAAGATGTTGTCTATTTGACAATATTGGGCTTTGCGAATGCGCCACCGGCACCGAGTGCTCAAGAGACTAGTTTCACAGTCCGAGCTGCCTATGACAACTGGCACAATGGAGATTATCTTTGTAAAAACTTTATTCTGAATTCTTTAGAAGATAGTTTGTACAATGTATACTCTGTTGTAAACACATCAAAAGAGATGTGGGATGCACTTGAAAAGAAGTACCGTAGTGATGATGCAGGTACAAAAAAGTTTGTAGTCGCCAAATATTTAGACTCCAAGATGGTTGACCCAAAACTAATCATGGAACAAGTGCAAGAGTTCCAACTCATCATTCATGATGTCAATGTCGAGGGAATGGTCCTGCCGGATGCTTTTACTGTTGCAACTGTGATCAATAAGCTTCCCCCCAGTTGGAAAGACTTCAAGAGCTACCTCAAGCACAAGTGAAATGAGATGACTCTTGAAGACTTTATTTTTTTTTATTTATGACTCTTGAAGACTTGATTGTGAAATTGTGTATCGAGTCTGACGTGCGCAAGAATGATCAAAAACCAAAAGGTCTGATTGATGCTAAGATCAATCTGTTGGAGCATGACGGTCCCTCCAATAAAAGAGCTCGCCCAAGTGTACAAAACAAGAACAAAGGGAAGCAACCAGTCAAGAAGTTTGATGGCGATTGCTTCAACTGTGGCAAACATGGGCACGCGGCGAAGGACTGCCAGAAGCCGGAGGCCAACAAAAAGAAGAAACATGTTGCCAACATCACCGAGATTAACGGCGAATGGAAAGAGGATGACCTTGCTGCTGTGGTCACCGAGGAGGTCAATCACGTTGAGAACCAAGGTGGTTGGTACATCGGCACCGGTGCGACCGCCCACATTGGTGCCGATAGGAGACAGTTTAAGAACTATCAAGTTGTTGAGGGGAGGAAGCTCAACATGGGGAATCCAGCTTCATTTGAGATTATCGGAGTTGGAGAAGTAGACCTCAAACTTACGTCCGAACAGACTCTCACCTTGAAGAATGTGCTTCATGTTCCGGATATGAGGAAGAACTTGATCTCGGGCTCTATACTAGTTAGTAAGGGGTTTAAACTAGTGTTTGAGTCAGATAGAATTATCATAAAAAAGTTTGATAGGTTTATTGGTAAGGGTCACCTCACGGAGGGACTCTTTAAACTTAATGCTTTGGCTAAGCGCCATGTAACCAAGCCTGCTAATGAAAATGCTACTGCTTCCTCTTATTTGACTGAGTGTTCTGATTTATGGCATTGTAGATTAGGTCATGTGAATCTAAAGGCTATAAAAAGATTAGTAAACTTAGATTTACTAAAATTAAATGAAGTCAATACTCAAAACAAATGTGAGATTTGTGTTGAAGCAAAAATGACGAAACTTCCGTTTCATACGGTAAAACGGAACACAAAACCCCTTGAATTAATTCACACAGACGTGTGTGATTTAAAGTTTGTGCAAACTATAGGTGGTAAGAAGTATTTTATCACTTTTATCTATGACTGCACACGATATTGTTATCTTTATCTTTTGAGAAGTAAAGATGAGGCTATTGAAGTCTTTAAGAACTTCAAGAATGAAGTCGAGAATCAATTAGGATGTCGTATTAAGATGGTTTGAAGTGATAGAGGTGGCGAATATATAGCCCCGTTTGAGGAATCATGCAACGAAAGTGGTATAATTCGTCAAACAACAGCTCCATATGCACCACAATCTAATGGCGTTGCTGAACATAAGAATCGAACACTTAAAGATATGATGAATGCCTTATTGATTAGTTCGGGGTTGCCCCAGAACATGTGGGGGGAAGCTGTCTTGACAGCCAACTACATGTTGAAAAATATTCCACGCAAAGATAAGGATGTTACTCTTTATAAGTTGTGGAAAGGTAGAAAACCTTCATATAAATATCTCAAATGTGGGGGTGTTTGGCTAAGGTTGAGATACCTCTACCTAAACAAGTTAAAATCGGTCCTAAGACGGTCTATTATATCTTTATTGGGTATGCACTAAACAGTAGTGCCTATCGGTTTGTTATCCACAAGTCAGAAGTACCAGAAATGACTGTGGGAACAACAATTGAATCAAGGAATGTTGTATTCTTTGAAAACATATATCCTTGTAAGGACACTGATAAAGTTGAGAAGAATTCTAGCAATAGAGTTGAAAATAAAGAAACAAGTTCAAAACCTGAAGATGTAGATCCAAAGTCACGTAAGCGATCGAGATCTAATCTGGAAGAGGTAGAACCGAGACGTGGTAGTAGGGTTAGAACACCAAAGACATTTTGACCTGACTACATATCATTCATGTTGGATGAAGAACCAACATCAATCATTGTAGCTTATGCTAGACCAGACGGGTTGCTCTGGAAAGAAGCTGTTCAGAGTGAAATTGACTCAATTTTCCAAAACCAAACTTAGGTTTTGGTTGATTTACCTGAAGGTTGTAAGCCCTTAGGATGCAAATGGATCCTTAAATGAAAGTACATGGCTGATGGGTCAATTGATAAGTATAAAGCTCGTTTAGTAGTCAAAGGTTTAAAGCAGAAGGAAGGGTACGATTTTTTCTATACCTATTCACCTGTAACAAGAATTACATCTATTCGAGTGCTTCTCGTGATTGCTGCTTTGAAAGATCTTGAGATTCATCAAATGGATGTTAAGACTGCTTTTCTGAACGGTGATCTGGATGAAGAGATCTATATGGAACAACCTGCAGGGTTTGTAGTACCTGGACAAGAGAAAAAGGTATGCAAACTGGTTAAGTCTCTATATGGATTGAAACAAGCTCCACTATGTTGGAACATTTTGTTCCATACATGCTATAATAATGTTTTTGATGATTTATGTTGATACACAAAACAAAACAATAAAAAGACGAAGCAAAGCATCGAAGGGAACGAAGTGCAAAAAGCTGGAAAATGCATGCTTAACGTACGTAAAAAGTAAAACTTAGCCTATGTAAAAGAATGACAATAACGTACGTAATGTTCAGTGGATAACGTACGTAAAGTGATGGTTCTGAGTTCAAACGAGATGAACATTGGAGATGATGTCATGGCATAGGTCAGCGAGCAACGGACATATTGACTATATATAACGTACGTAATGTATGTTTGGTTAACGTACGTAAAAGAGGAAACGAAAGCTACTGGACTGAAACTGGGCTAAGCTAACATACGTAAAGGATTGTCGTTAACGTACATAACATTATTAACGTACGTAAGTGAGGAATGATAGTGGCCGTAATGGAGTGTCAGGAGGCTAACGGCTAGTTGAGGCTTTGGAGCCTATAAATACCATATCCTTGGTATTATTCCATACAACAACTTCAAGCAAAACACTCATTGATCTGAGATTGATATACTTACATTGTTGTTGTGATATTGAGTTTATATTGTTAGTTTGAGTGTTTATACATTCAACATATACACGAGAGGTAAAGAAAAGATACGATTGGATTCGGTGTTATTAGGATCAAGAATCCGGCATTATTAGAATCGCAATCGATATCTTCGCGAGGTTTATCTAGTACCAATAGAAAGCTAGAGTGGTTGATTCCTTGTCCAATAGAAAAGGAAAACGGTTTAACTTGGACCGACACAAAGACAAGTACGAGTGGATTATCACGGACCAATAGAAGACGTGATTGTAACGGTTATCCCTCGACCGATAGAAGAGAGGTGCAGAGGTTTATATCTTCAACCTATAGAAAAAAATACCGAGAGAGGATGTAGGCTCGATTATAGCCGAACCTCTATAAATCCTTGTGTCCTTTAATTTCCGCACCTTATATTTACGTTTCCTCAACACGGCGCATATTCCGATCTTGCTCCAACAATTGGTATCGGAGCGGTACCTCCAATAAACGGCTTAACATCCGAGGATTCGATCGAAATGGTGTTTCAATTTGCTCCAGTCTAAGGTCTTGCTCTTAACCGACCACCATTTTTTGATGGCGCAAATTTCATGACATGGAAGAAAAAGATGTCAATTTTCATCCGAGCGTATGACATCGAGATTTGGAAGATCATTTGTCTTGGCCCGAAAGTTCCAATCAAACCTGACGAATCTCTTAAGAGTTTCGAAGAATATAATTACGAGGATTGGAAGAACGACCATCTAAATTGTAAGGCTACTCAACTTCTATATTGTCTCTTAAATCCAGAATAGGTCAATCGTATCTCATCGTGTGAAAGTGCTAAAGAAATATGGAAAATTCTTGAAATCACACATGAAGGGACAACTCAAGTCAAGGAGACGAAGATCAATATGCTTCTCCATGACTACGAGTTATTCATGATGAAGGGTGACGAGTCCATCACCAACATGCTCGACCGATTTTCGGTCATCACTAATGAACTTGCTTCGTTTGGAAAACCATTATCTAGTAGTGAAAAAGTCAAGAAAATTTTACGATCACTACCTAGCGAATGGGACGGCACCGTGACTGCGATCATGGAATCTAAGGATCTCAATACGCTTGATTTTAGCGCACTCGTTGGTTCGTTAATTAATTATGAGATAGTTTTAAAATCACGAAGTGTCAAGCCAAAGCCGAAGGAAAGATCGATAGCCTTGAAGGCTAAGATGTCAAAGAGAGAAGAAATTCCGGTGGATGATAGCGATGAAGAATCGGAATATTATGCCAAGAATATTAATAAGTTTCAAACCTTATTAAACCGGAGAAAGAAAGACATCTCGGGTGAATCTAAAAAATTCGACAACAGTTGTCGATTATGTGGTAAACCAGGACACTTTGCAAAGAATTGCCGAGCTAAACCCAAGAAGGAGGTTCTCGTTGCAACATGGAGCGATGACGACGAAGATGATATTTTATCAATCAAAATAATCTCGCTCTCATGGCCCGAAGTTCATTCGACGATAGCAACGTCGAAAGCCAAGTAAGTAATTCTTACGACGAACTTTTTGAAGCATTTGAATTATAGAATACGGATTATCAAAATGCTTTATCAGAAATTAAATCCCTTCAATTTAAAAATAAATAATTGGAAATTGAAAATTCCAAAATACTTGAAAAGGGAAAGTTTATCGAGATCAACCATTCTAAATGCATTGAGAATGAAAATATTTAAAGGATGATCTTGTTAAAATGCAAACCGAGCTAAAAAATTTAACGAAGAAATTTTTTCTCGGAAACGAGAAATTTGAAAATATGCTCTCGGTTCAAAAGTTTACTTTAAATAAACAGGGGTTGGGATTCAAATCTCGTTCTAAAAATGAGTCCTTAAATTTAAAGATACCCCGTTGCGAAAAATGTTTGAAAATCGGGCATCACATTTCTAACTGTGAAAGCCCACGCCGGACGATTAAAATTAAAAAGATTTGGGTTCCTAAAGGAACAAATATTTCAAATATCGTCTATGTTTCAAATGAAAAACCAACTCTCGGTTGGATCTCCAAAAATTGATTTTTATCAAAATATATTTTACTAAGGGGGAGTAATAATTTTTGTTAAGGGGAGATAATATTTTCAGAGGGAGTTTATACCCTATTCATGCATATAATTATATTTATCATTTGGTATCTCATATTTTTATCAATTTGGTATTTATTACTCGTTTTATTTTATTACACTTTTTGATGAAAACAAAAAGGGGCAGAAAGGAGAAAAGAAAGGAGAATGGGATTAACCCTGAAAGGGGAAGAAAAATCGAAGAAAAGTCGAAAAGTTGAAATTGAAAAGAAAAATGGAAGTTGAAAGGAGAAAAGGAGAAGAAAAGTCGAAAAGATGAAGTTGGAAAGAAAAATGAGGAGACGTCGAAAAGATGATGAAAATTTGAAAATTCGAAAAGAAAAAGAAAAGAAAAGGAGTCGAAAAAAAGAAATGGGAGAAGAAACTAACGAAATGGACAAAATCGAAAAACTTTGGTCTGTACACATATACATATATTTGTAATTTTTGCAGGTAAATCCCATTGACGAAGTGTTGTTTTGTAATCGTCAAAAAGGGGGAGATTGTTGGAACATTTTGTTCCATACATGCTATAATAATGTTTTGATGATTTATGTTGATACACAAAACAAAACAACAAAAAGACGAAGCAAAGCATCGAAAGGAACGAAGTGCAAAAAGCTGGAAAATGCATGCTTAACGTACGTAAAAAGTAAAACTTAGCCTACGTAAAAGAATGACAATAACGTAGGTAATGTTCAGTGGATAACGTACGTAAAGTGATGATTCTGAGTTCAAACGAGATGAACGTTGGAGATGACGTCATGGCATGGGTCAGCGAGCAACGGACATATTGACTATATATAACGTACGTAATGTATGTTTGGTTAACGTACGTAAAGGAGGAAACGAAAGCTACTGGACTGAAACTGGGCTAAGCTAACGTACGTAAAGGATTGTCGTTAACGTACGTAACATTATTAACGTACGTAAGGGAGGAACGATAGCGGCCGTAATGGAGTGTCAGGAGGCTAACGGCTAGTTGAGGCTTTGGAGCCTATAAATACCATATCCTTGGTATTATTCCATACAACAATTTCAAGCAAAACACTCATTGATTTGAGATTGATATACTTACACTATTGTTGTGATATTGAGCTTATATTGTTAGTTTGAGTGTTTATACATTCAACATATACACGAGAGGTAAAAAAAAGATACGATTGGATTCGGTGTTATTAGGATCAAGGATCCAGCATTATTAGAATTGCAATCGATATCTTCGTGAGGTTTATCTAGTACCAATAGAAAGCTAGAGTGGTTGTTTCCTTGTCCAATAGAAAAGGAAAATGGTTTAACTTGGACCGACACAAAGACAAGTACGAGTGGTTTATCACGGACCAATAGAAGACGTGATTGTAATGGTTATCCCTCGACCGATAGAAGAGAGGTGCAGAGGTTTATATCTTCAACCTATAGAAAAATATACCGAGAGAGGACGTAGGCTCGATTATAGCCGAACCTCTATATAAATCCTTGTGTCCTTTAATTTCCACACCTTATATTTATGCTTCCGCAACACGACGCATATTCCGATCTTGCTCCAACACACTACAGTGGCACTTGAAATTTGATAATGTAATGTTATCAAATGGTTTCAAAATAAACGAGTGTGATAAATGTGTTTATATTAAGAACACTAATAACGGCTATGTTATTGTGTATCTTTATATAGATGACATGTTAATCATGGGTAACAATATACAAGTGATTAACGACACTAAGAACATGTTAAAAAGAAATTTTGACATGAAAGACATGGGGCTAGCCGATGTGATTCTTGGAATGAAATTTTTGAGAAAATCAGATGGAATCATCTTGACACAATCTCACTATGCCGAGAAAGTTCTCAAGAAGTTTGATGCTTTCGATAGCTTGCCGGCTAAGACTCCAATAGAGTTAAATGTCCACTTGAGCAAAAATCGAGGGGAGCCTGTTGCACAAGAAGAATATGCACGAGTCATTGGTAATGTATCTTACAAATTGCACTCGACCCGATTTAGCTTGTACTGTGAACAAATTGAGTCGTTACACGAGCAATTCAAGCAAAGTGCATTGGAAAGCTATCGTTAGAGTTTTGAGGTACTTAAAGTATACTCAAAACCTTGGGCTACACTATTCTAGATACCCCCCGGTATTTGAAGGGTACTGTGATGCGAATTGGATATCCGATACGAAAAGTTCATTTTCGACAAGTGGTTACGTGTTTACCATTGGGGGTGGAACTGTCTCGTGGAAGTCCGTGAAACAAACGTGTATAGCGCGATCCACCATGGAATCAGAATTCATAGCTTTGGACAAAGCTGGTGAAGAATCCGAATGGCTCAGAAACTTTCTAGAAGATATTCCATGTTGGTCAAAGCCAGTACCTGCGGTGATGATACACTGCGATAGCTAAGCTGCTATTGGTAGGGCAAGAAGTAACGTGTATAATGGAAAGTCTCGACGTATTCGTCGACGCCATAATACTGTGAGACATTTGATCAAAAGTGGGGTTATCTCTATTGACTATGTGAGGTCATTGGATAATCTAGTGGACCCGCTAACCAAAGGGTTAAACCGTGATCAAAATGAATAAATTGCTAGAGGAAATGGGTTTAAAATCCACAAATTGAGAATTATCATAGTGGTAACCCAACCAAGATGACTGGAGATCCCAAGAACTTGGTTCAATGGGAGAACTAAGCTATGAGACTTCGTGTGAAATACTCATCTAAGTTTATTCCCTATAGAGCAATTGAGTGTTGAAAGCTTGCCTAGTCATGAGGTTAAATCTATGACTTTTAATTATTCCTAAAGACCTCGAGGAGGTTGAGTATGACAAGATACTTGATAAAGAATCACCTATATAAGTGAGAAGTGGGGGCCGCTTCATGAAATACACTTATGAATCTAAAGGGGTGTTCAAGGCCCGCAAAGGACACAAAACGTGAGAACGGATGAGGTTGAGGTGTTCAAGTGTTAGCACCATTGTCTCGGTGCACGCCGTGGGGGAATAGTTCAAAGCATCAAGCCACTAATCCGCCTGTGTACCCGATGATGTTAACTATGGAAGGTTCAAAGTCACGAACTACCTATCCTTATACTTTAACGCCTCTTGAGGACTGAGCTTGAGTCTGCATATTGCATTTGGGCTATTTTCACTCATGTGGGAGATTGTTGGAATCGGTAATGATTTTAATTTTATTTTGTAAAATTAAATATCATAGGATCGATGTACGTTCCGAGTAGATGATCGTGGTATATTCACTTTCTCTAAACCGATTCCCGGTGAGTGAGAAATAGTGAATTAAAGTTTGTCACTTAATTGTGAATTAATGAGGGATGGTATCCCACATTGAATAATGAACCATTATTATTCTAATACATAAGGAGTTACATTTATTCATGTAATAACTAATGGCACATGTGTATGGGCTTAAAGCCCACACGCGCGCGCCGCCGCCGCCGCCCGCCCGCCGGCCTCGGCCGCGTGCCGCGTGTCTTGGACCTTGGCCTTGGCCTTGACCTTGACCTTGATCTTGGATCTGGACCTTGGCTTTGGCCTTGACCTTGACCTTGACCTTGACCTTGATCTTGGCAATTGGTCTTTGGGCCTGGTCGTGGGCTTGGTCTTGGGCTAGGCCTTGGCCTGCCTAAAGAATTTTTTGGACAAGCTCAACGACGTAGTTGGGCTCGTATGTGCATATAAGGATGTCCAGGTACATCCCTCAAGTAGTTAAGTAGATGATTACAGTCCAGGTGCATCCTGACTGTTCAAATTAAGCCAAAAACGGGCAGTAACCTTCCAGGTGTTATGAGGAGGAGTTAAGGCTGCCTGTTCAAATTCAAAACGGGCAGTAACCGCTGCAATTGAATTGTGTAACTCCAGTGTTCAATGCAGGCATGAATGCCTGCATTATGACAGCCATTAGTGCTGTGTTTAAACCCCTCTGCATGTGTGAATGGCCTATAAATAGGCATGCATTCCTTTGCTTCTGCACAAGTAATTTTCGAAACTCTGACATACAGCATAAAACATACAGTTCGTAGTTCATAGTTTCCAGTTCGCCGGAGCTCGTAGGTCTTGTGGTGCTACTACCTTCGAGACGCTGCCGTTTTATCTTTGGGGGCGATACGTCAGAACCGAGAGCACTACCGGGGCGTATTTCGTCTTGCGGATAGAGGATTCCTCGACTCGGCATTAGTTTACGGTTTTATTATTTATTTTCTTGTATTTTCAATTATGTTTCGAGTTCTGTAATTTCCTTTTTGGATGAGTCCTGTAATTTCTGGATTTCGAGTTGTAATTTGTTTTCCAGTTGTAATTTATTTTTCCGCCCAGCAAGTTTCTACGACCGAGAATCCAACATACCATAGCCACAATTATGAATTGTACATTTGTCCCATTTTATGTCATTTGATTGTGGTATGGTTTAAAGAAATCAAACTTCGATGAAATTCAATTAAAAAAACAGTAATTGGGAGAGTATGTAATTCTCAAGTTTTAGTTGTTATTATACTCATAAATGTCAGTGCATGAAGAGGTGAGGTGCTCTATGTTGGATACAATGTAAATCAGTTTGAGGTGCTGCTAACTGGTAAACATTCGAAAAGAGAGATTTAGAAGAATTAATATTTTTTGATAAAAAGATGAAATTGTTGGATAATTAAATATTTTGTGGATCTGTTTTAAGAAAAATCCTCTCTTGTTTTTGTTGACGGCTTATGCAAGGGAATGAGAAAGCGAAATAGTGAATATGTGAGGTGAAAGAAATAGTGATCATGTGAGATGAATTTATAACTTAATATGGTCATTTGATTTGGAGTAAATATAAAGAGTTATTCCTGAAGTCAACGAATATATATATATATATATATATATATATATATATATATATATGGGGCTGTAAACGAGACGAACTGTACCAAATTTTTACTGGGTTCGGTTCCGCTCAAAAATATTTGAACCTTAGGTTCGACTCGGCTCGAAAATTTCGAATCTCAGTATTTGAGGTTCGATTCGGTTCGAAGGCTAATTTTTGTAATAGTTCGATTCGATTCGCCTCGAATTTTTGAACCGTTCGATTATAGTTTGATTCGGCTCGAGCTAAAGTTCACTATAACTCTATAAGTCCAGTATAGTTCGAATATAGTTCGGTCCGACTCGCCGAAGCCGAATGGTTCGGCCTGGGATGGAAGGGCTTTATGTCTTGGGCCAAAGCCCCTCGAATCGAGCCGAACCGTTCGATCCGATTCCCGAATTCTATTTTATAGGGTTCGACTTTACGTTTGGTGTTCCGAATCGAGCCACAAATCGAGCCACGAATCGAGCTTTTTCGAATCGAATTCTTCGAATCGAACTTTTAAGTTTGTTCACAGCCATATAATATATATACACACACTAGTTTAGATCCCCGACATTCCCGGGTTAGACATTAAATAAATTTGTGTGCACGAACATACATATAGTAAGTGAGATGAGGTATAACAAAATCAACAATGAATTGATCCATGTGGTAAGGTTCTTGGACCGCTTAAGCAGGTGGTCATTGTTTAATTTTTGGCTCCTGCGTACGAAAAAAGATGAGTGGGAGTGGGGAATCTACTTACCGGTAGGTTCTTTAAATAATACTCGATAAATTAATAATCTCTATAAAATTAATATTTTTTGGATTACGACTTGGTCCGCAAACGTAAATTAATAATTTTGATAATTGATAAGATAATAATTTTTTTGAGACCCCTTTATAAATCAAGGGTCCCATCAACATCATAAATTAATAATCTCAGAAAATTGCAAAGATAACTAAGACAACTTAGTAAAATATGACTCTAGTGTTGATTGTTTTCTATTGAAATCAAATCAGAATGAATCTCATCTCTCACTTTTTTCATGGCACTAGATTCAAGTTCCTAACATTGAATACTCATTAATATCTCTATGTATAAATTCATAGAATTTTGATGTAATTAATTTTAAATTGGCTGAATATAAAATACCTCTTTAAATTAATAAATTATTAATTCATCAATTAATTAATACTTCTCCAAAATTAATATTTTTCTGATCCCAACTGTATTAATTTATAAAGGTTCTAGTGTAGTTTGCCCCATAAGTTCACTGACAAAGATTAGACATCGCTAACGACGGTGGAAACTTTGTAGTACATGTATCATGGCAACCCAAAAAAATATAACAAATAACAAGATATACAAATTAACTCTTTAAGAAACTATACCAATTAAGTTCGAATTATCATTCTTACCTTTAAAATATCAACATACAGTACGAATTTGAATACGTGAAAAAGAATAGCGCGCGGAGTCATCAGGGCCGGCCCTGTGAATTTGGAGGCTTAAGACGATAAATTTTTTGAGGCCCTAAAAAAATTAATTTAAAGTTAAGAATTCAGAGTAAAGTACCAATAGTTTAAAAATCTAAACATAAATAGTATTTTCATTTCAAGTATCACTGAAATATGACACGTCTTGCATTTTTAGATATATTGAGGTCTTTTAATATATTGTTTAATTGTTATTTTTTATTAAAATTAGTTGAAATGTCAGCTATTGTGTGGGATAACAATTAAAATGAGTTAATGGTCCAAAACCTGGGCTGGACTGATTTTATGATGGGCCGTTAAGTTAACATATTTTTTTTATTAAGCCTATATATAATTTTTTAAAATTTTGAAGGCCCTACAAAATGTGAGGCCCTAGACCCAGGCTTCACTCGCCTTAGCCCAATAGTCTACATCCACATGAAGTTGGTTTAAGTTTATGGTTGTTCTTAGCAACTGAGATATTTGTTATCTCATAACATATTCCCTCAATCGACATAGATTGATATTTTGCAACATTACCGCTCCACACTGCATTAAATTTTGATCCCCTAAAAATCACGAACAACAAAAGTAAATAAAGATTAAGTTAATGTAAAATCATTTTAGTAAATGTTAATAAAGAAAAAAAATGATTTTTATATCCACATTCTAATGATCCTAATCTTGAGTCTCCACATTTTATATTTATTCTTGATGGTTATGTCATCAATGGAGTCAAAATTGTAGCCATAGTTTCTATAAAGAGGCATAAAAGATGGTTCATGATGATATACTAATTTAAAAATAAAACATGTTATATTAATTGAAAAATATCATTAGATAGCTATTGATATAAAAATTGTATGCAAGAAAAAAGAAGAAGGTATTAGAAGTTGGGGTGTTCATAAAAACCGACCCGAACTACCCGACCCGACTACCCGCTGACCCGAGGTAAAGTTACCAGGTATTTTTATAACTTTTAAAAAAAATTCGGGCTGGGTACCCGACCGGCGAAAGAGACTAAATTCAGGTCCGAGTACGGGCCGAGAATATTTTTCGGACTGGGTACCCGACCCGACATATATATTATATATATTTAATAGTTATGAAGTAGGGTTTGCTGCTTGCTACTTTACTTTACTTACCCCGCCGTTTCACCATCCATACATTTCTGCACTTCACGTCCAACCGCCGAAGTCCAGACCATATCTGCACTTCATCGTCCTGCGTCCACAGACCACGGCGTCCGGCTTGAAGAGTTTCAATCGGCTCTCATTGTAAGTTCATCGATTTGCTCTTTTTTTTCAGACTTCCAGGGTTTTCCTATTTGAGGAATGTTTTTTCGTTTCTGCTCAATCGGCTCAGGCTGAATTTATTTTTGTTTTCGTTTTTTTTCCTGTGAGTTCCCTTTTCTTCTCAACCCATCCCCAAGAAGACTCCCTTTTTCTCACGGAACTGCTGTAAAAATTTGGAATTGATGATGAGATATGTTGACCAAGTTGCTGTAATGGTAAATATTGTCTAAAATTACAGAATATGTATATTATGTATTAAAACCAGTTGGTTATGATCAGAGAAAAAACAACACATTAATTTGAATTGTTTGTCCCTAGCTAGAAATAACCATTTCTGTAATTTGATGTGTATAATTTAATTGATGTTGCCTAATTTTCTAATACAGAGTATGTCACGGTGTGGGGATAACAGTGATGATCATTTGATCAGTATCACTTCCAAAGATGTAGAGCCTGATATAGTGATGGTGGCAGAGACTCAAACACAGAAGAAGAAAAAGAAGAAACGCACCAGCAGCTCCACAGAAGTTTCTAAAGGAGTCACCACAAGGAAGAAAAAATCAGGTGTTTGGGAACATTTTATTGAAATTTGTGGTGATAAAGATCATGCAAAATGTGCTTGTTGTTCGTCTTTGATTAGTTGTTCGACTAGAAATGGAACTAATGCAATGTCTCGTCACATCGATAGGTGTAAGAAAGCTCCTTTTAACTTGGATAAAAGGCAAACCATCTTGGATTTTGAATCTAGAACAAAAGTTAACAGCGATGGGAGTGTTGAGACTGTTAATATTCCCAAGTTATGGCGGTTTGATCAGAATAAGATTAGAAGGGCTCTTGTGAGGATGTTGATTATTGATGAGTTGACTTTTTCATTCGTTGAACGAGAGGGTTTTATCTTGTTTTGCAAGGTTGCTATTCCTGATTTTATTCTTCCATCACGTCCTACTGTTACGAGGGATTGTTATGCACTTTATATTGAAAAGGTGGAAACTTTAAAGAAGTTTTTTTTTTGAGAATTTCACTTCAAGGGTTTTTCTTACCACTGATACATGGACTTCTAGTCAAAATTTATCATATATGTGTCTCACTGCTCATTTTATTGATGATAATTAAAAATTACATAAGAGAATCATTAACTTTTGTCAAGTTGGTGGTCAGTCTGGAGACTTTATTGGTAAGAGTGTCGAAAAATATTTGCTAGCATAGGGTTTGAAGAGGATTTTGACTGTGACGGTTGATAATGCTAGTTCAAATGATGTAGCAAATCGGAACTTCAGTTTTTTTTTTTTTTAAATTCTGGAATATTAATATTAAAAATTGAGTTTTATTTAAAATTTGAAAATAAAAAATTAAAAAAATTCTAGATCTTATTTATAAATTAATTTAATAGAAATAAAAATTAAAATATTATGTTCCATAAAATAAATAAAAAATATGATCGTATCTTCTCCAGTGAAGTTGACTTCAAGTAATTAATCTTTAATCTGGTTTTTTTAGATTTTTAGATTTTCTTAAAAATAAAACTGATTTTTTATGAAAACTAAAAAAAAACTAAAAAAAAAAACTAATAGAAGGTTTTTTTACAAATAAATTAAATAATTCAGATTTTTTATTTATTTTCTGGAAAATAATATTCTAGTTTTTATTTTCATTTAAACAATTTATAAATAGGATCCAGAACTTTTTAATGTTTTATTTTCGAATTTTAACTAAAAGATCCGATTTTTTTAATATGAATTATATTCCAGAATTTATTTTTTTTTACCTGAAGTTGTGATTTTTTAATTTTTCCAGATTTTTTAAATATAAAAATGAAGTTCTGATTTTTTCTTAAGTTTTCGAGAATTTTTTAGGTTTATTTTATATTTTTTAAATTATTATTATTTTACGTCGTACATTGACCAGCCAATAAACATCTGCCACGTGTCATTTAACTGCCGAATAAGCACTCCGTTAGGACTTAACGGGCAAAAATTAATGGAGGTCCTAATTTGGTCTAACGGATCAAAGAGTAGGTCCCAGTTTGAAAGCTTCAAAAATTTAAGTGTTAAAACTGGTAAACTTGAGGTCCTATTTTAATCATTTAGCCTTTAATATATAGTTAAACTTTGAATTGAAATATTGCTCTAAAATACAAAGAGGTAATAAATAATTTAAGCAATTTAATGAATTAGGTTTTTGAACGACATAAACCGAATTGATTACATGGATCTGGAGAGCATGGGTATAAAGCCCAGCAAGGCCCATAAATCAAGACCTACAAAGTTCAGGGATAAAACTCTCAACTCGGCTTAGGGAATGACATCTAGGCCGACCTGAAAGCCAGGTCCATACTCGGTCTGCCTTAGCCCAAATTCAAGCCAAGACTTGGTTCAGACATCTAACTTGCCGCCCCGACTCGGCTCAGTGATAGATGTTGGGATATTTTATTCCAAATATTCATTATCGAGTTTTGATGATTAACTTGTTAAACAAAGTAAAACAACAAAGAAGCGAAATAAAACAACAAGAAGTTGAAGTCGCAAAAAGCTAGAAAACAGCATGGATAACGCACGCTATCTGCCAGGAATAACACATGTAATCGAAGGCTCTTAACGTACGTAATATACAAAGCATAACGTACGTAATAAGGAAGTTACCTGCAAATCAGACAAGTTACGAAGCTACCTGGAGGACTTACCTGATGAAGATAGCGCACGCTACAAAGGAAGGATAACGCACACTATCGAAGGCGACTAACGTACGTAACACAAAGGTGTTAACATACGTAATGAAGTTTGAATACGAATTCAAACAAGATTAACGTTGGAAAAAGTCAGGGTCAAAGTCAGAGAATCAAACGGTCAGTTTGACAAAAACATGCTACGAATATATGAGTTAACGCACGATGCAACGTTAACGTACGCTAAACCAGATTGATAACGTACGTAATATGAAGCAAAAACGTACGTAAAGGGAGAAACGAAGGCCACTGGACTGAAACTGAAAGTCGATAACGTACGCTATAGGACATCCATAACGTACGTAATGACCATAACACACGCTATGAAGAAAGGCTAGCGAACGCTACATAGTCAAAAGGAGCTAACGGCTAGTTGGATGAAAATGGCTATAAATACCAAACCATTTGGTATCAAACTACACAACAACATTGAGCAAAGCATTCATACTTGAGATATCATTGTAAACATCCTAGTTGTTGTATTTGAGCTTATATTGTTTAGTGATTGAGTGTTATACACGAAATCATACAAGAGAGGAAAAAGAAAGGATACGATTGGATTAAGTGTTATTAGGATCAAGGATCCGGCATTGTTAGAATCGCAATCGATATCTACGTGAGATTTATCTAGTACCAATAGAAAGCTAGATTGGTTGATTCATTATCCAATAGAAAAGGAAAACGATTTAACTTGGACCGATAAAAAGACAAGTGATTGAACGGTTTACTCGGACAGACAGAAGACGAGTTTGTAACGGTTATCCCTCGACCGATAGAAGAGAGGTGCAGAGGTTTATCTTTAGCCTATAGAAAAAGATACGGAGAGAGGACATAGGCACGTTTGGCCGAACCTCTATAAATCCTGTGTCGATTTATTTTCTGCACCTTTATTTAAATCGCTTCCGCAACGCGAAAGAGTTTTATAACTCTATCTCCAAACGGAGATACCGACCAATATTGCACCAACAATTGGTATCGGAGCGTTACCTCCTAGAAGCGGCTTAACATCCGAGGAGAAGATCCAAATGGCGTTTCAACTTGCCCCGGTTGAAGGTCTTGACTTGAACCGACCATCATTCTTCGATGGATCTAACTTCATGATATGGAAGAAGAAGATGTCAATATTCATTCGAGCTTATGACATCGAGCTATGGAAAGTGATATATCTTGGTCCAAAAATTCCAATTAAATCCGATGGTACACTTAAATCTTTTAAAGAGTACGATGATTCCGATTGGAAAAATGATCACTATAATTGCAAAGCTACGCAATTATTATATTGTGCTTTAAATCCGGAAGAACACAACCGAATATCTTCTTGTGATAGCGCTAAAGAGATTTGGAAAATGTTAGAAATCACACACGAAGGCACAAATCAAGTCAAGGAGACAAAGATTAATATGCTGTTAGGAATATGCCCTCGAATGCCACTCAGGGGATGAGAGAGTAAGGGCATTATACTTGTAATTATGGAATAATTAATAAAAGGGCAATACGATTCATTCACTGTTTATTGTATTTCAATTGCATTCTTGACTTGGTAAACATTGAAGTGAAGTCCATGTAAATAAATCGAACATTCCATTCTCGTTATGGGATAAGAGAAAATGTACTGGAAGTGTTTAAAGTTTATTTACGTAAATTGTTCGCAAGTCAATAAACTTAAAATGGGCATTAAGTTTTAATATGACTTGTATAACTGATGCTAGGACGTGTGCACGTCTTGATAGCATAGTTATAAGTATATTGGTGGGGCCAGTATACTCAAACACGACTCATACTCGATTCACCACACTATTCACTCTCGGAGAGTCGATGACGAATCGAAAGGTTGTGATAGTATACGTGGACCTTTGACTTGAGGGTTCAGTAGAAGATGTGCCTGTGACGTTTAGTTTGTCATTAGAGTAGTTAGACTCATTTGCTTAATTGCTGAGTCGACCTCGAAGTGCGGACTATACGGGCAGGTAGCAGTCCTTACTGTACGCCAAGAAAGGATTCTATCTCCTGTTAGTGAGCAGGCGAATGTCCTATACGGTTAATGGCAAATAAGATCATAAGTCTTTGGCCAAAGCATTCTGATATAGTCGTATTAGATACACTATTAATCAGTCGGTCTTGATTTGCATTAACACATGTATAGAGTTTAGTCAACAGTAGGGTTTGACTTTACCGTGACCCGAAGACTTGACCGGGACATCTGATGAAGGGTCTATACGTATATAGTATTCACGACATAATGGTTCTGAAATGATCCCTCCATTCGTTCTCAGTCGGGGTTTACAGTGCGGCCCGCTAGGCTGGCTTAGTGCTGCCCGCACTCATTGGTTCCTCCCAATGCCGGATGAGACGGACCTACGGAGTCGCGCATCAGGAGCGTTGACGGATAAATATGAATTTATTATCTCTTTATTAATATTAGATATTGGATATCTAATTATGATTTATTGGATAAATCAAATATCGGTCTTATGAATTTAAATTAAGTTACCGGGTAATTAATTTAATTCATAAATTATATTTCTTAGAGAAATATATATTTGTATTTAATATAATTAATTAATTAGATTAATTAATTAATATAAATACATTGATGATTAAAAGGAGTGTATTTAACGGAGTCGTTTGACGAACGTCCGGTACACGAGCCGAGTGGCTCGGCTCGTTTTCTAGGAAACTTCCTTGTGGCCACCCACTCCTCATGGCATGGCATGATCTTGCATGTGTGTGGGAACTCACTTAGAGTTGAGATTCCCACATAATTGTGAATGATAGTTGTAAAGGAATAATTATTCCTTTATAATATATATATCATTACATTATAAATGATGAGATGAGATAACACACACACACTTGAAAAGAGTGAGCTGCCTGCCGTGAGTTTAAGTGAGGAGAGAGAGAAAAAAATTTCCTTCTTCATTTTGTTCATCTTTGAGGTGAAAAGAAGTAAGAAAAATTAAGAGAGAAAAAATTCCTACAACACTTCCTAGCCGTGTTCTTCATAGAACGGAGTGTTGTAGATTTTTCCGGGCAACTTCCGACGCGTGTGAAGTAGAGGCTTCGAATTTTCGGTGCTTGGAACGAAGGAATTTCGTGTTCGGGACGGGATCGTGATCATCGTCTACACTTTACGAAGATTTATTTCAAAGGCTTCAAGGGTATGAATCTTTATCTTTGAATTTTTTTTTTTTCGTATATACGTTACTTGATCGATCCTGTTTGGGATTCGTATTTATTTCCGCTGCGTATTTCGTTTTATTTTCGGAATCCCAACAGTGGTATCGGAGCGAGGTCAATGTTTCCGTATATACGATTATTTGTGCATTTTGAATGCTTTTGGATGATGATTATGATTTAGAATCATGTTTGGAATAATTGTAGATTTTAAATTGTTCGTAGCATCACGCTTTTTGAAACGCCGAAAACGAAGAAACGGTCGTCAGTGGTGTCGGCGAGATCGCCTGGCCGTCGCCTGCATCGCCGAGCATGATCGGCCATGTCTCGCCACGCGGCCGAGAATGATCGGCCACCGCTGAAAGCGGTGGCTCTACAGCAAATAGTTTTTGGCCCGATTTTGAATCGGGCCGCGGTCGGGCCTAAAATCGAATTATCCGAGAGTCCGTTTTAAGTTTATATTTCGTTGTAATTATTTCCCAAAATTTAAATTGGATTTTAATTTGACTAAATTAATATTTGGAATATTTTTTTTAGTTAAAGGAAATAAATTAAACGAAAATATTATTTTGGCCGGATTACTTCGAATGAATTTAAATGATGATTATTAGTATTAATTGGATTAATACCATTAAAATTGAATAGATTAATTTTATATTGATTGGATTAATATCTTAATTGATTATTTAATTTTAATGCCACTTTATATTAATTGGATTAATATAGTAGAAATTGATTAGATTAATTTATATTAAGATTAATTGTTTAATTTCGTTGCCATTACATGTTGTATGGAATCCTTATGTGATGGTGATATAGCTCGTGGACCTAGTTTTTTGATTTGTTCGATTCGATTGGGTTGTAAAGGCCGTTTTGAGCCTATTTATATTTACTAGAAAAACTTGTATAGGATGCAATTTTTCAATGATGTAATTATTATTTTGGGTATGAAGAAGACCGAAGACAACCGACCGAGAAGACGAAGAATCGAAGATTTTTTTATTGGGTCATTCGCTTGGCCCAGTACTTAGGAATTAGGTTCATGAGCTATATGTTGGTAGTAACTAGGTTACTGTTTTCTGTTTTTCATTTTGAATGATTGACAAACCAACAAATGCGCGTATAATTGAATTAATGTGCAAAGTGTAACATTAATCGCGAAATTCTCCCGACTACAAACAGACTAAGTTTGAAAAAGGTTACGAGGTTTCCTACCCTCCATCAAACTCGTAGAAAATTGATACCCGAGCTGGTGTGCTATGCTTCCGAGTTATCGGGGTAGTACATTTGGTAGAGGTTGAAAAATTCTTGAGTGCATTAGATGACTTCGGTTGGTGATAAATTGCTCCCCTAGAAACCTGATAGGTTGCCGGGTGAGATTCAATAGTCAAACTGATAGACGTTGATGGTCAACAACTTAGATAGTCTGGATTGCCAAGAAACCTGATAGGTTGAGGGCATGAAGACTAGGGGTAAAAGAAAATCAAATCATCCGTTAGACGGGTTGGTGTTAGACACCACTTTACAGAAATTAATTGGCAAGAAACCTGATAGGTTGCGTCTGTTAAATTTTGTAAAGAACTTGATCACCACTAAGAAGTCGATCTAACCATGATTTCCAGATTATAACATGGGAGTGTATAATTCCGATAAAATTAGTGGGAGCCGAGACAAGAATTATACAAGCCCTTAAGTTCTATACTCGTTCATAATTAAACAAGTCACTAATTTAATCTTGTCTAAATCTTTGGAGAAAACGAAATTGAATCTCTCTAAAATGGCTAAAAACCCACTTGCAATACTACTTGAAAAGAATCTCCTAACTGGCCCTAACTTTGTTGACTGGTTGCGGAATCTGATGATTGTACTCAGTATGGAGTCTCTGGGATACGTCTTGGAGGCGGACATTCCACCGACTCCAATCCGACTAGGGGTAATCAGAAGACATTGACGTCCATGAAAAATGGGTCAAGGATGATGTGCTAGTCCGTGGTTTTATGATGGGCTCAATGACTAATGAGTTGCAGAGAGCGCACGAGAAAATGACTTGCTGGCGCATTCTCGCACACTTGACCGAACTTTATGGAGAGCACAGAGATCGCTAGATATGAGATATCAAAGCGGTTGTTCGATCTTAGGATGAAAGAAGGGGAGAAAGTGGGAGACCACGTCCTCAAGATGATCTCTATGATTGAGAGGCTCGAGGTGCTCAACTTTAATATGGATTTATCCCTTCAAATTGATCTCATCCTTCAATCTCTACCTGACTCTTTCACGCAGCTTGTAATGAATTTCAACCGTAATGAAATTACATGCACATTAGCCGGGCTAATGAATAAACCGGTGACGCACCTAACATGAAGACTAAATCGAGAGAGGTCGCTCTTGTGATTTCTTCTGGGCCTAAGAGGTCCAAGAACAAGAAGAAAAAGACCTACGAGCGGACAAACCCAAGAAAGGGGTGCAAAAAGGAAAGGGCAAGGCCCGAAAGGTTCAAAAGGTAGGCGGTCCAAAACCTACGGACAAATGCCTTGAATGCAATGCGGTGAGTCACACTGGCGAAGGACTTGTCCCAAGATTAATGGCGCATCAGTGCGGAACTTTTTGTTTTTGAAACTAATTGTTCCGCTATCGTATATTCTCGCTTCATGGATTCTCGATTCAGTGCCACTTCTCACATTTGTACTATGAATCGGGATCTGGAACGAAGTAGAAAACTTGAAGTCGGGAAATAATGATCACCGTTGGAAGCGGACAAAGTGTCGAGGCAACCGATATTGGATCAATCCTTCTGGGTTTAGAATCTAGTTTTATTTTGACATTAGATGAAGTACTTGTTTTGCCCAAGAGGCATAAAAACATTGTATCCATTCCAGTCTTGGACCTGAAAGGATTTTGTTTCTTCATTGGCAATGGCGCTTGTAAAATTTATTTTCGAAATAAATTGGTTGGAACAACTACATTGTTGAATGGTTTATATCATCCGAACATGCAAAATAAAACAAAGAAAGTGAACACTATGACTAGGAAACGTGGTAGGCAAGATACTAATCAAGCTCTTAAATGGCACCTTAGACTTGGTCATGTTGGTCGACCAAGGTTCGTAAATGGAGAAAGATGGACTTTTAAGTCCATTGGGTGTAGAACCCTATCCAACTTGTGAATCTTGCCTTAGAGGCAAATGACTAAGTTCCCCTTCACAGGACTTTTGAAAGGGTCCGATAAACTTGGATTGGTGCATACCGATGTTTGTGGTGCTTTAGAAGTAGCCCGAGATGGATATCAATATTTCATAACGTTCATGATGACCATACTAGGTATGGGATTGTGTACTTAATGAAACATAAATCAAGCCTTTGCTAAATTCAAAGAATTTAAGGCCCTAGTTGAAAAACAAACCGGATGTCATATCAAAGCACTTGATCGGACCGAGGTGGCGAATATATGAGCACCGAGTTTGATGAGTTCCTTAAGGAACATGGAATAGTTTCACAATTCACGCCTCCAGAACCCCACGGTTAAATGGTGTTTCGTAAAGGAGAAATCGGACTTTGTTGGACATGGTTCGCTCCATGTTAAATTACACCGATTTACCTATTTACCCGTGGGGTATGCCTTACTAACCGCCGCTATATCCTAAATAGATGTCCTTCCAAATCTGCTCCTATCACTCCGCATGAGATGTGGAAGGGTAAGAAACCAAGCCTTAATCACATAAGGATCTGGGGATGTCCAAATTATGTCAAAAAGGCTAAGGTGGACAAATCGAAGCGAGGTCCATAAAAGGACGTTTCAGGATACCCAGAGGACTCGATGGGTTATCTATTCTACATGCCAAGACCATAGGTCGTTGTGGCATTACAAGCGCACTTCCTTGAGGATGAATTCATTCAGAAGGTGGCTCGGGTAGAAATATCTCTTTGGAAGAGCATAATGAAAGTCCTAAGGAGACATCCGATCGGGATCAAGAACCGAACCTATTGTAACACGGCCTCCACTTCAAGGTCGATAGGGTATCTCACTTACCCGAGAGGTATGGCTATACACATGTCGAGGAACCGGGTCTCCACGACACACCCGATAGCAAAGGAAAACGACCCTGTCACCTATGACCAAGCGATAGTGGATGTAGACTCCGATAAATGGCAAGAAGCAATGAAAGCCGAGATAGACTCGATGCATACCAATCAGTCTGGACTCTAGTAGATCTTCCAACCGGCATGAGGACTATTGGAAATAAATGGATCTATAAGAGAAAGACCGATGGGGATGGCAAGGTTGATGCCTATAAGGCCGGGCTTGTGGCAAAGGGTTATACCCAAAGGGAAGGAATCGATTATCATGATACCTTCTCGCCCGTAGCTATGATAAAGTCGATTCGCATGATGCTTGCCATTGTCGCTATTATGATTATGAAATATGGCAAATGGATGTCAAAACGGCTTTTCTAAATGGATACCTCGAGGAGGAAATCTATATGGAACAACTAAAGGTTTTGTGTCCAAAGCTAATATTCATAAAGTGTGTAAGTCGCAACGAGCCATTTATGGTCTCAAGCAAGCTTCTCGGAGTTGGAACCTTCGATTTGACGAAGCGATTAAGGATTTTGACTTGAGCGAAATGAGGAGGAACCGTGTGTTTACAAAAGGTCGAGTGGGAGCAACATTGCGTTCTTAGTACTATATGTAGATGATATTCGCTTATAGGAAATAACGTAGCAATGCTCAAGACCTTGTGAAAGCTTGGCTTTCTAAAACGTTCTCCATGAAAGACTTGGGAGAAGCTTCCTATATTCTAGGGATCCGTCTTTACAGAGATAGACCACGAAGAATGATAGGACTTTCCCAAGCCTTTTATATCGATAAAATCCTGAGAAGATTCAAGATGGATGAATCTAAAAGAGGGTTCCTTCCCATGCGACATGGAATTCATCTCACCACGAAAATGTGTCCTCAAAGTGAGGAAGACAAGAGAGAGATGAGTAAGGTACCCTATGCCTCTGCAGTGGGTAGCCTCATGTACGCTATGTTGTGTACGAGACCAGACTTAGCCTACGCTGTGAGTATGGTAAGTCGATTTCAAGCAAACCCGGGAAGGGAACATTGGACTGCCGTAAAGAACATTCTTAAGTACTTAAGAAGAACTAGAGATTTAGTTCTTACTTATGGTGGTGGAGAATTGAAGGTGTTTGGATTAACAGATTCTGATTTTCAAGAAGACAATGACGACTCTAAGTCGACATCCGGGTATTTATTTACTGTCAATTGAGGAGCAGATTCGAGAAGCTCCAAGCAAACCGCCATCGCAGATTCCACCGCCAAGCAGAGTATCAAGTCGCCTCGCAGGCTAGCAAAGAAGCATTTGGATGCGAAGTTTATACAAGAACTTCAAGTGGTGCCTAACGCGGAGTTGCCTATATCACTATTCTCGTGATAATGATGGAGTCGCCCAAGCCAAGGAGCCGAGGGCTAACCACAACACCAAGCATATAGAGAGAAAGTACCACATCGTTCGAGAGATGGTGGAAAAAGGATATGTTTCATTGGAAAGAGTAGACTCGAAGACAATGTCTCTCGACCGCCGACTAAGCCATTATCTCAGCCGTCTTAGAAAGACATCTCAAGAACATGGGTATTGGATACCATGATGTGTGGCATTGAGTGCAAGTGGGAGATTGTTAGGAATATGCCCTCGAATGCCACTCGGGGATGAGAGAGTAAGGGCATTATACTTGTAATTATGGAATAATTAATAAAAGGGCAATACGATTCATTCATCGTTTATTGTATTTCAATTGCATTCTTGACTTGGTAAACATTGAAGTGAAGTCCATGTAAATAAATCGAACATTCCATTCTCGTTATGGGATAAGAGAAAATGTACTTGGAAGTGTTTAAAGTTTATTTACGTAAATTGTTCGCAAGTCAATAAACTTAAAATGGGCATTAAGTTTTAATATGACTTGTATAATCGATGCTAGGACGTGTGCACGTCTTGATAGCATAGTTATAAGTATATTGGTGGGGCCAGATACTCGAACACGACTCATACTCGATTCACCACACGGTATTCACTCTCGGAGAGTCGATGACGAATCGAAAGGTTGTGATAGTATACGTGGACCTTTGACTTGAGGGTTCGAGAAGATGTGCCTGTGACGTTTAGTTTGTCATTAGAGTAGTTAGACTCATTTGATTAATTGCCGAGTCGACCTCAAGTGCGGACTATACGGGCGGAGCGCCTTTACCGTACGCCAAGAAAGGATTCTATCTCCTGTTAGTGAGCAGCGAATGTCCTATACGGTTAATGGCAAATAAGATCATAAGTCTTTGGCCAAAGCATTCGATATAGTCGTATTAGATACACTATTAATCACGGTCTTGATTTGCATTAACACATGTATAGAGTTTAGTCAACAGTAGGGTTTGACTTACCGTGACGAAGACTTGACCGGACATCCGATGAAGGGTCTATACGTATATAGTATTCACGACATAATGGTTACGGAATGATCCCTTCATTCGATCTCGATCGGGGTTTACAGATGCGGCCCGCTAGTGGCTAAGTGCCGCCCGCACTCATTGGTTCCTCCCAATGCCGAGACGGACCTACGAGTCGCGCATCGGGAGCGTTGACGGATAAATGTGAATTTATTATCTCTTTATTAATATTAGATATCGATATCTAATTATGATTTATCGATAAATCAAATATCGGTCTTATGAATTTAAATTAAGTTACCGGTAATTAATTTAATTCATAAATTATATTTCTTAGAGAAATATATATTTGTATTTGATATAATTAATTAATTAGATTAATTAATTAATATAAATACATTGATGATTAAAAGGAGTGTATTTAACGGAGTCGTTTGATTTAACGTCCATACACGAGCCGAGTGGCTCGGCTCGTTTTCTAGGAAACTTCCTTGTGGCCACCCACTCCTCATGGCATGGCATGATCTTGCATGTGTGTGGGAACTCACTTAGAGTTGAGATTCCCACATAATTGTGAATGATAGTTGTAAAGGAATAATTATTTCTTTATAATATATATATCATTACATTATAAATGATGAGATGAGATAACACACACACACTTGAAAAGAGTGAGCTGCCTGCCGTGAGTTTAAGTGAGGGGAGAGAGAAAAAAATTTCCTTCTTCATTTTGTTCATCTTTGAGGTGAAAAGAAGTAAGAAAAATTAAGAGAGAAAAAATTCCTACAACACTTCCTAGCCGTGTTCTTCATAGAACGGAGTGTTGTAGATTTTTCCGGGCAACTTCCGACGCGTGTGAAGTAGAGGCTTCGAATTTTCGGTGCTTGGAACGAAGGGATTTCATGTTCGGGACGGGATCGTGATCATCGTCTACACTTTACGAAGATTTATTTCAAAGGCTTCAAGGGTATGAATCTTTATCTTTGAATTTTTTTTTTCGTATATACGTTACTTGATCGATCCTGTTTGGGATTCATATTTATTTCCGCTGCGTATTTCGTTTTATTTTCGGAATCCCAACATATGCTTCTCAATGACTACGAGCTATTCCAAATGAAAGACGACGAATCCATTACAATCATGCTCGACCGATTTTTGGTCATTACAAATGGATTGGCTTGTTATGGAAAGCCCCTTTCGAGTAGTGAAAAAGTTAAGAAGATCCTACGATCACTACCTCGAGAATGGGACGGAACAGTGACGGTGTAATACCCGGTTGTAATTCATTCATTTTCATTCAGTAATTATCAGTCTGTAATTATCACTCAGTGTATTTTCACCCGATTATAATCATTCATCAATCATGTTCATTCACCGTGTTCACCGTTCGGAAAAACTTTGAGTTGTGTATCGTTATTGTTCATTGTTTCAACTTTCCTCATATGAGTTCGACTTTGTTAGATCACCATTAATTTTTGGTAACTCCAAAAATTCTAAATCTTTGCAATTTTACAGAACATCGAGTTAGCTTTCCAATGGTTCAAACGGTGAGTCAATCGGAGTCCGGACGAGAGAGTTATGGTCGTTTTAGCTCAACCGCTCATTTTTCAGTTATTGGCCGATCACTGCCGAACGAACTCGGCCGTGTCGTCCGACACGGCCCGTGCCGTACTCGTCCGGAAATGCCGAAGTCTCGCCTCAGACCCGACCGTGTCGCTCGCACGGCCGAGTCGAACTCTTCCGGATAAGCGGACCGATCGCGCTGACACGCCCGACCGTGTTCCAGACACGGTCGAGTCATGCCGAGTCAGCCGCTTGACGGGTCACTGTCGGAAGGCCCTCGCGCCGCGACCGTGTCAAGCGGGACACGGCCGAGTCCTGTCGGCCAGGTATGCGACACGGCCGTGCCGATCGGCAGGGCCGTGTCCTGGCAGGCGATCAACTCCTTTAAATTCGTTTTTTCAGCATTTCAGCCCATTTCTCTCCCTTTTCTTCACCTTCAACCGAGAGAGAAAACTTGAGGGAGGGTTTTTCCTTCACAAATCATTTGGGTGTTTGATTTTCTTCATCTTCTTTCGATCGTGAAGCCTGGATAATCAATCTAACGCGTGTTCTTCGGATTAGAGTACTTGGATCTTCAAAGGTAATATTCTTCAACACCTTGGATTTCGATTTTTGTGTTGAGATACGATGTTTTGGACGTTATAATCATGATATATGAAGGGATATGTATATGATTATGAGTTTGTATAAGGATTCATTGGATTATTGAGGAATTATTCAAGAACACCTTGAAAATCGAGTTGGAATTGGGGGTTTTCGATTAATTGTCGTTATAATCACGTTTTCGGATATTCATTTTGGATTATTGATAGTATTCATGAGGTTTTGTGGGTTTGAATCATTCATTGGAAGTTGGTTTCGGATGTAATTGAGTTTTGGTTGTAAACAATTGGAGATTGTTTACAACGCGTTTGTTTTAATGCCCCAATAAGTTTCGGGTATTGTTGTATCGACTTTTGAGTTGGTTGTGATCATGCTTGATTCGTGTATTAAGAGAATTGTTGGTATTTGTGTTGTTCAAGGTTGTTCGAGCGGCCGATAATTTCATAAAGGACGTTGATCGTGGAAGTACCTTCTCGCCTTCGGTTTGAGGCAAGTTTTATACTTGTACTAGTCAATGAGATTAATGTCATCATATATGTGTATAAATGTGTTGTATCATTCCGAGACTTAGTCTCTTCATGAATTCATTGATATTAAGAGATCGTTCGATACGATACCTTTCGGCAATTTTGCCAAATATTTATTGTTGTTCGTTAACGGCCGATTCAAGGCATTGTGATACTCATTATTAATGTCATTGTCGATAGCCGATTCGCGGGGTCGATGTATCGATTGTTGTTAATATAGATGTCAATTTAAGACATTGTTGAGATCATTGTTATTCCTTTTTGGATTGTCATTAAAACTGTACACGCCGATTAAAGGCATTGGCTTATTCATTTCTCACCTTCGCCGTCGGTAACCGATTAAACGTGCGAGGCATCCTTCATATCATTGTTATCGAATTGCCGTTCGCAGCAAATCGAGGTATTCAATCATTCATCATATAGTTCACATCGATTAGCCATTATAAGGAAATATAAGCGCTCAAGCATTCATGGAATCATCCTATGCATCATTGTCATCGGTTAGCAGTTCTAAGTCAATCGAGGTGTTTAGTTGGGAATGTCGAGGATGGTGTCAAGCCGACTCAAGACAAAGATACCATCCCCTAATTGTGATACGGCTTTCATGCTGTGGCTTCGGCCCTAATTGTGATACGGCTTTCATGCCGTGGCTTCGGCCCTAATTGTGATACGGCTTTCATGCCGTGGCTTCGGCCCTAATCAATAACAGCTTCGGGCTGTTTCGGCTTCATGTGATTGTGATATTTGACAATTTCGGATGAGTGGTTTTTTAGGCCTTGTGATTGTCTTGTTAATTTCATTGGAGCCTCCGGGCATTGTGATTCATATTTAATCCTGTTCTGGTTTGGTTCATGTCGTGTAATTCATTGTGGTATTCTGTGATTATGATTCGCCGTTGGGCACTTATGTTCTAACACAGTCGAGCAGTATTAATAGTATGCCGTGGGCATAGTATTTCACGAATGCTCGGTTCTTACCTTGGTTTGTGAGCATCTCGTATTATTATCATCATTATACCGTTTCATTCTGCCTTTGGATGCATATCATGTTATACATGTATTTGATGTTCATTATCTGGATGACTGACCCCGTGGGGCGGAACATGTTTTCATGTTTTAGGTGCTTGCGAGGAGAGAGTTGAGGCACGGGGGCATGGCGATGGCGGCGAGGCATACGAGCGATACTAGTCCGAGTTGTTCATGTTGGTCATCGGTTGGAGTGTTCTTGATTGTCGATCATTGTCATTTTGTATTACCGGCGGATGTTCGTGGATGTTGTATTTTTACTCTTGGCCATGTAGGCCCATCGTTGTCGTTGAAATTCCTTATCGGAATATTGTGTCGGATATCATGGTAGGGACTATGATTTTCCCTTGTTGTTTAATTTAATGTATTTTAGTCATGTTCGCCTGGTGGATCTCCTGGCGTGGGGTCCACGACACTGTAATAACCCAATAGGATTTGGGGGTGTTACAGAAGATGGTATCAGAGAGCTCTGGGTTGTGAGATACCCTGAGATGTGAGTTATGTGGCTCTACCGATGCGGTAGTAGTGGGACTGTCAGGTTATGACAATCGGGACAGTCGGGTTTTGTGAGTCATAATATTCATACGACTGCGCGAGTCATTCATTCATCGAGTCGTCGTCAGTTGGGACTAGTATCGTGAGACCTCGAAGCTTCGTATGACCTGTGTAAGGACTCGATTCTCTTTATGTTCATACATTCATCATGTTATTAATTTTTCATGTTTGTTGAAATATATATGTGATATTAGTGTTATGATTGATTCATGACTAATTGTTTTGGAGCACGCATGACTTGTGTAAGCATTAAGGATCAACTCATTCATCGATTAATAATCCTCAATCATTATTTTGATCTCATCACTCGATTAATTCGCTCATCACTCACCAATATCATTACTCGGATAATTCATTCATCACTCGGTTAATTTATTCATCACCCGATCAATACCATTTCTCGCTTAATTCATTCATCACTCACCAATTCCTTCATCACTCGATTAATTCATTCATCACTCACCAATATCATCACTTAGATAATTCATCCATCACTCGGTTAAATCATTCCTCACTCGATCAATATCATCACTCGGATAATTCATTCATCATCGATTAATTCATTCATCACTCACCAATATCATCACTCACATAATTCATTCATCACTCACCAATCTCATCGTTCGCTTAATTCATTCATCACTCGATTGATCTCATTATTCGATTAATTCATTAATCATTCAAACCCATCTCACGGTTCGATTGTTGATCTTGAGGATCGAATTTTCAACCTTGTTAACTTGTTCAAGAAAATCATTTCAGGAATTTCATCAGGCAATCATGTTACCTCATTTGATGTTTCATACGATCTTATCATACTCTGACGTAATGTCGACGATCATTTCATTAAATCATTAATGCATTCATTGTGCGAGAGCGTGTATGCTCATTATTGTCACTCTGTAACGTAATCATAATGCGATATTCATGCGGAATCTATAATCATCATGTGACTTTCCTACTTCAGTATGGATAGAGTCGAGAGGACGAGGGGAAGAGGCGCGGTGCGGGCGGAACCTGGGATCTCGTTTGCATGCCCACACGAACGCGAGGGATATCATTAATTCATCAAATAGCGAGGCTACTCATTCATCAGCAGATAATCAGTCGCCGTCAGGGAGTCGTACCCGAGAGGCATCTCACTCGGAAGGTGCTCGGGTTGACCCATTCATATTTGTGCAGGGCATGATGGCCCAGATGACTCAGATGACGCGGATGATGGAGACCATGCACTCGATGGTTCGTGGTCCACCGCAAGAATTCCAGAGCCGTTTAATGGGACAGATCGGGAGAGTGAATCAGATTGTTGGCGATATCTCTCGCCGAGGCCGCCTACTTTTGAGGTTCGTCGGAACCAGGTGATATTGTTCATTGGCTTTAGCATTTTGATAAACTCTTCGACATGGTTCGGTGTCCTGAGGAGAGTAAAGTGGCGATGCGGCTTACTACTTGAGTAAGGGTGCTTATTCTTGGTGGCTTTCTGTGAAACCCACCGATCGAGATTGTGTTTGGGGCGAATTCAAGACTCTCATGATAGAGAGGTATTATCCGGCCCCACTTCGGGAAGCCAAGTTGTCAGAGGTTTTGAACCCCGAACCCGACGAGGACGAGGGTGTTATTGTCATTGCTGAGAAGTTTCAGGGACTACTTCAGTTTGCTTCGTCAATTATCCGTACTGAGGCGGATAAAATTAAGTATTTTAGCAAGAGGCTAAATCCGCAGTTGAGGATGCAGTTGTTCAATCACAATTGTAATTCACTTAGTGAGTTCATCGGGAAGGCTCTTGGAGCAGAGCTTTTGATCAAGGAGCTTACTCAGAAGCATCCTTCAGTTTCTTCAGGTGAGAGGACTAGAATGTCGGCTCGTTCAGAGGGACATCGGGCTCCGGCGTCGAGGTCATTTTCTAGTCGTCTTCGTCTTTGGGACAAGATCTTCCTCTCGTGCGACGAGTTCGATTGTTGTTTGCTTTAAGCGTGATTCAAAGGTCACGTTAGTACCGGTGTACGGTGCCGGCTATTGTTTGTTTTACGTGTGGGAGGCAAGGACACGGCGAAATCTGCGGGGTTCTAGCGCCAGTAAATCTCAAGAGAGCTCAAGGGCCTCGAGAGACTTCGTTACTTCAGCCCGTACATCATCCAAGGGACCCTATCAGGCTTCGAGAACCCGAGGTAAGGACATTCATCACCGGTTTTGAACAAGTTAATTCTTGCTCGGTAGTAGGACAATCATTCATTTCATTGTCGTTCACTCATTCATCTAATTCATTCATCATATATATCAATCATGTTGGGACTCATAATTATCGATTAATCATTCAATTCACGAGGAACGGCGGTTCCAATCACTTCAGAGAACTATCACTCATGACGTTATTAATTCACCTTGGTGAGTCATTCCAAATCCTTGTCGGATTTGTAGTCATTTATCATTCATCATTCATTTTAGTCACTTTCATTCTCGTGACCTTCCGAGATCATATTTAGCGGCGAGTTCATCTGCGGATATACCTTAAATCGTTGAGATAAAGGATATCGATGTTGGGTACATTTGAGATGTAACCTTGTTTTTTTTGGATGACTGTGTAAATCTATCCATAATAATGTATCGTGACTGTAGATCATTTATTCTTGATCTATTTTATTATGATCATATTTGAGAATCTTGAGATTTGGGTCAACTGTTGGGAGTTCACCCCTTCGGCGTTGTGCTCAAGATTTCTTGATAATTTGGGAAATCATTCACTGAGATTCGAGACGTCAAGTCTTGGGGACTTGGGCGTGCGATTGATTTGGTCCCGAGGACTAGATTTGCATTATTGTTTTCAGATCTTGATGGATAGTTCATATCCCGAGTTGTTTACCCTGAGTTTCGAGGACGAAACTCCTTTTAAGGGGGGGTGTATGTAATACCCGGTTGTAATTCATTCATTTTCATTCAGTAATTATCAGTCTGTAATTACCACTCAGTGTATTTTCACCCGATTATAATCATTCATCAATCATGTTCATTCACCGTGTTCACCGTTCGGAAAAACTTCGAGTTGTGTATCGTTATTGTTCATTGTTTCAACTTTCCTCATATGAGTTCGAATTTGTTAGATCACCATTAATTTTTGGTAACTCCAAAAATTCTAAATCTTTGCAATATTATAGAACATCGAGTTAGCTTTCCAATGGTTCAAACGGTGAGTCAATCGGAGTCCGGACGAGAGAGTTATGGTCGTTTTAGCTCAACCGCTCATTTTTTGATTATTGGCGATCATCGCCGAACGAACTCGGCCGTGTCGTCGTACTCGTCCGAAATGACGAAGTCTCGCCTCGAGACCCGGCCGTGTCGTGCACACGGCAGTCGAACTCTTCCGGATAAGCGAATTGATCGCCGACACGCCCGACCGTGTTCCAGGACACGGCCGAGTCATGCCAGTCGGCCGTCGGACGGTCACTATCGGAAGGCCCTCGCGCCGCGACCGTGTCAAGCGAGGACACGGTCGAGTCCTGTCGGCCAGGTATGCGACACGACCGTGCCGATCGGCACGGGCCGTGTCGGCAGGCGATCAACTCCTTTAAATTCGTTTTTGAGATTTCACCATTTCTCTCCCTTTTATTCACCTTCAACCGAGAGAGAAAACTTGAGGGAGGGTTTTTCCTTCACAAATCATTTGGGTGTTTGATTTTCTTCATCTCCTTTCGATCGTGAAGCCCGGATAATCAATCTAACGCGTGTTCTTCGGATTAGAGTACTTGGATCTTCAAAGGTAATATTCTTCAACACCTTGGATTTCGATTTTGTGTTGAGATACGATATTTTGGACGTTATAATCATGATATATGAAGGGATATGTATATGATTATGATTTTGTATAAGGATTCATTGGATTATTTAGGAATTATTCAAGAACACCTTGAAAATCGAGTTGGAATTGGGGGTTTTCGATTAATTGTCATTATAATCACGTTTTCGGATATTCATTTTGGATTATTGATAGTATTCATGAGGTTTTGTGGGTTTGAATCATTCATTGGAAGTTGGTTTCGGATGTAATTGAGTTTTGGTTGTAAACAATTGGAGATTGTTTACAACGCGTTTGTTTTAATGCCCCAATGAGTTTCGGGTATTGTTGTATCGACTTTTGAGTTGGTTGTGATCATGCTTGATTCGTGTATTAAGAGAATTGTTGGTATTTGTGTTGTTCAAGGTTGTTCGAGCGGCCGATAATTTCATTAAGGACGTTGATCGTGGAAGTACCTTGTCGCCTTCGGTTTGAGGCAAGTTTTATACTTGTACTAGTCAATGAGATTAATGTCATCATATATGTGTATAAATGTGTTGTATCATTCCGAGACTTAGTCTCTTCATGAATTCATTGATATTAAGAGATCGTTCGATACGATACCTTTCGGCAATTTTGCCAAATATTTATTGTTGTTCGTTAACGGCCGATTCAAGGCATTGTGATACTCATTATTAATGTCATTGTCGATAGCCGGTTCGCGGGGTCGATGTATCGATTGTTGTTAATATAGATGTCAATTTAAGACATTGTTGAGATCATTGTTATTCCTTTTCGATTGTCATTAAAACCGCATACACGCCGATTAAAGGCATCGCTTATTCATTTCTCACCTTCGCCGCAGAATCGATTAAAGGTGCCGAGGCATCCTTCATATCATTGTTATCGAATTGCCGTCGCAGCAAATCGAGGTATTCAATCATTCATCATATCGCTCACATCGATTAGCCATTATAAGGAAATCGGCGCTCAAGCATTCATGGAATCATCCGCATCATTGTCATCTGTTAGCCGTTCTAAGGCAATCGAGGTGTTGAGTTGGGACTGCCGAGGATGGTGCCGCCGACTCAAGACAAAGATACCATCCCCTAATTGTGATACGGCTTTCATGCCGTGGCTTCGCCCTAATTGTGATACGGCTTTCATGCCGTGGCTTCGCCCTAATTGTGATACGGCTTTCATGCCGTGGCTTCGCCCTAATTGTGATACGGCTTTCATGCCGTGGCTTCGCCCTAATTGTGATACGGCTTTCATGCCGTGGCTTCGCCCTAATTGTGATACGGCTTTCATGCCGTGGCTTCGCCCTAATCAATAACAATTGCTTTGGCTTCATGTGATTGTGATATTTGACAGCTTGGCCGAGTGGTTTTTAGGCCTTGTGATTGTCTTGTTAATTTCATTGGAGCCTCCGGCATTGTGATTCATATTTAACTCGCTCGGTTTGGTTCATGTCGTGTAATTCATTGTGGTATTCTCGTGATTATGATTCGCCGTTGGGCACTTATGTTCTAACCTGTCGAACATGTATTAATAGTATGCCGTGGGCATAGTATTTCACGAATGCTCGGTTCTTACCTTGGTTTGTGAGCATCTCGTATTATTATCATCATTATACCGTTTCATTACGCCTTTGGATGCATATCATGTTATACATGTATTTGATGTTCATTATCTGGATGATCGACCCGTGGGAGGAACATGTTTTCATGTTTTAGGTGCTTGCGAGGAGAGAGTTGAGGCACAGGGGCATGACGATGGCGACGAGGCATACGAGCGATACTAGTCCGAGTTGTTCATGTTGGTCAGTCGGTTGGAGTGTTCTTCAGTTGTCAGTCATTGTCATTTTGTATTACCGGCGGATGTTCGTGGATGTTGTATTTTTACTCTTGGCCATGTAGGCCCATCGTTGTCGTTGAAATTCCTTATCGGAATATTGTGTCGGATATCATGGTAGGGACTATGATTTTCCCTTGTTGTTTAATTTAATGTATTTTAGTCATGTTCGCCTGGTGGATCTCCTGGCGTGGGGTCCACGGCACTGTAATAACCCAATAGGATTTGGGGGTGTTACAGACGGCAATAATGGAATCAAAAGATTTAAACAATCTTGATTTTAGTGCTCTCGTTGGTTCACTTATAAACTACGAGATTGTCCTAAAATCTCGGAATGCCAAACCGAAGCTGAAAGAAAAATCGATAGCCATGAAGGCTAAGATGTCGAGATCTAAAGAAGAAATCCCGGTGGACGAAAGTGATGAAGAATCGGCATATTATGCCAAGAATATTAATAAGTTTCAAAACTTATTAAACCGGAGAAAGAAAGACATCTCGGGCTGAATGAAGAAATTCAACAACAACTGTCGATTATGTGGTAAACCAGGCCACTTCGCAAAGAATTGCCGAGCATCGACTTCAAAGAAGGAAGTCTTAATTGCCACGTGGAGTGACGAAGATGAAGATGAAGATTTCATCAATCAAAATAACCTCGCACTTATGGCAGGAAGTTCATTCGACGATAGTGACGTCAAAAGTCAGGTTAGTACATCGTCTCACGCTGAACTGTTTGAAGCATTCTAATTATTGCATACTGATTTTCAAAATACTTTATCCGAAACTAAATCCCTCCAATCTAAAAATAAATTATTGGAAATTGAAATTTTCAATTCTTGAAAAAGGAAAAGTTATCGAAATCGATCATTCAAAATGTCTTGATATTAAAAATAATTTAAAGAATGATCTTTTAAAAGTTGAAGACGAACTTAAAATTTTGACAAAGAAATTTTCGTGTGGAAACGAAAAATTTGAACAAATGCTTTGTGTTCAAAAATATACTTTGAATAAACCGGGGTTAGGATTCAAACCGCATACTAAAAACGAATCCTTAAATTTCCAAATACCCCACTGCGAAAAATGTTTAAAAATTTGGCATCATTTTACGAGTTGCAAAAGCCCACGACGGACGATTAAAACCTAAAATATTTGGATTCCAAAAGGAACTTTTATTCCGAATATAGTCTATCTCTCAAAAGAAAAACCAACTATCGGTTGGATCCCCAAAAATAAAAATTAATTTTTATCAATAAATATTTTACTCAGGGGAGTTTATATTTTTAGAAGGGGAGATTTTTGTCAGGGAGAGTTTTACCCTTTTATGCATATTTTATCATAAATTAGTATCCTTTGATTTATACTTTTTGCTGATAACAAAAAAGGGGAGAAAAGAGTTGAATGGGATAAAAAGCGTCATGGAAGAATGACGAGAAAAATAAAAAGTAAAAAGGGAGAGAGAAAAATAAAAAGGAGAAAAGTCAAAAATAAAAACGAAGAAGTTGAAAAACAAAAAGAAGAAGTCAAAAAGGAGAAAAAGAAAAGATGGGAGAAACTAACGAAACGAACAAAGCCAAAAACTTTGATTCGTACAAATATATATATATATATATATATATATATATATATATTATTTTGCAAGTTTTATCCAATTCAAGGTGTTGTTTTGTAATCATCAAAAAGGGGGAGATTGTTGGAATATTTTATTCCAAATATTCATTATCGAGTTTTGATGATTAAGTTGTTAAACAAAGTAAAACAATAAAGAAGCGAAACAAAACAACAAGAAGTTGAAGTCGCAAAAAGCTAGAAAACAGCATGGATAACGCACGCTATCTGCCAGGAATAGCGCACGCAATCGAAGGCTCTTAACGTACGTAATATACAAAGCATAACGTACGTAATAAGGAAGTTACCTGCAGATCAGACGAGTTACGAAGCTACCTGAAGGACTTACCTGATGAAGATAGCGCATGCTACAAAGGAAGGATAACGCACGCTATCGAAGGCGGCTAACGTACGTAACATAAAGGTGTTAACGTACGTTATGAAGTTTGAATACGAAATTAAACAAGATGAACGTTGGGAAAATTCAGGGTCAAAGTCAGAGAATCAAACGATCAATTTGACAAAAGCATGCAACATATATATGAGTTAATGGATGCTACGATGCAAGGTTAATGTACGCTAAACCAGATTGATAATGTACGTAATATGAAGCAACAACGTACGTAAAGGGAGAAATGAAAGCCACTCGACTGAAACTGGAAGTCGATAACGTACGCTACAGGACATCCATAACGTACGTAACGACCATAATGCACGCTGTGAAGAAAGGCTAGCACACGCTACATAGTCAAAAGGAGCTAACGGCTAGTTGGATGAAAATGGCTATAAATACCAAACCATTTGGTATCAAACTACACACAACATTGAGCAAAGCATTCATACTTGAGATATCATTGTAAATATCATAATTGTTGTATTTGAGTTTATATTGTTCAGTGATTGAGTGTTATACACGAAATCATACAAGAGAGAAAAAATAACGGATACGAGTGGATTCGGTGTCATTAGGATCAAGGATCCGGCATTGTTAGAATCGCAATCGATATCTACGTGAGGTTTATCTAGTACCAATAGAAAGCTAGATTGGTTGATTCCTTGTCCAATAAAAAAGGAAAACAGTTTAACTTGGACCGACAAAAAGACAAATGATTGAACGGTTTATTCTGTAACACCCCCAAAACCATCCTGGATATTACAACGCCGTGGGTCCCGCGCCGGAACCCACCAGGCTAAAAACTCTTTCAAAAACGTTTAAAAATGCCAAAAGGCCAATGGCGATAATATTTTAAATACTCAAATATTTTCAAAAACATAGTTTTCAAATACCGTCATAAAAAACCATTTGAAAATACAAGGCGAAATGCCAAATCTCGACAGTTCAAAGTGTACGTTAAGCCACCACTTATACGTACCGATAAAATAGTTAGGAAAAAGGGTTTAACGAAATAGCCCAAGTTCGCAAAGTGCCAAAAGGCCATTTAAAATACACATGAGTTGGTAAAAATACCGAAAAACCATTTTGAAATATACACACGCAGCGGAGATAAACACAGTTCAAAATACACATTTGCAGCGGAATAAACAACCAGAAAAGAATACTCAATACTCAAATAAATGCCACAACCAGTATCACCCGGGAATCTCACCCCTTCACGACCGCTACTAACTCGATCTCCGAGTACCTAAAAATAAAGCCCACGACGGGGTCAGCCACAATACTCAACAATGATATCGATCACATCAACATAAATAATTACATACCAATGTAATAATATAGTAAGAATACTACCAAAGTAATCTTACCATCATAACCTTACCAATCCATGGCAATTCATAACAAATCAATCCTTACAATAATCCATATTTCGCATTCTCAAATGACGAAATGAACTCAACAACAATTATCTGTATTGTATTCCAAAAATACCAACAATCCTCAAAACATCATCATAACTCATAAGTGTGGAAATAATCCAATCTGTGCCAAATCCTATCCGTCGGATTACACAATCAAATCTCAACCTGGATAAACCAATAATACACAACATATCTGTAGATCAACTATCACATGATAATGATAACAAATCCCGAACATCGACGTACACCCCGAATGCTCATACGATCAATAACAATGATCAACCGATACATCACTGAGAATATCATCGACATGATAACTCCAATACGACCAAAAAAGGATCAACGATAACCGAGAATACCAGCAACATGATAACTCCGACATGATCAACAAAGGATCAACAATAATCGAGAATACCATCAACAAGGTAAACTCCAAATGATCAACAAAGGACCAACAATAACCGAGAATACCATCAACAAGGTAAACTCCAAATGATCAACAATAATGGATCTCAAAGAAATAACTCCGACTGTCGAACATACCCCTCGGGCGTATGAACAACCAGTCGTAAACCGTCGAACATATGCAATCATACATGGAACTATGAACGACCAAACGGTATGGCTCAAAGATGGACATCATAGTACGCCCGATCCGAATATGTGTCAGTGCACATGTCCACCCCATATACGGAATCCAGGATATACTTGAGACAATGTACCTAATTAACCTCAACGAACTACGTCTCGTGTGCACAGCCCTTCACGGAAAATATTTACGCATGACTATATATGTGCCCAGCTAAAAATCTTATACAATATCCAATCGGAACGCAGATATGACTCCAGATATGTCACGATGCATCATGACAACGAAAATCAAAGAAACACATATCCAATAAAGATCAAAAGACTCACCGAAGTGAACAACAACAGACTAACAATGAAAAGTCGACACGACCAATCAATATTCAAAACAACAATCTTGGGATCACAAACCCCAAAGGATAATCCATACGATCAACAATCTCAGACAACAGTTCTGGGATCAACATCCCTCAATGAGACGATCAACACAACCAATATGAATCTCAATACACGAAGCCTCAACGTACAACTTATACAACAACTCAACATAATAATTATCTCATAACCGAACAATACATAAATTACCTCAAAGCCGGAGACAACATCCTTTCCACGAATAAACATCCCTGAACGAATACACAGTTATACGAATAATCCCAAAATAGGTATAGTCCATTTATACCAACAAACCACCATCCCGACATCAATGTCAACACGGTAAACCAGCCTCGATATCCGACATTCCATATTGTTGACCAAATATAACTCACATCTCCGTATTCACCAACACATTTAAACCATATACATTATGATTTAATCCAAACCAAGGCACAATATACAAACCATCATCCCGACAATTTATACTTATAATATCATTGCTATATGAATTATAAATGAAATGAAAGCGAAACCATTCATCAAATATTATAAACTGAACAAGTATAAACTTGCCTCGATACCGATACCACGAAGCCGTTACCAAAATCCATTGCCTTAGTCTACGAGCTCCTCAGCCCCGACCAAAATCAATCTATGAACTCTTCAGCCTTAACCGCAACGCAATGGTCATAAACCACGATCAAACATCTCAACCTATTGAAGTAATCAATCAACAACAATCCGATAACAATCAATAACCGACATAGCCAACCAATCAAACTCAACGGCTCAACAAAACCTCGGTCATATACATAAAACCAAATAATCCAACTCAACAAATATGAACTCATATCCACAATACAAGCCGTAACTCGATGATCACAAATAACAATCAATAACCGATCAACAAACACAACGGTTCTACAATATCCCGATTAAATACAAATCCAAATAACCCAAATCAATCAAACACGAACTCAAAACCACAATACGATTCCACAATCCGAAGATCATATCAATAATCAATTTAACCAAGTGCCTAAGCATTACCGATTCCACATTCAATCTTAAACACGGATACAAGTTTCCTCCTTGTACATTCATAATAAAAAACAATACCGATTATCATCATCAATACGGACGATCCGATTAATTCAACATTATAGATAACCATATTCCAAAGGTTTCAAATAATTCCATTATCCGAATTGAACACTCGTTCAATACGTATGAATTCTCAAACTCAAAAGTGAATCATAATCTTATCAAACCCAAAAATCATATTCGTATTCCTATACGAATATTGTACGAAAACACATAACTTAGTTTTAGATATGAATATTCCATAGTCATATCCAAAACACCAACATCACTTAAAAATGATCATCAATTCATATAATCCAAGAATTCCTTAAGAACACAACTTATTCCGACATCACATTCAAGGTGTATATAATACGATGTGTTCTAACATCTAAACAATCCTTATTCACAATTCAAGGTGTATATAATCATGTTCTTCAACATATACTTCTCATAACATCATGAATCGCAACAAACCACCAAGAACATCGAGAATACTACGATTCCATAATCATAACAACATAATTAAGGCATTTGATCATCAATCCATTATCTTCCCTTAACAAAATTCCCGTAATTACAAAGAATCATCACAACAATATCAATTCAATCACCATTCTACGAAAACATATAGAACTTCCCAAGTTCTACCTCATTGAAGCATTTTATCGGACACTTTGAGGGCATAATCCAATTTAATCGATTTAACGGAGAAATTCTCGAATTTGTTCCACAAAACTTCAAGAGCAATGAATAATCTCAAGAATACAACAAAGTTCTATCAACAATCTGAATTGAAACGAAGGAAATCGTCCAAAACATCAAGAAACTCCAAAAATCTCCAAAACCAAAAGTTTAGGTGTTCTTACCTTCGATCCGGGCGGAAGAAGATGTTAAACACGAATCCAACTTCCAAAATATGTTGCTACATGATGTTCTTACTCAAATCCATCAATTCTGGCTGAAGGAATCGTGAAGAAACGAAGGAAAATGAAAAAATGGCAAGGATGACTCGGTCCAGGCCTTATATAGACCGAGTCCTGTCGGTACCTTACGGCCGTAACCGGCCGTGGCTTACGTACGTAACCGGCCGTGGCCTGCCCTCCTATCCATTTTGGCCGACACCCTTACGGCCATAACCGGCACCTGCTTATGTACGTAACGGGCCCTTATGGCCGTAACCGGCCACAGCCTTACGTACGTTATCGGCCAGTACTTGTAATATCCGCAATTTTCGATTTCCGGTAAATTTCTTTTTTCGGCCGAAGTCCGTTTTGACGACTCGCTCATGACCGTTTCATCATTCCGAGAATGATTAATTCTACACTTTTTGACATCCGGGTTCGTTTCGGAGTCGTTTTGTTGAGTTCCGTGCTTTTTAACGACTTTTTCGCACTTGAGTTCGGTTCTTGCGAATCTCGTTCGAAACTGCTGTTTCGAGTTTCCCGTAAGTCTGTTTAACTTTGTTAGACGTGTTGTGAACTTCGGTTTGGTTATTCGATCACGTATCGTGATTTCCGGGCGATTTGGGCCATTTTGTAATTTCTTGAAAGTTACGGGTATCCGTATATGTAATTGTTGTCTCGAGCCGTTTCTTGGTCGCGTATGACTAATTATGGTATTATGTTTTCATTTCGGGCCGTTGATGTTGTCCGCGAACTTTTCGTCGTGTTCGTTCCGTACGTTTTCGGAAATCGGGTCGTCGAGCCCTGGTGGTCTGCATCGCCGACGATGCGGCACCGGCCGGACAGTGCGCAGAACCGGCGTAGCGCACGCCATCGCCAAGGCTGCGCGCGCTAACCGGCAGTGTAGCGACGCCATCGGGCCCGGGCGAGGGATTACGAGGTTCTCGACTCGGCCAGATCGGGCAGTAGCGCACGCCATCGCTTGGTCGTAGCGCACGATAACCGGCAGGGTAGCGCACGCCGCGGCCGACTAGCGACGTTACTCAGGTAAGTTAGTTAGTCCAGTGGCTCTTTGGGCCGGGCTGCTAGCGCGCAGCTTCCGGCCGTAGCGCACGCCAAGTGGAGTCATGGACGAGTCATGGTCGGCACTGGTGGTGCCGGGTCATGCGGGCCATGGCCGAGAGTGCTCGGCCAGATCGCCGATAAGCGCACGCTAGTCCGGGAAGGCTAGCGCACGCTAGTTCCGGCCCAGTATATATATGACAGACGAGCCACTTTTCCCTTCGTTTTTCATTTCCTTCCTTCTCCGTCCGCGGCTGGCGATTCATGGGTGACGAAGCCATGTTGTTTAACAACAAATCCATGAAGTTCTTGAGTTCATAACATCAATCAATCATCCGTTATCATCCTTTGATCCAGCGAATCAAGGTAATCTTCCTTAGAACCCTAATTTCGTGAATTTGGGGGTTTTTGCATTTTCGTCCGATTCGTTCCGTGTTGTTGATTAATTCATAATGGGTATGATTAATCTTGGTAGTATTCTCGTGTTTAACATCATTTAATCCATTGTTCTTCGTCGAATCGAAGTATATTTCTTGATTTCCTTTGAATTGACTTTTCGGGGGATTTGTCCCCGATCTCGTTTTTCATCCGTTTTCGATGGATCGATTATGGTTAAATGATGTTGTTAAACATATTCTATGGATTGTATATCCATATTTCAACTTGGAATTTCGTTTTCGCGATTTGACGGAACGAATCGTGTTCTTGGCTGTTTTGGGGGAAATCCTTGAACTTTCGTCATTCGTTCTTTGAATTCAACGGCTTTGAGTCGTGTTATGGAATTCATTTCATTGTTATTATTGTCCTTCGTAGTTTATGAACGTGAGTTGGCGTTCGGTGGAGTCGGTTCGGGCCAACCTACTTCGGTCGATTCTCCGCGTTGTTCTTATTCGAGGCAAGTATCTTGCCCATACATTACGTGTTTTGTGGATATAATGGTTGCTAAATGTCGATATGTGCCAAGTAAATATTTATAATCATTTTTCAAAAGAATCGGTATATTTACCATCATGGTTTTCGTAAAGGTGACCCGTGTGGGTCGGGAATTAATATGCTTAGTTGATTATGTGTGCTAGTTTCGAGTATAGGATCACCTTACTTTCGTGTCATGTCATTATGTATGATTATGGCGTCGGTAAATGTAAAGTGTAATTCTCTTGTCAAATTATGTGCTTGGAGTCCCGTGGTTATGGATGAATATTATTGAGTTTTTGTGATATTGGTTGTGTCGTTCGGTGCTGTTGAGATCTTGTGCTCCCTTGTGAATTGATATAGTTCTGGGTCGTGAGTACGTGTTGGATAATTTGGCCATTCTAGCAAGGTACCTCGACTATATATATTTTGTGTGTTTGACCTTTGAGAGTCGTGGTTTTTTAATCTGTGAGTTGTTACTCTTCCACCTGGGGATGGCATGTGGCCTCTGGGGGCTAATACTAATGGGTACGGCCACGGAAGTGGACTTGGGTGCGTGTGTTGATGTTCTTCCACCTGGGGACGGTTCGACGGGACCTCTGGGGGCCGATACTAATGGGTACGGCCGCGGAAGTGGTTTCCCACCTGGGGAGGGTCCGACGGGGCCTCTGGGGGCCGATACTAATGGGTACGACCACGGGTTACCAAGTGTGGTTGCTGTGATATTGATGTTGATGTTTTGTTGATTAATTGTGATATGTCCGGAGCATCACAATGCTTTGCGCTCGGGGTCGAGATACATTATGTATCATGTCTTGGTGCTTGGCTAGAATGGCATATGAATAATGTGTTATGTGTAATGTGTCCTTGTAAGTGAATTGAAGTGGATGATCGGGTCGTGGACCCTGTGTTTTGTGACCGTAATGGTAGGGTCGTGGACCCCGCGTTTTGTTAACGGATTTGCATTTTGGAAAAAGAACTTTGGGGCTGTGACCCTAAATGATTTTCGAGGAATTTAAGAACTTTTCAATTTCTAATGTTTTTAAAACTCCCGAGATTTGGAAATGTTTTCAAAGTGCTTACTTACTTCGTTTCTACTTTCAAGACTTGAACTATTTTTAACTAAATATACCTCGGGAAGTCTTTCGTTGTATTCTCGGAATGTGTTGTGTATCGCTCGTATTTGCACTTTATACTTGCACTAGCGAAACAGTGGAGTTTTGCTAACCCCCGAGTAATCGGGGGGTGGATATCTGTATTGTGTCCAGGTACATGCAGGTTTTCGGGAGCAAGACACAGGATCGGCACGAGGGATGATGAAAGACGAATGATACTAATCACACGAAGGCCAGTTTTGGGTTCAGTTAGTTGGAGTCCATCGTATTGTCTTTTCCGCTGTCCTATTGTTCGTTGTTGCAAGTATTTTACCCTTGCGTGGGTATGATTCTGGATGAATTTATGTATTTTTATTTGTAAGTCAGTGTCGAAAGACCAAATCGGTGTATTGGTTCGTTATTTTGATTCGTCGGTATGTAATGTAATGTGTTGCTTAGATGTCTAGCCTGGTGGATCCTCGCGGAGAGGGTCTGCGGCGTGTAATATTCCCGGTTCGATCTGGGGATGTTACAGCCCCCAGCGAGTCACTGCCGACCGCGATCGGCCATCCCAGCGAGTCACTGCCGACCATGCTCGGCCACTACAGGTCCTATCGGCCACGACTCGACCAGCCACCCCGTAACGTACGTAACACTTATTCCGTTGCGTACGTAATACGTACGTTGACTTGCTACAGTATTATACTCGTATTACGTACGTAATACACTCTGTATAACGTGCGCAACTCCATCCGTTGACTCACCTGTCCACATCCGCGCCGAAAGCTGCCGACACCGGGCCCAACTGTCCGATTCCTCTTGTTACGTAGGTAATACCTTACGCATAACGTACGTAAAATGTACCAACTTAGCGTACGTTAGCCCATAAACTTAACGTATGTAATGGCCTTCTGTACTTAGCCAAAATCCAACTGTTCCTGTCCGACGTCTCGAAATACTGGATACGAACATACGGCATACTGAATACATATACTCAACCCAAAAATATTATCATACGATATACCTGATATCCAAATCAGTTCAACCTGATATAACAAATCCTCAAGATACCTGTCAATCAAAACGTCAATTACACCAGTATAACTGTTTCGGTCCTCAATTTATTTTATCCATACTGTATAGACACCAAGCTATACAATATACCTCAGATAAAATAACCGGAAAATTTATACTGAAAATCTGGGTATTACATACTCGGACCGATAGAAGACGAGTTTTGTAACGGTTATCCCTCGACCGATAGAAGAGATGTGCATAGGTTTATCTTTAGCCTATAGAAAAAGATACCGAGAGAGGACGTAGGCAGGTTTGGCCGAACCTCTATAAATCCTGTGTCGATTTATTTTCCGCACCTTTATTTAAATCGCTTCCGCAATGCGAAAGAGTTTTATAACTCTATCTCCAAACGGCGATACCGACCAATATTACACCAACAATAGAATAAGTCGATACCCGTAAATCTACACTCGTAAATATATGAAGGTCCTATCCTTGTAGCACGGTACGGAACCTGGTGAAATCCATGATAGAGACAAATAAAGATATCCTTACTTAACAAGGACTCTTTTTCACAAGAAAACTACATACACAATCCTTATCAGGATTCTACTTCCCATATATATGAAGTCCAATACCAACACGGACTCGATGACTTTATCTGCAAGTTAGGGTTGCAACGTTCATATCTGTATAAATAGGTGTCCTTACACCTATATTGGTACACAGAATTCTTGACTCTCAACATAGTCAATTAATCTTACCTTATATTCACCATACTTACTCTCATACTGGAGGGCCTTCGCCAGTGAAGCCCCGGCTCAGTTCACATATTTTCTTGTGTGTAGGTCCGATCAGGAAGTTTGCTCGCCGGAATTATCCGAACTGTTTCGATAAAAGCTGATCCGATACGTTTTTGGCAGCATCAGTTTGGTTCCGTTGTCGGGAAAACGTCAAATAACTTCTTTCGGATAACTACGTATCATGGCTGAGATTCCCCGAGACAGTCAAGAGACCAGTATTTGTTGGGATTCTGGATACAAAAATGAGTACGCAGCGGAATAATAAAACTCAATATAAAGAATCCCAAACAGGATCGATCAAGTAACGTATATATGAAAAATAAATTGACAAAGAAAAAGGATCAAAGTCCCATGCCTTTGATAATATCTTCACAATATGATGATGATCACGAACCCGAGCACGAGCACGAAATTTCTTTACCTCAAACACCAAAAATACGATGTCTCTACTTCACACGCGTCGTAACTTGACCGGAAAACCAACGAGACTCCGCTCTATCAAGAACACGACTAGGGAAACTCGTAGGAATTTTTTCTCTCTTATTTTTTTTTCTCATTTCTTTTCACCTCAAAGATGATGAAGAACTTGGAAGAAAAATTTTCTCTCTCCCTCTCTCTTTAGCTCTCGGCCGAGGCCTCAAAAATGATGGTGGTGATGGTGTTGTTTTCTTTCGATATATAATGTGATATTGTGATCCCACCACAACAAAATATTTTGACACAAAGTGTTGACATATCATGGTGGGATTTTTTATCACAAAACAACAAAGAAAAATCACCAAGACAAAAGGGAGGGGAGGGGGCGGCTATTAGGAAGGTGCTAGGAAACGGGCCGAGTCACTTGGCTCGTATACCAGACGTTCGTCAAATGACTCCATTAAATACACTCCGTTTGATCACCAATGTATTTATACTAATTAATTAATCAAATTAAATAATTATATCAAATACAAATATATTTCTATAAGAAATATAATTTATGAATTAAATTAATTACCCAGTAACTTAATTTCAATTCATAAGGCTGCTATTTGATTTATCCTATAAATCATAATTAGATATCCAATATCTAATATTATTAGAGAGATAATAAATTCACATTTATCCATCAACGATCCTGATGCGCGACTCTGTAGGTCCGTCTAAGCCGTCATTGGGAGGAACCAATGAGTCCGGATAGCACTTAGCCAGCCTAGCGGGCTGCACTATAAACCCCGACTGAGAACGAATGAAGGGATCATTCGAGAACCATTATGTCGTGAATACCATATACGTATAGACCCTTCATCAGATGTCCCAGTCAAATCTTTGGGTCACGGTAAAGTCAAACCCTACTATTGACTAGACACTATACATGTATTAATGAAAATTAAGACCGACTGATTACTAGTGTATCCAATACGACTAGATCAGAATGCTTTGGCCAAAGACATATGATATTATTTGCCATTAACCGTATAAGACATTCACCTGGTCACTAACAAGATATAAAATCCTTTCTTGGCGTACAGTAAAGACTGCTACCTGCCCGTATAGTTCGGACTTCGAGGTTGACCCAGCGATTAAGCAAATGAGTCTAACTACTATAATGACAAACTAAACGTCACAAGCACATCTCTTACTGAACCCTCAAGTCAAAGGTCCACGTATACTATCACAACCTTTCGATTCGTCATCGACCCTCCAAGAGTGAATACCGTGTGACTGAATCAAGTATGAGTCATGTTCGAGTACACTGGTCTCACCAATATACTTATAACTATGCTATCAAGAGATGCACATGCCCTAGCATCAATTATACAAGTGTTACTCAAAACTTAATGCCCAATTAAGTTTATCGACTGGCGAACGATTTACGTAAATAAGCTTTAAACACTTCCAGTGCATTTTCTCTTATCCGATAATAAGAGTGGAATGTTTGCTCTTATTTACATAGACTTCACTTCAATATTTACCAAATCAAGAATGCATTTGAAATACAATAAACAATGAATGAATCATATTGCCTTTTATTAATTATTCCATAATTACAAGTACAATGCCCCTTCTCTCTCATCCCATGAGTGGCATTCGAGGGCATATTCCTAACAATCTCCCACTTGCACTCAATGCCACACATCATGGTATCCAATACCCATGTTTTCAGATGTCTTTCCAAGACAGCCTGAGATAACGACTTAGTGAGTGGGTCAGAGATATTGTCTTCTGAGTTTACTATTTGCAACGAAACATATCCTTTTTCAACCATCTCGCGAACGATGTGATACTTTATCTCTATATTCTTGGTGTTGTGGTGAGCCCTTGGCTCCTTGGCTTGGGTGACAGCTCCATTATTATCACAGAATAGTGATATAGGCAGCTCCGCATTAGGCACCACTGAAATTCTTGCACAAACTTCTGCATCCAAAATGCTTTCTTGCTAGCCTCTGAGGTAGCTTGGTACTCTGCTTAGCAGGTGGAATCTACAGTAGCGCTTTGCTTGTAGCTTCTCCAAGATACTGCTCCTCCATTGAGAGTAAACAAATACTCAGATGTCCACTTAGAGTCGTCCTTGTCTACTTGAAAATCAAAATTGGTGAATCCAACCACCTTCAGTTCTCCACCACCGTAAGTAAGAACCATATCTCTAGTTCTTCTTAAGTACTTAAGAATGTTCTTGACGGCAGTCCACTGTTCCCTTCCCAGGTTTGCTTGACTTACGACACTTACAGCGTAGGCTAAGTCCGGTCTTGTGCACAACATAACGTAGATGAGGCTACCCACTGCCGAGGCATAGGATACCTTTCTCATCTCTCTTTTGCTTCCTCACTTTGAGGACACATTTTCTTGGTGAGATGAATTCCATGTCGCATGTGTTAGGAATATGCCCTCGAATGCCACTCAGGGGATGAGAGAGTAGAGGCATTGTACTTGTAATTATGGAATTATTAATAAAAGGCAATATGATTCATTCAATGTTTATTGTATTTCAAATGCATTCTTGATTTGGTAAACATTGAAGTGAAGTCCATGTAAATAAATCGAACTTTCCATTCTCGTTATCGGATAAGAGAAAATGCACTGGAAGTGTTTAAAGTTTATTTACGTAAACCGTTCACAAGTCGATAAACTTAAATGGGCATTAAGTTTTGAGTAAGACTTGTATAACTGATTCTAGGACATGTGCATGTCTTGATAGCAAAGTCATAAGTATATTGGTGGGACCACTATACTAGAACATGACTCATACTTGTTTGAGTCACAGGGTATTCACTTTCGGAGAGTTGATGACGAATCGAAAGGTTTTGATAGTATACGTGGACCTTTGACTTGAGGGTTCAGTAGGAGATGTGCCTGTGATGTGTAGTTTGTCATTAGAGTAGTTAGACTAATTTGCTTAATTGCTAAGTCAACCTCGAAGTGCGGACTATACGGGAAGGTAACATTCTTTACTGTATGCCAAGAAAAGATTCTATCTCCTGTTAAGTGAGCAGGCGAATGTCCTATACGGTTAATGGCAAATAAGATCATAAGTCTTTGGCCAAAGCATTCTGATCTAGTCGTATTGGATACACTATTAATCAGTCGGTCTTGATTTGCATTAATACATGTATAGTGTCTAGTCAACAGTAGGGTTTGACTTTATCGTGACCCAAAGACTTGACCGGGACATCTGATGAAGGGTCTACACGTATATGGTATTCATGACATAATGGTTCTGGAATGATCCCTTCATTCGTTTTCAGTCGAGGTTTATAGTGTGCCCCGCTAGACTGGCTAAGTGCTGCCCGCACTCATTGGTTCCTCCCAATGCCGGTTGAGACGGACCTACAGAGTCGCGCATCAAGATCATTGACGGATAAATATGAATTTATCATCTCTCTATTAATATTAGATATTGAATATCTAATTATGATTTATTGGATAAATTAACCAGCGGCCTTATGAATAGAAATTAAGTTACTACGTAATTAATTTAAATTCAGAAAATTATATTTCTGAGAGAAATATATTTTTATTTGATATAACTAATTAATTAGATTAATTAATTTATATAAAATACATTGGACATTAAACGGAGTGTATTTAACGGAGTCATTTGACAAACGCCCGATACACGAGCCGAGTGACTCGGCTCCTTTGCTAGAAATTTCCAAGTAGCCTCCCACCTCCCCTCTCACATGGCTTTGTCATGTATTTTATTTGTCGGTAATGAAAGACTTTATTCATGATTCCATTTGATGGTATCATGTGATGATTTTATTAATGATATATCATATCATGTTGATTTTATATAGATATATTAATCATCTTAAAAGTCACCACAACACACCACTACACTAACACTTCGACCGAGAGGGTTTTCGGAGAGGGAGAGAATTCTTCTTCTTCATTTTTATTCATCTTTGAGGTGATACAAAATAAGAAAAATAGAGTGATAAATTCCTATAGTAATTCCTAGCCGTGTTCCTTCAAGAACGGATTGCTATAGATTTTTCCGGTCAAGTTCCGATGCGCGTGAAGTAGAGACATCGTGCTTTCGGTGTTTGGGACGAAGGGATTTCGTGCTCGTTCTCGGGTTCGTCAACATCATCAACTTATGAATATATTATCAAAGGCTTCAAGGGTATGGGACCTTAATCCTTTTATCTTCGTTGATTTATTTTTTCGTATATACATTACTTGATCGATCCTATTTGGGATTCTTTATTATTATTATTATTCCACTGCGTATTCGATATTGTATCCGGAATCCCAACAGTTGTATCGGAGCGAGGTCAATGATACCGTATATACGTTTATTTGTGCATTATGAATGCTATTAGTTGATGTTTATGATTTAGAATCATTATTGGTATAATCGGAGATTTTTTAATTGTTCCTTGTAAATTTTGTTTCTATGATTTTATGTGAATTATAAATTTGTAAAATTTTATTTTATTGATTTATAAGTCCTACATAAAAAATTAGAAACATCACGTTTTGGAAACGAGTCGAAAAAACGAGCTGAACGAAGGTCGGACTCGGCAGCCTGGGGCTGCCCGAGTCACTACCAGGCGGTGCCTGGCAGGGTGGCCGGACAGGGCTGCCTGCTACCCGGACAGTAGCAGGCAGGTGACTCGCTCCAGCGGGTCACCCTCGGCCAGCCCCCTTTTTCGGGCTCCGTTTGCGGGCTGGGCCCGTTCCGACTTGTCCGGGACTTCGTTTAGTCTCTGTATTACGTTGTAATATTTTTCCACATTTTAAATTGGATTTAATTGGATTAAAATGAATATTTGGAATATTATTTTAAATGGGAAAGATATTAAACGAAAATACTATTTTTGGCCGGATTACTTCGAACGAATTGAAATGACGACTATTAGTATTAATTGGATTAATACCATTAAAATTGGATAGATTAATTTTTATATTGATTGGATTAATACATTAATTGATTATTTAATTTTAATGCCATATATATTAATTGGATTATTATAGTAGAAATTGAATAGATTAGTTTTATAGATTAATTGGATTAATTTATATTAAAATTAATTATTTAATTTCATTGCCGTTACATGTTGTGTGGAATACTTATGTGATGGTGATATAGCTTGTGGACTTAGTTTTGATTTGTTCGTTTCGATTGGGTTGTAAAGGCCATTTTGAGCCTATTTATTTTTACTTGAAAAATTTGTATAATAGGATGTATTTTCTTTGATGTAATTATTTATTTGGCTATGACGAAGACCGAAGACAACCGATCGAGAAGACGAAGAATCGAAGACTATTTTTTTGTCTTTATTGGGTCATTCGCTTGGCCCAGTACTTAGGAAAAAGGTCCATGAGCTATATGTTGGTAGTAACTAGGTTGCTATTTGCTGTTTTTCATTTTGAATGATTGACACTCCAACACGCTTATAAATGAATTAATGTGCAAAGTGTAATATTAATCGTGAAATTATCCCGACAACAAACAGACTAATTTTGAAAAAGGTTACGAGATTTCCTACCCTCCATCAAACTCGTTATCGGGGTAGTACATTTGGTAGAGTTTGAAAAATTCTTGAGTGCATTAGATGCCTTCAGTTGGTGATAAATTTCGCCCCAACAAATCTGATAGGTTGCCGGGTGAGATTCAATAGTCAAACTGATAGACGTTGATGGTCAACAACTTAGATAGTCTGGATTGCCAAGAAACCTGATAGGTTGAGGGCATGAAGACTAGGGGTAAAAGAAGATCAAATCATCCGTTGGAGGGGTTGGTGTTAGACACCACTTTACAGAAATTAATTAGCAAGAAACCTGACATGTTGCGTCTGTTAAAATTTGTAAAGAACTTGATCACCACTAAGAAGTTGATCTTACCATGACTTCCGGATTATAACATGGGAGTGTATAATTCTGATAAAATTAGTGGGAGCCGAGACAAGAATTGTACAAGCCCTTAAATTCTATACTCGGTCATAATAAAACAAGTCACTAATTCAATCTTGTCTATATCAATGCAGAGAAACGTAACTATATCTCTCTAAAATGGCTAAGAACCCACTTGCCATATTACTTGAAAAGAATCTCCTAACTGGCCCCAACTTTGTTGACTGCTTGCGGAATCTGATGATTGTACTCAGTATGGAGTCCCTGGAATATGTCTTGGAGGCGGACATTCCACCGACTCCAGTCCGGACTAGGGGTAATCAGGAAGAGATTGATGTCCATGAAAAATGGGTCAATGATGACGTGCTGGTCCGTGGCTTTATAATGGGCTCAATGACTAATGAGCTGCAGAGAGTGCACGAGAAAATGACTTCTGCTAGGCAGATTCTCGCACAGTTGACCAAGCTTTATAGAGAGCACAATAGGACTACTTGATATGAGATATCAAAGCAGTTATTCAGTGATAGGATGAAAGAAAGGGAGAAAGTGGGAGACCACATCCTCAAGATGATGTCTATGATTGAGAGGCTCGAGGTGCTCAATTTTCATATGGATTTATCCCTTCAGATTGATCTCATCCTTCAATCTCTCCTTGACTCCTTCATGCAGTTTGTAATGAATTTCAACTGTAATGAGATTTCATGCACATTAGCTGGGCTAATGAATAAACCGATGACGGCACAGTCTAACATGAAGACTAAGCCGAGGGAGGCTGCTCTTGTGATTTCTTCTGGGCCTCGGAGGTCCAAGAACAAGAAGAAAAAGACCTACGAGCAGTATAACCCCAAGAAGGGGGTGCAGAAAGGCAAGGGCAAGGCCCAAAAGGTTCAGAGGGTAGGTGGTCCAAAACCTACGGACAAATATCTTGAATGCGGTGAGCTGGGCCACTGGCGTAGGACTTGTCCCAAGATTAATGGCGCATCAGGTACGAAACTTTTTGTTTTTGAAACCAGTTGTTCCGCTACTGTATATTCTGCTTCATGGATTCTGGATTCAGGTGCTACTTCTCATATTTGTACTATGAATCAGGATCTAGAACGACGTAGGCAGCTTGAAGCTGGGGGAAGTGATGATCACAGTCGGAAGCGGACATAGTGTCGAGGCAACCGATATTGGATCACTCCTACTGGGTTTAGAATCTGGTTTTATTTTAACGTTAGATGAAGTACTTGTTTTGTCCAAGGGGCATAAAAACATTGTATCCATTCCAGTCTTGGGCCGGAAAGAATTTTGTTTCTTCATTTGCAATGGTAGTCGTCAAGAACATTCTTAAGTACTTGAGAAGAACTAGAGATATGGTTCTTACTTACGGTGGTGGAGAACTGAAGGTGATTGGATTCACCGATTCTGATTTTCAAGGAGACATGGATGACTCTAAGTTGACTTTTGGGTATTTGTTTACTCTCAATGGAGGAGAAGTATCTTGGAGAAGCTCCAAGCAAAGCGCTACTGCAGACTCCACTGGCCAAGCAGAGTACCAAGCAGCCTCAGAGGCTAGCAAGGAAGCATTTTTGATGAAGAAGTTTGTGCAAGAACTTCAAGTGGTGCCTAATGCGGAGCTGCCTATACCACTATTCTGTGATAATGATGGAGCTGTCGCCCAAGCCAAGGAGCCAAGGGCTCACCACAACACCAAGCATATAGAGAGAAAGTATCACATCGTTCGAGAGATGGTTGAAAAAAGATATGTTTCGTTGTAAAGAGTAGACTCAGAAGACAATGTCTTTGACTCGCTGACTAAGCCGTTATCTCAGGCTGTCTTGGAAAGACATCTGAAGAACATGGGTTGGATGCCATGATGTGTGGCATTGAGTGCAAGTGGGAGATTGTTAGGAATATGCCCTCGAATGCCACCCAGGGGACGATAGAGTAGGGGCATTGTACTTTTAATTATGGAATTATTAATAAAAGGTAATATGAATCATTCACTATTTATTGTATTTTAAATGCATTCTTGATTTGGTAAACATTGAAGTGAAGTCCATGTAAATAAATCGAACATTCCATTCTCGTTATGGGATAAGAGAAAATGTACTGGAAGTGTTTAAAGTTTATTTACGTAAATTGTTCGCAAGTCAATAAACTTAAAATGGGCATTAAGTTTTAATATGACTTGTATAACTGATGCTAGGACGTGTGCACGTCTTGATAGCATAGTTATAAGTATATTGGTGGGGCCAGTATACTCGAACACGACTCATACTCGATTCAGTCACACGGTATTCACTCTCGGAGAGTCGATGACGAATCGAAAGGTTGTGATAGTATACGTGGACCTTTGACTTGAGGGTTCGGAGAAGATGTGCTGTGACGTTTAGTTTGTCATTAGAGTAGTTAGACTCATTTGATTAATTCTTGAGTCGACCTCGAAGTGCGGACTATACGGGCGGGTAGCGATCTTTCTTGTACGCCAAGAAAGGATTCTATCTCCTGTTAGTGAGCAGGCGAATGTCCTATACGGTTAATGGCAAATAAGATCATAAGTCTTTGGCCAAAGCATTCTGATATAGTCGTATTAGATACACTATTAATCAGTCGGTCTTGATTTGCATTAACACATGTATAGAGTTTAGTCAACAGTAGGGTTTGACTTTACCGTGACCCGAAGACTTGACCGGGACATCTGATGAAGGGTCTATACGTATATAGTATTCATGACATAATGGTTCTAGAATGATCCCTTCATTTGTTTTCAGTCGGGGTTTACAGTGTAGCCCGCTAGACTGGCTAAATGCTGCCCGCACTCATTGGTTCCTGCCAATGCCGGCTGAGACGGACCTACAGAGTCGCGCATCAGGATCGTTGACGGATAAATATGAATTTATCGTCTCTCTATTAATATTAGATATTGGATATCTAATTATGATTTATTGGATAAATTAACCAACAGCCTTATGAATTGAAATTAAGTTACTGGGTAATTAATTTAAATTCATAAAATTATATTTCTGAGAGAAATATATTTATATTTGATATAATTAATTATTTAGATTAATTAATTTATATAAAATACATTGGAGATTAAACAGAGTGTATTTAATGGAGTCGTTTGACGAACGTCCGGTACACGAGTCGAGTGACTCGGCTCGTTTCCTAGAAATTTCCAAGTAGCCGCCCACCTCCCCTATCACATGGCTTTGTCATGTATTTTATTTGTTGGTAGTGGAAGACTTTATTCATGATTCCATTCGATGGTATCATGTGATGATTTTATTAATGATATATCTTATCATGTTGATTTTATATAGATATATTAATCATCTTAAAAGTCACCACAATACACCACTAAACTAACACTTCGGCCGAGAGGGTTTTTGGAGAGGGAGAAAATTCTTCTTCTTCTTCATTTTTATTCATCTTTGAGGTGATACAAAATAAGAAAAATAGAGAGATAAATTCCTGTAGTAATTCCTAGCCGTGTTCCTTCAAGAACGGATTGCTATAGATTTTTACGGTCAAGTTCCGACGCATGTGAAGTAGAGACATTGTGCTTTCGGTGTTTGGGACGAAGGGATTTCGTGCTCGTGCTCGGGTTCGTCAACATCATCAACTTACGAAGATATTATCAAAGGCTTCAAGGGTATAAGACCTTAATCTTTTTATCTTCGTTGATTTATATATACATTACTTGATCGATGCTGTTTAGGATTCTTTATTATTATTATTATTCCGCTGCGTATTCGATATTATATCCGGAATCCCAACAGCATGGGAAGGAACCCTCTTTTAGAATTATTCATCTTGAATCTTCTCAGGATTTTATCTATATAGAGGGCTTGAGAAAGTCCTCTCATTCTTCGCGGTCTATCTCTGTAAATACGGATCCCTAGAATATAGGAAGCTTCTCCCAAGTCTTTCATGGAGAACGTTTTAGAAAGCCAAGCTTTCACAGTGTTGAGCATTGCTACGTTATTTCCCATAAGTAGAATATCATCTACATATAGTACTAAGAACATAATGTTGCTCCCACTGACCTTTCTGTAAACACATGGATCCTCCTCGGTTTGCACAAAGTCAAATTCCTTGACTGCTTCGTCAAATGGAAGGTTCCAACTCCGAGAAGCTTGCTTCAGACCATAAATGGCTCGTTGCAGCTTACACACCTTATGAATATTATCTTTGGACACAAAACCGTAAAGCTGTTCCATGTAGATTTCTTCCTCGAGGTATCCATTTAGAAAAGCCATCTTGACATCTATTTGCCATATTTCATAATCGTAATGGACAACAATGGCAAGCATCATGCGAATCAACTTGATCATAGCTACGGGCGAGAAGGTATCATGATAATCGATCCCTTACCTTTGGGTATAACCATTTGCCACAAGCCTGGCCTTATAGGCATCAAACTTGCCATCCCTATCAGTCTTTCTCTTATATATCCATTTACTTCCATTATGCTTCATGCCAGTTGGTAGATCTACTAGAGTCCAGACCTGATTGGCATGCATCGAGTCTATCTCAGCTTCCATAGCTTCTTGCCATTTATCGGAGTCCACATCCACTATCGCTTGGTCATAGGTTACAGGGTCGTCCTTACGGCTATCAGGTATGTCATGGAGACCCAGTTCCTCGACATGTGTATATCCATACCTCTCAGGTAAGTGAGACACCCTATCAAACCTTCGAAGTGGAGGTTATGTTACAATAGGTTCGGTTCGTGATCCCTGATCAGATGTCTCCTCAGGACTTTCATTGTGCTCTTCCAAAGAGACATTTCTACCCGAGCCACCTTCCTGAATGAATTCATCCTCAAGGAAGTGCGCTTGTAAAGCCACAACGACCCTATGGTCTTCTGGCATGTATAATACATAACCCATCGAGTCCTCTGAGTATCCTATGAAATGTCCCTTGATGGAGCTCGCTTCCAGTTTGTCCACCTTAGCCTTTTTGACATAGGCTGGACATCCCCAAATCCTTATGTGATTAAGACTTGGTTTCTTACCCTTCCACATCTCATGCGGAGTGATACAAATGGATTTAGAAGGACATCTATTAAGGATATAGGCAGCGATAAGTAAAGCGTACCCCCATAGGTAAATCGGTAAATCAGTGTGTAACATGGAGCGGACCATGTCCAACAAAGTCCGATTTCTCCTTTTTGAAATACCATTTAACTGTTGGGTTCCTGGCGGCGTGAATTGTGAAACTATTCCATGTTCCTTAAGGAACTCATCAAACTCGATGCTCATATACTCGCCACCTCTATCCGACCGAAGTGCTTTGATATGACATCCAGTCTGTTTTTCAACTAGGGCCTTAAAAGTCTTGAATTTAGTAAAGGCTTCGGATTTATGTTTCATCAAGTACACAATTCCATACCTAGTACTACCATTGCCAATGAAGAAATAAAATCCTTTCTGGTCCAAGACTGGAATGGATACAATGTTTTTATGCCTCTGGGCAGAACCGGTACTTCATCAAACGTCAAAATAAAATCGGATTCCAAACCCAGTAGGAGTGATCCAATATCAGTTGCCTCGACACTTTGTCCACTTCCGACAGTGACCATCACTTCCCCAACTTCATGCTGCCTACTTTGTTCCAGATCCTGATTCATAGTACAAATAAGAGAAGTATCACCTGGATCCAGAATCCATGAAGCAGAATATACAGTAGCGGAACAAATGGTTTCAAAAACAAAAAGTTCCGTACTTGATGCGCTATTTATCTTGGGACAAGTCCTATGCCAGTGGCCCAACTCACCGCATTTAAGACATTTGTCCGTAGGTTTGGGACCGCCTACCTTCTGAACCTTTGGGGCCTTGCCCTTGCCTTTCCGCACCCCTTTCTTGAGTTTATACTGCTCGTAGGTCTTTTTCTTCTTGTTTTTGGACCTCCAAGGTCCATAAGAAATCACAAGAGCAGCCTCTCTCGGCTTAGTCTTCATGTTAGACTGTGCCGTCACTAGTTTGTTCATTAGGCCAGCTAATGTGCATGAAACTTCATTACAGTTGAAATTCATTACAAACTGCGTGAAGGAGTCAGGTAGAGATTGAAGGATGAGATCAATTTGGAGGGATAAATCCATGTGACAGTTGAGCACCTCGAGCCTCTCAATCATGAAGATCATTTTGAGGACGTCGTCTCCCACTTTCTCCCCTTCTTTCATCCTTGTACTGAATAACTGCTTTGATATCGCATATCTAGCAGTCCTACTATACTCTCCATAAAGTTCGATCAAGTGTGCGAGAATCTGCCTAGCAGAAGTCATTTTCTCGTGCGCTCTCTGCAGCTCATTAGTTATTGAGCCCATCATAAAGCCACTGACCAGCATATCATCCTTGACCCATTTTTCATGGACGTCAATTTCTTCCTGATTACCCCTAGTCCGGACTGGAGTCGGTCGAATGTCCGCCTCTAAGACGTATCCCAGAGACTCTATGCTGAGTACAATCATCAGATTCCACAACCAGTCAACAAAATTGGGGTCAGTTAGGAGATTCTTTTCAAGTAGTATTCCAAGTGGGTTCTTTGCCATTTTAGAGAGATATAGTTTCGTTTATGTGCATGGATTTAGACAAGATTGAATTAGTGACTTGTTTTATTATGATTGAGTATAGAATTTAAGGGCTTGTATAATTCTTGTCTCGGATCCCACTAATTTTATCGGAATTACACACTCCCATGTTATAACCCGGAAGTCATGGTTAGATTGACTTCTTAGTGGTGATCGAGTTCTTTTCAAATTTTAACAGACGCAACCTATCAGGTTTCCTGCCTATTAATTTCTGTAAAGTGGTATCCAACACCAACCCATCCAACGGATGATTCGATCTTATTCTACCCCTAGTCTTCATGCCCTCAACCACTCAGGTTTCTTGGCAATCCGGACTATCTAAGTTGTTGACCATCAACGTCTATCAGTCTGACTATTGAATCTCGCCCGACAACCTATCAGGTTTCTAGGGGTAAAATTTATCACCAACCGGCATCTAATGCACTCAAGAATATTACCAACCTCTACCAAATGTACTACCCCGATAACTTGGAAGCATAGCACACCAGCTCGGGTATCAATTTTCTACGAGTTTGATGGAGGGTAGGAAACCTTGTAACCTTTTCAAACTTAGTCTGTTTGAAGTCGGGAGAATTTCGCGATTAATATTACACTTTGCACATTAATTCACTTATAAGCACGTTTGTGTTTTTCAATCATTCAAAATGAAAAACAGTAAATAGCAACCTAGTTACTACCAACATGCAGTTCATGGACCATTCCTAGAACAAAAATATCGTAATCGAATTACATGTCTTCGGTCTTGAATCTTCGTCTTCTCGAGTGGATATTCTTCCGGTCTTCGTCATTACATATAAATTTTACATTTGAAAAATTGCATCCTATACAATAGTAAAATAAATAGGCTCAAAAAACGGCCTTTACAACCCAATCGAATAAAACCGAACGATTCAAAACTAGGTCCATGAACCACATCCCCATTCAAAAGCATTTATCCAACACATACTAAATAGGATAGCAAATTAAATTTATTTATCCAATAAATATATATAATCAACTATTAAATAGAATTGATCCAATCAATTCTCACAATCGGTAACATGAAAACGTTCAAAGTAGTTCGGTCAATCACATGTTTTCCATTTAATTAATTTTCCCTTATAAAATGAGATACCATATATCATTTTAATCATCTTAAATCCAATTTAAAAAATAGGAATTAACTTTCAGGAATACACGAAGAGAACGAGCCCGAAACAAGACGGAAGGGGGCTGGACCGCAGTCCAACTGCCTGGACTGCTTGGCAGTGCCAGCACCAGGCCCGAATCGCGATCCTAAAAGCTGGACAGCAAGGCATCCCCCACGCCCACCCCCCGAAACTGTTCCGGGTGCCATTCAATGGCAATACGGGCCTCTGTTTGTAACACCCCAACCCGACAAGGGTAGAAGTATCACATTATAGTGGCAAATCAGAACATACAAATAAATAAACGCAAGCGGAAGTCTTAAACATAAATAATCAAAAGGAGTTAAGTCGAAATGACTTAAACCAAAACATAAGTTCAACGAAGAGAAATACTCCAAAGGGATGAATAACAAATCATCCAAGTCTAAACAATGTCCTAACAATAGCAAAATAAATCTAAGATGACTATGGTAACGTCTCCGCAAGCTCAACTCTCAACCCCAAAGAAACCCCAGCTCCTAGCTTAGATACCTGCCGCAGGAAAAGGAAAATGCGGCTGAGCTTAAAAAGCCCAGTGAACAGATATATATAAACAAAACCAAATGATAAGGAACGAACATATAAAGTACGGTACATTGGGAAAGGCATGAAGTATAAACGAATGGATATCAAAAGTAAGGAAAAGTCAGTAATCTACCACGAGCCCGAACATAAAACAAATCAAATATCATAGTAACCATGGAGTAGCTAACTCCCGAACATGTGAAAGACGTGTATTGCACACAAGCATCAATCACTGAACATATCATATCATAATCATGTCATATCCAATCAAATACGAACCGAACCTAGGATGCATCCATACGCCCCCGAACAAATCATATTGGCCATAACAAATATAAAGTGCACATATCATATCAAAATGGGATGGTGTGGAACAACACTCAACCACACTAGAGTCATGCCATTGGTGCATCAATGACACGGCCATGTTACCTTCATGGCTAGGAAACGAACTTGGCTCGGGTATCAAACTGAAGGGTTCAAATGGCATATCATATGAAAGTTCATATCAAAGGTTCATATCAAATGTATCATATCAAAGGTTCAAGAATATCTGTACGAATAACGAAACAAACGAACACCGATACAATAGTAAAGAGAAGGGGTATCAAGAATATCTATACCTCCAACCGCAAAATGCAAAACACGTCAGAAGATATAAAGATTAGAGTTTACTCCTTCTTCAGCGAATCTACACAAATTAGGTTTATTTTATGCTTATTAGCTCATAATGTCATAACGGTTTCTTAATTAATTAACACCATTTATTAATGTGATTAGAGTTTCGTTATTGGAATTAGGTTAACATATGACCGATTGTATTATAATTAATGTTCAAATGCATTTTAGGTTTCAAGTATATTAAATGGTATTAAAATCACAATAATCTTAATCTTCTAACAATTTCTGGTTTTACTATGTTTTAGCCTTCATTTCATGATCTTTAATACCACACCAGATATCAAAGTAAAAATCCATAAAAATTACTACTGAATCATATATGTCTTAGGAGTCTACTGGAATTTTCTCAGATTTTATTAATTAGTACAAGTACACAATAAAATTATTTTTTTACAAGACTGTCCAGAAAGTAAACTGCTGAAACACCCAGAAGTTATTCATTACAAAGGCATAACAAAACGATTTGGAAAAATCCAAAAAAATTCTACAACTTAGAAAACATGTGATATATAACTCCTTTAAATTTGCAAGTCATAACTCATTATAGTTTTCAAATGAAAAATCGTGAAACCAGAATGCATTTAAATTCTTAAAACTCAGATTTTGACATATGATCCCGTAAAATTCAAAAGCACGACCAATACAACTCCAATTCCCTTCAAACCAGTTGGAAAACTTAAATAAGACATTAAACTAAGTTTTTATGCAAAAGTACAGAATTAAATCATTATGAAACTCGAGCTACAATGCACACATAATCAGCTTTTCAAAACCGTCTCCTGCAGAAAACTGTTTTAGACCCTTTTAACATGTTTTACTTACACGAGACCTATATATATCACAAGACCTGGTTTCATTAATATATCAACACATATGTTTCCAGCCTTTGATGATCATTCACACGACACACATATAACACAGAAATCAGATCAGCAATATGAGTTGATTTACATATCGAAACATCCAATACCGTTATGATTTTATGTGATCTTCTAAATACGTCTCAACATATAATTCGAATAGAACAGATCAGATTTTGTTTAGTATGTATACGAATTAGGTTTCAAGTTTATATATTCGGATTATACATGAAATCATGTGTCGAAATAGAAAAGAGATACAAGATCGATTAGAAATACCTTATGATGATTCGAATAAAGGAGAGAACAAGAACGAAACCCTCACGAATCAAACCCTAATCACGATCCAAACAAGAAGCTCCAAGGATTCACGATTACACGACTTCAGCAATACTTTTTTTTAAGGTCACGAACAGCAGCAACTTGCTCTTTGTTAGAGAAAGAAAAAAAAACGCAGCAGCCTTGAGAAGAGAAAAAAAAACGCAGCAGCCTTGTTTGTGTGTGTGTGTTTTGGCCGAAAGATAGAAGTGGAGAAGAGGAATAAGGATTCACGTTAATAAGGGAGGGGAGTAGGCTGCATATAAGGAAGGTAATAATGGTCATAATTGTGTTTAATTTGGGCATAATGGGTTGGTTATAAATAATGATTAGTGACCGAATTAATGGGATGCAAAAATTACTGGAGGTTACAACATGGAACGTTTTTCATGCATGCAATTTTTGGAAGGTGTAACAATTATTTATATTAGGTAAACTTTTGTGAGTAAATTTTTATTTAATTATAATACATAACATATAGTTTAGGTAAGGTTTTAAATTATAGCAAAACTTTAGGTTATGCTTCGAATTAATTAGAAAATATGGAAACCGAATTTTAGGGTTTTACAACTCTTCCCCTCTAAAAGAAAATTTTCGTCCTCGAAAATTGAATTGAAAGCGAAATAGATACGTACCGGACTACGAAAAGAAATGAGGATAACTTGTTCGCATCGATTCCTCGGTCTTCCAGGTTGCTTCACGCTCTGGGTGATTCTTCCAAAGAATCTTAACGAATGGAATGACTTTGTTTCTCATGACCCTATCTTGTCGATCCAAAATAGCTTCGGGTTCCTCAGAAAGAGACATATCAGGCTGAATCTGATCAAAAGGATAAGACGCCACATGCAACGGATGATAATTGTATCCCCTCAGAAGAGATACATGGAAGACATTATGAATATGTGATAACTGAGGAGGTAGAGCCAAGCGATAAGAAACCTCCCCAATACGTTCAAGAATTTCGAACGGTCCAATGAATCGAGGACTAAGCTTCCCTTTGATCCCAAAACGTTTCACACCTCTGAAAGGCGATACTTTCAGAAATACACGATCCCCAACCTGAAACTCCAAGTCACATCGGCGCTTATCAGCATAACTCTTCTATCGAGTGCGAGCCTCTTTCAGCTTCTCCTTGGCTACAACCACTTTCTCATTAGTGATTTGAATAAGTTCCGGCCCCTCGATCACACGTTCACCTACTTCATCCCAACAAATGGGTGCTCTACATTTCCTCCCATATAAAAGCTCATACGGTACTGCATTGATGCTAGCATGCCAACTATTATTATAAGCAAACTCCACCAAGCACAAGTATTCGTCCCAACTTCCCGTCCACTCCATAGCACATGCCCTCAACATGTCTTCTAAAGTCTGAATGGTCCTCTCTGACTGACCATCTGTCTGTGGATGAAAAGCCGTACTAAACTTAAGACGTGTACCCCAAGCTTTATGTAGGCTTTTCCAAAAACGAGAAGTAAACCGCGGATCTCTGTCTGACACGATAGATGTCGGAGTACCATGAAGTCTAACAATCTCCTGTTGAAAAATTTCCGCCAGTCTACTAACACGAAAACCCATACGAATAGGTAAGAAATGGGCAGATTTGGTTAGACGATCGACGACTACCCAAATTGCATCATGTCTTCTCCGAGTAAGAGGTAAACTAATAACAAAGTCCATGGAAATCTTATCCCACTTCCAAGTAGGGATATCTAACAGTTGCAGCAAACCACTAGCCCTCTGATGTTCGATTTTGACCTGCTGGCAAGTCATACACCTAGCAACATACAAGGCTACATCCTGTTTCATGCCGTTCCACCAAAAGTGTTGCTTAAGATCCCTGTACATCTTGGTAGAACCAGGATGGATAGTGAATGGGGAACTATGGGCCTCTGAAAACACAGCCTCACGCAACTCAGGATCGTTAGGAACACAAAGTCGATTTTCAAACCATACCACACCAGAGTCATCTACCCTGAACTCCGACTGCTTACCCTCCTGAACATTCTGAACCACAACCCAAAGCTCACCATCATCCTTTTGAGCTTCCTTAATCCGTAGTATAAGATTGGATTCTATCTTCATACTAGCCCAATGTCCGTCATAACCTCGTACACAAAGTTCAACATCCAAAAGTTCTAAATCATGAAGAAGGCTCAAACTCTAAACTAGCAATCATACCAGACTTCCGGCTAAGCGCATCGGCAACAACATTCGCCTTGCCCGGATGGTATTGAATATTCGCATCATAATCCTTAAGGAGTTCCAACCACCTTCTTTGTCTCATGTTAAGTTCCTTCTGGGTGAAGATATACTTGAGACTCTTGTGGTCAGTAAAGATATCACACGATTCGCCATACAAGTAGTGTCTCCAAATCTTCAAAGCAAAAACCACCGCAGCCAACTCTAGATCATGAGTAGGATAATTCTCTTCATAAGGTTTTAATTGCCTCGAAGCATAAGCAATCACCTTACCGTGCTGCATAAGGACACAGCCTAAACCCTTCTTCGACGCGTCACTATAAATCTGATAGCCCCCAGAACCAGATGGAAGAGTCAAAATAGGAGCCGACACCAATCTCTGTTTCAACTCTTCGAAACTCTGCTCGCGTTCCTCCGTCCAAACAAACTTCTCACCCTTCCTCATCAGTTGCGTCAAAGGTAACGCCAACCGTGAGAAACCCTCAACAAAACGTCGATAGTAGCCAGCAAGTCCCAGAAAACTCCTAACCTCAGTCACAGTAGTAGGTCTCGGCCACTTGGTGATAGCCTCAACCTTAGATGGATCCATGGTGATGCCATCTGCGGATACAATATGACCAAGGAATGCAACTTGCTTTAGCCAAAACTCACACTTCGACAACTTGGCATACAACTTCTGCTGCCGAAGAGTCTCCAAAACAATCCGGAGATGTTGCTCATGATCTCCTTCTGTCTTGGAATAAACAAGAATGTCGTCGATGAAAACAATAACGAACTTGTCGAGATACTCGTGGAATACGCGATTCATAAGATCTATAAATAGAGCGGGAGCGTTTGTCAAACCGAAGGGCATAACCAAAAACTCGTAGTGACCATATCGGGTATGGAACACGGTCTTACGAACATCTTGCTCCTTCATACGTAATTGGTGATAACCGGATCTCAAATCGATTTTCGAAAAGAACTTATCCCCTTGCAATTGATCAAACAAATCATCGATACGCGGAAGAGGATAACGATTACGGATAATGATACGATTAAGCTCACGATAGTCTATACACAGTCGCATACTTCCATCCTTCTTCTTAACAAACAAAACAGGTGCACTTCAAGGAGAGACACTGGGTCGGATGAAACCATTCTCCAAGAGTTCCTGTAACTGTTCCTTCAACTCCTTCAACTCTAAGGGCGCCATACGGTACGGAGCTTTGGAAATAGGTTCAGCACCTGGGATCAACTCAATGCCAAACTCAACTTCCCTAGCAGGAGGTATACCAGGAAGTTCGTCGGGGAAAACATCGGGAAACTCTCGTACGGCAGGAAGACTTTCAATACTAGGACTCTTCAAAGATGTATCTTTAATAGAAGCCAGAAAACCTTGGCAACCATGGGAAATCAAGGTTCGTGCCTTCATGGCAGAAATAATTTTAACAGATTTAAGAGGTTGAGAACCATGATAAATAAAATCAGGCTGATACAAGTCGCCGAAGATCACATTTTTGGCATGGCAATAAATGGTAGCTCTATGCGAAGCCAACCAATCCATGCCCAAAATCACATCAAAATCGATCATATCAATAGGGAGCAAATTTGCTAGGCGAATGCGGTCATCAAACCGTAAGGGACAATTCACATATTCATGTTTAATGAGTACATGGTTTTTCATTGGTGTTGAGATAGATATTCGATTTGTTAGTGGTGTTGGGGTCATATTAAGTTTCTTGGCAAATGCAACAGATATAATGGAGTGTGTGGCACCAGTATCAAATAATGCAAAAACTGTACGATCACCAATGTAAAGAATGCCGGTAATAGTACCTGATAAGTTTTCTGCCTGATCACGCGTCATAGCATAAACACGACCCATAGTAGGAGCTGGCTTAGCGGAGTTCACTGATGTAATCCGTTTCTCCTGGGGACAATCCCTCACCTTGTGATTAGTGGACCCGCAAGTGAAACATCCTCCAGTAGCTTTGTGACAAACGCCCGGGTGAGGTTTCCCGCAAGTAGCATAGAGAGGTGGAGGAGGTAAGGCCTCAGTAGGCCTCCTCTGATCCGAAGAACTTGAAGAACGACCCTGCTGAGAACCTCGAGTTGACTGATCCCTGCACTGACGCTGGTTGTTGTTGCCATAACCCTGACGGTCATTCCCATTCCTACCAGTAACCCTCTGATCCTGACCCCTGTACTCCTGTCGCCTCTGATCAAAACCCCGATCCTGGAGACCCCTGTGCTCAACACCCTGGTACTGACGACCCCTATGCTCCTGACCCTGGTCCTGACGACCCCTGTAGTTAATACGATCACCATCCCTGTCCCTCTTGTTCGAACCCCTATCAGCATGAAGTAACTCAATATTGCGGGCCGCGTCCGCTACTAGTGCAACATCGGTGTAATCAGTATTCACGATCCAGTCTAATATCCACTTCTTCAGCCCCCACTTAAAGTGCCTAGCCTGCCTATGAGCATCACCTGCAATCGGTCCAACAAAACTAGCTAACCTCAGAAACCTCTGCATATACTCTCCAGACGATTCCCGATCCAACTGATGAATAGCCCCATACTCGCGCTCATACCTTTGCTGCTCGGAGAAAGGAAAGTACTGCTTATAGAAGATGTCACGGAAAGTATTCCATGCACAAGTGTCAGCAAAGTTCTCTCCCTTATCCAGAACATACGCCTTTCACCAATTCAACACATCGCCTTCCAACTTGAAAGTAGCCAAACGCGTCTTGAATTCATCACCACAACCCAAGACTTTGAACAACTTCTCCATATGAGTGATCCAATCTTCTGCCGGGGGGTGGCAGCAGATCGGAAAGAAAGAGGCTTAAGCTTAGTAAACTTTTCAATCCAACCATGTATCCCGATAGGTGGAGCACCGCCACCCGACAAACCAGCACCATTTCTGATGTCATCGACGATTCTGGTTCTCAATTCAGCAAAGAGATTCGGGAGAGCATTAGCCAAAGCAGCGGCTATCATGGCCTCGAAGTCAGGGATATCATCCCCATTAGGATTTCTACGCGTATACACCATCTGAATGATCATCAAAACGATTTGTAAGGTCAAATAAAGATGAAGTATGAAAGGAAAGTATGCAGAAGGAAACCTAATGTCTACCCAAATCCTCACAGGTCATAGCCTAAGTTCTACAGGTCGAACCTAAAGCTCCGATACCATAATTGTAACACCCCAACCCGACAAGGGTATAAGTATCACATTATAGTGGCAAATCAGAACATACAAATAAATAAACGCAAGCGGAAGTCTTAAACATAAATAATCAAAAGGAGTTAAGTCGAAATGACTTAAACCAAAACATAAGTTCAACGAAGAGAAATACTCCAAAGGGATGAATAACAAATCATCCAAGTCTAAACAATGTCCTAACAATAGCAAAATAAATCTAAGATGACTATGGTAAAGTCTCCTCAAGCTCAACTCTCAACCCCAAAGCAACCCCAGCTCCTAGCTTAGATACCTGCCACAGGAAAAGGAAAATGCGGCTGAGCTTAAAAAGCCCAGTGAACAGATATATATAAACAAAACCAAATGATAAGGAACGAACATATAAAGTACGGTGCATTGGGAAAGGCATGAAGTATAAACGAATGGATATCAAAAGTAAGGAAAAGTCAGTAATCTACCATGAGCCCGAACATAAAACAAATCAAATATCATAGTAACCATGGAGTAGCTAACTCCCGAACATGTGAAAGACGTGTATTGCACACAAGCATCAATCACCAAACATATCATATCATAATCATGTCATATCCAATCAAATACGAACCGAACCTAGGATGCATCCATACGCCCCCGAACAAATCATATTGGCCATAACAAATATAAAGTGCACATATCATATCAAAATGGGATGGTGTGGAACATCACTCAACCACACTAGAGTCATGCCATTGGTGCATCAATGACACGGCCATGTTACCTTCATGGCTAGGAAACGAACTTGGCTCGGGTATCAAACTGAAGGGTTCAAATGGCATATCATATGAAAGTTCATATCAAAGGTTCATATCAAATGTATCATATCAAAGGTTCAAGAATATCTGTACGAATAACGAAACAAACGAACACCGATACAATAGTAAAGAGAAGGGGTATCAAGAATATCCGTACCTCCAACCGCAAAATGCAAAACACGTCAGAAGATATAAAGATTAGAGTTTACTCCTTCAGCGAATCTACACAAATTAGGTTTATTTTATGCTTATTAGCTCATAATGTCATAACGGTTTCTTAATTACTTAACACCATTTATTAATGTGATTAGAGTTTCGTTATTGGAATTAGGTTAACATATGACCGATTGTATTATAATTAATGTTCAAATGCATTTTAGGTTTCAAGTATATTAAATGGTATTAAAATCACAATAATCTTAATCTTCTAACAATTTCTGGTTTTACTATGTTTTAGCCTTCATTTCATGATCTTTAATACCACAACAGATATCAAAGTAAAAATCCATCAAAATTACTACTGAATAATATATGTCTTAGGAGTCTACTGGAATTTTCTCAGATTTTATTCATTAGTACAAGTACACAATAAAATTATTTTTTTACAAGACTGTCCAGAAAGTAAACTGCTGAAACACCCAAAAGTTATTCATTACAAAGGCATAACAAAACGCTTTGGAAAAATCCAAAAAAATTCCATAACTTAGAAAACACGTGATATATAACTCCTGTAAATTTGCAAGTCATAACTCATTATAGTTTTCAAATGAAAAATCGTGAAACCAGAATGCATTTAAATTCTTAAAACTCAGATTTTGACATATGATCCCGTAAAATTCAAAAGCATGACCAATACAACTCCAATTCCTTTCAAACCAATTGGAAAACTTAAATAAGACATTAAACTAAGTTTTTATGCCAAAGTACAGAATTAAATCATTATGAAACTCGAGCTACAATGCACACATAATCAGCTTTTCAAAACCGTCTCCTGCAGAAAACTGTTTTAGACCCTTTTAACATGTTTTACTTACACGAGACCTATATATATCACAAGACCTGGTTTCATTAATATATCAACACACATGTTTCCAGCCTTTGATGATCATTCACACGACACACATATAACACAGAAATCAGATCAGCAATATGAGTTGATTTACATATCGAAACATCCAATACCGTTATGATTTTATGTGATCTTCTAAATACGTCTCAACATATAATTCGAATAGAACAGATCAGATTTTGTTTAGTATGTATACGAATTAGGTTTCAAGTTTATATATTCGGATTATACATGAAATCATGTGTCGAAATAGAAAAGAGATACAAGATCGATTAGAAATACCTTATGATGATTCGAATAAAGAAGAGAACAAGAACGAAACCCTCACGAATCAAACCCTAATCACGATCCAAACAAAAAGCTCCAAGGATTCACGATTACACGACTTCAGCAATACTTTTTTTAAGGTCACGAACAGCAGCAACTTGCTCTTTGTTAGAGAAAGAAAAAAAAACGCAGCAGCCTTGAGAAGAGAAAAAAAAACGCAGCAGCCTTGTTTGTGTGTGTGTGTTTTGGCCGAAAGATAGAAGTGGAGAAGAGGAATAAGGATTCACGTTAATAAGGGAGGGGAGTAGGCTGCATATAAGGAAGGTAATAATGGTCATAAATGTGTTTAATTTGGGCATAATGGGTTGGTTATAAATAATGATTAGTGACCGAATTAATGGGATGCAAAAATTACTGGAGGTTACAACATGGAACGTTTTTCATGCATGCAATTTTTGGAAGGTGTAACAATTATTTATATTAGGTAAACTTTTGTGAGTAAATTTTTATTTAATTATAATACAGAACATATAGTTTAGGTAAGGTTTTAAATTATAGCAAAACTTTAGGTTATGCTTCGAATTAATTAGAAAATATGGAAACCGAATTTTAGGGTTTTACACTGTTGGCCACTAAGTATACAGAATACAGCTTGGAAAGTGTTTTAAGCAACAAGCTGTACGATTTTCAAATAAGAGTGCGTAGCAGAAGTCTGTTAAGGTAAGTTGCTGTAAATACCGCAACTAGATTTTCTCCTGTTTGCTTGGTGCGTACAGGGTATGCGGTGTATACTTGTAAAATAATCACAGTAATGAAAACAGTAAGTTGTAGAAGGTATATGACACGCTATTTAAAGTGGTTCGAGGTAAACCCCTCTACGTCCACTGGTCATCCACACAGGAGTTATAAACACTACGTACACAACTACGTATCTATAATCAAATCTATCCTTGTATCGTTCACACAGATTGATATAAAGACTGTCGCTTTCAACCGTTCACACAGATTAGTCAAAGCTTTCACTTGACTAGCTTCTTCACACACAATTCCGAAGCTTTGTCTCTTCAATGCAGATCCATCTCAAATAGTTTAGGAAAAGCAAGGATTTCTCAGTCCACACAGGGCTGATGGTTTTCTTCAAATGTAAGATCACGGGTTGAACAACCGATTGACTTCTTGAGCTTGAGCTGATGATGTGTTGTTCAAGGATGAGCACTTGTATATTTCTTCTCTCAAGATTGGTAGTATGCTTGAAGAAATATAGATTCTCTTGATATACTATTCTTGAGATGTTCAAGAGTGTATCTCAGTATATCTCAGTTTGCTCAGTTCTCAGATCTTGATCGTATGTATATTCATATGTTTGAGTATATGTATGTAATCATCTATGACTGATCTTCAAACTTCAGGGTATATATACCCTTTGGAATAGATCCGTTGAGAAAAAAGTCCATCCCAACGTGTTGATTGACTTGCACAATACAAGATCCGGATTTTACTCCTTGTCTGAAGATCTTTGTCGGCTGGTATTTAAATACTTTATCCAGTCAGTTTGTAAATACTTCTTTTCAAACTGTGGCTTCACTTTAGCGTATAAAGTAGATTCCGTTTCAACGGTCTTCAGTCCTGTTGGATAAGTGTTGAAGATCTCAACACTTTACTATATCCAACATGTTGCGTAGCTGTAGGTTCCATGATGTAGGCTATCTTAGGGCTGCTGTATGGAAAGATGCTGTATGAATGTTTCAGGACAACTTCCATACTTGGTGTCATATTTACTGATGAGCTTCTTGTTGTATGATGGCACTTTATCAAAACACACATCTTGCTGTATGATTGTCTTCGGGACAGCTACTTGCTGTATGTTGGCACTTTATCAAAACTCGGTACATGATTGTTTTATCCCAACAATTTCCCCCTTTTTTATAATTTCCAAAGCTTCTTGATGATGCCAAAACCTTGATGCCAAGACCTTTAAAACATCTTGACTTGAGAGGCTTTCTTCTTGATCTTCTGTCGAATGTTCTGGTCTTCAGCAAATAACACAATGTGAACTGCTCGCAGGCAAGTTCTAAAATGATAGCATCTATCAGGGTGTGTATTACAACTTAAACTTATGATTGGCGCACCGGCTCAATCTTATAGTTTGATCTAGTTGAATACAACTTAACCTATGAACTGTTTGCAGACGAGTTCTTACAGCTTTGTACTATACAAGTTTCATACTTGTTTGCAGCAATATAAATTGAATTCGTAATCACACAGTAACACAGTCGTAGATTACGAGTTGTAATCTTTCGAGACATAAAGATAGATTTTATTGATATAGGGCAAAGATTACAGATTTGTTCAAAAATACTAAAATTTTGCACAAAACAACAAAATAATACAAGCTATCTCCTGTGATAATCATGTCTCCAGGGCCTTCTTGGATCATTCTCAGTTCCCTTCCACCAATTTTACAGAGCATCCTTATTTTGGTTCAAGTATATTGCTTGTCCTTCATATGATTTGTCGAACACAAGGATCCAATCTTCAGGGTGGGTAACCAGATCGCCTTTCCTGTGCTTGGATTTCATCTGGAGCTATGAGGGGAGCTTTCCTTCGTCCAACCTCCTTGTAAATTCCTCGACAGCTTCTTTCAGCATTCTACAGTTGTTGAATATGGTGGATTCCCTGATAAGAACTACAAAGTATCTTAACAGTTCGTTTTTCCTCCAATCCTTTATTTCAAGATGGTGGGAAAAATGCGGAAGGCTTCTTCTACTTTGGAGACTTCTCTTTTTACGTCCATCATTTCATCATTGGCAGTCTCGTGCAACTAGTTGATCTCCTTTTAAACAGTGTGCAGAGCATTCACAGCATCCTGTAGAAGACAGTTTGGCGACTGAGAGCATGAAGCTGCTCGTGCTAGCTGGAGAGCTTGGCTTTTCTTCATCAGCTCCATTGAGCTGTCTGACAACCACATGAGAGCGTGTCCGTTGTGGTTCATCCTCAGGTAAGAAACTGTCATCGGATTCCATATCAATCGGTGATGCAAGGGAATCAGTTGCTGTTGGCTGTCCGATCTCATTGGTCTCGGTGATAGGGTGGACTGATTCCTCCTGTTCCGGATGGGTTTTTGTAGACAAAGGTGCATAAGGGACTGATTCCTCCTGTTGTCTCTCAGCATCCACCTGCTCCGACAGAGGGACTGATTCCTCGCGCGGGATGGCGCGGGCTTGGTCGTCTGGTTAGACGGCGTCAGGCTCGGGTGCCTGTTGTGAAACTGTCGGGGTTTCGGCGACAGGAGGGACTGATTCCTCCTCGTCTGGGGCAGTTCCTTGCTGTCGGGGAGGGGACTGTTGGCTCGAGGTCCCTTCTCCTTGTTGTTGATTCATCCGTGAAAAATCTCGTTATCGAGTTTCCTCACGGCTCATTCCCAAACCCGCCTGAAAGGCGTCATCATCATCGTCTGAGTTGTGGTCTGTTCTGGGACTGATAGGAATAGTGTCTTCGGATATAGATTTTCCTTCCGTTCGAGCATCAACTTTGTTCATGAAATAGCTCGAAATCAGCTCTTTGCAGAAGATGTTGTCCCATTGGAATAGGACTTTAATTGGAGAATCTGTTACCTCGAGGACAAATAATTCTTCTTCTCTCCACTCGCTCCAGTTATACAAAGTGTCGTAAGGAGCGACCCTGTAGGATTTCCATTAAACAAAACGTTCGTAAGCCTGTTCAATTTGAACTGACAGCAAAGTTTTGTTAATTATGGTGTCAGGAGAGGGGCTGCGTACAGTGCATGGATCCACTATAGGCATGGGTTCCACTACAGGTGTGGGATCCTGTATTGGAGAGGGATCCCGTACATGGGTTGGTACCCTGAGGGGAAATGGATCCCTTACGGGTGTGGGTTCCCGTATAGGAGATGTGGCTATTGGCTCCAAAGGGGCAGCCGTCTCGCCAGAGACTTCAATGTTGGCAGATAGCTTTTCATCCGTCGTTGCCGCCAAAGGCTCGGGATATACTGTTTAGTAGCAGCTATCTCTTCCACAGGGGTTACGCCCTGAGGGTTTGATACAGTGGGTTGCACCGTCGAAGGGGCATGCACAGAGATTGCTGTAATCTCTGCAGCCTTGGCTTTGGAGAGCCTTCTTAGCTTCCTTTTCATCTTCTCACCAGCAAGAGGAGTTTTGCTGTGAGATCTCTTCCTTTCCCTTGAAGTCTCCTCGCTTCCGGACTCCGAGGTTATGTCCTTGGGATCAGCAGACAAGGGCATATTTCTGACGAAGGGCCTTGACCCAATCAGTCTTTGCTTTGTTGAACACAGAGGGCTTGCTTCCTCTAATATATTAGTGCTGATTGATCTTCTTTGCTTCCTTTGATTGCGGCACGCCACACTTGGTCAGAATATAATTAAGGATCAGACCAAAGGATTTCTTCTGTGAAGCAGGTTTAGAAGCCTCTTCCTACAGTCTTTTGAGGACAATCTGGCACCAATTAATCTTATCTCTAGACATGATGGTGACCATCATTCTGAATCTAAGATTAGTGCACATCTCAAAAGCACCAGTCCTGTTCTCTATAACACGGCAACAAAAATCATGTAAATAAACAAATGGTAAGGAAAAACTTTTCTTATGGCAGGACGCATGAACATTCACGTTCGATGCAGAGCCAGTGAATAATCCCCAATATTTGGTGAGGACCTCTTGGGACCCAAATGTCTCAAGTTCCTCCATAGACAGGCCATCAGCAGGTAGCCTGTACAAATTCTGCAATAATTCCTGGTCAACACGGATTTCGACTCTGTAAACGGTGGCAGTGATGTCGGACACGTTTCCTCCTCTTGCCAGAGAAAAGAAACGAACAGAGGCATCGAGGTAGAACTCCTCGACCATTTTCTTATCGTAGAGCTCAGTGGTGTGGCTTTCAAGGCGAGAGAGGCCTTGTTGACGAATCCTTGAGACGATGATCTCCATGGAGTCAACGTCATCAGATTCAGCATGAACACGTTCAACAAAAACAGATCTGGCGAAGATTCGCTCGTTAATGATGGTGGCGGTCTTCTTGAGAGATGGAGATGAAGTCTGTGAAGATGCCATAGTAATTTCTAGAAGAGAAAGTGAGTGAAATGCAAAGAAAATGCAGTAAATTGCAGTAAACACTGTAGGCTGTTTGTTCAAAGGATTCGTTTAATTTTGCAGAAAGTGTAAAGAGTCGAAGGGAGCAAGTAACAATCCTTTTATAGTGGGCGGGGAAGATTAGGGTTTCCAGACAGTGAACGGTCAGATTTAAGGGATGAGAACCGTCGTTTTTAAATGAACGAACAGGATGGATCAAGCATTACTAGTATATCTTATCCATCCAATTTTGAAATGATAACTGGTCCCACATCTGACATATCGACTTCCCTTATTGCCCGGAACGGCAGTTTGAAATTATTTATTGATTTGAAAAAATTCGGCGTTTCAGATAAAATAGTCCAAATGTCGTGTAAAGCATTTAATGCAAAGACGTTTGATTTTAAAACAGGGCACGTGGACTTAAAACTATTTTAAAACTAATAAAATATTAGTATAATATTAATTAAATTTCCATAGTATGTGCTGTATCCGTGAAAATACAGCGTTCCCCCTTAAAAGGTACATACAGGATTCAATTCTTACAGCAGTTTTTAGATTAATACTATATTCATGGGTCATACTGTATTCTCCCTTAATTATTACACGTGTCAGCTGTAGGATGAATTTATGTCTTTTTATTCCTACAGTGCTGTCGGATTGTCTGAGTTTACAGATAATTAACGATGGATACTGTATTCTTGGGTCTTACAGCATTCCCCCTCAATTGTTGAGTAAAAGCATTAAAAACCTATAGGGAGTCGGGCTATAGCATTCCCAATTCTTGTCGAAGCATACAGAATCTTGCTGTGCTGAGAGGCTTGGTAAAGATGTCGGCTAACTGGATATCTGTATGAACTTTCTCGATCCGAACATCCTTGTTCTCAACATGATTCCTAATGAAGTGATGCTTCATATGAATGTGCTTAGTACGCGAGTGCAATACAGGATTATGCATTATTGCAATTGCACTCGTGCTATCGCACATGATTGGTGTTTTCTTGACAGTGATTCCATAATCTGACAGCTGTTGTTGCATCTAAAGGATCTGCATACATCAACTACCAGCAGCATAGTATTCTGATTCAGCTGTGGAAAGCGAGTTTGCCAATTGTTTCTTGCTAAACCACGACACAAGTTTAGGTCCAAGAAAGGGACAAGTACCGCTTGTACTCTTCCTATCTAGCTTGCAGCCTTCGAGATCTGAGTCGCTGTAGCCAACCGAATCGAATCCGCCTTCTTTAGGATACCACATTCCTACATCGGCTGTTCCTTTGACGTACTTCAGGATTCGTTTGGCTGTTGTGAAGTGTGATTCTTTAGTGGCTACTTGATACCGAGCACACACTCCTACATCAAACTGGATATCGGTCCTGCTAGCTGTTAGGTACAGGAGTGATCCAATGAACTTTCTATAGAGTGATTGATCAACCGGCTTTCCAGCTTCATCAGCACTAATTTGCACGGAAGTGCTCATGGGGGCTGACGATGATTTGGAGTTTTTCATCCCAAATTTGTTGAGAAGCTCCTTGCTGTACTTTTCCTGGTTGATGAAGATTCCTGTAGGCACTTGCTTTACCTGCAATCCTAGGAAATAACTAAGTTCTCCCATCATACTCATTTCAAATTTACTTTGCATGAGATGAGAGAACCTTTGACATAGAGTAAGGTTAGTTGAACCAAATATAATATCATCTACGCATATTTGAACCATCAGGAGGTCATCACCTCCTGTATCTTAAATAGGGTCTTGTCCACAGCACCTTTCTCGAATCCATTATTTGTTAGGTACAGGGACAAGGTTTCATACCACGCTCTAGGTGCTTGCTTAAGTCCATACAGTGCTTTCCGTAGTCTGTATACAACGTCTCTGCCTTCTGTGTTGACAAAACATGGTGGTTGTTCAACATAGACTTCTTCTGCAAGGTCTCCATTCAGGAATGCGCTCTTTACGTCCATTGATATACAATAAAGCTCTTATGGGCGGAAAAGGCTAGAAATATCCTAATGGCTTCTAGTCTGGCTACAGGGGCAAATGTTTCATCATAGTCAATGCCTTCTTCCTGTCTGTAGCCTTGTGCGACTAGACGGGATTTGTTTCTGATAACAAGTCCATGTGTATTCTTCTTGTTTCTAAATACCCATTTTGTTCCAATTACGGCTTGATGCTCAGGTCTGGGTACTAGATACCATATATTGTTTCCTTCGAAACCATTAAGCTCTTATTCCATAGATGAAATCCCGTGAGAATTGTCTAGAGCTTCTTTGGTAGAAACAGGTTAAGATTGAGCTAAGAATACAACTATAGTGCACATATGAAGTCTTTTAAGTTCAGCTTGAGACTTCCATACAGGAAACGGAGATATCTCAGATTCGGGTTCTTCTTACGCACATAGTACATTTCCTTACGTACTCTGTATTCTCCTACGGGTAGATACACCAGCATCAATGTTTCCTATGATCAACTCCTGTGGGTGATCTCTCAACCATCTTCTGTCGGGTTCTAATTCGGCATCCCGTACTGTATCTTGAGTTGCTGTAGTTTCAGCTTCAGCTTCTACAACATCAGCTTCATCTATTTCTGTTCTTATAGCTACGGGGTTGATTTCTAAGTCAACGACAGGATCTATAGGAGTTTTAGGATCATCAATGGTGAGTTGTTGGATATTCTGAGTAACATCTTCTACTCCTGTAGGATCATGGTGAGGTTCGTCGAACACTACATGTACTGATTCCTCAATTGTCAGCTTCTGTTTATTAAAGATCCTATAAGCTTTGCTGACAGAGGAATATCCTACAAATATCCCTTCATCCAACTTCTCATCGAAGGTTCTAAGTTGATCCTTCCCGTTGTTCAAAACATAACACCTGCATCTGAATATGTGAAAGTATGAAACTAATAGAGTTTTGTTGTTCCATACCTCGTATGCTGTTTTGTTGTGGTGTTTGTTGATGATATAGCAGTTCTGTGTGTAGCACGCTGTATTGGTGGCTTTACCCCAGAAACGCTGTGGCAACTTGCTTGCGGCAATCATGGTCCTTGTTGCTTCATTGAGCGCCCTGTTCTTTCGCTCGGCAACACCATTTTGTTGAGGTGTGCGGGCAGCTGAGTATTCGTGCTGTATCCCATTTTTCGAATAGTATTGCTCTATAAAGCGGTTTGTAAATTCAGTACCTCTGTCGGAATGAATGGACACGATACTCAACCCTTTCTCATTTTGAAGCTTTCTCAGGTGCTCTGACAACTTTGATGTTGTTTCCTTCTTCTTGCTTAGGAAGATTGTCCAAGCATACCTAGAATAATCATCAACAATAACGAGACAGTATTTCTTACCTCCCAAACTTACCGGGTCTACAGGACTGTAGAGATCCATGTGTAGCATTTCTAGAACTGTGTGAGTGGAAACGTAGGATTTTCTCTTCAGGGTGGTCTTGATTTGCTTGCCTTTCTGACAAGGTCCACAGACGCTGTCTTTTTGGAATGACACATTGGGCAAACCTCTGACCATTTCCTGTCTAGCGATCTTGTTGATCGTTTTGAAATTGACGTGAGACATCCTCTTGTGCCATAGCCATCTTAGATCTGCAGTGTATTTGGCAACAAAACAAGGTATTGTGGAGCTCGTAGGCATCCAGTCAGCAATATACATATTACCTGATCTTCTTCCTGTGAGCACAATTTCTTTGGTCAGGATGTTCTTGACTCTACAGTGATCTATATAGAGTTTCACCGAGAACTGTTTGTCACAGAACTGTATAATACTAAGTAGATTATAGTGTAAGTCTTCAACATAAGCTACATCGGTGACTTTGAATTTTCCTACAAGCAGGGTTCCCTTCCCTCTTGTTCTTCCTTTTGATTTATCACTGAAGCGCACTTTTGGACCGCGACCTTCTACGAAATCTGACAACTTGCTTTTGTCTCCTGTCATGTGCCAAGAACACCCACTGTCGAAGTACCAGATGTCCTTCTCTAAGATGTCTTGTAGGCAAAGAAATTAAGTAGATTTAGGTCCCCTTTGACTGTTGGGTCCATGGATGTTAGTGCCTTTAGGTACCCAGATTTGCTTAACAACAATGGGCTTGCTGTAGGATACTTTAGGTGCATTCTTGCGGTGTCTACGTGGGGCAGGCACATAGTCACTGTAACCTTGATAATTATTATGCATGAAAAATTCAGGGTTATTATTATTAATCCAATATGAATTTCGTCTTGGAGGTGGAGCCATTTTCGTCGGCCTTACAGCTTGCCTTCTGGGTCTCCAGTTGGATTCCCAAAGATGTTGCTGATACTGTGCGACGATCTGCTTTCGTGATGGATAACGAGGCTCCTGTATCCAATATCTAGGCGCACTGTACTGTTGGAACAACTGCTATGCGGGCCTTTGATATTTGGGTACAACCTTCTTTCTGAGCGGCTGCTGGCGCTTTTGATATGCTCGGGGAACATGCTGTTGATTACGCCTTACAGGTCTGAATGGCTGAGGATTCCGCTGTATGTGATATGACTGTGGTGGCGGAATGACAACCTTTGTTGTTCGCGGTGCGGCAGGTACCTTCACAGGACTCGGGATTTCTTCCGATACAGGAATGGGTTCCACACCCCTGACGAACACAGTACTAGTTTTCCCTTTATTGGAGAATGAGTTGTATCCTAAGCCACTTTTATCATGAGTATTTTGCCCGGTGCTTAGAATTTCTTCCATCCTTTTAGATGATTTCTCGAATGATTTCAAGATGGTCTCAAGTTCTCCTTCTCGTTTTGTGAGAGTTTATTTTGGCTTGGAGCAGAACGAAATCATTTGTCTTAATTTCATTGTGAGACTTAGCCTCATTTAGTTCGTGAGCAAGTTGATGATTGCTCTTCATGAGTTTTTCATGATTGACTTTGCTGTTTTCACAATCAACATACATATTTTCGTAATTTACTTTCAGCAAGTCGTTTTCTTCCCTCAACTCTAGGTTAGAAATTTGGAGCTGTATGTTTTCATTTTTCAATGTCTCATGGGCCTTTTGAATGATTTTAAATTCATTCATCATGTTTTCAAAGGTATGGGATGCATTTACATGAATATTTGAGGTTGAGCTTACCTCATCATCGCTATCTTCGTCTTCCGGTATGTCTTTGGCCATAAAGCACATATATGCTTTATCTTCGAATTCATCATCGGACGAGTCACTGTCAGTGACTGCCTGAAGATATTCTTCGGACTTTGTTGATGCGGGGGAGGCTTCTGATTCGCCAATCAGGGCCTTGATCTTGTTTTTCCAAGCACGTCTTCTATCGTCTTTTTCTTGTTGCTCGGCTTCCGGCTGTAACACCCCTGATATATTCAGGAATATTACAGCGCCGTAAATCCTTTACATCAGGATTTACAAGGCTAAAGAGTTGAAAAGGCATTAAAAAGTACCAACGAATGAAAATAACGAAATTAAGATACAACAGTTATGACCAAATAGTGAAAATACAAATGTTCAACAGAAATTATTAATACATCACCAAATTCAAATTCATCAAAAACGACTACGTACTCGAGTACTTATTGAAATAACTAACAAACAACAGACAAGTAAACCCGGACAGAACATCACTCTGCACCCCCGTCGTCATGCAGCTCCAGTGGTTGTTTCCCCGCTCTCCTGGATCCTGAACATAAACAAAATCTTCACCCCTGAAGGGGTTAGCACAACGATGCTAGTACAAGTACCACAACGTATTATTCAACATCTCACGCAGAATAATAATACGTAATTGACAAAAATATCAACGAGTCTTCTCCTACGAGAAACTCAATAAGTAACATACACAACTGATAATCACAACATGATATCATAACATACACATGGTAATTCCGACGATCCAGCGTTCACTGCCTAGAACCCACGATGATCCCGTCAGACCAACCCGTGGTGGAAAAACCCGTCCGATGATCCAGCGCACGCTAGCATAGATCCCCCGATGATCCCGTCGGACCAACACGAGGTGGACATACAATAACGACATATATGCACGACAATATGTATAACAACAATACATAAAACAAATAAGGTACTTGCCTCGATTCGAAGACAAGAACGAAACTTCCACAAAAATGAAACACTCGAAGGTCGCCCCTTCAATCAATCACGTTGCTAAGCTCAGACCTTAACAAAATAAGTAATATAGATTTCATTTACAGTCATACGAACATCTAACAATTCAAATCACGGTCGGAAGTTCATAAAATGTAACCTAATCAGTCGAGTCAAAAGTCACCTCGCTGATCAGCCGAGTCAAAAGTCAACCTCGCTGATCAGCCGAGTCAAAAGTCAACCTCGAGACGATCGTTTTAAAAAAAATTCATCCGAATCCGAGTTCGTATGAAGAAGTTATGACCGTTCGAAGGACAATTAAATAGACGGATCATATTGTGCCACGTGTCAACACCCGATTGGACCGGAAATTCAACCTCGCTGATCAGCCGAGTCAACCTCGCTGATCAGCCGAGTTAGAAGTCAACCTCGCTGATCAGCCTACTTGACTCGCCTAGTTGATGACAGTAGGGTACTGGGTAGAAAACTGAACATACGAAATTCTCAGGTGAAGTTGGGTGATCCAAGATTGATGTGTTAGATTCCAATATCATCATTATATCCAGAAAACATCTAACAAATCCAACTTATATGGAAGGATATAACCTCTGATGATTTATTCATAAGTATAAACATCCCAATTTCTAAAACATGATGATGCTTGGATGATTTTATCAGTGGAACTCAATATCTTGACATCATACTTCTATCATATCCTTGATAACACAAATCCAAGTAGGAATTAGTATTAACATACCTTAAGATGAAGAAAACACCGAGGCAATAAGTAGAATCCAACTCCGGTTGCTTGCTTGCCAGATCAAGATGTTTCTCCACTTCAATGATCAATTACCAGTGACACCAAATCTTCAAAGTTCACAAAAGGGGTGGTCTAAATGTGTTTAAGAGGTAGGGAAAACCCTCTGGACTTTCAGGGAACTAAGAATAGGTGAAGGAAGATGAAAACCAAATGAAATGAGGTGCTGTCCTTTATAAAATGTTTCTGGACCCCTGTGCTCAATAATTTCCTACGCTAGATTCCAAAGCTGTCCAGGATTAATAATTAAAAACTGTCCAGGACCATGTGCTTGGCTCCACCCAACTCCATAATTGATTACTTCACTTATAATATGCAGCCATACTCAATAATTTGTATTATTGAGTATTTGTATGAGACAAGTAATATGCTGCCATACTCATGCACGAAAATACAAATACGGTAAATACCATATTCCACTTATTGATATCACAATTCCAACTAATACAGGGTTCAAATACAGGTGAAATACTCAGTAATTAATCCGGATATTACATACTCTCCTACTAAAAAGGAGTTTCGTCCCGAAACTCAAGACGAAAATAATCCTGTATATATGGACTTCATACTTTCTTCTGTTTCCCAAGTGGCTTCTTCCACTCCGTGGCGCGACCAATGAACCTTGACCAATGCGATCGGTTTGTTTCTCAACTGTTTAACTCGACTCTCGAGTATCCTGATCGGTTTCTCTTCAAACGTGCCATCTTGAGCGACTTCGATCTCGCCGAAATCAATGACATGACTAGGATCTGGTATATACTTCCGTAATTGGGATACGTGGAACACGTTATGAACATGGCTCAATGACGGCGGTAATGCCAATCTGTATGCCAACTCTCCAACTCTCTCAAGGATTTCGAACGGTCCGATATATCCCGGACTCAGTTTTCCCCTTCTTCCAAAATGGAAAATTCCCCGAGTAGGAGAAACCATTAAAAGTACGTGGTCTCCAGTACTGAACTCCAAAGGGCGATGACGTATGTCTGCGTAAGATTTCTGGCGACTCTGGGCGGTCAACAGCCTTTCATGAATCAAGGCTATCTTCTCTCGAGTCTGTACGATCAACTCTGGTTCTGTCCCGATTAAGTCTGATGAATCGTCCCAACACAGGGGCGATCTACATCTCCTCCCGTATAATGCCTCAAACGGTGCCATCTTAATGGAAGCATGCCAACTATTGTTGTAGGTAAATTCAATCAACGGTAGATGAATTTCCCAATCGTTTGACCAATCTAAGGCACAGGCCCTTAGCATATCTTCCACCGTTTGAATGGTCCTCTCGGATTGTCCGTCAGTCTGCGGGTGATAAGTCAGATCAAGTTCAATTCTGTCCCCAAGGCCTTATGAACTGCTTTCCAAAAATGAGACACAAAACGGCCGTCTCGATCAGAAACAATGGTCTTCGGCGTTCCATGCAATCGAACTATTTCCGAAATAAATACTCGTGCCAACCTTCCTGGTCCCCACGTGTCCTTAATGCTTAGAAAATAAGCTGATTTGGTTAAACGATCAACTATCACCCAAATCATGTTCATTCCTGTCTTGGTTCTCGGCATACTAGTGATAAAGTCCATCGATATGTCCTCCCACTTCCATTCAGGAATCGGGAGTGGTTTCAACATTCCGGCAGGTCGTTGATGCTCGATCTTAACCTGCTGACAAGTCAAGCATTTCGAAACGTAGTCCGCTACATCTTTCTTCATGTTGCCCCACCAGAAATTCTGCTTCAAGTCCTTATACATCTTACTGGTGCCCGGGTGGATAGAATAGGGCAAACTGTGAGCTTTCTTCAGAATCGTCTGTTTCAGAACATCGACATCGGGAATGCAGAGTCGGTTCTGAAATTTCGAAACTCCATCATCATGAATTACAAATCCGGGGGCTTTCCCCTTGATCACTTCATCACGTAACCGAATCATCAGAGGATCATCTGCCTGTCTAGATTTGATTTCTTCGGTTAATGATGAAGTTATTTACATCATGCACAGTTGTCCTTGGACTCTTTGTAACCATACTTCAATTCCTTCTCGAATAATCTCTCATTGAAGGCTAAGTTGGGAGGTCAGAGTCTCCAGCATCTGAATAGAAACAGGCTTGCGGCTGAGTGCGTCGGCCACTACATTCGCTTTGCCTGGATGATACAAAATCTCCAAGTCGTAGTCCTTAATCAGCTCTAACCATCTCCTTTGCCGCATGTTCAACTCTTTCGATCAAGATGTATTTGAGACTCTTGTGATCCGTAAAGATCTGACAGTGAGTCCCGTACAGATAATGCCTCCAGATCTTCAAAGCAAAAACTACTGCCGCTAGCTCCAAATCATGTGTTGGGTAATTAACTTCATAAGGTTTCAGCTGTCGTGACGCGTAAGCGATCACCTTGTCATTCTGCATTAATACGCATCCGAGTCCTTGGTTCGAAGCATCACTGTAAACTATAAATCCTCCTGTTCCCTGTGGAAGTGATAGAATCGGTGCCGTCGTCAATCTCTTCTTCAATTCATCAAAGCTAACCTGACACAACTCATTCCACTCAAACTTTTGAGTTTTCTGCAGGAGTCGAGTAAGTGGGCGGGAAATTTTGGAAAACCCTTCCACGAACCGACGATAATACCCAGCAAGTCCTAAGAAACTTCGGACTTCTTTCACATTCTTAGGAGGCTTCCAATCCAAAACCGCTTCAATCTTCTGAGGATCTACTCGGACTCCTTTAGCTGATACCACATGACCGAGGAACATTACTTCCTTTAGCCAGAATTCACACTTAGAGAGTTTGGCGTACAGTTGCTCGCTTCTTAAAAGTTCTAATACAATCCGAAAATGCTGTGCATGCTCTTCCGGGTTCTTAGAATACACTAGAATGTCATTAATGAACACGACCACAAATTTATCCAAATATTCGATGAACACTCGGTTCATCAACTGCATGAATACAGCAGGTGCATTAGTGAGACCAAACGGCATCGCTACAAACTCATAGTGTCCATAGCGAGTTCTGAACGCTGATTTCGGAATATCTGATTCTTTAATCCTTAGCTGATGATATACTGATCTCAGATCAATTTTAGAGAATACTGTTGCTCCTTGCAACTGGTCAAATAAATCATCAATCCATGGCAATGGATATTTGTTCTTAATCGTCATCTTGTTCAGCTCTCGATAGTCGATACACAGTCGAAGTGATCCATCCTTCTTTCGGACAAAAAGAACCAGCGCTCCCCAGGTCGAAACGCTTGGCTGAATATAGCCTTTGTCCAGTAACTCCTCCAGTTGCTTTTTCAATTCATACATCTCAGTAGGTGCCATACGATACGGCGCCTTAGAAATTGGTGTAGCTCCGGGTTCCAGTTCAATGGTAAATTCTACATCCCTTCGTGGAGGTAGTCCAGGTAACTCGTCAGGAAATACATCTGGAAATTCGTTCACAACAGGAATGGATGAAAGTTCCACAATTTCGTCTTCTTTCTTCATTGCATAACACCGATGTCAGTGCGACCTGTTTCAACAATTTGACAGCTTTCATCGCTTTGATCAACTTTCCTGAGCTTCTCGGTTTTCATCCCTCAAACAGTATTTCGGAACCATCGTCAGCGATCAGCGAGATATTCCTCCTTCGGTAGTTTACAATAGCTCCATATCGATTAAGCCAATCGTCTCCGAGTATCATATCGTCCCCTTGCATTTCTATTACAATCAGATTTGAGAGCCACTCTCTGCCTCCAAATGATACAGGGAAATCTCTAGTTTTTAAGTTTCCAACAATCCTCTCTCCACTCGGTAAACCAACAACATAAGGTTCACAATTATGAAAACCAGAAACATTCAAACGATTTACACAAGACAAGGATATAAAAGAATGCGTAGCTCCTGTATCGAATAAAACGCTAACTGACTCGGAAAGGATCTCGACAGTACCTGATGCAACAGCAGCATCCTGATCGTCTATTTTCCTCATCTCGTACAGACGTGGGGGAACAGATCCGGCACTCGATGTACCCTTTCCGTCCCACTGTCATCTGCCTCGCCCGCGGCCAAAATTCTGAGGCATCTGAACACTTTGCTGCGTTTGTTGGATACTGGCTTCCTTCTGGACTGGCTGTGGTGTACGGGCTCTAAAAGACTTTGCAGCCTCTTCACAGAACACCGCATGATGTCCCTCTCGACCACAATCAAAACAAGTCACAACAGGTAGGGGGCAATTCCATCGATAGTGTCCCATCTGGGCGCAGTTAAAGCATTTCCTGGTAACATCAGTCATAGTTGTTGTTGCTCCGAAGTTCTTTCCGCTCCTAACTGGGTGCGGAGGTTTCTTGAAAGAATGAAAAGATGACTGGGCCTTGCGGGGCCTGCTGTTCTTGTGCTCTGTAAAAGTACCAGAGACTTTCTGCTTCTTGGATTCCGTAAATTTCTCCATAGCTGCTTCTTTGATCTCATACGCCAATGCCTTATCCTGGTATTGACGGAGTGTGGTACATTCAAAACCGGACATGTACCTCTGGATTTCTGGTTTCATCCTCATATCAAAATGGATCATCATTTCTGCATCTGTTCTGACCAGATGTCGAACAAATGCCAGTTGCTGGTTAAACGTCTTAATTGCCTCAGATACTAGCACATCTGAAGGCTGAGCGGAGAAAAACTCCCGAACCTTAGCTTCCTTCACAGGACGAGGGAAGTACTGAGCTTCCATCATCAATTTAAACTCTGTCCAATCAGCATCATGGTCTATAGGCCGGATGGCTTCCCACCATTCGGACGCTTCCCCTATCAGAAAGTATTGAGCGATAGAGGCTCTCCGGTCATCTGGGCAGTTAATTCTGGCAAATATTTTCTCCAGCTCCTTCAACCAATGGTCCCAGGTGGGAGTCTTAGAAATACCGTCGAATTTGGGTGGTTGCATCTTCTCCACCTCTTGCAGCCACCGGTCACCTCGATTTCCCATGTCCGGGATTCCTTGCTGTCTCTCTCCCTGCTGTAGTCCCACCGCCACTTGCATTCGGTCCATGACTTGGGCGAATTGAGTCATCTGGTTCACCACCTGACGAAGGATTTCTGGTACAGCAGATTCCGGTTCGTTATTGATAGATCTCTGTGGCTCGCCTGAGCTATGACTGGCCTGATTAGAAGGCGACGCTTCCCTTTCAGCATTCCTTCGTCCGCGTCCGCGACCGCGACCACGTCCACGTCCGCCTCTCAACATACTGCAAGCATAATTACTCAATATACAGGAAACAATATCGTTCAAATGCTCAATTATAAGGAAATGTAACATGCAAATGACGAGATAGAGTTTAGGAACTTACAACCACCGCCCGCACGACGACGTAGGCAGTACAGTGATGTTATTCGCGGCCGATTACCTCGAAAGACATAAACGACCCCTATTTTAACCCAATGGCCAAGATATCCATAATATTAGCTCCGATACCATATTCTGTAACACCCCTGATATATTCAGGAATATTACAGCGCCGTAATTCCTTTACATCAGGATTTACAAGGCTAAAGAGTTGAAAAGGCATTAACAGGTACCAACGAATGAAAATAACGAAATTAAGATACAACAGTTCTGACCAAATACTGAAAATACAAATGTTCAACAGAAATTATTAATACATCACCAAATTCAAATTCATCAAAAACGACTACGTACTCGAGTACTTATTGAAATAACTAACAAACAACAGACAAGTAAACCCGGGCAGAACATCACTCTGCACCCCCGTCGTCATGTAGCTCCAGTGGTTGTTTCCCCGCTCTCCTGGATCCTGAACATAAACAAAATGTTCACCCCCGAAGGGGTTAGCACAACGATGCTAGTACAAGTACCACAACGTATTATTCAACATCTCACGCAGAATAATAATACGTAATTGACAAAAATATCAACGAGTCTTCTCCTATGAGAAACTCAATAAGTAACATACACAACTGATAATCACAACATGATATCATAACATACACATGGTAATTCCGACGATCCAGCGTTCACTGCCTAGAACCCACGATGATCCCGTCAGACCAACCCGTGGTGGAAAAACCCGTCCGATGATCCAGCGCACGCTAGCATAGATCCCCCGATGATCCCGTCGGACCAACACGAGGTGGACATACAATAACGACATATATGCACGACAATATGTATAACAACAATACATAAAACAAATAAGGTACTTGCCTCGATTCGAAGACAAGAACGAAACTTCCACGAAAACGAAACACTCGAAGGTCACCCCTTCAATCAATCACGTTGCTAAGCTCAGACCTTAACAAAATAAGTAATATAGATTTCATTTAGAGTCATACGAACATCTAACAATCCAAATCACGGTCGGAAGTTCATAAAATGTAACCTAATCAGTCGAGTCAAAAGTCACCTCGCTGATCAGCCGAATCAAAAGTCAACCTCGCTGATCAGCCGAGTCAGAAGTCAACCTCGCTGATCAGCCGAGTCAAAAGTCAACCTCGAGACGATCGTTTTAAAAAAAAATTCATCCGAATCCGAGTTCGTATGAAGAAGTTATGACCGTTCGAAGGACAATTAAATAGACGGATCATATTGTGCCACGTGTCAACACCCGATTGGACCGGAAATTCAACACCCGATTGTGCCACGTGTCAACACTTGATCAGCCGAGTCAACCTCATTGATCAGCCGAGTCAACCTCGCTGATCAGCCGAGTCAACCTCGCTGATCAGCCGAGTCAACCTCGCTGATCAGCCGAGTCAACCTCGCTGATCTGCCAAGTCAGAAGTCAACCTCGCTGATCAGCCTACTTGACTCGCCTAGTTGATGACGAGGGTCTTGGGTAGAAAATCGAACATACGAAATTCTCAGGTGAAGTTGGGTGATCCAAGATTGATGTGTTAGATTCCAATATCATCATTATATCCAGAAAACATCTAACAAATCCAACTTATATGGAAGGATATAACCTCTGATGATTTATTCATAAGTATAAACATCCCAATTTCTAAAACATGATGATGCTTGGATGATTTTATCAGTGGAACTCAATATCTTGACAGCATACTTCTATCATATCCTTGATAACACGAATCCAAGTAGGAATTAGTATTAACATACCTTAAGATGAAGAAAACACCGAGGCAATAAGTAGAATCCAACTCCGGTTGCTTGCTTGCCAGATCAAGATGTTTCTCCACTTCAATGATCAATCACCAGTGACACCCAATCTTCAAAGTTCACAAAAGGGGTGGTCTAAATGTGTTTAAGAGGTAGGGAAAACCCTCTGGACTTTCAGGGAACTAAGAACAGGTGAAGGAAGATGAAAACCAAATGAAATGAGGTGATGTCCTTTATAAAATATTTCTGGACCCCTGTGCTCAATAATTTCCTACGCTAGATTCCAAAGTCATCTGTGCTTAATAATTAAAAACTGTCCAGGACCATGTGCTGGCCTCCACCCAACTCCATAATTGATTACTTCACTTATAATATGCAGCCATACTCAATAATTTGTATTATTGAGTATTTGTATGAGACAAGTAATATGCTGCCATACTCATGCACAAAAATACAAATATGGTAAATACCATATTCCACTTATTGATATCACAATTCCAACTAATACAGGGTTCAAATACAGGTGAAATACTCGGTAATTAATCCGGATATTACACCGGCAACCTTTGAACTTTAGGGTGAGGACATTTATTTCCATAATGTCCTGGTTTCCTGCAATTATAACACAGATTAGCATCACCAAAGGAAGATTTGGTACTTACCTTGTGAACATGCTTGGGCCTATAGGGAGTCTTTCCAGACTGTTTTATGAATTTCTTGAATTTACGCAAGAGAAGTGCCATCTCATCTTGTGACAGGATATCGTCGTCACTGTCAGCATTCTTGTGGGTAGACTTTGATGTGCTGGGCATGCTATGTCTTCTGTTGGGTACAACGGCTAGTGCTGTAGTCCTCACAGGTGATTCTTCGGCTTTCTCTCTCCTGTCAATATCATACTCAAATGTTTGAGGTCAGAGAAGAGGTCAAAAGTATATATGTCATTAAGATTACATGACATACGCATAACTGTTGTTTTAATGTCCCATCGGGTAGGGAGAGATCTGAAAATTTTTAAGTTCTTCTCCTTTTGCGTATAAATTTTGCCCAACGCTTCAAGTTCACTGACAATGCCAATGAATCTGAGGTCAAGTTCCTCAAGAGTTTCAATTGGTTTCATTTCAGAAGATTCGAATTGCTGAATTAGTTTTGAAATATTGTTTTCTTTGGAGAGCTCAGTTCCCTCACAAATCATCTTAAGTTTTTCTCAGATTTCTTTGGCTGTCTTACAGATCTTTACCTTCGAGAACGTACCTTTGTCAAGAGTGACAAATAGCGCGTTCTTAGCAACATTTTCGAGGTTAGCTCGTTTTCGATCATCTGTGGTCCATTGTTTGAGCTCTTTCTCGAGCATCTAGGCATGAGCTTGGCCTTCAATCCTTGCGTCCGTATTCACCTTCATGATTTTTATGGGGACTTCTTAGATCACATAAATCATCTCTTCATCTATGGCGGCAAGATGAGCCTCATCCTAATTCCCCAATCATCAAACTCGTTAACAGAAAACATTGGTACCTTATTAATCAGTGAGGTATCCATGTATAAGATTAGGAAATATAAAGAAGTTTTAAAAAATAAGTGATTTTGGGATCTGATTCGGTTAAAAATACAATTGATTCTTTTTAGAATCAACCGCTCTGATACCACTTGTTGTCCACTAAATATACAGAATACCGCTTGGAAAGTGTTTTAAGCAACAAGCTGCACGATTTTCAAATAAGAGTGCGTAGCGGAAGTATGTTAAGGTAAGTTGCTGTAAATACAGCAACTAGGTTTCCTCCTGTTTGCTTGGTGCGTACAGGGTATGCAGTGTATACTTGTAAAATAATCACAGTAATGAAAACAGTAAGTTGCAGAAGGTAAATGACACGCTATTTAATGTGGTTCGAGGTAAACCCCTCTACGTCCACTGGTCCTCCACACAGGAGTGAAAATCTTTATTATAAACACTACGTACACAACTACGTGTCTATAATCAAACCTATCCTTGTATCGTCACACAGATTGATACAAAGACTGTCGCTTTCAACCGTTCACACATATTGGTCAAAGATTTCACTTGACTAGCTTCTTTACACACAGTTCTGAAGCTTCGTCTCTTCAATACAGATCCATCACACACAGTTCAGGAAAAGAAAGGCTTTCTCAGTCCACACAGGGCTGATGGTTTTCTTCAAATGTAAGATCACGGGTTGAACAACAGCTTGACTTCTTGAGCTTGAGCTGATGATGTGTTGTTCAAGGATGAGCACTTGTATATTTCTTCTCTCAAGATTGGCAGTATGCTTGAATAAATATAGATGCTCTTGATATACTATTCTTGAGATGTTCATGAATGTATCTCAGTATATCTCAGTTTGCTCAGTTCTCAGATCTTGATCTTATATATATTCATATGTTTGAGTATATGTGTGTAATCATCTATGTCTGGTCTTCAAACTTCGGGGTATATATAGCCTTTGGAATAGATCCGTTGAGCAAAAAGTCCGTTCCAACGTGTTGATTGACTTGCACAATACCAGATCCGGATCTTTCTCCTTGTCTGAAGATCTTTGTCGGATGGTATTTAAATACTTTATCCAGTCAGTATTTAAATACTTCTTTTCAAACGGTGGCTTGACTTTAGCGTATAAAGTAGATTCCGTTTCAACGGTCTTCAGTCCTGTTGGATAAGTGTTGAAGATCTCAGCACTTTACTGTATCCAACATGTTGCGTAGCTGTAGGTTCCACGCTGTAGGCTATCTTAGGGCTGCTGTATGGAAAGATGCTATATGAATATTTCAGGACAGCTTCCATACTTGGTGTCATATTGACTGATGAGCTTCTTGCTGTATGATGGCACTTTATCAAAACACACATCTTGCTGCATGATTGTCATCGACACAGCTACTTGCTGTATGTTGACACTTTATCAAAACTCGGTACAGGATTGTTTTATCCCAACAACCTCGATTTTCGACCGGATATCCAATATCCATATTTTTCAACACTCATATCTTCAATATAAATCATATTTCCAAGAAATTAAAGATTTATATTAAGACATAAATTTACGAAAAATATAACTACAATGAACGAATAAACATATACCATGATTATGACAATAAATGATTCCAATCATACACCATACTATCAATCATTCTAAATGCCAAAATAATTCGTATATATGGTATCAGTGACCTCGCTTTGATACCACTGTTGGGATTTTGGATACAAAAATGAGTACGCAGCGGAATAATAAAACTCAATATAAAGAATCCCAAACAGGATCGATCAAGTAATGTATATACGAAAAATAAATTGACGAAGAAAAAGGATCAAAGTCCCATACCTTTGAAGCCTTTGATAATATTTTCGCAATATGATGATGATTACAAACCCGAGCACGAGCATGAAATCCCTTCATCCCAAACACCGAAAATACGATGTCTCTACTTCATATGCGTCGGAACTTGACCGAAAAAATCAACGAGACTCCGTTTTATCAAGAACACGGCTAGGGAAACTCGTAGGAATTTTTTCGCTCTTATTTTTTTTTTCTCACTTCTTTTCACCTCAAAGATGATGAAGAACTTAGAAGAAAAATTTTCTTTCTCCCCCTCTCTTTAGCTCTCGACTGAAGCCTCAAAAATGATGGTGGTGATGGTGTTGTTTTCTTTTGATATATAATGTGATATTGTGATCCCACCACATCAAGATATTTTGACATCAAGTGTTGACATATCATGATGGGATTTTTTATCACAAAACAACAAAGAAAAATCACCAAGACAAAAGGGAGGGGAGGGGGCGGCTATTAGGAAGGTGCCAGGAAACGGACCGAGTCACTCGGCTCATGTACCGGACGTTCGTCAAACGACTCTGTTAAATACACTCCGTTTTATCACCAATGATTTATACTAATTAATTAATCCAATTAATTAATTATATCAAATACATATATATTTCTCTAAGAAATATAATTTATGAACTAAATTAATTACCCAGTAACTTAATTTCAATTCCTAAGACCGCTATTTGATTTATCCAATAAATCATAATTAGATATCCAATATCTAATATTACTAGAGAGATAATAATTTCACATTTATCCATCAACGATCCTGATGCGCGACTCTATAGGTCCATCTCAGCCGGCATTGGGAGGAATCAATGAGTGCGGACAACGCTTAGCCAGCCTAGCGGGCCGCACTGTAAACCCGACTGAAAACGAATGAAGGGATCATTCCAGAACCATTATGTCATGAATACCATATACGTATAGACCATTCATCAGATGTCCCGGTCAAGTCTTCAGGACACGATGAAGTCAAACCCTACTGTTGACTAGACATTATACATGTGTTAATGCAAATCAAAACCGATTGATTATTAGTGTATCCAATACGACTAGATCAGAATGCTTTGTCCAAACACTTATGATCTTATTTACCATAAACCGTATAGGACATTCGCCTACTCAGTAACAGAAGATAGAATCCTTTCTTGGCGTACAGTAAACACCGCTACCTGCCTGTATAGTCTGCACTTCGAGGTTGACCCAACGATTAAGGAAATGAGTCTGACTACTCTAATGATAATCTAAACGTCACAGGCACATCTCTTACTGAACACTCAAGTCAAAGGTCCACGTATACTATCACAGCCTTTCGATTCGTCATCGACTCTCCAAGAGTGAATACTGTGCGACTGAATGAAGTATGATTCGTGTTCGAGTACACTGGTCCCACCAATATATTTATAACTATCTAGCAAGACATGCACATATCCTAGCATCAATTATACAAGTCTTATTAAAAACTTAATGCCCAATTAAGTTTATCGACTTGTGAACGGTTTACGTAAATAAGCTTTAAACACTTCTAGTGCATTTTCTCTTATCCAATAACAAGAGTGGAATGTTTTCTCTTATTTACATGGACTTCACTTCAATGTTTACCAAATCAAGAATGCATTTGAAATACAATAAACAATGAATGAATCATATTACCTTTTATTAATTATTCCATAATTACAAGTACAATGCCCCTTCTCTCTCATCCACTGAGTGCCATTCGAGGGCATTTTCCTAACATTATTACCGCAGGCAACCAAAACCCGCTTCCACAGACAAATCAACCAGATACGACTTTTTCCCTCACCCCAAGTTCGGACGCCACAAAGACGACTTCTGCAGAAACCAAGGTGGGCCAACTACTAGATATCGAGAATCTAAACCTGGATGGAGAGAGTAAGTAAAGTGTCCCAAAGATCATTATTGAAACCCTGGAGTTCAGGGATGGACCAGAGCTGGAACCCATCGATCGGCTGGAAGAGTCATTAACTCAGATTATCCCGAACAGAAGGTCAAGATAGGAGGACAGCTCCCTCCCAAAGAGAAGAAAAAAATAATTACCCTTCTCAAAAACAACCTGGACGTATTCGCATGGAGAGTGGAAGATATGATTGGGGTGAAAGACGACATAGCCCTATATAAACAGGAAGTTGACAAATTCTTCAAACCTGTCAAGCAGACAAGAAGAATCTTTGCCAAAGACAAAGAGAAGGCTATCCAGGAAGAAATTGAGAAATTACTCAAAGCAGGCATCATAAGAGAGGCAACCTACCCGGTCTGGTTAGCCAATGTAGTTATGGTCAAAAAGCATAATGGTAAGTGGAGAATGTGTTTGGACTTCACACACCTCAACAAGGCCTGCCCTAAGGATAGTTATCCCCTCCCAAGGATTGACAAGTTGTTGGACTCTATTGCGGGGCATCAGACACTTAGCTTCCTTGATGCATACTCCGGCTACCATCAAGTTAGAATGACTGAAGAAGACATTGAGAATACGGCCTTCCAGGCAGCTGGTGGAATTTACTGTTATGTGATGATGTCGTTCGGACTTAAGAATGCGAGAGCAACCTACCAAAGGATGGTCAACAAGGTTTTAGATTGGAAAGAACATGGAGGCCTACATCGACGACATGGTTGTAAAAACTAGTAGGAAAAGCCACACCGCGGACTTGGAAGAGACCATTGATAACCTGAAGGTGAACGCCATGAAGCTTAACCCCAACAAATGCATATTCGGGGTCATGGCGGGCAAGTTCTTAGGTTTCATGGTTTCTCAAATGGGCATTGAGGCCAACCCAGAGAATATCAATGCATTGATAGATATGTGAGATCCAACCTGCATCAAAGAAGTCAAAAGGCTTAATGAGAGAGCGACAGCATTGGGAAGGTTCATAGCCAAAACCACGGAGAAATGCCTCCCCTTTTTTGAGGTCCTAAAAGGAACGAAAGATTTCGTATGGACACCTGAGTGCTCGGCCTCGTTTCAAGATTTGAAGAAATATTTGGGCTCACCACCTCTTCTCAGCAACCACGTCGTGGGAGAAATGCTTTTCGTATACTTGGCGGCAACAGACCATGCCATTGTTGCAGTCTTAGTCTGTGACGATAAAGGTGCTCAGAAACCAGTCTACTATATGAGCAAGGCATTATCAGAAGTTGAATCAAGATACTTCAACTCCGAGAAGATAGCCTAGTCATTACTGCGAGAAAGCTTAGAGCCTACTTCTCAGCTCATCCAATCACGGTTTACTTAGATGCTGCCCTAAGAAAGATATTGCACAAGATGGACAGCTCAGGCCGACTACTCAACTGATCTATTAAGGGGACCGAGTTTGACATTGCCTATAAGCCGATGAAGATTTTACTTGCACAACCCTTGGTTGATTTTCTAGTTGAGACCTCTTTTGCAAAAGAACACGTGCTCGCTATTCGGAAAAGAAAGGCCCTCATGGATACAGAACCCTTCTCTGACCTACCAAGAGACTGCTGGATTTTGTACGCGGATGGGTCTGCTACAAAAGGAAGAAGTGGGGCAGGAGTTTTTCTGGTCAGTCCTAGGAGTGAGCACGTAACTCGAGACTTTGTGCGATTCAAGTTCCAATCTTCAAACAACCAGGCTGAGTATGAGGCCCTTATCATTGGGATTGAAAAGGCTAAGTTCCTCGGAGCAACGAAGCTGGCTACTTACAGTGATTCAAAGCTGGTTGTGAAGCAGGTCCAAGGAGAGTTCAACACTGAAAACCACATGATGACCAAGTACAAAGACCTCGTCCTTGACATAACCAAGGATAGGCCGATTTGCTTTCCAAAATGGCTACAACTGAAAACGTTGATCCATTGGTCATTTACGCCGACCAGCCAGCATTTGAAAGGATAAAGATCTTGGCCATAGACCACGAAGAGAGAAGCTGGATAGACGACAACAAGGACTACCTTAGAGATGGAAATCTACTCGAAGACGAGTTGGCAGCCAAAATGATTAAAAATAAGACCGCACGGTTCATCATGTGGAACAGAGTGCTTTACAGAAGATATTTTACCAAGCCTCTACTTAGATGTGTTCCTCCAAAGTATGCGGAGAACTTGCTTGCCGAGGTCCATAATGGAGTCTGTGGAGAACACCCGGGGGCCAGGACTTTAGCCGATAAGGTCATAACGCTCGGATATTATTGGCCTAACTTGAGGGAAGATGCCCAGAACTACGTGAAAAAATTGTTGGAATATTTTATTCCAAATATTCATTAATCGAGTTTTGATGATTAATTGTTAAACAAAGAAAAACAACAAGGAAGCAAAACAAAACATCAAGGACATGTAAGCTGGGCAAATGTCACCTGATCAGTCAAGAAGGAAAGCTACCTGAGAATTCAAGGAGGAAAGCTACCTGATGAAAGTCGCCTGTTCAGTCAAGAAGAAGTCACCTGACCTGAATTTACCTGATGTCTAATGCACGCTAGCAGGAAACACTAGCGCACGATAGGAAGCTATCTGCAGATCAGATGAGCTACAAAGTTACCTGAAGTCAAAGTCACCTGATGAAGATAGCGCACGCTACAGTTGAATCATAACGCACGCTATCGAAGGAATACGACCGTTGTGAAGACTTTCAACACAGAATGACGTATGCACTGACATAAGACATAGCGCACGCTATGAATGATATTTAGCGCACGCTAAAGAGCATTTTAATTCAAACATATGAACATTGGAAGGTTTGGTGGAAAGTTAGAAGTCAAAAGCTACAAACGGATATATGATGCAAGCAATGACGTAATATTAGCACACGCTACATGCAGATGTTAGCGCACGCTAACTAATAGAGGAAGTAGCCACTGGACTGGAGTCAAAAGCAGATAACGTACGTAATCAGGACATATTATCGTACACAACAGGCGATAGCGCACGCTAAGTCAGAATATTAGCGCATGCTAAGTAAGGCTGACATTAATAGATAGTTGAAGGAAATTGGCTATAAATACCAAACCATTTGGTATCAAACCACACAACAACCTTGAGCAAATAATTCATACTCTAGATATCATTATAATAATTCTAGTTGTTGTACTTGAGCTTATATTGTCAAGAGTTTGAGTGTGATACACGAAAACTCATACATGATAGGTAAAAGAAAGGATACGATTCGATTCGGTGCTATTAGGATCAAGGATACGGCATTATTATATCCACGTGAGGTTTGTCTAGTACCCATAGAAAGCTAGATTGGTTGATTCCTTGTCTAATAGAAAAGGAAAATAGTTTAACTTGGACCGACAAAAAGACAAGTGATTGAACGGTTTACTCGGACCGATAAAAGACGAGTTTGTAACAGTTATCCCTCGATCGATAGAAGAGAGGTGCAGAGGTTTATCTTTAGCCTATATAAAAAGATACCGAATAGAGGACGTAGGCACGTTTAGCCGAACCTCTATAAATCCTGTGTCGATTTATTTTCCGTACCTTTAAATACGCTTCCGCATAATCGCGCGTATACCGAATAGCGCACCAACAATTGGTATCAGAGCGATACCTCCTAGAAGCGGCTTAACATCCAAGGAGAAGATGATCCAAATGGCATTTCAAATTGCACCGGTCGAAGGTCTTGCTCTAAATCGACCTCCATTCTTCGATGGATAAAACTTCATGACATGGAAGAAGAAGATGTCAATATTCATCCGAGCTTATGACATCGAGCTATGGAAAGTGATATGTCTTGGTACAAAAATTCCAATCAAATCCGATGGTACGCTTAAATCTTTTGAATAATATGATGATTCCGATTGGAAAAACGACCACTATAATTGCAAAGCCATGCAATTATTATATTGTGCTCTAAATCCGGAAGAACACAACCGGATCTCATCGTGTGATAGTGCCAAAGAAATATGGAAGATGCTAGAAGTCACACACGAAGGTACAAATCAAGTTAAGGAGATAAAGATCTGTAACACCCCCAAGTTATTCAAGGTATATTACAGCGCCGTGAGCCCCGCCGTGGGACCCACAAGGCTAAACATACGCGGAACTATAAAACTTGACCGAGAAGGTCTACATACAAGAGAAAGAAAGACCATACAAATGGTATTCAAAACCATAACCAATGAAACCATATACATCACCACACAAATCAATACCTCCGCAACACAGGCCGGAACATCAAGGAAACTGAAATACAATACTCGAGTATTTAAAATCCATTCCAGTACAACAATACTGAATGGAGGAATCCAAAAAGATAACCAGAGACAAGACACAGTATCACACTTGCCTATCATCTTCATGCCGACCCGATACCCGCCTGTCCGCTCTCCTGGAACCTGAAATACATAAAAAGTATTTCCCCCATAAAGGGGTTAGCCGTCGAATAGCTAGTGCAAGTATATCAAGTATGAAACACAATACTCCTCGACAATAAAGTAAATGTAACCGTCAATTCATCAATTCAAGACCAGTATTCCGGAATAACTAAATCTCATAGCATCGCATCAATGGATATATGAATACCGTGGAACCGCACCAGAGGCTACGGAGCCCTTAGGGGACCTATCGGCCCGCCCCAAAGTGGTTCGTTCATATCGTCCGTCATCATTGCATGTATGAATACCGTGGAACCGCACCAGAGGCTACGGAACCCTTAAGGGACCTATCGGCCCGCCCCAAAGTGGTTCGTTCATATCATGTCATCAATATATCTTACTTTTAAAGTCGAGAACATACAATCATAAATATATACTTGCCTTGAATAGTCGACGACGCAACGAACGGAATGGAAAGTCACCGACGAATGTTAGGAACTCACGAAACCGGACCTAACGATTCGAAGAACACAATTACAACCAATTCCAAACGAATACGGAAATGGAATACACCCAGAAACCCGCCTACGATTCATGTATATTCGTATAAAAACGACAACGAGGGCGGACCACAACCAAACCCTCTCGATTCCGTAAAAACCACGAAATATACCATGAATCCGTAGGGAAACTAAGAATACCAACAAGATTAATCATATTCATCATGAATTAATCAACAAAACGGAATGAATCGGACAAAAACGCGAAAACCCCCAAATCTACCCAAAAGTAGGGTTCTAAAGATCTAACCTTGATTCACTGGATCGAAGGATGTTATAGGATAATAGATCAATGATATGAACTCAGGAACTTCGTGGATTTGTTGTTTAACAACATGGCTTCATCTACTCCAAAGCTCCAGTCGCGGACCGAAGAGAAAGGAAATGAAAAATAAATGAAAAAGTGGCTGCTCTGTCATTTATATACTGGGCCGGAACTAGCGTGCGCTAGCCTTCCTGGACTAGCGTGCGCTATCGGCCAGTATCGGCCCAGCACTCTCGGCCATGGCCCGCATGACCCGGCACCACCGACCAATTCTGCCGACCATGACTTGTCCGCCCGACCCCCGCTAGCGTGCGCTACGGCCGGCAGCCTGCGCGCGCTAGCCGACCTGTCCAGTGACCTCTGGACTAAACAGCTCGCCCAGGTAACGTACGCTAGTCGGCCGACAGCGTGCGCTACCCCTGCCGGTTAGCGTGCGCCACGACCGACAGTAGCGTGCGCTACCTGCCGATCCTACCCGAGTCCAGAACCTCAGGACCTCTCTGCCCAGACTCGATAGCGTACGCTGGGCTGCCTCGACAGCGTGCGCTACACTGCCGAGCTAGCGCGCGCAGCGTATAGGTCGTAGCGTGCGCTACGCCAGTTCCTGCCGTGCCTGCTCGGTCAGTGCCCGGCATCGTCCGGCCAGAACCCGCAACCGTCCGGCCAGTGCCCAACCACCAGGGCTCGACGACTCAATTTCCGAAAACGTACGGAACGAACATGACGAAAAGTTCACGGACGACATCAACGACCCAAAATGAAAGCGTAATGTAATAATTAATCATAGGCAACCAAGAAAAGAGTCGAGACAATGAATACAGATACGAATACCCATACCTTTGGGTAAATTACAAAACGGCCCAAAACGCCCGGAAATCACGATACGTGATCGAATAACCAAATCGAAGTTCATAACACGTCTAACAAAGTTAAACAGACTTACAGGAAACTCGAAACCGCAGTTTCGAACGAGATTCGCAAGAATCGACTCAAGAGCGGAAAAGTCGCTAAAAAGCACCGAACTCGACAAAACGACTCCGAAACGAACTCGGATGTCAAAAAGTGTAGAATTAATCATTCTCAGGGTGACGAAACGGTCCCAAGCGAGTCATCAAAACGGACTTCCGCCAAAAATAGAAAATTACCGGAAATCAAAATTACGGGTATTACATTCTACCCTCCTTAAAAGAAGTTTCGTCCTGAAACTTAAAACAAGTAGGGAGAAGAAATATCCCGTCAGGAAAAAAAAACTCGACGAGATACACCAGAACCGAAAACTTACGCCCAAACGGTGAATCATCAATATAGAACACAACAATACATTACCCGAAGGTAAACCAAACCAACGCCGAAATGGATACGAATCACAATGCCCGAAGGCTCCAACGAAAAATATCGATACATCACAATGGCCTGAAAGCCGAACCGCCCAAAGCTGTAAATCATCACAATACAGATCTCAAAGAAACAACCCTGACTGTCGGTCATACCCCTTGGCGTATGAACAACCAGTCGCAAATCGTCGGACATATCCAATACAACATGGGTTACGAACGACCAAACAATAAGGCTCAAGAGGGACGTCACAGTACGCCCGATCCGGAAATGTGTCCGTGCACATGTCCACCCCGTATACGGAATCCAGAATATACGTGTGACAATGTGCCTAATTAGCCTCACGAACTACGTCTCGTGTGCACGGTCCAATGCGGAAACATCCACTCATGACCATTGTGCCCGGCTAAAATCCTACACATAACCAGTCGGCATGCAGATATGATTCCAGATATGCCACGATACAACATGACAGTGAAACTCAAAGGATAACACATCCAATACGGATCATACGACTCACCAAGTGTACGATGACACGCGAATAATGAAAGATCAACACGACCAACGATATTCAAAACAACCATCCTGGGATCAGAATCCCTAAGGACCGATTAACATGGCAATAACCACAACACCACAATTCGGGAAATCCTCCACCCTCAATGATCACAAAATTACCGAGTTCACTAGAATAATAGTGTGCTGCCTTGAGTCGGCCAACACGACAATAATAACTCACAGATTGGCACTATCCTCGGCGATCCCCATTTAATATCTCGATTGTCTTCGAACGACCAATCGATAATGACTCAACGGGTGGGAACTATCTTCGACAGTCCCAATTCGGTTACCTTAGAACGACAACTCGATAACAACGGTACAACGGATGTCTCGGCACACTTAAATCAGTTACCGATAATGAAGATGAAATTCGAATACATCAATGCCTTCAATCGGCCGTTTACGAACAACAATAACATTTGGCATAATTTGTCAACGGGTGTCGTATCAAACAATCCTCTGACGTCATAAGGAGGCCAAGTCTCGAAATGATACACACATTCGTACACCTACACGATAACATTAGTCTCATTTATTAGTACGAGTATAAAACTTGCCTCGATATCAATACAACGAACTGTTACCAATTCAGGTGATTTCGTCTTACGAATTCCTCAGTCTCGACCAAGTTAATCTACGAACCCTTCAACCTTAACCGCAACACAACAGTCATAATTCACGATTAAACATCATATCTTATTGTAAAACGAAGGATTACTAATCAACAGGTTCGATGACGACCAATATCAATACCACCAAACCACAAACTCAACCGTTTCGCCATATCTCGACTAATCACAGTCTGAACAATCCAACACATACACTTACAAATCATGTCCACAATACGAGTCGAAATATGATGATCATATCAGCAACCAATTAGGACCAATAATAAGGGTCTAAATGTTCCAAACTAAATTCTTAAATATGAATTGACAAGGTTCCCTTCTCGTAAATCCATCGTTAAAATTTACTTATGACCGTCATCAATTCGAATCATCCGACTGGTTCAAAACAATAGATAATCCTATTAAAAAGGTTATCAAATAGTCCAATCATTCGACTTGAACATTTGCTCCATACGTATGGGCTTCCAAATTCAGAGATGAATAATAGTCTCATCAAACTCATAACCACATTCGTATTTCTATACGAACATTATTTCAAACACATAGTTTAGCTCTAGATATGAATATTCCATATTCATTTTCAAAACATCAGCACTTCTTAAAAATTTTCATCACCTCGTATAATTCAAGAGTTCTTCAAGAACATGAAATATCTTAAATCGCGTTCAGAACAACATATCCGAGGTATATATCTCCATGTTACCATTTTCTTCATCATGCCATTCATACAACTTCAAGAATTGCAGGAAAACCATTATCATCATATGAAGAAGATCTCAATAATCATATCAACATCCGAAATCTCTTATTACAATTCCAATAAATCTCGTATAACATTATCACATGATACCATAATTGTAACACCCCAGATCCTCCTGGGAAGATTATACGCCGTAAACCCTTCTCACAAAGATTTACCAGGCTAAGCACAATTTTCCACGTCATTTCAAAAATGCCAAAAAGACCGATGACGGTAATATTTTTCAAATACTAAAATAAAATCATTTTCCAAATACCGTCAAAACGATCAAGGCCAAAATGCCAAAAACTCAGTTTAGGGAATCGGTTTTACAAAATAAAATTCAGTTGGCAAAAATACCAAAAGCCATTTCAAAATACTCACGCAGCGGATAAAAAGTACAGTCCAATTTATGCATTTACATTGAAATAAGACGAACATCAAAATACACGATTCCCAACATACTCCTTCCCAAGTAGTAATCCTTTAAAAAAAAATGAACCATTAAGAAGAATAATTGAACTCCATTCCAAGAATCATCAAAAACTTCAAGAACAATATTTAAATCCGAGCTTTCCCTCTTAATCTTGTTTAAGAGAATCATCTCTCAATGTTTAGGAACTTCAAGTACTTCCCAAGGTTCTCTCTATTGATTGAAGGAAGGAGAATGGACAAAATGCCTCTCAGCACTCGTCTATCCTCTCTATAAAACACATCACTAGCGCGTGCTAGACCTTATATTTAGCGTGCGCTACAGGACTAGCGTGCGCTATCCTTCCTTGATAGCGTGCGCTATCGGGCAGTCCAGAAGCTACTACATTGCTTCGAAATTCATCTAACGTACGTAATGCCCATGCATTAGCGTACGCTAACAGGCGTTGACTTGCTACAGTATCGTGCCCCCACATGCCGAAAGCATCTACCGGGATTCCTTTGACTGATATGGAATTAGCGTGTGCTAATCATACGGTTTTAGCGTGCGCTAGCTCTACACGACAAACACTCGTTGACCTTATCTGGACACGCGTCGAACATGGTCGGGTCCACCCGCCGAAAGCTAAGGTTCCATTATTGGTGATCTGATGTTAGCGTGCGCTAACCAACATGCGTTAGCGTGCGCTAACTGAATATAAAAGTCAATCTGGGCCTACCTGTCGGTCACCTTCCAGAACTAACCCAGCAAGTCGTTACGTACGTTAGGGGTCCTCCTTAGCGTACGTAACCGAACCTCTTAGCGTGCGCTAAGTATTCACCGTAGCGTACGCTAAGTATATATCTTAGCGCGCGCTAGGCATACCCTGTAGCGTGCGCTAACGTAGCTGTACTTAGCCATTTCCGCTATTCTCTACCAACATCTCGACATACCAAACGATCATATGGCACAATGAATACATACACGCATTCAACAACATTGTCATACGTTCACATCATCCCCAAGCACAATTATCCATCAACGACATCCAACAATTGAACGCAAAAAAAAAAAAATATATCCGAAAAATCAGGGTATTACACTCTACCCCCCTTAAAAATAAGTTTCGTCCTCGAAACTTGCAATCACTCGCACAAACAACATTTCAACGTAAATTCAAATTCACCAAGAATTATCGAATATTCCGAACAACATACTTACAAGTCTGTGAATTCGAAGATCTCACGTGATACTAGCATGCGACTTCTAAACAAAGTCTCGACATAATACCGATACACACCAATATCGCAATTAGTAACTTAACAAAATCTCAAGGAAGAGTTCACGTCCGTGACCACGACCACGATTCTTCCTACTTTCAGCCAACATTCTGAAGGGCACACACGTGCGTAAGTATAATCAAAATCGCACATTCTCGAAGTGACGAATTCCCAAGAATACCAAGCTATAAACGAAACGATTAAGAAAAATACAAGAAGAGTGAGAGGACTTACAAGTACCGGTCGCACTGTGATGATGGCAGAGTAGTGATACTGTGGGCAAATGACAACTCAATCGACCCAAAAGACCGACAACCTAGGTATCCATAAACCTAAGCTCCGATACCATATTCTGTAACACCCCCAAGTTATTCAGGGTATATTACAGCGCCGTGAGCCCCGCCGTGGGACCCACAAGGCTAAACATACGCGGAACTATAAAACTTGACCGAGAAGGTCTACATACAAGAGAAAGAAAGACGATACAAATGGTATTCAAAACCATAACCAATGAAACCATATACATCACCACACAAATCAATACCTCGGCAACACAGGCCGGAACATCAAGGAAACTGAAATACAATACTCGAGTATTTAAAATCCATTCCAGTACAACAACACTGAATGGAGTAATCCAAAAAGATAACCGGAGACAAGACACAGTATCACACTTGCCCATCATCTTCATGCCGACCCGATACCCGTCTGTCCGCTCTCCTGGAACCTGAAATACATAAAAAGTATTTCCCCCATAAAGGGGTTAGCCGTCGAATAGCTAGTGCAAGTATATCAAGTATGAAACACAATACTCCTCGAAAATAAAGTAAATGTAACCGTCAATTTATCAATTCAAGACTAGTATTACGGAATAACTAAATCTCATAGCATCGCATCAATGGATATATGAATACCGTGGAATCGCACCAGAGGCTACGGAACCCTTAGGGGACCTATCGGCCCGCCCCAAAGTGGTTCGTTCATATCGTCCGTCATCATTGCATGTATGAATACCGTGGAACCGCACCAGAGGCTACGGAACCCTTAGGGGACCTATCGGCCCGCCCCAAAGTGGTTCGTTCATATCATGTCATCAATATATCTTACTTTTAAAGTCGAGAACATACAATCATAAATATATACTTGCCTTGAATAGTCGACGACGCAACGAACGGAATGGAAAGTCACCGACGAATGTTAGGAACTCACGAAACCGGACCTAACGATTCGAAGAACACAATTACAACCAATTCCAAACGAATACGGAAATGGAATACACCTGGAAACCCGCCTACGATTCATGTATATTCGTATAAAAACGACAACGAGGGCGGACCACAACCAAACCCTCTCGATTCCGTAAAAAACCACGAAATATACCATGAATCCATAGGGAAACTAAGAATACCAACAAGATTAATCATATTCATCATGAATTAATCAACAAAACGGAATGAATCGGACAAAAACGCGAAAACCCCCAAATCTACCCAAAAGTAGGGTTCTAAAGATCTAACCTTGATTCGCTGGATCGAAGGATGTTATAGGATGATAGATCACTGATATGAACTCAGGAACTTCGTGGATTTGTTGTTTAACAACATGGCTTCATCTACTTCAAAGCTCCAGTCGCGGACCGAAGAGAAAGGAAATGAAAAATGAATGAAAAAGTGGCTGCTCATCATTTATATCTTGGGCGGAACTAGCGTCGCTAGCCTTCCCGACTAGCGTGCGCTATCGGCCGATGTCGGCCCGGACTCTCGGCCATGGCCCGCATGACTGGCACCACCGACCATTCTGCCGACCATGACTTGTCCGACCCCGCTAGCGTGCGCTCTGGCCGGCGGCTGCGCGCGCGGCTGTCGATGACCTCTGGACTAAACAGCTCGCCAGGTAACGTCGCTAGTCGGCCGACAGCGGCGCTACCCCTGCCGGTTAGCGTGCGCCACGACCGACGATGGCGTGCGCTACACCGCCGATCCTACCCGAGTCCGTAACCTCGTGACCTCTCGCCGGACTCGATAGCGTCTGGCCGTGCTTTCGGCAACGTGCGCTACACTGCCGAGCTAGCGCGCGCAGCGTATAGGCCGTAGCGTGCGCTACGCCGGTTCCTGCCGTGCTTGCTCGGTCAGTGCCCGCCATCGTCCGGCCAGAACCCGCAACCGTCCGGTCAGTGCCCGACCACCAGGGCTCGACGACTCGATTTCCGAAAACGTACGGAACGAACACGACGAAAAGTTCGCGGACGACATCAACGACCCGAAATGAAAGCGTAATGTAATAATTAATCATACACGACCAAGAAAAGAGTCGAGACAACGCATACATATACGAATACCCATAACTTTGGGTAAATTACAAAACGGCCCAAAACGCCCGAAAATCACGATACGTGATCGAATAACCAAATCGAAGTTCATAACACGTCTAACAAAGTTAAACAGACTTACGGGAAACTCGAAACCGCAGTTTCGAACGAGATTCACAAGAATCGACTCAAGAGCGGAAAAGTCGCTAAAAAGCACCGAACTCGACAAAACGACTCCGAAACGAACTCGGATGTCAAAAAGTGTAGAATTAATCATTCTCAGGGTGACGAAACGGTCCCAAGCGATTCATAAAAATGGACTTCCGCCAAAAATAGAAAATTACCGGAAATCAAAATTACGGGTATTACAAGATTAACATGCTTCTCCATAACTACGAGCTATTCCAAATCAAAGACTACGAATCCATTACAATCATGCTTGACCGATTTTCGGTCATTACAAATGGATTATCTTGTTATGGAAAACCCCTTTCGAGTAGTGAAAAAGTAAAGAAGTTCTTACGTACCTAGCGAGTGGTACGGCACGGTAAAGGCGATTATGCAATCGAAAGATATCAATAATCTTGATTTTAGCACCCTCGTTGGATCGCTAATAAATTATGAGATTGCTCTTAAATCTCGAAATGCCAAACCGAAGCCGAAGCAAAGATCAATAGCTTTAAAAGTTAAGATGTCTCACAAAGAAGAAATCCCGGTGGATGATAGTGACGAAGAATCGACATATTATGCCAAGAATATTAATAAGTTTCAAACTTATTAAACCAGAGAAAGAAAGACATCAAGATGGGCGAATCTAAGAAATTCGACAACAATTGTCGAATCTGTAGTAAACCAGGCCACTTTGCAAAGAATTGCCGAGCAAATCCAAATAAGGAAGTCTAATTTCCATGTGGAGTGACGAAGACGAGGACGAAGATTTCATCAATCAAAATAATCTCGTACTCATGGCAAGAAGTACATTCGACGAAAGTGACGTCGAAAGCCAGGGAAAATTGTCAAGATCGATCATTCTAAATGCCTTGAAAATAAAAATATTTTAAAGAATGATCTTTTAAAAGTTCAAGACGAACTTAAAATTTTCACAATGAAAGTTTCGTGTGGAAACGAAAAATTTGAACAAATATTATCATTCAAAAATTTACTTTAAACAAACAGGGGTTAGGATTCAAACCGCATATTAAAAACGAATTATTAAATTTGAAAATACCCCGATGCGATAAATGTTTAAAAATTGGGCACCATATTTTGAATTGTAAAAGTCCACGTCGAACGATTAAAATTAAAAATATTTGGATTCCTAAAGGAACCACTATTCCGAACATCGTCTACATAAGTGAAAAACGACCGACATTCGGTTGGATCCCCAAAAATTAATTTTCAACAATTTTTATCAATTAGTATTTTACTCACGGGGAGTATTATATTTTTCAAAAAGGGGGAGAGTTTTGTGAGGAGGAGATTATCCATTTTTGCATACATTTTCGCATACATTTTATTATCGATCATTATTTATATTTTATTCACACTTTTTGCTGATCACAAAAAGGGGGAGAGAATAGTTGAGTGGGATAAAAAGAAGAATGATATAAGGAGGAGAAAAATCGAAAAGAATCGAAGAAGTTGAAAAATGATAAGAAGTAGTTTAAAAGGATAGAAAGAAAAGATGGGCAAAGAAACTAACGAAACGATCAAAGTCGAAAACTTTGATTCATACATATATATATATATATATATATATATTATTTTGCAGTTTTTGTCCAATTCAAGTTGTTGTTTTGTAATCATCAAAAAAGGGGAGATTGTTGGAATATTTTATTCCAAATATTCATTAATCGAGTTTTGATGATTAGTTGTTAAACAAAGAAAAACAACAAGGAAGCAAAACAAAATAACAAGGACATGTAAGCTGGGCAAATGTCACCTGATCAGTCAAGAAGGAAAGCTACCTGAGAATTTAAGAAGGAAAGCTACCCGATGAAAGTCACCTGTTCAGACAAGAAGAAGTCACCTGACCTGAACTTACCTGATGTCTAACGCACGCTAGTAGGAAACACTAGCGCACGCTAGGAAGCTATCTTCAGATCAGATGAGCTACAAAGTCACCTGATGAATATAGCGCACGCTACAGTTAAAGCATAACGCACGCTATCGAAGGAATATGACCGTTTTGAAGACTTTAAACACAAAATGACGTATGCACTGACATATGACATAGCGCACGCTATGAATGATCTTTAGCGCACGGTAAGGAGCATTTGAATTCAAACATATGAACGTTGGAAGATTCGGCGGAAACTGAGAAGTCAAAAGCTACAAACGGATATATGATGCAAGCAATGACGTAATATTAACACACGCTACGTGCAGATGTTAGCGCACGCTAACTGATAGAGGCAGTAGCCACTGGACTGAAGTCACAAGCAGATAACGTACGTAATCAGGACATATTAACATACGCAACAGGCGATAGCGCACGCTAAGTCAGAAGATTATCGCATGCTAAGTAAGGCTGATAGTAATGGCTAGTTGAAGAAAATTGGCTATAAATACCAAACCATTTGGTATCAAACCACACAAAAACCTTGAGCAAATCATTCATACTTGAGATATCATTGTAATCATTCTAGTTGTTGTACTTGAGCTTATATTGTCAAGAGTTTGAGTGTGATACACGAAAACTCATACATGAGATGTAAAAGAAAGGATACAATTCGATTCGGTGTTATTAGGATCAAGGATCCGGCAATATTAGAATCGCAATCTATATACACGTGAGGTTTGTCTAGTACCCATAGAAAGCTAGATTGGTTGATTCCTTGTCCAATATAAAAGAAAAACGGTTTAACTTGGACCGACAAAAAGACAAGTGATTGAACGATTTACTCTGACCGATAGAAGACGAGTTTGTAATGATTATCCCTCGACCGATAGAAGAGAGGTGCAGAGGTTTATCTTTATCCTATAGAAAAAGATACCGAAGAGAGGACGTAGGCATGTTTGGCCGAACCTCTATAAATTCTATGTCGATTTATTTTCCGCACCTTTAAATACACTTCCGCACAATAGCGCGTATACCGAATATCGCACCAACAATTGGTATCGGAGCGGTACCTCCTAGAAGCGGCTTAACATCCAAGGAGAAGACGATCCAAATGACGTTTCAAATTGCACCGGTTGAAGGTCTTGCTCTAAATCGACCTCCATTCTTCGATAGATCAAACTTCATGACATGGAAGAAGAAGATGTCAATATTCATCCGAGCTTATGACATCGAGCCATGGAAAGTGATATGTCTTGGTCCAAAAATTCCAATCAAATCCGACGGTACGCTAAAATATTTTGAAGAATATGATGATTCCGATTGGAAAAATGACCACTATAATTGCAAAGCCACGCAATTATTATATTGTGCTCTAAATACGGAAGAACACAATCGGATCTCATCGTGTGATAGTGCCAAAGAAATATGGAAGATGCTAGAAGTCACACACGAAGGCACAAATCAAGTCAAGGAGACGATGATAAACATGCTTCTCCATGGCTACGAGCTATTCCAAATCAAAGACGACGAATCCATTACAATCATGCTTGACCGATTTTCGGTCATTACAAATAGATTAGCTTGTTATGGAAAACCCCTTTCGAGTAGTGAAAAAGTAAAGAAGATCTTACGATCACTACCTAGCGAGTGGGACGGCACAGTAACGGCGATTATGGAATCGAAAGCTCTGAATAATCTTGATTTTAGCGCCCTCGTTGGATCGCTAATAAATTATGAGATTGTTCTTAAATCTCGAAATGCCAAGCTCAAGCCGAAGGAAAGATCAATAGATTTAAAAGCTAAGATGTCTCGCAAAGAAGAAATCCCGGTGGATGATAATGATGAAGAATCGACATATTATGCCAAGAATATTAATAAGTTTCAAAACTTATTAAACCGGAGAAAGAAAGATATCAAGATGGGCGAATCTAAGAAATTCGACAACAACTGCCGAATCTGTAGTAACCAGGCAACTTTGCAAAGAATTGCCGAGCAAATCCAAAGAAGGAAGTCTTAATTTCCATGTGGAGTGACGAAGACGAGGACGAAGATTTCATCAATCAAAATAATCTCGCACTCATGGCAAGAAGTACATTCCACGAAAGCGACGTCGAAAGCCAGGGAAAATTGTCGAGACCGATCATTCTAAATGCCTTGAAAATGAAAATATTTTAAAGAATGATCTTTTAAAAGTTCAAGACGAACTTAAAATTTTGACAAAGAATTTTTCGTGTGGTAACGAAAAATTTGAACAAATATTATCGTTCAAAAATCTACTTTAAACAAATAGGGGTTAGGATTCAAACCGCATATTAAAACGAATTCTTAAATTTGAAAATACCCCGATGCGATAAATATTTAAAAATTGGACATCATATTTTGAATTGTAAAAGCCCACGTCGAACGATTAAAATTAAAAATATTTGGATTCCTAAAGGAACCACTATTCCGAACATTGTCTACATAAATGAAAAACGACCGACTTTCGGTTGGATCCCCAAAAATTAATTTTCAACAATCTTTATCAATTAGTATTTTGATCAGGGGGAGTATTATATTTTTTTCAAAAAGTGGGAGATTTTTGTAAGGGGGAGATTACCCATTTTTGCGTACATTATCGCATACATTTTATTATCGATTGTTATTTATATTTTTTTCACACTTTTTGCTGGTCAAAAAAGGGGGAGAGAATAGTTGAGTGGGATAAAAAAAGAATGATATAAGGAGGAGAAAAATCGAAAAGAATCGAAGAAGTCGAAAAATGATAAGAAGTGGTTGAAAAGGACAGAAAGAAAAGATGGGCGAAGAAAATAATGAAACGATCAAAACCGAAAACTTTGATCCGTACAAATATATATATATATATTTATATTATTTTGCAGGTTTTATCCAATTCAAGTTGTTGTTTTGTAATCATCAAAAAATGAGAGATTGTTGGAATATTTCATTCCAAATATTCATTAATCGAGTTTTGATGATTAGTTGTTAAACAAAGAAAAACAACAAGGAAGCAAAACAAAACAACAAGGACATGTAAGCTGGGAAAATGTCACCTAATCAGTCAAGAAGGAAAGCTACCTGAGAATTCAAGGAGGAAAGCTACATGATGAAAGTCGCCTGTTCAGACAAGAAGAAGTCACCTGACTTGAACTTACCTGATGTCTAACGCACGCTAGCAGGAAACACTAGCGCACGCTAGGAAGCTATCTGCAGATCAGATGAGCTACAAAGTTACCTGAAGTCAAATTCACCTGATGAAGATAGCGCACGCTACAGTTGAAGCATAACGCATGCTATCGAAGGAATACGACCGTTGTGAAGACTTTCAACACAGAATGACGTATGCACTGACATAAGACATATCGCATGCTATGAATGATATTTAGTGCACGCTAAAGAGAATTTGTATTCAAACATATGAACGTTGGAAGATTCGGTGAAAATTCATAACTCAAAGGCTACAAACGGATATATGACGCAAGCAATGACGTAATATTAGCGCACGCTACATGTAGATGTTAGCGCACGCTAACTGATAGACGCAGTAGCCACTGGACTGAAGTCACAAGCAGATAACGTACGTAATCAGGACATATTAACGTACACAACAGGCGGTAGAGCACGCTAAGTCAGAATATTAGAGCACGCTAAGTAAGGCTGACAGTAACGGCTAGTTGAAGGAAATTGGCTATAAATACCAAACCATTTGGTATCAAACCACACAAAAACCTTGAGCAAATCATTCATACTTGAGATATCATTATAATCATTCTAGTTGTTGTACTTGAGCTTATATAGTCAAGAGTTTGAGTGTGATACACGAAAACTCATACACGAGAGGTAAAATAAAGGATACGATTTGATTCGGTGTTATTAGGATCAAGGATCTGGCATTATTAGAATCGCAATCTATATACACGTGAGGTTTGTCTAGTACCCATAAAAAGCTAGATTGGTTGATTCCTTGTCCAATAGAAAAGGAAAATGTTTAACTTGGACTGAGAAAAAGACAAGTGATTAAATGGTTTACTCGGACCGATAGAAGACGAGTTTATAACGGTTATCCCTTGACCGATAGAAGAGAGGTGCAAAGGTTTATCTTTAGCCTATAGAAAAAGATACTAAAGAGAGGATGTAGGCATGTTTGGCCGAACCTCTATAAATCTTGTGTTGTTTTATTTTCCGCACCTTTAAATATGCTTCCGCACAATAGCGCGTATACCGAATATCGCACCAAAAAAATGCGATAAATGTCAAAGGTACTCTGACCTACCTAAGGTCCTGGATGTTGAACAAAGCCTCATCATACCGACTTGGCCCTTCGATATATGGGGAGTCGACATTATCAGACCCTTCCCCTTAGCCAAGGGAAGCAATAAATATGTCATAGTAGCCGTAGATTACTTCACCAAGTGGGTCAAAGCTAGAGCCTTGGCAAAAATGACGGAGGAGAACGCCATCAATTTCATACACGATTACATCTGGTGTCTGTTTGGTGTTCCTAAGACGATTGTAATGGATAATGGACTTCAATTCTTGGATGCCTTTACTGAAGAGTTTAACATACTGGGGTTCAACACAAGAAATCCTCAGTTAGTCATCCTTAGGGAAATGTGCAAGCTGGAGCAGCCAACAAACTAATCTTGACAGCCCTCACAAAAAATCTGGAAGGAAGCGAGGGTAAGTGGCTGAATGACCTTCCCCTTGCCCTATGGGTAGTTCGTACAACCACTCGGGGGCCGACTGGGGAAACACCCTTTGCCCTGACGTACAGTTCAGAAGCCATGGCTCCAGCAGAGATGGCACTCCTGACCTTTAGGGTAACCAACTATGACGAAGCGGTCAATGAATATAACAGACTTCTGGATTTGGACTTGCTTGATGAGAAAAGACTAGCTGCACAGCTAAGTATGATTAACTACAAACAAAGGACCAACGCCTATCATGACAAAAGGTGAAGAAGAGGGTGTTTGAAATGGGTGACTGAGTACTAAGAAAAATTGAGTCTACTCACCGAAAAGCTCAACAAAACAAGCTCTATCCAAATTGGGAAGGCCCTTACATTGTAACCCACACTATCTGGGAGGGGACCTACATGCTCAAGACACCCGAGAGAAAAGAGCTAAAACACCCATCGCACTCAGAGCACTTGAGAAAGTATTACCAATAGAAGAATTTAAGCCGAGCTATTCATTTACACCTTTGATGTAATGGCTTTCTATCTATCAAAATCCTTTTCATCATTCTATCAAGTACTTAATTTGTACGTGCTTAGACATTACATAACAATGTCTGAACATGAAAACAAGTCTGGAGCACTAACGGCTGACTTAAACATTTAAGCACGACAACTCTTGCAAATTCAGATAAAACCCTAGTTCCTAAAGCATACATGACATGCTTGGTCACCAACATACCGAGTCAAGATTGAGACATCTAACTTAGACAATTTGAGCCTAGTTTCTGACAGCTAGATCGCTAAAATTAAAAAATGAGTACAAGACATACAACATGCCGAGTTAAGATTAAGACATCTAACTCAGACAATTTGAGCCTAGTTTCTGACAACTAGATCGCACAAATTCAAAAATGAGTACAAGACACTCAACATGCCGAGTTAAGATTAAGACATCTAACTCGGACAATTTGAGCCTAGTTTAAACAACTAGTTCATCACGTTTAGAAAACAAACATTCAACGCGCTGACCACAGACAGACGATCCCTGGCTCGTCTACACTTGGCTCATACTGGCTAAAGTGAACATAAATGAACCAAGATATACATCTCGGCTTTACCCCTATGCAAAGCAGGATCTCCTTCCGAGACATATTCAGAAAGGCCGACATCAACTACTCGGCCTGATGTTAAACCAGTTCACAATTGGTTAAGTACGAACAAGTTACCATCTCGACTGACGAGATAAAAAACTTGAGCACAAACTACATAACAAGTGAAGTACAAAAATAAATATGGCAAAAACACCCGAACCGGGTTGAAAATCAGGCCAAACATAAAAGGAGATCATATGAAAGCATAAATGCCCCTCAGATATTATAAATGTTCAGAGAAAAGGGGGGGATATATTGTTCTAGCCAAACCGGCTTTACAACCAATCAAGACAAAAACTGAACTATCCCATCCCGGCGCCATCCTCCTCCTTGGCCTATGCTATCAAGTCGTCAAAGTTGTTCTCTTGAGGAGTTGGGGTATCCCATGCCGGCTTTCCCTCTTGAGAATCCCTAGGCCTTATGTTTTTTAGAGCATTCTCAGGATAAGGGATTACAGAGTGAGCAACCCTGGCTTCAGCAGTGTAAGGATCGTGGACTAAGAGTCGAGCGAGCTTCTCCAGAGGCACCTCGACTTCTAGGACAATGTAGATAAGCCGAGATAAATTGGACCAGGCATCTCCATAGACGGAGCCCGCTTCATCATCCAAGTCATCTCGATACTGTTTGCTCTTCCTATATCGTTTGACGGTGAGTACGATTTTCAAAAGTTTACTTTTTGAATTTTTGGCTATATTTTATGTCGAGTCGTTTTCTCGGATAATTCGCGTTCCATAAACCGTGAAACTTTTCTCCGACTTTAATCTGTAAGTGCGACACTATAATTTAAGTATATTACATACACACAATACTCGAGTAATTTTATCTGCGGAGGAGCGAAACGTAAAATATTATTCGATCGCTTTATTAAAGGCTAGGGTTAACCTAGTATAAAAGGGACACTAACCCACCTCCCTTTCACTTCATCTTCCTCCTCTTCATTTTCTCACCTTGCCCCCCCCTCTTGAAAATGATGAACACCATTGTTCTTCATTTAGAACTTATGGAAGCTGAGTACTGTCCGTGGCTAATTCGTCAGGCGCAGGTCCATGCTTTTTATGATGCTCAGCCCCGAGATATTCCGGCTTCTCAGGCTATTGCAGATTTCAACTGGGAATTGGGCTTCCTGAAGGCCCAGGTTAAGGAGGAGAGTGACAAGATTTGACACTTTTTGAGGCGAATGAAACCGAGGATTCGTGATTACATGTCTGGGCTCGCCTGTACCACCCTAAAGGACTATTAGAGTAGAGCTCTTGCTTATGATATGTCCTTGATGTCCAGTGAGGCGACTCGAGAAAATAAGAAATAGAAATCCATCGGTAACTTTTCGAGTCACAAGGGTGGAGTTCAGCAGAAGTCTCGGTCTTCTACCTTTCCCGCGGGCGGTTCGGCTCGTTTTTCTGGGGGCTTTCGGGGTACTGCCAGTGCCTCCACTCGAGAGATCAGATGTTTTGACTGTGGCCAGTCAGGCCATAGGAACCGGTAGTGTCCCCATTCAACGTTGACTTGTCATACTTGTGGCCAGGGGGGCCACAAGGCTTCTTTTTGTGATTGTTTAGGGCAGACTCTTGGTGCCCAAGCTTCTTTCCCAGCGCCTAAGGAGCCGAGTGTGAACCAAGGGTCATTTGCTCCGCAGTCTTCGCAGAGTGTCGTCCGAGGGAGAGGTCGGGCCAGCCCGCTGGATGGGGAGCTTCCAGTTTCGGTTCCGCTCATCTGCGTGTATATAAGATGAGGAGGGCTGATGATTCAACGGATACTGTGGCTACAGGTACCGTTCATATTCATTCCCATCCTGTCAGTGTGCTTTTCGATTCTGGTGCTACGTATTCGCTCATCTCTCTGGAGTGTGTGCGCCAAACTGTGGTGCTACGTATTGTGGTGCTACGTATTCATTCATTCCCATCCGAGCACTCTTTCGCGGGACGAAAGAGGGGAAACCAAAAGTTCGTAATAAACGCCTTGAAGGCGATGAGACTCCTGCGGAAGGGGTGTACTGGTTATTGGTGTTACGCCTTGAAGGCGGAGGATAGTGGGGTCGAGTTTTCATCGATCCCAGTCGTTCTTGAGTTCCTAGATGTCTTTCCTGACGAGTTGTCGGGGTTACCACCGGACTGTGAGGTTAAGTTTGCTATCGAGTTAGAGCCGAGTGCGGCTCCGATTTCGAAGGCACTGTATCGCATGGCACCTTCAGAGATGGCAGAGTTTAAGAAGCGGTTGAGTGAGCTTCTTGAGTTGGGGAATATTCGACCGAGCGCTTTGCCTTGGGGCGCACTGGTCCTATTTGTGCGGAAGAAGGATGGTTCACTGTGTTAATGTATCAGCTATCACGAGCTAAACAAAGTAACCATCAAGAACAAGCATCCCTTATCGAGGAATGATGACTTGTTTAATCAGTTGCAGGGGGCTGCGGTATTCTCGAAGATCGACTTGAGATCGGGGTACTATCAGCTTCGGGTGAAGGAGTGCGATGTCCCGAAAACAGCTTTTCGGACGACATACGGACATTATGAGTTTGTGGTTATGCCCTTCGGACTAACCAACACACCAGCAATGTTCATGCAGTTGATGAACCAGGTTTTCATTGAGTATTTGGATAAATGTGTTGTTGTCTTGATTGATGACATCCTTATCTACTCAAAGAATGAGGAGGAGCATGCGTATCATCTGCGTGTGGTGTTAGACATTTTGAGTACCGAGCGACTCTATGCGAAGTTCTCGAAATGTGAATTCTGGCTGAAGTGATGTTTCTAGGTCACGTGATTTTAGCCGAAGGGGTCCGTGTGGATCCACAGAAGATTGAGGCAGTGCTGGATTGGACACCGCCTAAGAATGTGAAGAAGGTCCGTAGTTTCTTGGGTTTGGCTAGCTACTATCGCGGGTTCGTCGAGGGGTTCTCGAAACTGGCTCAGCCACTTACATAGTTGCTTCATAAATCCGAGAAGTTCCTCTGGAATGATGAAAGGCAGTCGAGTTTTGAGGAGCTGAAGAGGCGTTTGACTTCAGCCCCGATTCTAGTGTTGCCGTGCGGCAACGATGGTTTTGCTGTCTAGAGCGATGCTTCGGGTTAGGGTCAGGTGCGTGTTGATGAAGACGACAAGACTATTGCATATGCATATTTGCGGTCAAGATTTGGCGTCATTATCTCTTTGGCTCTGTGTGTCAAATTTTAACCGATCATGAAAGTCTGAAGTACATATTCACTTAGCGGGAGCTGAATATGAGGCAAAGGAGGTGGTTGGAGTTGATTAAGGATTATGACCTCGAAATCCTTTATCATCCGGGCAAGGCGAATGTCGTGGCAGATGCCTTGAGTCAGAAACCGGTTACATGGCGGACACTTGAGATATACATCTCAATCTGAGCTTCAGCGTGATTTGATCGAGTTGAGTGTCGAGATTTTGTTGCCAGGAGTTGTCGGGCAACTTTGTGCTTTGGAAATTTCGTCGTCGCTGATCGATGAAATTAAACTGAAGCAGTTGCAGGATCCGATGATTGCTCAAATCCGAGACAATGTTCTTAAGGGGAAGTCTCTTGGGTTTTTAATCCACGAGGATGGTGTGTTGAGATTCCAAAGTCGAATTTGTGTACCGAGCGACTTGGAATTGAGGCAGAGTATTTTGCGTGAGGCCCATGCTATGCCTTACTCGGTTCATCCTAGTTCGAGTAAGATGTACAAGGACCTAAGGAGGAACTTTTGGTGGAATGATATGAAGAAGGAGGTCGCATAGTTTGTAGCGAGATATTTGACTTGTCAGCAGGTCAAAATCGAGCACCAGCGACCAGCCGGGTTGTTGCAGTGGCTTCCCATTCCGGAATGGAAGTGGGAAGATATTTTGATGTACTTCGTCACGAGCTTGATGAGATCGAAGTCGGGTATGAATATGGTTTGGGTGATTGTGGATCGTCTGACTAATTCGGCACACTTTCTGGGCATCAAGGATACTTGGGGTCCGGAAAAGCTGGCTCGTATATTTATTGTGCAGATTGTGAGGCTTCACGGCACTCTGAAGTTTATTGTTTCGGATCGTGATGGTCGTTTTGTATCGCATTTATGGCAGGCGGTACATAAGGCGTTGGGTACTCGTTTGCGTCTGAGTACTTCTTTTCATCCTCAGACGGAACAGTCGCAGCGCACTATCCAGACATTTGAGGATATGTTGCGTGCTTGTTCTCTTGATTAGAGTAGTGATTGGGAGGAGCATTTGCCGTTGATCGAGTTGACATACAACAATATTTGGCATGCGTCGATCAAGATGGCACCGTATGAGGCGCTTTATGGCCGGCGTTGTCGATCGCTAATTTTTTGGAACGAGGCATCCGATTTGGTTGGGACCGAACCTGATTTCGCTTTAGAGATGAGGAAGAAGGTGGAATTGATTCACGAGAGGATGTTGACTGCTCAGAGTCGACAAAAATTCTATGCTGATGTTCGCCGTCGACCTTTGGAATTCGATGTGGGAGACCACATTTTGCTAAAGGTGTCGCCGATGAGGGGAGTTTTCCGCTTCGGGAAGAAGGAAAAGTTGAGTCCGAGATTTATTGAGCCCTTTGAGATTCTCGAGAGGGTCGGCGAGTTGGCATACCATTTGGCATTTCCTCCGGCTTTGAGTCATGTCCATAGCATTTTCCATGCTTCCTAGCCGAGGAAATATGTTCCGCATCCTAGTCATGTCATCGACTATGGTGAGATCGGCATCACGGAAGATATTACCTTCGAGGAGTGACCCTTGAAGATTCTGGAGCACTGTGAGAAGGACCTGAGGCATAAGACCATTCTGTTGGTCAAGGTGCACTGGTCGAGACATGGTGTCGAGGAGGCAACTTGGGAAACCGAGGATATCATGCATGCTATGTACCCCGAGTTGTTTGTTTCTTAAGTTTCGGGACGAAACTTGTTTTTAGAGGGGGAGACACAAAATAAAATACATCGGATTTACAGCATTATTACACGAAAAAATAAGATCCTAGATCTACCCACGGATTTTCTCACGAGAAAAACCATTACATGCCTCAAAAACGGGCTAAACCAATAATTTCATAAATAAATAAACCATTCACATAACCATGATAATTAGCTCATATTCCCTGCAAGAACACATCTAGAAAAAGACTCCAACATCAAACTACATGAATATTTAAATTTCTATCAATTAATCACCAAAAATAATAAAAATAGTAAAAACCTAAAATATGTCTTTGATACCAATTGTTGGAAATAAAACGCAGCGGAAGCGAAGTTGGAGAAAAAGTTTGATAAAAGCATTTTACGCATCCACGAGCACAAAATCGATTTGGGCATGCTAATTAATTAACTATTAAGATTAATAAGCAATTTAAATATTATTTATTATTTATTCAATAAATTTGTTGGCAAATTAGTTATCCTAATCTAGATCAAAGATCATATGATATTTACCTTTGAAGCGTATTGGTTGCTTGCTCCTTGATCTTTTTGTATTTCTACCTTTAGATCTTCTAGAGTATGATCTGCCTTAATCCAGACATTATGTGGGCAACGAGCTACCGAATCTTGCTTGGACTAAAGTGGATCGGCCGAACCAAGTTCTTATGAGTCAATTAATTTTTCTTGTTTTTCTAGTATTATGTAAACATTCTTAGAAAATTGATGTGTTATGTAAATTGTAGAATCAAAGACACAAGTCAAGATCAACAATTAAACACAAGAAGAAAAAATAGGGTATCCCTCAGATAAGATGTCACACGGCCGAACCCCCTCTTAATGTCATATTTAAGGCTTTGGACTACTCTAGGAATCTTAAGGAGGACTAAGGTTAGGATTCCTAGTGAAACCCAACTTTCCAAATTAATCTCTTTCCTAATATGGTTGAGTTCACTAATATCAATTCAGTCCACTAAAGAATTAATATTGCACTTCCAACCCAAATCCCAATTTACAAAATCGGGCTCTTTATTTAAATATATTATTTCCCATGTTTAAGATATCGAATATCCATTAATTAATTTTAAGCTACTGACAGCTTTAATTAATTAATATCTTATCCAAGAATAGTACCACTCGAACCTAATTATTATATCGAAATTAAATCCACCTGTAGGGTTTAATATAATAATCATTATCGAGCTCCTCAAGGGGACATCATCAACCCGCATGAGTCGGGACATGATTTCTGGTTATAATAAAAATTGTCATATAAATAATATTATTGCCCAAGATACGAAGCTTATTAAGTCAATCATTTTGACTCCCACCCATGGTAAATCAAAGCAATAAATATTACAAATACACAATTAAATATTATATACTTAGAATTAAGAATAATAATTATCCGTGATTTACGTTCTTCTTACAGTCATTACAGAGGACACTATCTCACTTCGATCCAGTTCAATGTATGCAAGTACGCTAATGCATGCTAATAGTCAAGACCAACTAATCTCAATCATTCACTACAACCGTTCACATAATTTGTCTAATAATTATATATGTTGTGAACTATTATATTATGTTATAAGGAATCGATAATGTGATCTTCCGTTTGACGCCAACACACCACATTATCTACAATATAAAATAATTAGACATTTCATTCGCATAACCATAACATGAATAAATATGCAAAATATGTGACTAAATGTAATTAATATTCTCATAGGTAGTTACAGGGAAATAAGGTAATACAAGCATAAAGTATGCTTTGCAGTATACAATCCTAATAGCTGTATGCGGATCCTTTGTATGCAACAGCAACTACAGGACTACGATGTTGAGGCTATAAACTCCTATCATGTATGACAACACGAGTGCAATCGCAATACTGCACAATCTTGTATTGCACTTAAGGACCAAGCACATTGATGGAACATCATTTCATTCGAAGTCATGTGAAGAACAAAGATGTCTAGATTGAAAAAGTTCAGACATATATTCCGATTGCCGACATCTTCACAAAGCCTCTCAGCTCATGGGGTTATGTATGCTCCATCAAGAATTTGGAATGTTATAGCTTGATAAAATTCCTGTAAGTATTTATTTAGTAGTCATCAGTTAAGGGGGAAAGCTGTAAGACCCATGAATATTATATCCATAATTATTAATTGTACACACAGATTCACAAGTTATATCCTCATTTTAGTAAAAAGTGGATACAATTTCCTTCCTATAGATGTAGTGTGCTTTAATCAAGGGGAAACACTGTAGGACCCTTGAATACAGTATTAGTCACCAATTGATATAAGAATTGAATCCCGTATGTACCAGTTAAGGAGGAACACTATACTTTGGTGGATACAACATATATATTGTAGGATTTCAAATAATATTTTAATCGTAACCAATTCCATACGCTTAGCAGTTTCAAAATCTTATTAAGTCCACGTGCTCTATCTGAATTTAAAACAATTTATTATTTACTATTGAAATGACACATGGACTTTAAAGCCACGAAACCCGCAATCTCAAATGATTCAAACCGCCTAAACGTGTGTTAGTAGAGGCTGTAATATGTTAGGTGGGACCGACATTTAATTTAAAGCTGATAGATAAGACATAAAAGTTACGTCTTGATCTATCATATACGTTTATTTATAAATCATTCATATCCATTAAATCTGACCATTCACTGTAACCTAGACTTTCAGCACCTATAAAAGGGCAAGTATGCTGACCGAAAGACTTTTTACTTTCTTTTGAAATAGTACGATCCTACAACATACAACTTATATACTTAAGAATTTTTCAGCAACTTTTTTTCTTTCTCTATCTTCGAACTTTGCAATGGATTCATCTCAGACATATTGCCAATCCCTAAAGAAGAAGGATTCCATCATTGATGGAAGGATCTTCGCCAGAGTCGTGCTCTAGGAGTGTATCTTGTTTGAGTCGGAGGACATGGCCGGTATGGACATGGTGGTTACATGTGTAAAACAACAGGGCTTATACAGGCTTGGGATCCTTCATCCAGAAACTACAATGATTATATCGCTAATAGTTCTACTTGGATGTTGAATTCAAGTATGAATATCAGAAGAAAGACTCGCCCCTAACTGCTGTTGCAATCTTTATGTAGGACAAGGAGATTTCTGTCAATAGGGAGCTACTGGAAATTATAAAAACCTCCTGCTAATGGCTCACCCTTGAGGACATGGAAACATATGGAGATAACCTAATGGACTCTTATTGAAAGTTATTCACTGGGAATCTGGATGCTAAAAATCCTCATGGCAATAAGAACTTTGCACTTCTCTACTTCTATCTGCATGAATTTTGTTGTCGGGTAGTAGAAACTAGATAGAAGCATTTGAGATGTGCACAAATATTTGCTTCAGGATGATGACGGCAATATGAGCTGTCATAAAGTTAACTCGTGCCAGATCGTGCTTAAGCGTCTACAGGAAGAGGCTGCAAAACCTGAGATCACCAGAATATCATTCGGTCTGGTGCTGAACTTCATCCTCACGAACTCTGGAATCCAGCAATCATCTTCTGCTTTCAAGGAAGTTCTTGGAAGGATAAAAGTCCATGATGTAGAACAAATATATCCCGATTGTGCACAAGACAGACCCTAGATCCATGCCTATGACAAGTGACCTACGGAATGTCAGTGGACATTCCAAAAGGGTTAAGGCTGGAGAAGTTTAGAATAAAAATAAATCCATTAGCAAGAAACGAATGGTTCCCGACAGTAGTTCGCCTACAACTGTCGAGAAAAAGAAGAAGAAGCACAAGTCTCAAAAGGAGACTAAACAGTCTGAAGCTATTCCTACGGCCCCTCAGTAGGCTACATCGGCCTCTGAGGTTCCGCTTACTGAGCCCATACCAACAATGACCATCCCATTGGAAGCTGTTCCCATAGCAGAAACACCGGATGTCTCTATAGCAGTTCCTGAGCCATCCGCAGCTATGATGGATGATCAAGTGTTTTGCATACTAGAGGAAACTTGTGAATCGGATACCCCCTCGGAGAGGACAGCCACATCTCCCCATAGGGCACTCATCCTTGTCCAAAGTCCCTCTCCCAATAGGGTATCCCACCTTATTAGGAAGCCATCTCCTCAGCAGGCTCCCACACCTGTCGAAGATCCAAACCAAACATTAGTACCCACTAATATTAGGAGTCCGCCTGGCTATGATAAATTAAATAGTTCTTGCAGTCCAGACCAATGCCGAAATTAGGCAGTACAATATTTAGGAAATCTACAGGGTTTCCAGCTATGACACCCTGTACAACTAGGGGGACTAGAAGCATGAAGAACTATTTGTACTGGAGGTGACTGATACAGACAACGTTGAGGTCTTGATCATATGGAATGATCCTTTATGCCATGAGTCAATTGTCATGTATTAAATGGAGAAAGAAAAGGCCCAACTTAAGGGAAAGAAACCCTCTCATGAAAATGCTCAGAGCCCGTGCCATAACTCTGACCCTAACACTGATGGCAATGATGAAGTCATGCAGTCAGGATAACAAATGAGCCGTGAAGAGGCTCGTGAGAAGGAGTTTGCCATGACACAAGCCACCCAAGGCCATGGGACATCTAGACAATCTTCGGAGAAGCCTAAGTCCCCCGTTCAAGAAGAACCAAAAATCACACAGGAGAAATCAGTCTCTCTGCAGGAATAAAAAAACACAACAATCCAACAGGAGGAATCAGTCCCTCCTAAGGAGCCGAAAGCTACTGAAAGCCAACAGGAGGAATCAGTCCCTCCTTCCTAATAGGCTGCAGAATTCTAACTGAAACATCATTAATCAATCCCTTATGTCTCCTAGACAGATGTATAAGCTGAGCCGATAGAGGCTCTAGCCTCGGAACAAGTACAACATCCTATTCTTATAGGTTCATCCAAATCCGAGTCGGATGATGACTTTCTTCCTAATGATACTCCATCCAAATCGAAGAGCAATGTAGTCATCATCTAGGAGATTTCTCCCTTGCTCCATTTACCTTTCCCAACTCTCTGCGCACTGAAGATTTCATAGCTTAGATGCAAGACCTCAATTCATAGACATTCTTCCTGGAGGATGCTGTCATAACCTTGTATGATGTTACAAAGGAGCTTGACTGGATGAGAGGCACTTCTTTGGTTTAGTTTACAAATATGCGATGGGCTGTGAAGGATGTGTAGGTCACAAATACATATGGTAAAAGCTTAGAGTGGGGTGAATAGACTTTTAAAACTTTAACTAATTGATCTAGTTTTGAGACTCAGTTGTAATGCGAAGAAGCTAGGTAAACTTAGCTAGTTTTGAAACTTATCTGAAAACTCAGTTGTGAGAAGTTTAGATTTCAACTGAAAAATATGTTAAAGACCTAGCTGACTCTGTTTGTTAATACAACAGTTGAGATGGATGTAATATCCAGGGGTAAATTTTTTACATTTCAGTGTTGAGTTGTACATATTCATTTGGAATAGTGCAAATGTCGTTGTATTATATCATTCGTGTTTGTTGAGGTGTGTCAGATTGTGTTCGTTCATTTCGGGTTGAGATTTGTTGGAACAACTTAGTTGTTCACTTTGTCGAGCTAACGCATATTAGCTTGTGTGATTAACGTACGTTAGAACCTCAGCATTACGTGCGTTAAGCCTGTATGTTTACGTACGTAATGAGAGGTAGGTGGAGGGAACTTTCCTCGGAGTCAACTTTCGGCTGGTGGGGCCGGGAATCTTTCTATCAGATCTCACTATTGCAGTTAGCAGATCCTTACGTACGTTAGGGTGTGAGCCTTACATACGTTATCCATGCATCTTGTTAACGCACATAAATCATTATCGTTTACGTACGTTAAAGTCTTCGTGTTTTTGGTCAGTTAGTTCTGGACTAGCATTACGTACGCTAAGTTGTTGGCGTAGCGTACGTAAAGGCCCTTACGTACGTTATGTTTGGTGTATAGCGTACGTAATGGGTTTGTCAGGTTATATATCTTGGGTTCGTTTTTCATTTCTTCACGAACCATTATCGATTTTCTCTCCCTAAAACCGTCCCTCTGGACTTGTTCCTTGATATTTAGCCTCTTCCAACCTGTTTTTGATCATCATAACTTGATTTGGAGCTTGGAGTTGGAAGCTTGTTGGTGCTCCTTTGGTGTTTGGAGAGTTCTTCTTGTTCTTCATTGGTAAGTTCTCTTAATCTCTTGTTCTACAAGTGATTTTTGAATATGATGATGATGTTGTTGTTGTTGTTTTCCTCGTATAGTTGGTGATTGTTGGAGTATATCATGATTCTTGATGAGTTTTCATAACTTGTAATGAAGAACATGATGATTTTGTCTTGAGGAGAAGTTGTTCTTGATGTTTTAGAATGTTTGGAAGTTATAATCATGTCTAGGAAGGATTATGTTATGTTAAGATTGTTATATGATTAACATAGTCTTGATATGATTATTGTTGTTGGTTGTGGTTTTGGGAGATTATAACCATTTTAGTAAGCAATTATGATGAATTATGTAATGATTATCATAATCTTATAATGGTGTATTTAATCTTGTAGTTTAATCCGAATTCTTGATGAATTGGTGATGGATTATTGTTTAGACATCATGTTTGTTGGGTTGATGATGTTCTTGAGGTGATGGTGATGATATTGATGATATTATCATCATAGGAGGATCAATTTGATGTTGTTCTTAAGTTATCCTTGTTGAATTGTTTTCACAAGTGTTAAGAACGTTTGATCATATCGATCATTGCGGTGTTGGAGGATGGTAGAATTCATAGTTGAGAACTATGGTATTCGTTTGTAGAGTTTAATCGATTCGTGATCGAATCGGTTTGTCCTTCGTGTTGTTTTCCATTGATTTTGTATTATTGAATGAATTGTATTTCATTCAAGGTTGGTCGGGTGCTTGTGATCATCGGAGGACGCCGTTCGTGATTTCGTGGAAGGACGTTGATCGTGGAAGGACTTTCTCGCCTTCGGTTTGAGGCAAGTTTTATACTTGTACTAATCAATGAGATTAATGTTATCATGTATGTGTATGAATGTGTTGTATCATTTCGAGACTTGGTCTCTCTATGATTTTGTTGATATCAGGGGATTGTTTGATACGATGCCCTTCGGAAAATTATGCCAAATGTTGTTATTGTCCGATAAAATCCGTTCAGGGCTTTGAGGTACTCGTTGATGATGTTATTGTCGATAGCCAGTTCGCGGTATCGATGTATCGGTTGTTGTTGTTGATATTGATGTTGGTTTAAGACATTCTTGCGATCATTGTTATTGATATTGGTATTTTGCTATTGATGTTGTAATTAGCCGAGTGAAGGCATTGACGTATTCGATTATCATCTCCGTCGTTGGTAACCATTTAAAGGTACCGGGACATATGTTCTAATCGTTTTTTTGTTATCGATTGGCCATTCTAAGGCAATCGACGTATTGAATTGGGATTATCGAAGATAATTCCCATCCATTGTATCATTGTTTATCGATTGACCATTATAAGGTAATCGACGTATTGAATTGGGACTATCGAAGATAATTCCCATCCGTTGTATCGTTGTTATCGATCGATGTATTGAATTGGGACTGTCGAGAGAATTTCCCATCTGTTGAGTCATTGTGATCGATTGGCCATTCCAAGGCAGTCGAGGTATTTAAATTGGGACCGCCGAGGACGGTTCCCATACGTGAGTTATTGTTGTCGTGTAGGCCGACTCAAGGCAGCACACTATTATTCTTGTGAATTCGGTAATCTTGGGATCGTTGTTGTTTGTGATTAATTGTATTTTTGGAGGCTAGTCTCGGCTAGTGCTCGATGGGTAAGTTTGGGGCTTGAACCTTCGCGGTTGGTTTCCCAATACCTACAGATCAGTAGGTCACGGTCACTAGGTGATCTCATTATGGGTAAGTCTGGGGATTGAACCTTCGCGGTTGGTTTCCCAGCACCTGCGATTCAGCAGGTCACGGTCATTCGATGACCTCATTGTGATACGGCTTCGTGCCGTGGCTTCGGCCCTCATTGTGATACGGCTTCGTGTCGTGGCTTCGACCCTCATTGTGATACGGCTTCGTGCCGTGGCTTCGGCCCTTATTGTGATACAACTTCGTGCCGTGGCTACGGCCCTCATTGTGATACAGCTTCGTGCTGTGGCTTCGGCCCTCATTATGATACGGATTCGTGCCGTGGCTTCGGCCCTCAGGTGATACAACTTTGGGATGTTTTGGCTTCGGGCCATTGTGATGATTGACAGCTTCAGCTGAGTGACTTTCAAGTGATTATGATATTTTGGCAGCTTTGGCTGAGGGCTTTCAGGCCTTTGTAATGTTTTGGTATTTCCGTTGGAGCCTTTGGGTATTGTGATTCGTATTTATTTCAGCTTTGGTTTAGGTTACCTTCGGGTAGTTCATTGTTGTGTTATGTATTGATGATTCGCCGTTGGGCGCTTGTGTTCTAACCTGTTGAGCAGGTACCGATCGTATGCCGTGGGCATAGTATTTCATGAATGCTCGGTTCTTACCTTGGTTTGTGAGCATCTCGTATGACCATTGTTGTACTGTTCATTCTGCCTTTGGATGCATATCATGTTGTATATGTATTTGATGTTCATTATCTGGATGACTAACCCCGTGGGGGGGGAACATGTTTTCATGTTTTAGGTTCTTGCGAGGAGAGAGTTGAGACACAGGGGCATGATGATGGCGACGAGGCATTCGAGCGATACTAGTCCGAGATGTTTTGGTGTTCATGTCAGTCAGACAGTTTGGAGTACTCTATTTTTGTTCAGTTGTTGTCATTTTGTATTAACCGAGCAAGGCTCGTGGATGTTGTTGTATTTTTTTTATTTGGCCATGTAGGCCCACTTTTGTCGTTGAAATTCCATATTGTAATATTATGTCGGATGTCATGGTAGGGACTGTGATCCCCATTTTGGTCAGTTTGTTGTATTTTGGTCGTGTTCGCCTAGTGGATCTCCTGGTGTGGGGTCCACAACACTGTAATGACCCAATGGGATTTGGGGGTGTTACAGAAGATGGTATCAGATCTTTGGGTTGTGAGATACCCTGATATGTGAGTTATGTGGCTCTACCGACGCGGTAGTAGTGGGGCTGTCAGGTTATGACAATCTGGACAGTCGGTTTTGTGAGTCGTGATAGTTGGACGACTGTAAGAGTCATTCTTTCATCGAGTCGTCATCAGTGAAGACTAGTATCGCAAGACCTCGAAGAATCGTATGACCTGTGTAAGGACTCGATTCTCTTTTATGTTCATACATTCATTATGTCATTGATTACACATATTTTGTTGAAACTTGTATGTAACATTTGTGTTACGATTCCTTCATGATCATTTGTTTTGGAGCGTGTGGGCTCTGTATTGGCTGTGATTAACATGTTTGAGGTGAATGTTTATCTGTTGAGTATGTATATTCGTGTTTGGCTATTGACTTAGCATTCTGGATTGGCCGTTGAGGCGTATCTGAACTATGTTCATGATCGAATGTTATTCTTTCAGTATGGAAAGAGGAATTTGAGGACGTGGCAGAGGGGGTAAAGGCTGCAGAGTAGGCCAGAACCCAGAACCTCATGTTTATGCTCGTGCAGATGCCGATATGGATCAGAATTTGGCCGGAGATGTGACTTATGCGACCGGTTCTCCTTCAGGACGTCATACTCGAGATGTCGATCAGACTGGGAGTGGTTACGTCGACCCTTTCTTGCTTATGAGGGGCATGATGGCCCAGATGACTCAGATGACGCAGATAATGGAAACCACGCAGACCCCAGTGGTTCGTGGTCCACCACAGCAGGGATCCCAAGTGCCGTTTTATGGACAGGCGGGGAGAGTGAGTCATATTGTCGGCGATATCTCTCGTCAGAGGCCGCCTACTTTTGAGGGTTCGTCGGAACCAGCTGACATTGTTCATTGGCTTGAACATTTTGATAAACTCATCGACATGGTTCAGTGTCCGGAAGAGAGTATGGTGGCAGTAGCGGCTTACTACTTGAGTAAGGGTGCTTATTCATGGTGGCTTTCTGTGAAGCCCACCGATCGTGACTATGTTTGGAGCGAGTTCAAGACTCTCATGTTAGAGAGGTATTATCCGGCTCCACTTCATTAAGCCATGCTGTCAGAGGTTTTGAACCCCGAATCCATCGAGGACGATGCTGTTATTGTTATTGTTGAGAAGTTTCTAGGACTTCTACAGTTTGCTTCATTTGTTATCCGTACTGAGGCGGATAAGATCAAGTATTTTAGCAAGAGGCTAAACCCGCAGTTGAGGATGCAGTTGTTCAACCATAATTGTAACTCACTTGGTGAATTCATCGAGAAGGCTCTTGGAGCAGAGCTTTTGATCAAGGAGCCTGCTCGGAAGCACCCTTCAAATTCTTCTGGTGGGAGGACCAGGAGGCCGGTTTGTTCAGAGGAACATTGGGCTCCGACGTCCAAGAGGTCGTCTTCTAGTCGTCTTCGTGCTGGGAAAGCATCTTCTTCTCAGACGATGAGTTCGGCTGTTGTTTGCTTTAACTGTGATTCAGCGGGGCATGTTAGCACTTGCTGTACTGTGCCAGTTATTGTTTGTTTTCTGTGCGGGAGGCAGGGACACCTTCAGAAATACTGCAGGAGTTCTAGTGCCAGTAGGTCTCGAGAGAGCTCACGGGCCTCGAGAGATTTTGTTACTCCAGTTCGTACTTCATCGAAGGGGTCCTATCAGGCTTCTGGAGCCAGAGGAAAGGACAGCCGAGGAGGATCAGCGAGTTCAGGTTTGGGTCTTCCTCGAGTCGATGAGATCGAGGAGATCGATGATCTGGAGGATGTTGATATCGGGTACATTTGAGATGTAGCCTTGATTTGTCCTTTTTCCTTGTTTTCGGATTGATGTTTGACTTAATTTGTATTGTGGTATTGTGGTTGTGGATCATTTGTTGTTGATCTATCTTGTAACGATAGTATGTGATAATATTGAGATTTGAGGTCGTGTGATGCGTTTTTCTTTTCTTTTGGTATTGTACCCGAGATTTTTGTGATAATCTGGGTAATTTCTCATTGCGATTTGAGATGCCAAGTTGTGAGGACTTGGGCGTGCGATTGAAATGGTCCCGAAGACTATATGTGCATTGTTATTTTCCTTTTGTGGCGTGAGTCAGTGATTGCATGGGCATCCGATGCCGATGAGAACGGGGAAGTGTACACCGATGACTATAGACATGTACAATGGGCGGCTCCCGCGGGGTGTGTACGCCGGTGTTACGAGTCATGCGGATGGTACAACTTTCTGGCTGGCCTCTGGCGGAGGAGTCATGATTCGACTGATCCCGCACTTGGTTGAGTGTTTTTATCACTCGATTTTCGCCATGGTCGGGTAGAGGAGACGCGGGGACCCGAGGGGTCGGCCCAGTTAGTCATACAAAGTTGCTCGTATTGAGGAGTATTCTTGGAGATGTTGTTTTCAGATCTTGATGGATAGTTCGTACCGCGAGTTGTGCACCCTGAGTTTTGGGGAAGAAACTCTTTTTAAGGGGGGGGGGTATGTAATATCCGTGGGTAAATTTTTTTTTGTTTCACTGTTGAGTTGTACATATTCATTTGGAATAGTGCAAATGCCGTTGTATTATATCATTCATGTTTGTTGAGGTCTGTCGGATTGTGTTCATTCATTTCGGGTTGAGATTTGTTGGAACAACTTAGTTCTTCACTTTGTTGAGCTAACGTACGTTAGCTTGTGTGATTAACGTACGTTAGAACCTCAGCATTACGTGCGTTAAGCCTGTATGTTTACGTACGTAATGAGAGGTAGGTGGAGGGAACTTTCCTCGGAGTTAACTTTCGGCTGGTGGGGCCGGGAATCTCTCGATCATATCTCACTATTGCAGTCAGCGGGTCCTTACGTACGTTAGGGTGTGAGCCTTACGTACGTTATCCATGCAGCTTGTTAACGCAAGTAAATCATTATCGTTTACGTACGTTAAGGTCTTCGTGTTTTTGGTCAGTTAGTTCTGGACTAGCATTACGTACGCTAAGTTGTTGGCGTAGCGTATGTAATGGCCCTTACGTACTTTATGTTTGGTGTATAGCATACGTAATGGGTTTGTCATGTTATATATCTTGGGTTCATTTTTCATTTCTTCACGAACCATTATCAATTTTCTCTCCCTATAACCGTCCCTCTGGACTTGTTCTTGCTATTTAGCCTCTTCCAACATGTTTTTGATCATCATAACTTGATTTGGAGCTTGGAGTTGGAAGCTTGTTGGTGCTCCTTTGGTGTTTGGAGAGTTATTCTTGTTCTTCATTGGTAAGTTCTCATAATCTCTTGTTCTACAAGTGATTTTCGAATATGATGATGTTGTTGTTGTTTTCCTCGTATAGTTGGTGATTGTTGGAGTATATCATGATTCTTGATGAGTTTTCATAACTTGTAAAGAAGAACATGATGATTTTGTCTTGAGGAGGAGTTGTTCTTGATGTTTTAGAATGTTTGGAAGTTATAATCATGTCTAGGAAGGATTATGTTAAGATTGTTATATGATTAACATAGTCTTGATATGATTATTGTTGTTGGTTGTGGTTTTGAGAGATTATAACCATTTTAGTATGGAATTATGATGAATTATGTAATGATTATCATAATCTTATAATGGTTGATTTAATCTTGTAGTTTAATCCGAATTCTTGATGAATTGGTGATGGATTATTGTTTAGACATCATGTTTGTTGGGTTGATGATGTTCTTGAGGTGATGGTGATGATATTGATGATATTATCATCGTAGGAGGATAAATTTGATGTTGTTCTTAAGTGATCCTTGTTGAATTGTTTTCACAAGTGTTAAGAACGTTTGATCATATCGATCATTGAGGTGTTAGAGGATGGCAGAATTCATAGTTGAGAACTATGGTATTCGTTTTTGGAGTTTAATCGATTCGTGATTGAATCGGTTTGTCCTTGGTGTTGTTTTCCATTGATTTTGTGTTATTGAATGAATTGTATTTCATTCAAGGTTGTTCGAGTGCTTGTGATCATCGGAGGACGTCGTTAGTCGTTTCGTGGAAGGACGTTGATCATGGAAGGACTTTCTCGCCTTCGGTTTGAGGCAAGTCTTATACTTGTACTAGTCAATGAGATTAATGTTATCATGTATGTGTATGAATGTGTTGTATCATTTCGAGACTTGGTCTCTCTATGATTTTGTTGATATCAGGGGATTGTTTGATACGATGCCCTTCGGCAAATTATGCCAAATGTTGTTATTGTCCGATAAAAGCCGTTCAGGGCTTTGAGGTACTCGTTGAAGATGTTATTGTCGATAGCCGGTTCACGGTATCAATGTATCGGTTGTTGTTGTTTGTATTGATGTCGGTTTAAGACACTGTTGCGATCATTGTTACTGATATTGGTATTTGGCTATTGATGTTGTAATTGGCCGAGTGAAGGCATTGACGTGTTCAATTATTATCTCCGTCATCGGTAACCGTTTAAAGGTACCAGGACATCTGTTCTAATCGTTTCGTTGTAATCAATTGGCCATTCTAAGGTAATCGACGTATTGAATTGGGATTATCGAAGATAATTCCCATCCGTTGTATCATTGTTTATCGATTGACCGTTCTAAGATAATCGACGTATTGAATTGGGACTATCGAAGATAATTCCCATCCGTTGTATCGTTGTTATCGATTGACCGTTCCAAGGTAATCGAGGTATTGGATTGGGACTATCGAGGGCATTTCCCATCCGTTGAGTTGTTGTGATCGATTGGCCATTCCAAGGCAGCCGAGGTATTAAAATTGGGACCGCCGAGGACGGTGCCCATCCGTGAGTTATTGTTGTCGTGTAAGCCGACTCAAGGCAGTACACTATTATTCTTGTGAATTCGGTAATCTTGGGATCGTTGCCATTTGTGATTAATTGTATTTTTGGATGCTAGTCTCGGCTAGTGCTCGATGGGTAAGTTTGGGGCTTGAACCTTCGCGGTTGGTTTCCCAACACCTACAGATCAGTAGGTCACGGTCACTGGGCACTACGCCATAAATGGCCTTCGGCAACCACATAACTGTGTTACCTTAGGCCCAATTTTCTGTTGCCACAGACCCAAAATGGGCAAAGGTAACATTTCAGCTAAGTTGCTCTGTGAGCAGTAGCCTTTGGACTCAAATGCAACATGTGGATCATTTTAAGCTAACATAGGATTATTTGTTACCTAAGGACCCTACAGCAACATCCTAAGGACTCTACTGCAACATCATATTCGTGTTGCAATAGACTTTATAATTTTGTAAAACATATAGCCAATTTAGTGGGTTCCATATGTGGGGCCCATTTTGTGGGTCCCACAGGCCGGGCCCACCGGTGGGACCCACTTAATAGGGTCCGTTGATGGGGCCCTTATGTGGGACCCACTTTTCTTGGGCCTGTTAGTGGGCCTACTTTGTGGGGCCCATGAGTGGGGCCATAAATGTGCAACAATTTTTAGTCTATTGCAACACCTATATTACCAATGGCAACACATTAGGTGTTACAGGTGTTACCGATGAAAGACATTTGCAACATATATATATAGTACCTAAGGTAACAACTCCATTTTAACAAAATAAAAATGTAAATTTTATATTTAGCATTTCCCATTAAAAAATCCAACAAACCAATTAAGAAAAACCAACTACATAAACCAACTACATAATCCCATTATAAAAAAACAACTATATCTAATCACAAAACCAACCAACTACAACACCAAATACATATATACAAGTACTAGAAGAAAATAACTTGGTCATTTTTAACCAATTACGTCATTGGATGTCTAAGACTGATATACAAATAGACTCTAAGAAACTATTATGCGGAACATTTATTCAATTAGCCAAGGATTAGCCAATTTGTCTGAGTTGGTGTCCATTCACAAACTTCACCTTCTTTGAACGAAAGAGCTGCAGAATGAAACAATAAAGAAGAGCCAATTATTAGTGATGGTTACTAAGCTTCCAAATAGGCAGCCTGTTAACAACTATCAGAAAAATAAGGTCTACAAACTAGTTGTTCTAAAGAAATAATTTGCCAAGTTTATTTATCTTGACCAAATTTGAAGGATCATTTATTGAATTCTGATACTTTTCAAGAATAAACTAAAGTATATAAAAGAACACCTACCCCCTATTTCTCTAGGTTTAAAATCCAAGCACACTACTCTTCATTCGGCTTTCCAAGGAAAGCTTCAGAATATTTTTTAAGATCGTCTGGGTACTCTTACCTTCTTTGCGTTGTTTGTGCTATCTTTCACTTTGAGAGGATTTGACCAGAGTGGCTGCACCGTTAAGGAGTCAAAAGTTAATATCAATGAAGTTCCATATTTTAAGAAGAAGCACCTATATCTTGTCAATTAATTTATTTCCAGCCACTTGCCAAAAGAAACTCTAAGAGATGCATGACAGTATAACATGGAAGCATGATATGTCCAAATATTTTGCTCTTTCATGTTAGGGGTGGGTGATGGTTTATCTATAACAGGAGTAACTGTCACTACACCTGCAGCTGAGAGGCTAGCAGCAATTGCTCGAAGATGATCAGGTCTTTCTGGATGGGGATTAGACTTCAATCCATCCTTTTCAGTAAAAGAAACAACAAAAAAGAAATTTAGCTCAGACTTATCAAGTAGCCAGGTACTTCTAAACTATTTGATCAACGGACTGCCAAGAGATATAAAGGATAGTAGTTGAAAGCTTCACTAAATGATCAGTATGTATGGATAAAAGACTAAAGAAAAATTATTTAACTGTATATAAAATTAAATGGAAAGGAGGAAGTATGGTACAAAAAAAATTAATTTATATCTCAACCGCTAGCAAGAAATTTCAATCAATATCTCGATCGATCAGAGCTACCATACTTCTTCGTGAAGCAGCATTCTCTCATCATATCCAATTGCAGTAAGCTTGCCTGACGCAATACTTTGTAGGGGGATCTGTACATTTTCACAATCAAAATAAAAAGTAAATTATTTGAATCATTGAGCATAGTGGTACTGACCGATCTAAATCCAAAGAAAACTGAACGGCAGATAACCCTTCGAACTCATAAAGATTGAAGCCCAAAAGTTAAAACAACAGAAGCATACATTTTTGACACTTTAACAGTTAAAGACAGACATGCCTAAGAAACTCTTAACAACTTCAATGCAAGGCAGCAACAAATAGTAAAGAAGCTCCATGCAAAGAGAAATGAATTTCATTAAAAATAAACGGTCTAATTCCCGCACTACAGAAAAACTAGATCGTGATCATGGTTACTCACCATAAAGAAAGAGCAGCAATGGAGCAAAGACAACGTACTGCATCTATTGGGATTCGAGGAACTTCATTGATATTAAAACCAAAGATATCAAATAATTTTTTTAGGAAATACATATCATGACAAAAATCGAAAACCATTTTGCAAAATGAGCCCCTTGCTTATAATATTCGGCAGATCTAGAAGCCAGTCCATCTAATCCCTGGCACCAAGATTCGTTGTTCGACCGAGGTAGTATAACCAAACCCTGTCAAAACAGAAACGAAAAGGAAAAAAGGCAAAAAAACAAAAAGAAGAGAATAAATTAGACGACCATCATACGGCTGTTTTAAACACCGAAATTTCCAATACCGTATCAGTATGAATTTTTCTATACCAAAATTTTCAATCCAGTATATACGGTATAGGTAAAAGGTTCCGATATGATACAATATGCCATCCTTAAGTCAACGCCGAAACTTGGCAGGCGTCGCAAGTGCTTTACAAATGTCCTACTGGAGCGATAATCCGTCCAAACACTGAGAAGAGATGATAATTTATCTTGATGGAATGACAATTCATGCTGAGAAGAGACGATAATTTATCTTGATGGAAGGGACAATTCAAACCTACATACGCTTAGGTTCTAGATGCAAGTAGTGATCAACCAAAGAACCGAAACCATCTCCTATAATCCACTCAACAATATCTTTTTTTCTCCAACTCCAGCACGCCAATTAAAAAAACATGCAAGCAAATAACAACATCATAAAGAGATGAAACTCAAAATGCAGAATAGTATATATCACTACGGTCCCCCACAATTTGTTTAGAGAACAAAATTCTGAATCCAAATAAAAACAAAACTCTCTACCACAATAGACTAGATAACAGAAATTTGTAAATAATAGATCGGTACCAGACAGCATTTGTGATCTTTTCCTAGTCAGAGAGACCGAATCCCATGTCATAATTAGATTCCTCCTTTTCTTCAACTTTCTCTTCTTTCTTTGTCTCAGCGGCTGCAGCAGGGACCGCACCACCACCGGCACCAAATGGCAAAGAATAAAGAATCGCACCACCACCAAAGAGAATCTAAGCCGCTTTTCCTCCCGTGCAATCAACTCGGTTATATCCTTGCCCTTGACTTGAGACAGCAGCAACTCGATTTTGTCCTCATCAGCCTCAGCCCCAACTAGAAAATAATAATAAACAAATAAAAAAAGAGGTAAGCAAAAAAACCAATCCACCCAAACCTTCAACTGACCCAAATTACTGATCTGAGACAGGAACTAATACGAGCTTACGTGAAAAAATAACTTCAACAAATAAATGCTGATTCAATGAACATCGGAATACATTGAAGATAGTATAAGTATGAATCGAAAAGGAATCCCTTACGGCTGTTTTAATAAGCTCATCGGTATAAGATCCGGTGCGGACGACCATCATACGGCGCGTGGGGACGCGCACAATCACTTTTTTAGGTAATTGCAGCGGAGACCATGGCTTGTTCCTCTTCCACCTAGAGTCGAATCTGGGATTTCGGATTCCCAAAACAGGTCCTTGAATCGTGCTGAGAAGAGGCTGCCGCTCCGATCTACTCCGATTTAGGACATGGACGCCGCCGAGTTGAGCTGGCCATGGTCGCTGGAGATAGAACGTCCAGAAGCGCAAGTCGGCGGAAGAGGATGGGAACGGGGTAGGAGATGCAGGAGAGAGAGAGAGAGAGAGAGAGAAGTGGGGAACGAGGTAAGAAATAAGTCTAGGTTTTGACCGATTAATATTTTTGTTCGGTTGGGCCAATGCCTTCTTCAATTTCCGGTCTCAAGACATACACTTCGCTATTGTAAAAATTTTTGATAAAAAAATAAATTTTCACACTTTTTATTTCAGTAATTATCAAATTAGCGAAGTCTTTGTAACTTTAAATTTCTAACTAGCTCCTACTTTTTTTTTTGGTATCATTTACTGAAGTCTATGTGGATTTTTTACTTCAGTAAATTGAAAAGCGAAGTTGTTGTTTGTTTTTACTTTGCTAATATACATTACCGAAGTCTTTGATGTTTATTCTACTAGTGCATTTGTAATGTTAACTCTTCAATTAATATTAATAATCCTTTAAATTTTATGCAATATATTTTTATTTTCATTTTCAGTCATTATATCATAGTATTTTATAATGATTAAAATTATTATTATATGTAGACAATAAATTTGCTATTTTAATTATTTTGTAATTACTCATAGTTATTATAAGCTTTTATTTTTTTAATAATTTGTTTAATTATTTAAATCAAAATTTATTAATTTTTAAATACTACTTTATTTTAAAACCTTTTCAATTTAAAGTTATTAAAAATATTTTATTATTTATAAAATATATATAAAATTCATTATTTGATAGAATAATTTTTTATAAAAATAGATTCAATGTTTTATTAATTAATTATTTTTAAAGTTAAAAATTTATTAAATACTTAATTTTATATAAAATTCAAAATTTTATTTATTAGTACTCTAAGGTAACACATCTCATGGTGTTACTGAGAGTTACACCTTTTATAGATAGAGTAACATATATTTCAGGATTTGGTAACACCATAACCCGAGCGTTGTGGTAGGTCCAAAATTTCATAGCTATGGTAACATCCAAGAAGGTAACACCCCCCCTTAAGTGTTGTAGAAAGCCATCTATGGCGTAGTGGAGTGATCTCATTATGGGTAAGTCTGGGGCTTGAACCTTTGCGGTTAGTTTCCCAGCACCTGCGATTCAGCAGGTCACGATCATTGGATGACCTCATTGTGATACGGCTTCGTGTCGTGGCTTTGGCCCTCATTGTGATACGGCTTCGTACCGTGGCTTAGGCCTTCAGTGTGATACGGCTTCATGCCGTGGCTTCGGCCCTTATTGTGATACAGCTTCGTGCCGTGCCTTCGGCCCTCATTGTGATACGGCTTCGTGCCGTGGATTCGGCCCTCATTATGATACGGCTTCGTGCCATGGCTTCGGCCCTCAGGTGATACAACTTCGAGCTGTTTTGGCTTCGGCCATTGTGATGATTGACAGCTTCGGCTGAGTGACTTTCAAGTGATTGTGATATTTTGGCAGCTTCGGCTGAGGGCTTTCAGGCCTTTGTAATGTTTTGGTATTTCCGTTGGAGCCTTTGGGTATTATGATTCATATTTATTTAAGCTTTGGTTTAGGTTACCGTCGGGTAGTTCATTGTTGTGTTCTGTATTGATGATTCGCCGTTGAACACTTGTGTTCTAACCTGTTGAGCAGGTACCCATCGTATGCCGTGGGCATAATATTTCATGAATGCTCGGTTCTTACCTTGGTTTGTGAGCATCTCGTATGACCATTGTTGTATTGTTCATTCTGCCTTTGGATGCATATCATGTTGTACATGTATTTGATGTTCATTATCTGGATGACTGACCCCGTGGGGGCGGAACATGTTTTCATGTTTTAGGTGCTTGCGAGGAGAGAGTTGAGACACAGGGGCATGACGATGGCGACGAGGCATTCGAGCGATACTAGTCCGAGATGTTTTGGTGTTCATGTCAGTCAGACAGTTTGGAGTACTCCATTTTTGTTCAGTTGTTGTCATTTTGTATTAACCGAGCAAGGCTCGTGGATGTTGTTGTATTTTTTTATTTGGCCACGTAGGCCCACTTTTGTCGTTGAAATTCCATATTGGAATATTATGTCGGATGTCATGGTAGGGACTGTGATCCCCCTTTTGGTCAGTTTGTTGTATTTTGGTCGTGTTCGCCTAGTGGATCTCCTAGTGTGGGGTCCACGGCACTGTAATGACCCAATGATATTTGAGGATGTTACAATGGATGCAACAGTTAAGTATGATCTTAAAAGCAGTAAATCACACAACACTATAGTGGTTCAGAGGTGGGGTAATCCTCTACTAGTCCACTTTTTTCCAATCTATACAATGAATTAGTTACATCAGCTTTCAACCAATAACTCTTAGCCTCGGTAACTCCTTCTCTTTGGTTGCTTGTCATCTCTTGATCCATGGATGCCTCACAATTCTCAAGTTTCTTATCACCTTCCAATCAAGAACTCGTGGATGTCGTATAACCCGACTTTCAAGAACCTCATTCAAGAAAGTACCCCTACTCAAATCTCAATGACAATAGTTTTGTTTTCTCCAACATCTAAGAGCTTGTTTGAACTTGTATCTTGGATCCAAGTTCAGATATTTATAGTATGTTATCAAAGCTTCTTTTATTTGTGCAACATGAGTTTTTATAGCTTTAACACTTTCTATATGGGTTTCCCAATGTGCAGCAGACAAAGATTTCATAGTAAAGTCATTTATATATTCAAGCAAAATACTTCATCGCTTTGTAGAATTAGCAAACACAGTATAAATTGTTTGACAAGTTCCAAAAAATATTTTTGCTTTGGGACAAATAATTGCCATATCATATAACACCAAATTAAGACAATGACAACCACAAGACATATAAAAGGCTCTAGGATTTATATCAAGTATCTTTTGTGTACACCTTGATATTTTCCTTTCATAGTAGATCCATTCTCATATCCTTGTCCACACACACAATCAATGTCCAAATCCAAAGATTTTAAAACAACTAGTAATTCATTGAAAAGCCCTAGACCAGATGTATCTTCCACATTTAAAAATTTTATAAGAAACTCTTCTAGTTTTATTGGATTATTCAACATATCAATGCATCTTATAATCAAAGTCATTTGTTCCATGTGACTTTTATCGGGAGTGCAATAAAGAATTATGGAAAAATATTTTGCCTCTTTAATTTATTTTTAAAATCGTCCTCTTGACATTTGACGCCAACATTTCAATCAACTCATTTTGAAATTTATGACTTAGATAATGAAAATGAATTTCTTTTTCCTTAATAAGTCGAAAATGTTGTTTTATTACAGGATCAAACTCAGTAATCATTTGAAGTGCACCTAAAAAGTTTCCATTAGATTCTTGATAAATATTTTCGTGTGAACCACGAAGAGCCAAATTATACACAGCAAGAAATTTCACAACAATTATTCTAACCAGAACTTGTTTCCAATGATCAGTATTCTTTCTAATCAATTCTTGCAGCTCTTTGTCAATGATTTCATTTTTATTCATTCTTAATCGCAATTCAGTCCATGCTCTCAAATTTACCATGTAATATCCGGGGATAATTTTTTTTTTTCGTGTTACTGCTGAGTTGTACGTATTCATTTGGAATTGTACAAGTGTTGTTGTTTTGGACTGATACAATGAATATTGTATTGTAATATTTCGGGATCGAAATATTATACTTGTCATCATGTTGGTTTCGTCGTTTGAATGTTGGTTGGAGAGTTTGGATTTTTGGCTAAGTTCATAGCCTTAGCGTACGCTACGGGTGTAGTATTACGTACGCTAGCGTGTTTCCATTACGTACGTTATGCCTGTAAGGTTACGTACGTAATGCTTGGTAGGTGGCAGGAACCTTCCTCGTGGTTACTTTCGGCCGGTGGGTCCCGAGCATCTTCCAATCGGATCTCACTATTGCAGTCAACGGACCCTTACGTACGTTAAGAGGTGAGCTCTACGTACGTAATGCAGGTCTTGTTAACGTACGTAATATGTTTTTGTTTACGTACGTTAAGGCCTTCGTATTTTAGTCCAGTTAGTTCTGGATTTAGCTTTACGTATGTTAATGTTTTTTACATAGCGTACGTAAAGGCCCTTACATACGTTAGCATGGGCGTATAACGTACGTAATGGACTTGTCAGTCTATTTATCTTGGTTTCATATTTCATTTCCTCACGAACCAAAATACTTTTTCTCTCCCTAGAATCGTCCGTTTGGACTTTTTATTGATGTTTAGCCCTTCCAACTCGATCTTGATCATCCTAGCTTGGATTGAAGCTTGAAGTTGGAAGCTTGTTGGTGCTCCTTTGGTGTTTGGAGGCTTCTTCTTGTTCTTCTTTGGTAAGTTCCCTCAATCTCTTGTTCTTCAAGTGATTTTCGAGTTTTTGTTGTTGTCTTCTTCGGGTATTGTTTGATTAATGGAGTATATCAGGATTCTTCATTGTTTTGATAAACTTTTGACGAAGAACATGATGATATTACTTGAGTTGGATTATGTTCTTGATGTTTTAGATTGTTTGGAGGTTTTTAATCATGTCTAGGAAGGATTATGTTAAGATTGTTATATGATTAACATAGTCTTGAGATGATTATTGTTGGTGGTGGTGTTCTTGAAAGATTTTAACCATTTTAGTAAGGATTTATGATGATTTAGGAGGTGATTATCATAATTTGAAAATGGTTGAGTGAATCTTGTTGTTTAATCCGAATTCATGATGTATTGATGAAGGATTTACATTTGAACATCATGATTATTGAGTTGATGATGTTCTTGGGGTGATAATGATAATATTGATAATATTATCATTGTAGGAGGATCAATTTGATGATATTGGTGATATTATCATTTTGAGATGATTGTTTTGATGATTGTTCTTAAGTGAATCTTGTTGAATGGATTTCACAAGTGTTAAGAACGTAATGATCATGTTAATTGATCATCGAGGTGTTGGAGGATGTTAGAATTCATAGTTGAGAACTATGATATTCGTTCATGCGGTGTGATCGATTCGTGTTGAATCGGGCTTTGTCCTTGTCGTTGTTTTCTATTGATTTTGTGTTTTTGAATGAATCGTTTCCATTCAAGGTTGTTCGAGTGTTTGTGATCGTCGGGAGGCACCGTTCGTCGTTTCGTGCCAGGACGTTGATCGTGGAAGGACTTTCTCGCCTTCGGTTTGAGGCAAGTTTTATACTTGTACTGGTCAATGAGATTAATGTTATCATATATGTGTATGAATGTATTGTATCATTTCGAGACTTAGTCTCTCCATGATTTGTTGATATTCGGGAATTGTTTGATGCAATACCCTTCGGCAGTTATGTTAGATGTTATTGTTATTCGTTAACGGCCGGTTTAAGGCATTGAGATTCTTGTTGATACTGATGTTGTCGACAGCCGGTTCGCGGTATCGATGTATCGATTATTATTGTTGACGTTAATTTCGTTCTGAGGCATCGTTGAATCGTTATTATTGAATTGGAACTGTTGCTATGATGTCGCATTGGCCGATTGAAGGCGTTTGATATATTCGTTTATCATATCTGTTTCGGTGGTCAGTTTAAGACGCCGGGACATCCACTCTACTATATCATTGGTTATCGATTAACCGTTCTAAGGTAATCGATGTATTTAATTGGGATTATCGAAGATAATTTCCATCCGTTGTATCATTGGTTATCGATTAACCATTCTAAGATAATCGATGTATTTAATTGGGATTATCAAAGATAATTCCCATCCGTTGTGTCATCGTTATCGATTGACCGTTCTAAGGTAATCGATGTATTTAATTGGGATTATCGAAGATAATTCCCATCCGTTGTGTCATCGTTATCGATTGACCGTTCTAAGGTAATCGATGTATTGAATTGGGACCGCCATGGACGGAGCCCATCCGTGAGTTGTTGTTGTCGTGTTGGCCGACTCAAGGCAGCACGCTATTATTCTTGTGAATTTGGTAATCTTGGGATCATTACTGTTGTGATTAATTGTGTGTTGGAGGCTAGTCTCGTCTAGTGCTCGATGGGTGAGCTTGGGGCTTGAACCTTCGCGGTTGGTTTCCCAGTACCTACAGTTCAGTAGGTCACGATCATTGGATGACTTCATTGTGATACGGCTTCGTGCCGTGGCTTCGGCCCTCATTGTGATACGGCTTTGTGCCGTGGCTTCGGCCCTCATTGTGATACGGCTTCGTGTCGTGGCTTCGGCCCTCATTGTGATACGGCTTCGTGCCGTGGCTTCGGCCCTCATTGTGATACGGCTTCGTGCCGTAGATTCGGCCCTCAGTGACACAGCTTCGGGCTGTTTTGGCTTCGGGCCACTGTGGTGATTGACAGTTTCGGCTGAGTGACATTCAGAGTATTATGAAGATATACAGCCTCGTGCTGTTCGGCTTTTAGGCTATTGTGATGTATCGGTATTCCTGTTGGAGCCGTCGGGCGTTGTGATTCGTATCTATTTCAGTGTTTGGCTTGGCTTACCTTCGGGTGATGTATTGTTGTGTTCTGTATTGATGATTCGCTCTTGGGAACTTGTGTTCTAACCTGTTGAGCAGGTATTGATCGTATGCCGTGGGCATAGTATTCCACGAATGCTCGATTCTTACTTTGGTTTGTGAGCATCTCGTATGTCCATTACTATACTATTCATTCTGCCCTTTGGATGCATATCATGTTCTACATGTATTTGATAATCATTATCTGGATGACTGACCCCGTGGGGGCGGAACATGTTTTCATGTTTTAGGTGTTTCGAGGAGAGAGTTGAGACACAGGGGCATGACGATGGCGACGAGGCATTCGAGCGATACTAGTCCGAGATGTTTTGGTGTTCATGTCAGTTAGACAGTTGGAGTACTCCAGTTTTGTTCAGTCTTTGTCATTTTGTATTATCCGAGCAAGGCTCGCGGATGTTGTTGTATCTTATTTTGGCCATGTAGGCCCACTATTGTCATTGAAATTCCATATCGGAATATTATGTTGGATGTCAGTATAGGGATTGTGATTCCCCTTTTGGTCAGTTAATTGTATTTTTGGTCGTGTTAGCCTGGTGGATCTCCTGGTGTGGGGTCCACGGCGCTGTAATGACCCAATGGGATTTGGGGGTGTTACAGAAGATGGTATCAGAGAATTGGGTTGTGAGATACCCTGATATGTGAGTTATGTGGTTCTACCGACGCGGTAGTAGTGGACTGTCAGGTTATGACAATCTGGACAGTCGGGCTTTGTGAGTCGTGGTAGTTTAACGACTGTATGAGTCATTCTTTCATCGAGTCGTCGTCAGTGAAAACTAGTATCGCAAGACCTCGAAGCTTCGTATGACCTGTGTAAGGACTCGTTCTCTTGTATGTTCATACATTCATTATGCCATTGATTATACATGTTTTGTTGAAATCTGTAGGTAACATTTGTGTTACGATTCATTCATGATTATTTGTTTTGGAGCATGTGGGCTCAGTATTGGCTATAATTAGCATGTTTGAGGTGACTATTTATCTGTTGAGTATGTATACTCGTGTTTGGCTAATGACTTAGCATTGTGGATTGGCCGTTGAGGCATATTTGAGCTTTGTTCATGATCGAATGTTATTCTTTCAGTATGGAAAGAGGAATCCGAGGACGTGGCAGAGGGGGTAAAGGCTACAGAGCAGGCCGAAACCCAGAACCTCATGTTTATACGCGTACGGATGCGGATATGGATCAGAATTCTGCCGGAGATGTGACTTATGTGACCGGTTCCCCTTCGGAACGTCATACTCGAGGAGTCGATCAGACTGACATCGACCCTTTCTTGCTTATGAGGGGTATGATGACCCAGATGACTCAAATGACGCAGATAATGGAAACCATGCAGACTTCGATGGTTCGTGGTACACAGCAGCAAGGACTCCAGGTGCCGTTTTATGGACAGACCGGGAGAGTGAGTCAGATAATCGGCGACATCTCTCGTCAGAGGCCGCCTATTTTTGAGGGTTCGTCGGAACCAGCTGATATTGTTCATTGGCTTGAACATTTTGATAAACTCTTCGATATGGTCCAGTGTCCGGAAGAGAGTAAGGTGGCAGTAGCGGCTTACTATTTGAGTAAAGGCGCTTATTCTTGGTGGCTTTTTGTGAAACCCACCGATCGTGATTGTGTTTGGAGTGAGTTCAAGACTCTCATGTTAGAGAGGTATTATCCGGCTCCACTTCGTGAAGCCAAGATGTCAGAGGTGTTGAACCCCAAATCCGTCGAGGACGAGGGTGTTATTGTTATCGCTGAGAAGTTTCAAGGACTTCTTCAGTTTGCTTCTTCTGTTATCCGTACTGAAGCGGATAAGATCAAGTATCTTAGCAAGAGGCTGAACCCGCAGTTGAGGATGCAGTTGTTCAATCATAATTTTAACTCACTTGGCGAATTCATCGAGAAGGCTCTTGGAGCAGAGCTTTTGATCAAGGAGCTTGCTCGGAAGAACCCTTTAGCTTCTTCCGGTGAGAGGACTAGGATGCCGGTTCATTCAGAGGGACATCGGGCTCCGACGTCTAGGAGGTCATTTTTTAGTCGTCCTCGTGTTGGGAAAGCATCTTCTTCTCAGGGGACGAGTTTGACTGTTGTTTGCTTTAATTGTGATTCAGCGGGGCACGTTAGCACTCGTTGTACTGTGCCAGCTATTGCTTGTTTTCTGTGTGGGAGGCAGGGACACCTTCAGAAATACTGCAGGAGTTCTAGTGCCATTAGATCTCAGGAAAGCTCACGGGCCTCAAGAGATTTTGTTACTCTAGTCCGTACTTCATCCAAGGGGTCCTATCAGGCTTCGAGAGCCAGAGGTATGGACAGCCGAGGAGGAGCAGCGAGTTCAGATTTGGGTTTTCCGTGAGTCGATGAGATCGAGGAGCCCGATGATCTGGAGGAGGTTGATTTCGGGTACATTTGAGATGTAGTCTTGATTTATATTTCCCTTGTTTCTCGGATTGATATTTGACTCAGTCTGTATTGTAATATTGTGGTTGTGAACCATTTATTATTGATCTATCTTGTTATGATAGCTTTTGAGAATCTTGAGATTTGACGTCGTCTGATGCGTTATTCTTTTCCTTTCAGTATTGTACCCGAGATTTTTGTGGTGATCTGGGTAAACGTTGATTGTGATTCGAGACGTCAAGTTGCGAGGACTTGAGTGTGCGTTTGATATGGTCCCGAGGACTATATTTATGCGTTGTTACTCTCTTTTGTGACGTAAGTCAGTGATAGCATAGACGTTCGATGCTAATGAGAACAATGGAAGTGTACACCGATGGTTGTAGGCATGTACAATGGGCGACTCCCGCGGGATGTGTACGCCGGTGCTACTAGTCATGCAGTTGGTACGACTTCCTGGCTGGTCTCTAGCGGGAGAGTTATGATTCGGCTGATATCGCAGTTCGTTGAGTGTTTTTATCCCCTGTTTTTCGCCGTGAGCAGACAGAGGAGACGCGGGAACCCGTGGGGTTGTCCCGATTACTCAGGCGAAGTGGTTCGCAGTGATGAGTATTCCTGGAGATGTTGATTTCTTATCCTGATGGATAGTCTTTATCCCTTGTTGCGTACCCTGAGTTTCGGGGACGAAACTATTTTTAAGGGGGGGAGTATGTAATATCCGGGGATAATTTTTTTTTCGTGTTACTGCTGAGTTGTACGTATTCATTTGGAATTGTACAAGTGTTGTTGTTTTGGACTGATACAATGAATATTGTATTGTAATATTTCGGGATCGAAATATTATACTTGTCGTCATGTTGGTTTCGTCGTTTGAATGTTGGTTGGAGAGTTTGGATTTTTGGCTAAGTTCATAGCCTTAGTGTACGCTACGGGTGTAGTATTACGTACGCTAGCGTGTTGCCATTACGTACGTTATGCCTGTAAGGTTACGTACGTAATGCTTGGTAGGTGGCAGGAACCTTCCTCGTGGTTACTTTTGGCCGGTGGGTCCCGAGCACCTTCCGATCGGATCTCACTATTGCAGTCAACGGACCCTTACGTACGTTAAGAGGTGAGCTCTACGTACGTAATGCAGGTCTTGTTAACGTACGTAATATGTTTTTGTTTACGTACGTTAAGGCCTTCGTATTTTAGTCCAGTTAATTCTGGATTTAGCTTTACGTACGTTAATGTTTTTACATAGCGTACGTAAAGGCCCTTACGTACGTTAGCATGGGCGTATAACGTACGTAATGGACTTGTCAGTCTATTTATCTTGGTTTCGTATTTCATTTCCTCACGAACCAAAACACTTTTTCTCTCCCTAGAATCGTCCGTTTGGACTTGTTATTGATGTTTAGCCCTTCCAACTCGATCTTGATCATCCTAGCTTGGATTGAAGCTTGAAGTTGGAAGCTTGTTGGTGCTCCTTTGGTGTTTGGAGGCTTCTTCTTGTTCTTCTTTGGTAAGTTCCCTCAATCCCTTGTTCTTCAAGTGATTTTCGAGTTTTTGTTGTTGTCTTCTTCGGGTATTGTTTGATTAATGGAGTATATCATGATTCTTCATGGTTTTGATAAACTTTTGACGAAGAACATGATGGTATTACTTGAGTTGGATTATGTTCTTGATGTTTTAGATTGTTTGGAGGTTTTTAATCATGTCTAGGAAGGATTATGTTAAGATTGTTATATGATTAACATAGTCTTGAGATGATTATTGTTGTTGGTGGTGTTCTTGAAGGATTTTAACCATTTTAGTAAGGATTTATGATGATTTAGGAGGTGATTATCATAATTTGAAAATGGTTGAGTGAATCTTGTTGTTTAATCCGAATTCATGATGTATTGATGAAGGATTTCTGTTTCAGACATCATGATTACTGAGTTGATGATGTTCTTGGGGTGATAATGATAATATTGATAATATTATCATTGTAGGAGGATCAATTTGATGATATTGGTGATATTATCATTTTGAGATGATTGTTTTGATGATTGTTCTTAAGTGAATCTTGTTGAATGGATTTCACAAGTGTTAAGAACGTAATGATCATGTTAATTGATCATCGAGGTGTTGGAGGATGTTAGAATTCATAGTTGAGAACTATGATATTCGTTCGTGCGGTGTGATCGATTCGTGTTGAATCGGGCTTTGTCCTTGTCGTTGTTTTCTATTGATTTTGTGTTTTTGAATGAATCGTTTTCATTCAAGGTAGTTCGAGTGTTTGTGATCGTCGGGAGGCGCCGTTCGTCGATTCGTGCCAAGACGTTGATCGTGGAAGGACTTTCTCGCCTTCGGTTTGAGGCAAGTTTTATACTTGTACTGGTCAATGAGATTAATGTTATCATATATGTGTATGAATGTATTGTATCATTTCGAGACTTAGTCTCTCCGTGATTTGTTGATATTCGGGAATTGTTTGATGCAATACCCTTCGACAATTATGCTAGATGTTATTGTTATTCGTTAACGGCCGGTTTAAGGCATTGAGATTCTTGTTGATACTGATGTTGTCGACAGCCGGTTCGCGGTATCGATGTATCGATTATTATTGTTGACGTTAATTTCGTTCTGAGGCATCGTTGAATTGTTATTATTGAATTGGAACTGTTGCTATGATGTCGCATTGGCCGATTGAAGGCGTTTGATATATTCGTTTATCATATCTGTTTCGGTGGTCAGTTTAAGACGCCGGGACATCTACTCTACTATATCATTGGTTATCGATTAACCGTTCTAAGGTAATCGATGTATTTAATTGAGATTATCGAAGATAATTCCCATCCGTTGTATCATTGGTTATCGATTAACCATTCTAAGGTAATCGATGTATTTAATTGGGATTATCGAAGATAATTCCCATCCGTTGTGTCATCGTTATCGATTGACCTGTAATATCCGGGGGTAATTTTTTTTTCGTGTTACTGTTGAGTTGTACGTATTCATTTGGAATTGTACAAGTGTTGTTGTTTGGACCGATACAATGTATATTGTATTAGAATATTTCGGGATCGAAATATTTATACTGGTCGTCGGTTTGGTTTCGTCGTTTGGTTGTTGCTTGGCGAATTTGGAATTTTGGCTAAGTTTATAGCCATAGTGTACGCTACCTGTGTAACATTACGTACGTAATGCGTGGTAGGTAGTGGGAACCTTCCTCGTGGTCAACTTTCGGGGCGAAGGTATCTTTGGGGGATTATTTATATATATATATATAATATGTTATCATCATTTTGTCATCTCTCTCTTCCTCACCATCTCTCACGTTATACATGTACATACATATATATATATATATATGTTCACACCCACTCCTCTTTTTCTCTCACAGGATGCTTCTCCCTTTCCTCTCTCTCTCTCGTCCTCTCTTCTCTCCATCTCTCCCATTTCTTTTTTTTTTCGGCGAGGTAGAGTTAAGGACGGGCAGCGGCTTCTACATCTCCGGCGACGACCGGAGCTCGGCGGCGGCAGGCGGCTCGTGACTGGAGCAGCAACGGTCTGATCGGAATTTCCGGATTGAAAGGCGTTGCAAATTCGGTCGAGCTGTTCCGGCACTTTTTTTTTCTGGCGAGACGAAGCTCAGGCGTCCACCGGTTCTTCATGGTTTCCGGCCATGGACGCTTCTCCATTGTTTCCGGCGACCGGAGGTATTTTCTCTCCGGAACGGACGGCGGAACGGAGGCTTGACAGATTTCCGACGAGGAGTTGCAGGCGGAGATGGAGTTGGGTGAAAACCGGCCATGGACGGAAACGGGCTGGAGTTGGACAAGGTCCGGCGGGTCAATTTTTCCGGCGGCCGACTTCCAGCAGGGGAGTTGTTTTTTTTTCTGACCTGGTTCCGGCATGGGCTGCCCGTCCGATCGGCTTCTCTGGTAAGGTTGTGTGTGTTTTTTTTCAGTTATATATATATATATATATATATATATATATATATATATATATATTGTGTGTGTGTTGTGTTAGGTGCAGTGTGGTGTAAATATATATATATAACGTGCTGTGTGTGTAGTGTGTGTTGTACATATATATATATATATATAAATATATATATATATATAAATATATATAAATTGTGAAGTGTGTGCATGTGCAGTATATATATATACATATATATATATATATATATATATTATGTAAAGTGAGTGTGTGTTAGTAATGTGTGTACCGTATGTATATTATACATACATATATATATATATATATATTATATATGTGTGTATACGGATAAATACGAGTGTAATATGTGTTCGTGTTGGAATCGGAATTATCTATTGTGTTGTTTTCGGTCGATATCATGTTATCGAATGAATTGTATTTCATTCAAGGTTGTTCGAGTGCTTGTGATTGTCGGAGGACGCGTTGATCGATTCGTGGTAGGACGTTGATCGTGGAAGGACTTTCTCGTCTTCGGTTTGAGGCAAGTTTTATACTTGTACTGGTCAATGAGATTAATGTTATCATGTATGTGTATGAATGTGTGTATCATTTCGAGACTTGGTCTCTTTATGATTTTGTTGATATCAGGGGATTGTTTGATACGATACCCTTCGGCAAATTATGCCAAATATTATTGTTGTTCGTAAATGGCCGATTTAAGGCATTGCGATACTTGTTGGTAATATATTTGTCGATAGCCGGTTCGCGGTATCGACATATCAATTGTTATTGTTGATTGATGTTCCTTTGAGATATTGTTGTCGATAGCCGGTTCGCGGCATCGACGTATCGATTGTTATTATTGCTTGATGTTCCATCAAGATATTTTTTGTGAATCGTCGTTATTGATATCAGTGTTTTTCTATTGATGTCGTTTTGGCCGATTGAAGGCATTGACGTATTCGATTATCATCTTCATTCTCGGTAACCGATTAAAGGTGTCGAGACATCCGTTGTATAATTGTTATCGGTTAACCATTCTAAAGGTAATCGATATATTGAATTGGGATTATCAAAGATAATTCCCATCCGTTGTCAAAAATATTCTCATCCGTTGTATAATTATGATCGATTGTCCGCTCTAAAGGTAATCGATATATTGAATTGGGATTATCAAAGATAATTCCCATCCGTTGTCAAAAAGATAATTCCCATCCGTTGTATAATTGTTATCGATTGGCCGTTCTACGGTAATCGAAGTATTGAATTGGGACTGTCGAGGATAGTTCCCATCCGTTGAATTATTATTGTCGTGTTGACCGATTCAAGGCAGCACACTATTATTCTTGTAAACTCGGTAATTTTGTGATCGTTGAAGGTTGAGGATTTCCCGAACTGTTGTGTTGTGATCGTTGCTCATGTTAATCGTTCATTAGGGATTTTGATCCCAGGATGGTTGTTTTGAATATTGTTGGTCGTGTCGATCTTTCATTATTCGTGTGTCATCGTTCACTTGGTGAGTCGTATGATCTGTATTGGATGTGTTATCCTTTGAGTTTCGTTGTCATGTTGTATCGTGACATATCCGGAATCATATCTGCGTTCCGATTGGTTATTGTGTAGGATTTTTAGCCTGGCAGATATATAGTCATGCGTGGATATTATTCTGCATTGGACTGTGCACACGAGACGTAGTTTCGTGAGGCTAATTAGGTACATTGTCCCACGTATATTCTGGATTCCGTATACGGGGCGGACATGTGCACGGACACATTTCCGGATCGGGCGTACTGTGATGTCCATCTTTGAGCCGTACAACTTTGATCGTCCATAGTATTGGATGAGTTCGACGTTTTGTGATTGAGCGTTCATACGCCAGAGGGGTATGTTCGACAGTCAGGTTTGTTTCTTTGAGATATGTATTGTGATGATTTACAGCTTCTTTCTCGCTTTCAGGCCATCGTGATATTTTGGCAGCTTCGGCTGAGGGCTTTCAGGCCATTGTAACGGTATTTCCGTTTGAGCCTTCGGGCATTGTGATCCTTATTTATTTCAGCGTTGGTTTGATTTACCTTCGGGTAATGTATTGTTGTGTTCTATATTGATGATTCTCCGTTGGGCACTTATGTTCTAACCTATTGAGCAGGTATTGATTGTATGCCATGGGCATAGTGTTCCACGAATGCTCGATTCTTACTTTGGTTTTTGAGCATCTCGTACTACCATTGTTGTACTGTTTATTCTGCCTTTGGATGCATATCATGTTGTGCATGTATTTGATATTCATTATTCTGGATGACTGACCCCGTGGGGGCGGAACATGTTTTCATGTTTTAGGTGCTTGCGAGGAGAGAGTTGAGACATAGGGGCATGACGATGGCGACGAGGCATTCGAGCGATACTAGTCTGAGATATTTTGGGTTCACATCGGTCAGACAGTTCGGAGTACTCCAATTTTGTTAAGTCATTGTCGTTTTGTATTATCCGAGCAAGGCTCGTGTATGTTGTTGTATTTTATTTTGGCCATGTAGGCCCATCCTTGTCGTTGAAATTCCATATCGGAATAGTATGTGGGACATCATAGTAGGGTCTGTGATTTCCTATTTTGGTCAGTTTGTTGTATTTTAGTCGTGTTCGCCTGGTGGATCACCTGGTGTGGGATCCACGGCACTGTAATAACCCAATGGGATTTGGGGGTGTTACATGACCGTTCTAAGGTAATCGATGTATTTAATTGGGATTATCGAAGATAATTCCCATCCATTGTGTCATCGTTATCGATTGACCATTCTAAGGTAATCGATGTATTGAATTGGGACCGCCATAGGCGGAGCCCATCCGTGAGTTGTTGTTGTCGTGTTGGCCGACTCAAGGCAGCACGCTATTATTCTTGTGAATTTGGTAATCTTGGGATCATTTCTGTTGTGATTAATTGTGTGTTGGAGGCTAGTCTCGTCTAGTGCTCGATGGGTGAGCTTGGGGCTTAAACCTTCGCGGTTGGTTTCCCAGTACCTACAGTTCAGTAGGTCACGATCATTGGATGACTTCATTGTGATACGGCTTCGTGCCGTGGCTTCGGCCCTCATTGTGATACGGCTTCGTGCCGTGGCTTCGGCCCTCATTGTGATACGGCTTCGTGCCGTGGCTTCGGCCCTCATTGTGATACGGCTTCGTGCCGTGGCTTCGGCCCTCATTGTGATACGGCTTCGTGCCGTGGCTTCGGCCCTCATTGACACAGCTTCGGGCTGTTTTGGCTTCGGGCCACTGTGGTGATTGATAGTTTCGGCTGAGTAAATGATATACAGCCTCGTGCTGTTCGGCTTTTAGGCCATTGTGATGTATCGGTATTCCTGTTGGAGCCGTCGGACGTTGTGATTCGTATATATTTCAGTGTTTGGCTTGGTTTACCTTCGGGTGATGTATTGTTGTGTTCTGTATTGATGATTTGCTGTTGGGCACTTGTGTTCTAACCTGTTGAGCAGGTATTGATCGTATGCCGTGGGCATAGTATTCCACGAATGCTCGATTCTTACTTTGGTTTGTGAGCATCTCGTATGTCCATTACTATACTATTCATTCTGCCCTTTGGATGCCTATCATGTTGTACATGTATTTGATAATCATTATCTGGATGACTGACCCCGTGGGGGCGGAACATGTTTTCATGTTTTAGGTGTTTGCGAGGAGAGAGTTGAGACACAGGGGCATGACGATGGCGACGAGGCATTCGAGCGATACTAGTCCGAGATGTTTTGGTGTTCATGTCAGTCAGACAGTTGGAGTACTCCAGTTTTGTTCAGTCTTTGTCATTTTGTATTATCCGAGCAAGGCTCGCGGATGTGTTGTATCTTATTTTGGCCATGTAGGCTCACTGTTGTCATTGAAATTCCATATCTGAATATTATGTTGGATGTCAGTATAGGGATTGTGATTCCCCTTTTGGTCAGTTAATTGTATTTTTGGTCGTGTTAGCCTGGTGGATCTCCTGGTGTGGGGTCCACAGCGCTGTAATGACCCAATGAGATTTGGGGGTGTTACATACCATATGTTCCGAACTATTTTCATGCACACTTAATGTTTCACTAAGATGTTTCCAATCGTTTATTCCTTCACTTGCTAACTGGCTTCTTGAACGATCCGTTTTAAACATCTTACAATAAAAACAAAACACCTTGTCTAGTTCTTTTGAGTAAAAAAGCCACTTCCTATCACAAAGTTCATGATTTGACAATTTATGAGAAAAGTAATCTTAAGAAAAGTGTATTCCTACTGTATTTTTAGGAAATGTGAGATTAAACTCTCTAACATACCCTTTTTCTACAAGTAAATCTTTCATTTTTTAGTCTAAACCATCCCAAATTCTTGGATAAAAAATATTTAAGTTATTTGGTAATTTTATGCATCCAATGCCTTGAATATTTTCTATTCTATCACCAACTTCTTCAATTATTTCATTTGCATTTTCAGGAAACTTACTATCATTTACCTCATTCTCATTTTCAACAAAAATATTAGTAGATTTAGATTCATTTTCAGTATGAAATCCATCAACTGGACTTCTATTTTCAATAGGGTTTTCTTCCATAGAATTTTCATTTTCAATAGGATTATTAATAAAATTAGGAACCGACTCAACAAAGGAATTGATCAGAAATTTTCTTATAGCTCCCTTTTGGGACTGCTTATTCTCTTCTTCTCTTTTTCTTTTTTTTTTTCTTTTTTGAGCGCCAGATAGTTGTTTGGGTGGAACCATTTTTTACAAATACGAAACTAGCTACCCAGAAAAACATCAAACAAGCTCAAATAATAATTTTGAATGATTAAATAATTGAGCATATAATGATAAAACCTGGATTTTTAATAACAAATTGAGCAAATAACACCGATTGAAACCAACGAACCTAATAGTTGAAGCATAAAATTCAATTAAAATTACATCTACAAATAATACAAATATATAAAATAAAAACAAAATAAAGAGATTAGAGAAGACAAATACCAGTCCATCATATGAGGGGAGAATACATATGAGGGAGGGTATTGAAAATTGAAACAGTAAATGAAGAGAAAGAGCAGCGGCGGCGGGCGAACATCAGAGGAAAGGTAGAAGGAGTTTGGAAGAGTAGAGAGACAGCCGATAGCATTTTAGGATACAATTTCTATTTTTCTAATATAATATAGCGACTTTAGGTCGTGCTATTTTTCGAACATCAGAGGAAACCCACGAATTTTTGTCGTTTGTTCCTTGAATCCATCGACTTTAGGTCGTGCTTTGGAAATTCATTTTCATTATTGTTATTATCCTTCGTAGTTTATTATCGCGAGTTGGCGTTCGGTGGAGTCGGCGGGTCGTAGTCGGTTCGTGCCAACCTACTTCGGTCGATTCTTCGCGTTGTGGTTATTCGAGGCAAGTATCTTTCCCATACATTATGTGTTTTGTAGATTTAATAGTTGGTAATCGACGATATGTGCTGAATGAATGTCTAAAATTAACTTTCAAATGAATCAATATGTTTTTCAATATTTCCTTAAAGATGACTCGTATGTTTTCGTTGTTAAATGTACTTGTCTAAGTATGTGTATTAGTGCTGAGTATAAGAATACCTTACTTTCGTAGGGTATCGTTTTGTGTGATCATGTCGTTTGTAGATTTTAAAGTTTAACCTTTCGTTGAGGTATGTGTGGGGAATCATGTGTTTATTGATGATCATGTGTCATTGTGAGATAAAGATGGTAACTCCCTTACGAGGAAGTTTTGCCGTTCGGTGTGGTTGGAAAGGTATTTTCTCTCGTTGCTATGTGAACGGTACTAGCTGCATCGTTGAATTCTATTGTTAATTGTATCGTTACTTGGTCATGAGTATGTGTTGGATGAACTGGCCATTCTAGTAAGATACCTCGACTATATATACTGTGATTGACTTTCGATGCTTGTGGTTTGCAACTATGAATTGTGGAACATATGTGTGTGTGTGCTGTTTGTCCGTCCACCCGGAGCGTTCGACGGGACGTCTGGTCGATACTAAGGGGTACGGCCACGGAAGTAGACTTGGGTGTGTGTGTGTGGTTGAACTTCCACCCGGAGCGTTCGACGGGGCGTCTGGGGGCCGATACTAAGGGGTACGGCTGCGGAAGTGGTTTCCCACCCGGAGCGTTCGATGGGGCGTCTGGGGGCCGATACTAAGGGGTACGGTCGCGGGTTACCAGGTGTCGTTTTCATCTTGAGGATGATGTTGATGTTTTCATTAATTGTGATATTGTCCGGAGTATCACAATGCTTTGTGCTTGGGGTCGAGATACATTATATATCGAGTCTTGGTGTTTGACTAGAATGGCATAAGAATAATGTATTATGCGTAATGTGTCCTTGCAAGTGATTTGACGTGAATGATCGGGTCATGGACCCTGTGTTTTATGACCGGAATGGTTGGGTCGTGGACCCTGCGTTTTGTTAACGGATTTACATTTTGGAAAATGGACCTTGGGGCTGTGACCCTAAGTGGCTTTCGAGGAATTAAGAACTTTTCAATTTCAAATGTTTTCAAAACTCCCGAGATTTGGAAGTGTTTTCAAAGTGCTTACTTGTTTCGTTTCTACTTTCTAGATTTGAACTATTTTAACTAAATAATATATCTCGGGAAGTCTTTCGTTGTATTCTCGGAATGTGTTGTGTATGGCTCGTATTTGCATTTTATACTTGTACTAGCAAAACAGTGGAGTTTTGCTAACCCCCTAGTATTCGAGGGGTGGATGTCTGTTCTGCGTCCAGGTACATGTAGGTTTTGGGAGCAAAACACAGGATCGGTGTGAAGGATGATGGAAGACGAATGATACTAATCACATGAAGACCAGTTTTGGGTGCAGTCAGTCGGAGTTCATTGTATGGTATTTCTGCTGTCGTACTTTTTGTTTATGAGTGTATTATACCCTTGAATGGGTATGAGTCGATATAGAAATGTATTCTTTGATTTGTATGTTAGTGATAAAAGACCAAGTTGGTCTACGGATTTGGTATTTCATCATGTCAGTATGTAATTTATTGTGTGGTTTCGATGTCTAGCCTGGTGGATCCTCACGGAGAGGGTCTGCGGCGTGTAATATTCCCGGTTTGGTTCTGGGGGTGTTACATTTATGGTATCAGAGCCTAGGTTGCGGAAACCTAGGCTGTCGGGTCCAGTCGTGTAATGTTGGGTCTTGTCTTGTCAGATTGTGTCTGACTGAGTTGTGTCGCGACGCGTCGTCTGGTATGTCAGTCGTGATTAGTATCATGTTGCAGCCATCATCTTCGTGCGACCTGTGGATGTAAGTCTCCCTTCTTTGTGATTGTGCCTCGTCTGATGCGAGCTACTGGTATGATTATGTATTAAGTGATGGAATCTTTATGCAGATTCTCGGTTTCGTGATGCGTTTATGTGACTATCATGTTTCGTTTATATGAGGAGTCTTGTCGTTATTTATGTCCTTTTGACTGTGATAATTGACTGTTTGTTCCGGTAAAAGACATGTGTTGTCTTGGTTTTGAATGAGTTGATGCGTGTATTGTAATGTATGTAAGTGAATGTTGTTACAAGTGAGTTTTTAGGCATTCTAGCCTAATAAATTTTCGAAAAAACCTTGAGTATCTTAGAAAATAAATTTCGAGACGTACTTTTAAAACGGATTATTTTCTCGCGGTACCTTCAAGGTGCCTACTAGTGCCACACTATGTTTCGAAATTATTCCACTTTGAGGACCAAAATATTTTGAGATATTTCCAATGATTTAGAAACGCATTTGCTTAGACCCGAAGGTCGAATATTTCTGAAAAGTTTTAATTTAAAGAAAGGTATCCTCGTTTTTTTCAAAGTCTCGGTAATGGTGTTTGTACAACTTTTTGAGAATGGGATACTCAAGATCAACTGGTGTTTCCAAATTATTTTTAAAAGGTGGTTTTTGTTTTTTTTAAAACCTATCATTCCTGTTTGCGGTCCGGGAATGTATATGTGATATTCGCATTGTCGTTAGAATGTTAGCTCCCGAGTATGATGGAATCTGTGGCGTGAACGTTGAGTCGTTTGCCACGCATTTGTTGTGATTAGCCCTCTGTGAGAGGTGAGATGTTAGTATTGAAGGTTGTCGCTTTGTGATTATGTGTGTGTTGCTTTATGATAGTAACCATCGTATGTGTTGCGTGATATGATTTTCTGTTGTGCTGAGTTGGCATCTCCGGTTTGTTGTTTGGCGATGTTATATTCCATTGTACCTAGTAGTTGTATATTCGATATGCCGAGCCGAGGTGCTTCAACCGTATTGTGTCGGGGGAATGTACGTACAAATTGTCCTTCTCGTCAGTAATGCATTTCAAGTGTGGACTCGAGGGACACAGAATTTAGTTTTGCGAATTAGTTACCGAGACTTCTGGAGTTCGCGCTTTAGCACAGATATCAGGATCGGCTCCGAGAGGCCCGTGAGAGATGTTTCTGTCGGTTTCTTTTTGTGTTGTTGCCTTGTTTCTGCTGTTGTGAGTTGCGGGGACGACATTTCTTTTAAAATAGGTCGTATGTAACACCCGTGTTATTTTTGACTTCTGCATTTTCTTCTTCTAAATTCTATCGACTTGCTTGTGTTTGTTGATACTCTTTAAACTTGTTCGGTATCTCGGTTGTCATCGTTCGAATGGGTTGTGACCTTGTTTCGGATTGATCTGTTTATCGTTGTGACTTTTACGAGTTCGGTTCGATCCTTGTGAACCTTGTTCGGAAGTAACATCTTTCAGTTTCTACCAGCTCTTTTAATGTCTTGAGTCGAAGTGTGAACTTCGGAGTTATTTTTCGACCGTTGTTGTTCGATCATTGTTACTTGATCATTGTTATTTGATCGTTGTTGTTTGATCATTATTGTTCTATCGTTGTTGTTCGTTCGTTGTTGATCGATCATTGTTGTTCGATCGGGGTTGTCTGACTGTTGTTGCCTGATCTCGTACCGTGAAGAATTGTTGTTCACCGTTAGTCTGTTGTTTCGAATGTGGCCAGGTGGGCCACCGAGCCGTGCATTGCGAGACGGTAGATGAGAGATTGGGGATCGAGGTTGCGTCTCCGCTCCGAAAGGACACGGAGATGCCTAGTGTGATTTTTGAGGATTTCGGCGTAGTCCGAATTATTTGTGATTGTCCTTGTGAACCATTTTGTGTTTAATTGCTGTTTTCTCGACTGTGCATGTTTCTTTGTAATAGGTGCTTCGGATAATTGACTTGACTGTATTATCTATTTGATGACGCTTGTCACTTGTTGGTTTTATTATATCCCTAACGGCGACGTTGTGTTGGTCGTCGTGGGGCATGTTTTCACGGCGTATATTCCTTTGTGTTGCTTGTAACGTTTCGCCGTTGGGCGTAAGTTACGCGTTTCTTGTGTATCTCGTTGAGTTTTCCTGGCGGGATATTGCTTCTCCCTACTTGTTTTAAGTTTCGGGGCGAAACTTCTTTTAAGGAGGGTAGTATGTAATATCCGCAATTTCGATTTCCGGTAATTTTTTTTAGCGGTAATCCGTTTTGACGACTCGCTTGTAACCGTTTCGTCATTCTGAAAATGATTAATTCTGCACTTTTTGCCATCCGAGATCGTTTCGGTGCTGTTTTGTTGAGTTCCGTGCTTCTTAGCGACTTTTCCGCACTCGAGTTCGATTCTTGCGTCTCGTTCGAAACTACTGTTTCGAGTTTCCCGTAAGTCCGTTTAACTTTGTTAGACGTGTTGTGAACTTCGGTTTGGTTATTCGATCAAGTATCGTGATTTTCGGGTATTTTGGGCCATTTTGTAATTTATCCAAAGTTGTGGGTATCCACATTCGTATTTGTTGTCTTGATCGATTTTTGTGTTTATTAGGTCGCGTGTGATTAATTGTCGCGTAGTATTTCATTTCGGATCGATGATGTTGTCCGCGAGCATTTCGTCGTGTTTCGTTCCGTGCGTTTTCGGAAACTGAATCGTCGGGTCAGGGCGGCTGGGCACTGGCCGAACGGGTGCGACAAGCACTGTCGGAAGTGCTGGGCACTGGCCGGGCAGATGCGGCAGGAACTGGCGTAGCGCGCGCTACTGCCGGAAGGCTGCGCACGCTAGCCCGACAGGAGTAGCGCACGTTATGTGGCCGGCCAGCACTCGCTATCGGGCTGGGCAGATAGGTTCCTGGAGTTCTGGACTCGGGGAGGATCGGCAGGTAGCGCACGCTACTGTCGGTCGTGGCGCGCGCTAACCGGCATGTGTAGCGCACGCTGTCGGCCGACTAACGCACATTACCTGACCGAGCAGTTTAGTCCAGAGGGTTCTGGACAGGTCGGCTAGCGCGCGCTAGCATCCGCGCAGCGCACGCTATCGGGGTCGGGCAGGCATGTCCTGGTCGGCAGGTTGGGTCATCAGTGCCGGGCCGTGCGGGCCTCGGCCGAGAGTTCTGGGCCGATACTGGCCGATAGCGCACGCTAGTCCGAAAGGCTAGCGCACGCTAGGCCGCGCCAGTATAAATATGACTGAGCAGTCATATTTTCACCCGTTCTTCATTTCCATCTTCTCATCTCCGCGGCTGGAGGCTTGGTGATCAAGGAGACATGTTGTCAAGGAATTAATCCACGAAGTTTGGGAGTTCATATCATTGATTAATCATCCTATATCATCCTTTGATCCAGCGAATCAAGGTTAGATATCTTAGAACCCTACCTTTGGGAAATTTGGGGGGTTTTGGGTTTTTGTCCGATTCGTTCCGAATTGTTGATTAATCCATAATGGGTATGATTAATCTTAGTATTATTCATGTGTTTAACATCATTTATCCACTGTTCTTCGCCGAATCAAGGTATATTTCTTGATTTTCCTTCGAGTTGACTTTTTGGGGGATTTGTTCTGGATTTCGTTTTTCATCTGATTTTGATAAATCGATTGTTGTTAAATGATGTTGTTAAACATATCCTATGGATTTTATATCTATATTTCGGTTTGGAATTCCGTTTTCGTGTTTTGACGGGTCGATTCGTGTTCTTGGCCATTTTAGGGGAAACCCTCGAATTTTTGTCGTTTGTTCCTTGAATCCAGCGACTTTAGGTCGTGCTTTGGAATTCATTGTCATTGTTGTTATTGTCCTTCGTAGTTTATTATCGCGAGTTGGCATTCGGTGGAGTCGGCGGGTTCGTAGTCGGTTCGTGCCAACCTACTTCGGTCGATTCTTCGCGTTGTGGTTATTCGAGGCAAGTATCTTGCCCATACATTATGTTTTTTGTGGATTTAATAGTTGGTAATCGACGATATATGCTGAATGAATGTCTAAAATTAACTTTCAAATGAATCAATATGTTTTTCAATATTTCCTTAAAGATGACTCCTATGTTTTCGTTGTTAAATGTACTTGTCTAAGTATGTGTATTAATGCTGAGTATAAGAATACCTTACTTTCGTAGGGTATCGTTTTGTGTGATCATGTCGTTTATACATTTTAAAGTTTAACCTTTCGTTGAGGTATGTGTGGGGAATCATGTGTTTATTGATGATCATGTGTCATTGTGAGATAAAGATGGTAACTCCCTTACGAGGAAGTTTTGCCATTCGGTGTGGTTGGAAAGGTATTTTCTCTCGTTGCTATGTGAACGGTACTAGCTGCATCGTTGAATTTTATTGTTAATTGTATCGTTACTTGGTCGTGAGTATGTGTTGGATGAACTGGCCATTCTAGTAAGATACCTCGACTATATATATACTGTGATTGATTTTCGATGCTTGTGGTTTGCAACTATGAATTGTGGAACATGTGTGTGTGTGTGTGTGTTGTTTGTCCTTCCACCCATAGCGTTCGACGGGACTCTGGGGGTCGATACTAAGGGGTATGGCCACGGAAGTAGACTTGGGTGCGTGTGTGGTTGAACTTCCACCCGGAGCGTTTGACGGGGCGTCTGGGGGCCGATACTAAGGGGTACGGTCGCGGGTTACCAGGTGTGGTTTTCATCTTGAGGATGATGTTGATGTTTTCGTTAATTGTGATATTGTCCGGAGTATCACAATGCTTTGTGCTCGGGGTCGAGATACATTATATATCGAGTCTTGGTGTTTGACTAGAATGGCATAAGAATAATGTATTATGCGTAATGTGTCCTTGCAAGTGATTTGACGTGAATGATCGGGTCATGGACCCTGTGTTTTATGACCGGAATGGTTGGGTCGTGGACCCTGCGTTTTGTTAACGGATTTACATTTTGGAAAATGGACCTTGGGGTTGTGACCCTAAGTGGCTTTCGAGGAATTAAGAACTTTTCAATTTCAAATGTTTTCAAAACTCCCGAGATTTGGAAGTGTTTTCAAAGTGCTTATTTGTTTCGTTTCTACTTTCTAGATTTGAACAATTTTAACTAAATAATATATCTCGGGAAGTCTTTCGTTGTATTCTCGGAATGTGTTGTGTATGGCTCGTATTTGCATTTTATACTTGTACTAGCAAAACAGTGGAGTTTTGCTAACCCCCGAGTATTCGGGGGGTGGATGTCTGTTCTGCGTCCAGGTACATGTAGGTTTTGGGAGCAAAACACAGGATCGGTGCGAAGGATGATGGAAGACGAATGATACTAATCACATGAAGACCAGTTTTGGGTGCAGTCAGTCGGAGTTCGTTGTATGGTCTTTTCGTTGTCGTACTTTTTGTTTATGAGTGTATTTTACCCTTGCATGGGTATGAGTCGATATAGAAATGTATGCCTTGATTTGTATGTTAGTGATAAAAGACCAAGTTGGTCTACGGATTTGGTATTTCATCATGTCGGTATGTAATTTATTGTATGGTTTCGATGTATAGCCTGGTGGATCCTTACGGAAAGGGTCTGCGGCGTGTAATATTCCCGGTTTGATTCTGGAGGTGTTACAGTTGCATCATTGTAAGTATTTTAATTGATTGATCAACTGATGTGGGTTGATTCTTTTTCAGGAAAATGTGATGCACTGCACTATGAAAAGCAACATATCCCATTGTTCGTTGATAAGATCCAGGACGGTGACGTTGTTTCTATGAGGTCTTTTACCGTGCAGCGAAGAGATGAATACCGAATAATCAAAGACAACGATCACTTTATTGAGCTTAATGGTTCCACAGCGGTCCGAAAAGTTTGCAACAAAGTTGGTGTATTTCTGAGGCATCCATTTCAGTTTATGGAGTTTGAGAGCATTCAACCTACAGAGAAAAATATTTGATTGGTACAAACTTTTTTACTTAAACCAAAAAAAGACCGTTGCAATTACAGTTGTATTGGTAGCTTGATATGCATGGTCTTTGTGTTGCAGATGTTATTAGGTTCATTACAACTATGGGAAAATCTTCACAGCCAAGAACCGGGTCAAAGAACGTTGATTTCCCACTTATAAATGAAAGGTACTACCTTCTTTGTGTAATCACATTTGCAAGATAGACTGCTATGGTCCCAGCTTGAAAATAGACGCATAAATAGTTGATGTTTTCCTAAAACAAGGGCCGCGCGCTAAGTGTCACCCTATGGGGAAAATTGGGTGATCAACTACTGAAAATGATGTCCGCTCATGCTGAAAAGTACACTATAATTCTCACTTCCATGAGTGCTAAATATTACAATGGTTAGTATAAGGTTATGTGGATTGTCTACCGTTTAAGTATCTGTTAAACCTACTTTTTTAAGCATCTTTACCTTACAGGTCAGCTTGGCATATCTAGCTGTTCATCTACGCTTATTCTAGACAGTGATGAGATCCCCGCCATTGTTTAATTTAAATCCCAAATAAGGTATTCATTATCATACATCCCTAATAAGGTATTCATTATCATACATTTAGCAACACTCACAACTTCAAAAATATTAACCACTAATAAGAATTATAAATTGCAGCGATGTTGATGCTGCCGAACCAGGTGTACCTATTTCAGAGTCTAAAGCACAAAATGGAACTCTTCAGGAACTGTTAGCCTTGGCCCGTGACCGAAGAAAAGATGTACTTTGCTTTTTACCCGACACCCATAGAGTTATAAGTAATAGCATGTTACTTGTTATGTTTTTAACTAGTTGTTTCGCAGTCTGCAACATTCTGAAGATGAGATCATGAACATCTGGACAAACAACAACTGGTACTACCCTGCGTGTGGTGGTGGGCAATGCAATAAGGGTGTGACCCGCAAGGATGGCCAGCTCTGGCGCGACGCGTGCAATAAGCCTGTGAACTACCCTAAACCCAGGTTATAATATGTACCTAATCTTAATAAAGCAGATATGAATTTCAATACTTGCAATTAGCGGGCTGTTTGCAATTGTCGACAGATTTAGGCTTGAAGTTGATGCGAAGAATGCGACTACCCAGAATGTGATTGTGCTGTAGGATGAGACAGCTTCGGAGTTGACAAATTCGAGTGCCAAAGCGTTACTTGATGAGCTTGATGAGGTAGATGTGCAGCTTCAATTTTAGTTATATGTTCGTTTGCTCATAAGTTTACATATGTAGGTTGAAGATGATGCCCCGGCACTGCCACATGCTTTGACAAATCTGTATAATACAAAGCACGTGTTTGAGATCAAATTGCATACATACTATAATTATGGGGAATTTGAGAGCTTCGCCTGCACCGGCGTGTTTCCTATCAATGATTCTACAGTTTCAGAAGTCCAAGAGTTGATCGAGGTTTCTGATGATGTCACACCGGAAAGCAGCCGCAACACTCGCAAGCCCCTTATGAAGAGGCTGATCAGGGCCCCACAATTATGTACTCCATCTAAGCCAGCTGAGGCCAAAAAAGAAAAGAAAGTATAGTTTCAGGTTACAATATAAAATTCCTCACTGAATGCTGAATATTGCACGTAATAACAGATGTTTTTTTCAAATGATTTAAGATATGTGGAAGAGGATTCAGATGCAGAGGAAGAGACAGTTGCAGTAGCCCAAGGGGATAAGCATGCTAAAGATCACGAAGAGTAAGGAACTCCAATCACAGTAGGTGTTCAGGAAGAAATAAAGGGTTTCAAAGACAATCTTAGTTATAGTTTGGTTAGTTTTGGTCTGAGTACCGTGAACTGGCAAGTGTTTTATGTGGCTAATGTTTTGTGCTCAGCTTTTTTAAAGAATAATCCACCTACTGTTCTTCATATACCCCTCCCATTTGCCTCATGTCTAATTAGGCTATACGTAATGAAATGCCCGTGGATGTTTGAAGACACTATTTATTTATCTAAAATGTATAATTTGACCCTTCCGAGGTGGAAATAGCCCAGATTGCCCCATGAATGGGTGAAAAAAATACTGTCAATTCTATGTAATTTTAAACCTATAGTATCAAAAGATTAATTTAAGATGCAGACCTGAGCAACTATAAGATGACTCCAGGCCATCTGAAACACATTTTAAACTGCATTTAAACTGCATGAATTCTAGAAAATGAAGATGCTTAAAATTTAATCATTTGTCGAATTAGAGCTGCTTCGCAGTCTGAACACATTGTACTCTTTTCCATTTAAGCTATTTATTAAAATTGAAGAAACTTTTTTTAGAACAACTATACAACAGCACAAAAAGGAAGTAGATTACAATTGATAAATACAGAGTCAATTGTAATTTACTTACGGAATTACTTCCTTAGACAACTATACAACAACACAAGAAAAAGAAAATTACTCTAACCATTTCAGTTTACAAAGCAACATATTACTAAATAAACAAAAAGGATCGATTTTATTAAGAATGGTTCAAGTTTTCTGTTCCACGTTAGAAATGAATGGCAAACCTGAGAAACTTTTGATTGATGATATGCATGGAGTCCGGATCTTTTGCCTAGGCAGTATAATTTGAGTCATCTACAAGGTTGCGAAATTTCAATCCCAATGAACAAAATATGTATTTTTTGGACATTGTTCGATATTTTTTCATCAAATTTTATAATGAATCACCAAAAAATGTATTTTTTTAAAAGAACCACAAGCCACAAGCTACAAGCGCATACGGTTATGCAAGTTATAAGAACTAGCAAGATTCATCAGATCATCCAAGATTTGGAATTGTGCCATTGAAAAAAAGAAACAGGAGAATAGTTTAGATGTGTTTATGAGTAGATATGATAGAAGTATTAAATAAATAGGCAAACCTGAAGATATTTTCCCTTGGAAGCTGGAAAGCCATCATTACCAAAAACCCCTTCAATTACTTCATGCAGAACCATCTTATCATTCATAAATACAAAGTTCACGAAATCCAAAAAATGCCCCTAAGGATATAATTTCGACCATAAAAGACCCCTCGAGTTTGCATGAGATTACCATTTTTTAAGCTGCAGATTTTTAGGAATTTGTGGTAAGTAAATTAGAACAAGTGGGTTTATTAGAGATATATCCTAATGAACATGGGCTACAAAGTCATTACAACTATCACATTAAATTGATGACAGGCCTAAACTCTTTTGTTATTAGATCAAGTTGGTTGTTTATTGAATTTAAGACACTAAAGGCTATATGAATCGGTGGGAAGGTGGAAATAAGAATGAATTTTAAGCCATGAGTCACATGACTGAGCTTACACTTTGTTTATAAAATAAATAACGGAGGGTAAATAATATTAAGAAATCAGTTACATCATCTTTTTAAATTCCTACATAAATCTGAATTTAGCACAAGGACCCTTGGTATTTTCCTAACACAGATTTTTATATAAAAATTATTCTAAAGAAAGCTGCTGTCAAACTTTGGCTTCAAATATGGCTCAAGGTTTGCACTCAGTATAATCATATTCTAGATACTCTCAGAGTTTTGCTTCAAAGATGGCTCAAGGTTTGTAGTCAATATAATCATATTCATGGTTCCATAAAGAATTTTAATGCATAATTGCTACTAGCCACTTTTTATGCTGCAGATTCAAACATCAATATCGGCAACATGTCCTCCCTCTCCAACATGATACACAACTCAATAAGCATACATTTGGAGACAAATATAAGACCATACGGTAGAGTCCAGGCTTTTTGTGGTCTCAAGTTAACAGACTTGACCATGCAACAAGCAGGTGGAAAAACACATTCATGATTTTCTTTATGATAGCAAATTTCTAAACAAGGTTTGGAAATGACATTCTTATATTTATGATCATAAATTGACCCCAAAATTTAGGTACATCATCAATTCTAAAAGACTTGGGGATTGGTCCATCACATACATCAAGCTACAACACTAAATTTAAGCAGAAAATAATTCAGAAATAGACACGAGCAGGTCATTGGTTCAAATATTTTTTTCCTCTGACCCTTATATTGCCCATCCCTTGTTACGCATTCTAAACCAGTGAGAAATATACCTTGAATATAAACTATGGCGTATTACGATTATTCTAGGTACAAGTGGTGGGCGTCCTTCTAGAAAAAACCCAAAAAGAGCAGCTCTCATCTCAACAGGCAAGCGAATGTGCTGTTAACATTCATTAATTCACTTAACGTGTATTATAACTATAGTTATCTCAAAATTAAGCCTAAACATGGATTGTAAATCATTTAATCCACAAGGTGTGCAAGTATCATACCATAACCTTGGACCTCCATCGACAAAGTGTACTAACTGTCAAGCATACATGTGGCGTGAAGAAAGGAGCAAAAAGGCAAACAGGACTGCAAATCCAACGTTCTCCATGTGCTGCCAGGATGGTAAAGTGTGCCTGCCTAGATTCAATGATGCCCCTCCACCACTCAACAGGTTGCTGGACTTTAATGATCCTGCAACATCGAAGTTTAGAGAACAAATCAAGATATATAATGGCATGTTTTGCTTCACTTCTTTTGGAGGAAATATAGATCACTCAATAAATCAAGGACGAGGGCCATATACATTTAAACTAAATGGGCAAAATTATCACCGAATGGGGTCTCTACTTCCGGCAGAGGGAACTCAACCCAAGTTTGCTCAACTTTACTTCTTTGACACACAAAATGAGACCACCAATTGTATGTCGGCTTTCATTAAAAATCAGACAAGAGAAGGACGAGAAGAAGCAATAGTCACAGGCCTGATTGATATGCTGAATGAATTCAGCTCTGTTGCCCAAGCATTTCGGATGGCTAGAGATTGGTGTTCCCAAAACAACTCATATGATTTTCAGCTACGACTACTCGGACAGAGAATAAATTCAAGGCAATATAATGCGCCAAATATGTCTGAAGTGGCGGCATTAATAACAAATGATTTTGGTGACGCAAATGAAACGAGAGATATTATTGTATACAACAAGAGTTGTGGCCCGAAATGAATATCAGAATTGCATCCATCATACATGGCACTGCAATATCTTTTGTTATTCCCGTTTGGAGAGGATGACTTTCATGATAAGATACCTTACCATAGCAATTCAGGAACATGAAAAACTAACTGCGGGTTTTTAACAATGCGAGAGTACTATTGTTATGTAATTCAGTATAGGGATAATGAGGGAACTACTTTGCTAAGAGGTGGACGCTTATTTCAACAATACCTGGTGGATGCTTACACAATAATTGAAGAGCACAGACTTAGATGGACGAGAAACAATCAAAGTGACTTGCGTGTCGACCTCTATCATAATATATATAACACTGTCACAAGAGAAGATACAAGAGCTGAAGCGATTGGTTAAAGAATAGTTCTGCCCTCAAGTTTCACTGGGGGCCCAAGATATATGATGCAAAATTACCAAGATGTGATGGCTCTATGCCGCGCATATGGCAATCTGGATCTCTTCATCACTTTCACTTCTAATACAAAATGGTCGGAAATTGAAGAGATGTTATCTCATATTCTTGGGCAGAAACCACATGATCGGCCGGAAGTTGGCACAAGGGTTTTCAAGATGAATTTAACTGAGCTACTGGATGATATTACGCAAAATCAATGTTTTGGCAAGTCCCAGGCAGGTACTATAAAGTCTTTATATACACAATTGTCTATTTTTCATAGTCATATATTAACAGAATATTGTTTCATGCGCTCTTTCACAGTTGTGTACGTGATCGAGTTCCAAAAGCATGGACTCCCGTATGCCCATATCTTGCTATGGCTTGAAGACATATACAAATGCAAAACCGCAAGCGATATAGATGATATAATCTCAGCTGAAATACTGTCACCAGCCCGCGATCCGGAAGGATACATAGCTATTACATAATATATGCTACATGGACCGTGTGGCACGCAAACAAACAGTGCTTCATGCACAGTTGAAGGAAAATGTGGGAAACATTTCCCAAAGTTAGTTTATGCAGAAACAAAGATTGATGATGATGGGTACCCTATTTACCGCATAAGGAACAACAAAGTCTGTGCTATTAAAGGTAAGTACACATTCGACAACTCATATGTCGTCCCATACAATCGATACCTTCTGCTCAAATACCAAGCACACATTAACGTGGAATGGTGCAATAGATCAAGGGCAATTAAAAATTTATTTAAATACCTAAACAAGGGACCAGACCGAGCCACCATCATTATACAAGAGAATGTAACTTTATAATCGGGGTCAGAAAGGATTGTTGCAGTCGATGAAATAAAAAATTACTTGGATTATCGATTTTTGGCCCCGTGTGAGGCAGTCTGGCGTATCTACCGTTTCGATATCAACCACTGCTATCCATCAGTCATGAATCTGATTTTCCACTTGCCAGAACAGCTAACAATCACACTTCGTGACTCGCAAAGTTTGCCAGAATTACTTGGGCGAGAAAATATTATAGAAACTATGTTTACAGAGTGGTTTGAATTAAACAAAAGAGATGCAAATGCGAGGGAACTAACTTATGCTCAAATACCAACAAAATATGTTTGGCATAACACGAATGGTCGCATTGACACTGATAAACAGAAGTTTAATCAGTGGGTTTTAGATGTTGGGGATGGAAAAGTGCCGGCAAAAATGAAAGAAGGAGAGGATGAAACAACTTGGATTCAAATTCCAGAAAATTTCCTCATTAAAGAATGGGAGTGTCCCATAGCAGAGGTTGTTAAAGAAATATTTCCGGCCTTCACTGTAAGGCAAATAAATGAAGGCTATCTAAGAGAAAGGGCAATATTAACACCGAAAAATGATGATGCAGACGACATCGATGAATATATGTTTAAAAATCTAGAAGGTCAGTCTATCACCTACAAAAGTTCGGATGAGATCTGTAAGGCATCAATTGATGCACTTGATCAAGAAGAGTTATACCCGCTGGAGTTTTTAAATTCTTTAAAATTCCAAGGGATGCCGCCGCACGGGCTAAAACTAAAAAGAGATCTACCAGTTATGCTGTTACGAAATGTCAATCCAAGCCAAGGTATGTGCAACGGAACCAGACTGATTATCACGCATCTGGGAGAATGTGTTATTCAAGCAAAAATCATCACCGGCTCAAATATTGGAGATGTGGTCTTGATACTAAGGATTATCGTGACATCAACCAGATCTCAATGGCCATTCATTATTAAAAGAAGACAGTTTCCCATTAAACCATGTTATGCTATGACCATCAACAAAATTCAAGGTCAATCACTTAATTTTTTAGGCATGTATTTGCCAGCACCCGTTTTCAGCCACGGACAACTCTATGTGGCGCTATCTAGAGTCACAAGCCCAGAAGGACTGAAAATCCTAATGATAGAAGATAATGACAAGAACTTAAAGCAACACACAAGGAATATTGTGTATAAGGAGGCTTTTAACAACCTACACTAGCACCCCAAGGTACGCCTAACGATTCTATAATTACAACAGATTGTTTTACCTTCACCAAAAACATGCCTAAACTAAAAATCACACAACTTAATTGGTTTCAACTATTACTTCAGCTTAATATTTATCTCTATCCTTTCAGTGTCATTAATCAGTGCCAGGAGAGCCTAAACATAACAAGTAAACCACTTTCCACACCAATCACAAACTATTGTAATATTCGTACCTTTCCATTTTTAGCAGTTTCCATTTTTGGTGTATGTCTATTTTTATCGACTCACTTGTAACTGTTTCGACGTTTTGAATCTACTTTGTTCTTGGAGTTTTTCCATTTGGACGAGTTTCGGAGATATTTTTACGTAATTCCACTTTATGCCATTTTTGTAATTTCCTATAAGTTTAGGGAATTTCATCTTCTTTGTCGTATTTCGGATTCCCCAGTAGTCGGAATTGTATTTTCTTTCAGCGCTTAGCTCCATCGTATTGTATATTTCGTGTTTATGTTTCTGGATTCTGGCCTTGCCTTGCGTTTCGATTTTTGTACTTTCTGCAGCAGTGTACAGAATTAAGCAGTACTGAACTGCTGCGTGAGTAGCGCACGCTACTCCTTATCTCCTTGCGTGCGCTATCGATGTGCAGTTAGCGTATGCTAACTCGTTGTTATTAGCATGTGCTAACGACTTTAGCGAACTGGGCAGTGGGGGTTCTGAACTTAGGATCCTGTACTCTGACCATCAGGTAGCGTGCGCTAGGCTTCCGTAGCGTACGCTATCGAGTAGTATTTAGCGCGCGCCAAACATGTCTAGCGCACGCTAGCGACGCCGGGCAGCAGCTACTGGACTGCTTGCAACCCCCGTTAGCACGCGCTACCTTTTGATGGTTAGCGTGCGCTAACTATGCATTATATAAATAGGACACCAGCCCCCTTTCTCGTCATTTTTCCTGCTCTTCTCTTCCTTTGGACGAGTCCGGCGATTTTAGGGCAATTTGTGGAGAGTAATCCGTGGAGTCTCATTGCAGACCGATTCGTGTGTTCCAAGCTTAGTACATCATCATCTTAATCCATCTTCTCCGCTCCAATTCAAGGTATTTTGACTTAGAACCCTACTTTGTCAATTTTGGGGGGGTTTTCTGGTTTTGTTCATCTAAACTCGAATTGGTCAAGTATGTTGTATTATTCCTTACCAATTATTGTTATTGGGTGATTCCCAATCCGATTTCATCAAGTTTAATCCACGAATTATCGATTCGGGGAGATTTTACGTAAACCCTCGCCCGTATCGATTGAATGTATATTGTTATAGCTTGTAATCGGGTTTTGGGCATTTTCCATTCGATTATTGTTGTTCGTTAGGACTGAGTTATGTTAATCCTTCGTTTAGGAACCGTCGTTTTCCATCCAGATCGTTCGTAGTCGTTATTCTTTCCCGATTCTTCGAAGATGTCTCAAAGGCAAGTACTTTACATTTGTTTACATGTTCTAGTATTTAGATTATGGCTTTTCATGGTTGTTGTGGATGGATATGTGTATGTCCACATAGGGACGGTCCGACGGGGCCTCTAGGGATACGTATTGCCGTGAGTGTGCGTATCACGAACTATGATTAACCACTCAGGGATGTCCGACGGGGATCTATGGGGTACGGTGGCCGTGAGTCTCGTACCAATGGTTAACTTTGAATTGTTTTGTTGGAGAAATGTGTTTTGTGCTTGTGCACCGTAAATATTCCGGAATATAAATGTTTTCTAAAATGATTTTTGGCGCATTATTCATCTGATTAGAATGGTAGTTCAAATGGATTGTACTTGCACTAGCAGTTGTCGCTAACCCCTTAAATGGGGGAAATACTTTTGCATTTCAGGTACAGGTCATGGAAGCAAACGAGCATGCGAGCCATACGAGGATGATGGGCAGGCGTGATTCTGTTCAATGGTTGTCTATTGGTGTCTTGTTTTGTGATTTCCTTATTATGTCATTTGCTTAAGTACTCGAGTACTTCTTTCTTGAATTTATTAATTTTGTGTACCCGTTTTGGGAATGGATTTGATGTCAAATTGTATTGTCAAATTTCAGTCTTTGGTTTTAAATGTCGTGGATTGAGAAATTATTTGTGTGTTATTGATGTTTTTCTTTTTCGAATGTCATATTGGTACGTTATCCTGGTGGACTCCAATGTGTGGGGTCCACGGCACTGTAATATGCCCTGATCGTCTTCGGGGTGTTACAGAATATGGTATCAGAGCTTAAGTTTATGGATGCCTAGGCTGTCGGTTATTTAGGTCTAGTTGAGTGTCGTTTTTGAACAGTATCACTGCTACGCCATCATCTCAGTACGCCGGTGCTCGTAAGTTTCTCCTAACTTGACTCGTTACGTTGTTCTATTCGGTTCCTTTCTTGGTATCTTGTTGCGTTTTGCGTTTGAATTGTACTCACCCGTTACTTTTTCAGAATACCTACTGGTAGAGGACGCGGTCGCGGACGCGGTAGGGGATGTGGCGCAGCCGGTGGGGCGGCCATGTCTGATAACTCGGGAATTGATTCGGATGACTTCCTTGTCGAACAGTGTTCCACCTAGTTCCGGAGGCCAGCAGGATCAATCTTCTAGCTCCGGTAATGCTCATGAGAATATCGGAGTGGCAAATATTTTGCAGCAAGTAGCGAACCAGATGACGCTACTAACTCAGGCCGTCTTGGTCGGCCAAGCTAATGCCAACCCGGTTCCGCCTACTGGAACCGGCAATGATAAGTTACTTCAGGACGTGATTCGTATGCGTCTTCCGCAGTTTGATGGCACTTCCGACCCTTTCAGTTGGGAGAGTTGGTTATTTGAGATGGAGAAGGTGTTTCAGGCGGCTAACTACCCCGAGGAGAGGAAGGTACCCATCGCTCAGTACATCCTCGCCAAGGAGGCAGCAACGTGGTGGCAAGCAGTGAGACCACGAGATCGAGTAGCCACGTGGGTAGAGTTTCGAGAGTTGATGGAGGACGAATTTTGTCCGTGCCCAGTTAAAGAGTGGAGGATCCGAGCCTTCTTTGAGGCTAAGCCCCAAAATGTTCCGATTTCGCATGCAATCAAGGATACAACCAACAACTTCATTATTTGAGAAACCAGCTCCGAGACGAGTTAGACAAAATCCGCCACTTTGACATGCGGATGAAGCCGAGGGTTCATCACTACATGTCTGGTCTTGGATGTAAAACTCTGAAAGATTATCAGAACAAGGCATTGGCTTATGAGATGTCGTTTTCTGCTACAGAGACAGCAACCGAGGGAAAGAAACAGAAGACCTCCGGACAGTTTTCGGGAGGTAAGTCTGGTGGGTATCAGAAGGCTCAGTCTGGTTCGCGAGTCTTCGGGAGTCAGTCCCCATCGTTTGGGCGAGGAAATGGTTCTAAGTCTGCTCCTACTGGTTCCTTTCGTGGTCCTACCTGCTTTAACTGCAGTCGTCCCGAACACATGATAAGTGAGTGTGACAGGGCTCCGATTCCGTGTCTTGCTTGCGGTAGGATGGGAGATCGTGCTAAGTTTTGTACAGATGCGGCTCGGGCACCAGTTACTCAGGTGTCATCCCCAGCGGCAGGGGAACCGAGCGTTAATCAGGCACCGATAGCTTCTCAGCCTCAGCAGAGTTTCGGTAGAGGTCGAGGACGTGGGCAGCCTTCTAGAGGGGGAGCTTCTAGTGCGGGGTCTGTTCCGCCCCGTGTGTATGAGATGAGACGAGCTGTTTCCGTGTTTCTGTGTTATTCGATTCTGGTGCTACGCTTTCTTTCATATCTATGGATTGTGTGCATCGTCTGCATGTTGATCGCCTAATTGCGTGTAAACCATTTGTTGTTAAACTGCCTAGTGGGGATAGCATCGTGGGGGATCGTGAGATTAGAGATTTTCCGGTGAGTATCGCGGGGAGGGATTGGCTTCTAATCTGATTGCGGTAGATATTAAAGACGAGGATCTGATTCTTGGTGAAGATTGGCTGGACCGTCATGGGGCGATCATGAATTGTAGAACGAGAACCGTTTCGATGTTAGCCTCTGACGGTACCGACCATTCTTTTGTGGGGCGTAATCGGAGTAGTCAGAGATTTCTGGTCAGCGCTTTGAAAGCTGTGAGACTTCTTCGAGGAGGTTGCACGGGTTATTGGTGTTATGCTTTGAGATCGGAAGAAGGGGGAGTTGAGCTCTCGTCTATTCCGGTAGTGTGTGAGTATCCTGACGTCTTTCCAGATGAGTTGCCGGGTTTGCCGCCAGACCCGGAGGTTGGGTTTACTGTGGATTTAGAGCCGGGTGCAGCACCAATTTCTAAGTCGCCATACCGTATGGCGCCTGCCGAGATGCTTGAGTTGAAGAAACAGTTGGGAGAGTTGCTAGACATGGGGTATATTCGATCGAGCGCTTCGCCTTGGGGCGTACCGGTCCTGTTTGTAAAGAAGAAGGATGGGTCACTTCGTTTGTGTATCGACTATAGAAAGTTGAACAAAGTGACTATCAAAAACAAGTATCCGCTTCCGAGGATTGATGACTTGTTTGACCAATTGCAAGGGGCAACCGTGTTTTCTAAGATTGATATGAGGTCGGGGTATTATCAGCTCCGAGTGAAGGATTCCGACATTCCGAAGACGGCCTTTCGGACGAGATACGATCATTACGAGTTTGTGGTTGTGCCTTTTGGGCTAACCAACGCCCCAGCTGTGTTCATGTAGCTTATGAACAAAGTCTTTATCGAATACCTCGATAAGTGTGTAGTTGTCTTTATTGACGATATCTTGATTTACTCGAGTGAGGAGGAGCATGCACGCCATTTGCATATCGTGTTGGGAATCTCGAGAACTCGGCATCTTTTTGCGAAGTTCTCAAAGTGTGAGTTTTGGTTGTGGGAGGTTATGTTTCTCGGTCACGTGATCTCGGCCAAGGGTGTACGTGTGGACCCACATAAGATAGAGGCAGTACTGGATTGGGCGCCGCCAAAAAACGTGAAGGAGGTCCGTAGTTTTCTGGGTTTGGCTGGGTATTATCGTATATTTGTCGAGGGGTTCTCTAAGCTCGCTCGACCACTGACTCAGTTGTTACAGAAGTCAGAAAAGTTTGTGTGGACCGACGAGAGGCAGAAGAGTTTCAAAGAGTTAAAGAAGCGGTTGACGACAGCCCCCATTTTGGCTTTACCGAGTGGTAATGAGGGTTTCTCAGTTTTAGTGACGCTTCGGGCTAGGGGATCGGATGTGTACTCATGCAGCACGGGAGTGTAACACCCCAAACTAGGCGGATATTACAGTGCCATGGACCCCCGACTGGGACCCACCAGGCGAATGAAAATTAATGAATTAAATAATATAATTGTAGTACCGAACCACAATATATCATCAATCACTCCGATGAGGAGTTCCATTACAACACACCCAAGATAATACCGAATACATGTATATTTTATATGAAGATAAAATATACAAAACTGAATGAAATGAATATCCAAATGGAAGTCTGCAGCGGAAATAAAAAAAAAGAAAACACGAGTGAATGAAAGGACTGGGCCCCCCTACTAGTACCACTGGGACTCCTCTCCGTCAACGTTCTCTTCCCGTACCTTAGCCTTGCCATGACCTGAAAACAATATCCCCCAACGGGTTCAGTTACACAGAACAACAATCCTCAAGAGTTGAATAACACAATCATGATATATCTTAATTATGAAATGACGCTGAAGAGAGGCATCATAGTACGCCCGTAATGGTATGAGCAAGTGTACAAGAGGAGTCTCCGGACACACCCGTCCTTGTACCTAATTAGTCTCATGGAAGTACATTACCGTGTGCACAGTCCAATGTGTCGGTGAACTCAACACATGACCATCACGTGCCCGACTAAAAATTCCACACATCCCCACCCGGCCACGCAATATGAACCCAGAAGGTCATATGGACAATAAATGACTGTGACGAATAATAATGAATAACAATCCGACAAAGTCAAGAATGACTCACCGGGATGAAATGATAGTGAAATGAATGATAGCTCAATGAAATGATTGGAACCGTCGTTCCTCGTGAATGAAGTGATTAATTGACAATTACAAGTCTCAATACGGGTAATACATTATGAATGAATTACGATTATGAATGAACAACAACGAAAGGAATGAATATCCTTTTAACCAAGTAAGAATTAACTTACTCAACCGGTGAAGAATGTCCTTCCTCGAACAAACATCCTACAATGAGATGTCGGTCGCTCGAACAACCTTGAATGACAATTACCAACAAACGCTCAATATACGTATCAAACACGATTATATCCAACTCAAACGTCGATACAACAATATCCAAACTCATTGAGGCATTCTAGCGAATACTTAGCAACATACATCCTTCGATAATATCCAAATCCCAAATATATCAAGACCAACTCCAAAATGAGTATTTCAAACCAACAAAACAACTTCAATGATATCAATAATCTCATAGGAATCCACAATTCGAGTTAACGACAACATCTAATCGAAAACCTCCAAAAATATCAAAGTCAACCCCAAGTGTTCTTGATTCAAACCCACAACAATTCATGAAATCCAAATATAAGCCATAAAATCCGTAGGAATATATTTATCCAAGGTAGATAATCCACATCTAACATATTCCAACAACAATCCAAGCTTACACGAATAAATCGAAGGAAAACACTTGAACTCCGAATTCCTAGATTCAAAAGGTGATTACCATTATTATGATGTTGAAGATGATGAAATGATGATTACTCCGGATTATATGCTTGGAAATGTTTATATCTGATTTCACCTCGAAAAACACTCCTCAAGAAGCTCCAAATCGCCCAAAATCGATGAAGGAATGAAAAGAAATGGCAAATGACGAATCTGGACTACACTGTCCAATTTATACTGTCCTCGGATTAGCGCGCGCTAGCTCCTGTGCGTAGCGTGCGCTAACGGGTATACTGGGTAGTCCAGTATACTCTGTTCGCAATGGTAGTGTGCGCTACGTACCACTTGTAGCGTGCGCTACAACCATGTATTTAGCGTGCGCTAACACAAAATGTTAGCGTGCGCTAAAGATTTATCTGGTGTCCAGTACTGAAGTCCAGAACCTCCTGTTCTCTGATATGATCACGGTAGCGCGCGCTACACACAAGATCTAGCGTGCGCTACTGACACCGATTAGCATACGCTAATATCTACTCGTAGCGTGCGCTAGGAATTATTCCAATTCAGTCCAGTAGCAACTGGACTCTGCCTGACCGACCTTAGCGCGCGCTACACCGACTGCATAGCGTGCGCTACTCCAACCTACTAGCGCGCGCTACTTACCATTCGTAGTGTGCGCTACTCACAACCCAACTGCAGTCCAGTGCCTTCTGGACTGCCTACTTTGAACTGCATTAGCGTGCGCTAGTGTTGAGAGGTAGCGTGCTCTACCTGAACTCAATTAGCGCGCGCTAAAGAGAGTTCATAGCGTGCGCTACTCCTCACACACAGCCCACTATGAAGATGACAATGATGATAAACACGACACGATTCTCCAACTAGATTGATGATGAATGACGATTGATACAATTACTCTGAATGGTGAATATAATGATTGAATATGAGTGACAAATGATCATTAATGAGTGAAAATTACTGAGTGACCATTACTGGACGATAATTACTGAATGATAATGACTGAATTACAACCGGGTATTACATACACCCCCCTTAAAAGAGTTTCGTCCCCGAAACTAAGGGTCAAACAACTCGGGATGACTCTCCCGCATACTATCCTCGGTTTCCCAAGTAGCCTCTTCGACTCCGTGTCTAGACCACTGAATTTTTACCAAAGGAATCGTCTTGTTCCTCAACTTTTTGATTCGTCGCTCTAAGACTCGTATAGGACGCTCCTCGTATGAATGATCATCGGCGATCTCGATTTCGTCGAACTGAAGTATGTGGCTTGGGTCGGCAACATACTTCCATAATTGAGATACGTGAAACACATTATGAATTCGGCTCAACGCCGGAGGTAAGGCCAATCGATAAGCTAAATCGCCTACTCGATCCAAAATCTCAAACGGTCCAATGAATCTCGGACTCAACTTTCCCCTCTTCCCAAAACGGAAGATACCTCGAATCGGGGATACCTTGACCAAAACATGGTCACCTGTCTCGAACTCTAGTGGCCGACGACGGTTATCTACATAAGATCTCTGTCGACTCTGAGCGGTCAACAAACGACTCCTGATCAAAGCTACCTTCTCGCGGGCGTCTATAAGCATATCGGGCTGGGTGCCGATTGATTCTGATAAGTCATCCCAACACAAGGAAGATCGACAACAATGACCGTACAAGGCCCCGTAAGGTGGCATCTTAATCGAAGCATGCCAACTGTTGTTATACGTGAATTCGATCAACGGTAGTTGGGCTTCCCAATCGTCCTTCCAATCGAGAACACATGCTCTCAACATGTCCTCCAACGTCTGAATAGTTCTCTCTGATTGTCCGTCGGACTGAGGATGAAAAGTTGTGCTGAGATTAAGCTGAGTTCCCATAGCACGATGAACTGATTTCCAAAAATATGACACGAATCTCCCGTCACGATCCGAAATGATACTCTTAGGAGTACCGTGTAATCTTACTATCTCTTTAATGAACAATTGGGCAAGTCCCTCGGGACCCCACGTATCCTTAATCTCCAGGAAATGAGCTGACTTAGTTAAACGGTCCACAATTACCCAAATTGTATTCATACCACGACGACTCGTCGGTAAACTTGTGATGAAGTCCATTGAAATATCCTCCCACTTCCACTCTGGAATAGGGAGAGGTTTCAACATACCCGCCGGTCGCTGATGTTCTATCTTGACTTGCTGACATGTTAATCATCTCGAAACAAATTCCGCGACTTCTCGCTTCATATTACTCCACCAGTAATTTTGTTTCAAGTCTTTGTACATCTTGCTAGACCCCGGATGAACGGAATAAGGGGTAGCATGAGCTTCTCTCAAAATCGTGTTTTTTTTCAACTCGTCATTCGCCGGTACACACAACCGATTCTTAAATCGCAAAAGTCCATCCTCGTGGACCACAAACCCAGGGGCTTTCCCCTGAGTCACATCATCTCGAATGCGTAACAAAAATGGGTTCAAACCCTGATTCTCCCTGATCGCCTTCTCAAGTGGCGATGAAATCTCTAACGTACAAAGTTGCCCTTGTACTCGCTGTAACCAGACCTCGATCTCGGGTCTCAGAAATTCCTGCTGAAGTTCCTTCTGAACTGTTAATCGAGCAATCATCTGCTCTTGAACGGACTTACGACTCAAGGCGTCGGCGACAACGTTCGCCTTGCCCGGGTGGTAAAGTATCTCAATATCATAATCTTTAATTAATTCCGACCACCGCCTCTGTCGCATATTTAACTCCTTCTGAGTAAATATGTACTTCAAGCTCTTATGATCGGTGAAGATCTGACAGGTGAAGCCATAAAGATAATGATGCCAAATCTTCAATACGAAGACCACGGCTGCTAGCTTAAGGCCGTGGGTCGGATAATTGACCTCATAAGGTCTCAATTTCCATGAAGCATAGGCAATAACCTTCTCGTTCTGCATTAGTACACATCCGAGACTCTGACCGGATGCGTCACTACAAACTACGAATCCCTCCGTCCCTTGCTGCAAGGAAAGGACAAGTGCTGAAATCAAACGACTCTTGAGTTCCTCAAAACTCCGTTAACACGCGTCGGACCACATGTATCACTTATCTTTCCGCCAAAGGTTCGTCATGGGTTGAGCGATTTTAAAAAATCCTTCTACAAATAGCCGATAATAACCAGCTAATCCGAGAAAGCTTCGGATTTTCTTAACATTCTTCGGAGGTTGCCAATCTCGGATAGCCTCCATCTTCTGAGGGCCGACACGAACTCCGTCTGATGAAATTACATGTCCGAGAAACGTCACTTCATACATCCAGAACTCACACTTGGAAAATTTTCCATAAAGTTGCTCTCGTCTCAACACGTCGAGAACTTGATGAAGGTGAAATTCGTGCTCCTCTTAATCACGAGAATAAAATCAAAATGTCATCAATGAAGACAATCACGAACTGATCCAAATAATCGATGAAAACTTGATTCAATAATTCCATGAATACCGCAGGTGCATTAGTTAACCCAAACAGCATTACAATAACTCATAATGACCATAGTGTGTTCGAAACGCCGACCTAGCGATATCCGACTCTCGAATTCGCAACTGATGATACCCAGATCTTAAATCGATCTTTGAAAATACGGAAGCTCCTTGAAACTGACCCAACACGTCACTCCAACAATGCGAAACAGAATCCTCCTGGGAATCTTACACGCCGTAAACCCTTCTCACAGGGATTTACCAGGCTAAACACAATTTTCCACGTCCTTACAAAAATGCCAAAAATATCGATGACGGTAATATTTTTCAAATACAGAAAAAGAAAAAAAATATTCCATTTTCCAAATACCAAATACCGTCATAATAATATCGTTTAAACGTTCAAGGCCAATGCCAAAACTCGATTTAGGGAATCGGTTTTACGAAGTAAGAACTCAGATTGCAAAGTATCGAAAGCCATTTCAAAATGGATAAGAATACTGTTTGAAATATACTTTTTACAAATATAAACAATCAAATCCACGATTACCCAGTATATGCCATTTTAAAATACACACTCGACTCCATCGTCTGAAATGATCGTGGCCATACGTTCACGGACAATAAGTATGGAATCACGACGATCCATTTAATCAATACCCAAGATGACGTCGTCTCTCAGTACATCCACCACGATTAGGCCTGCCAGCCATATACGGCCATGATGCTGAATCAGAAAATACTTAATCTCACGATCTCCGATAATTCTTATACCGCCAGGTAGACCAATGATATAAGGTTCACAATTAATAGGACTATCCAAGTGAAGTCTATTCAAGCATGATTCGGAAATGAATGAATGTGATGCTCCAGTATCAAAAAGGTTACACACAGGTTGAGATAAAATTTTGAGGGTACCTGAGATCATTCGGGCCTACGGATCGTTGCTCCTCTACATCTCGTAAATTCGGGGCTTGCCGGCCCCCAAACCGGATGCTCTTGACTGATAAATATGAGCTCCGCCTTTATTCGCTTCTGTCGTTTTAAACGACACTGACTGAGCAGCCTGATTTTGAATCACTGATTGCTTCGGGGCCTGAGATGCCGCCGGAGTCGGCTTGGAGTCCCTTCGGCAAAAACGGGCCTTATGCCCAACAACCCCACAATTATGGCACGTGATAGACGGTTTCAGACACTTAGTGCTGTAATGACCCGGCGCTCCACAGTTGAAACAGGTGATGGCTGATCTGGCCGCTCGGGACTGAGATCCCGCAGGTTTAGGCACCGTAGGAGGTCGCTCAAAAAAGTTAGGACTCGCACGAGGCTTCTTGAAGGTTGCCTGTCCGCCTTCGGGCTGATTACGCTTCTTCGATTTCTTTCCAGAAGATGAAGTTTGTTGCCCAGCAACTACCTTAGCTGCAGGCTCATACGTGAGAGTTCTCTCGATTAATTCGGCCAGAGTGGCACAATGATGATTAAGCAATTGCATATGGGTCATCATGACCTGTATAAAAGTGAGTGGATCAACCCGAACATCTTTGGATCGAGCTGAGTCCTGGGTACGACTTCCCGACAGTGAGTGATTATTTCCCGGGTTTCGGCCCGCACCGCGGCCTCTCCCCCTGTGTCCCCTGACAACTCTCTCCATACTGAAGTAGGAAGGTTGCATGATAATCATAGATCTCGCATGAGTACCGCATTATGATTTACATTATGAAATGATAATAATTAGCACACGTGCTCTAACACAATGATTACATGAATGATCAATTGAGGTGACATGATTATATGATGAAATTCTTGAAATGATTATCTTGAACAAGTTAACAAGATTAATGATACGATCCACAAGATCAACAACTGATTAATGAGATGAACCGATTGATTAATGAGTTAACATGATCGACATGATCAAAAATGAAAATGATGTTTGAGGATTGTTGACTAATGAATGATGAATGAGTGATTCTTATGCCAGAAATTATACCATGGCGTCAGAAATCTTACTGTTCTTTGGTCTGAGGGGCACGGATCTTGCACAGGTCACACGTGATGCGAAAGTCCAATGATACTAGTCTGATGAACGATTATTTCAATTGAGACATGACTCGGAAGGTAGTATTCAAACCACGCTCCGATACCAACTCTGTAACACCCCAAACTAGGCGGATATTATAGTGCCGTGGACCCCCGACTGGGACCCACCAGGCAAATGAAAATTAATGAATTAAATAATATAATTGTAGTACCGAACCACGATATATCATCAATCACTCCGATGAGGAGTTCCATTACAACACACCCAAGATAATACCAAATACATGTATATTTTATATGAAGATAAAATATACAACACAGAATGAAATGAATATCCAAATGGAAGTCTGCAGCGGAAATAAAATAAAGAAAACACGAGTGAATGAAAAGACTGGGGGCCCCTACTAGTACCACTGGGACTCCTCCCCGTCAACGTTCTCTTCCCATGCCTTGGCCTTGCCATGACCTGAAAACAACATCCCCCAACGGGGTCAGTTACACAGAACAACAATCCTCAAGAGTTGAATAACACAATCATGATACATCTTAATTATAAAATGACGCTGAAGAGAGGCATCATAGTATGCCCGTAATGGTATGTCCAAGTGCACAAGACGAGTGTCCGGACACACCCGTCCTTGTACCTAATTAGTCTCACGGAAGTACATTACCGTGTGCACAGTCTAATGTGTCGGTGAACCCAACACATGACCATCACGTGCCCGACTAAAAATTCCACACATCCCCACCCGGCCACGCAATATAGACCCAGAAGGTCATACGGACAAGAAATGACCGTGACGAATAATAATGAATAACAATCCGACAAAGTCAAGAATGACTCACCGAGATGAAATGATAGTGAAATGAATGATAGCTCAATGAAATGATTTTAACCGTCGTTCCTCGTGAATGAAGTGATTAATTGATAATTACAAGTCTCAATATGGGTAATATATTATGAATGAATTACGATTATGAATGAACAACAACAAAAGGAATGAATATCCTTTTAACCGAGTAAGAATTAACTTACTCAACCGGTGAAGAATGTCCTTCCTCGAACAAACGTCCTACAATGAGATGTCGGTCGCTAGAACAACCTTGAATGACAATTACCAACAAACGCACAATATACGTATCAAACATGATTATAACTAACTTAAACGTCGATACAACAATATCCAAACTCATTGAGGCATTCTAGCGAATACTTAGAAACATACATCCTTCGATGATATCCAAATCCCGAATATATCAAGACCAACTCCAAAATGAGTATTTCAAACCAACAAAGCAACTTCAATGATATCAATAATCCCATAGGAATCCAAAATTCGAGTTAACGACAACATCTAATCGAAAACCCCCAAAAATATCAAAGTCAACACCAAGTGTTCTTGATTCAAACCCACAATAATTCATGAAATCCAAATATATGCCATAAAATCCGTAGGAATACATTTATCCAAGATAGATAATCCATATCTAACATATTCCAACAACAATCCAAGCTTACACGAATAAATCGGAAGGAAAACACTTGAACTCCGAATTCCTAGATTCAAAAGGTGATTACCTTTATTATGATGTTGAAGATGATGAAATGATGATTACTCTAGTTTATATGCTTGGAAATGTTGATAGCTGATTTCACCTCGAAGAACACTCCTCAAGAAGCTCCAAATCGCCCAAAATCGATGAAGGAATGAAAAGAAATGGCAAATGACGAATTTGGACTACACTGTCCAATTTATACTGTCCTCGGATTAGCGCGCGCTAGCTCCTATGCGTAGCGTGCGCTAACAGGTATACTGGGTAGTCCAGTATACTCTGCTCGCAACGGTAGCGTGCGCTACGTACCTCTTGTAGAGTGCGCTACAACCATGTATTTAGCGTGCGCTAACACAAAATGTTAACGTGCGCTAACGACTTATCTGGTGTCTAGTACTGAAGTCCAGAACCTCCTGTTCTCTGATCTGATCATGGTAGCACGCGCTACACACAAGATTTAGCGTGCGCTACTGACACCGATTAGCATACGCTAATATCTACTCGTAGCGTGCGCTAGGAATTATTCCAATTCAGTCCAGTAGCCACTGGACTCTGCCTGATCGACCTTAGCGCGCACTACACCGACTGCATAGCGTGCGCTACTCCAACCAACTAGCGCGCGCTACTTACCATTCGTAGCGTGCGCTACTCACAACCCAACTGCAGTCCAGTGCCTTCTGGACTACCTACTTTGAACTGCATTAGCGTGCGCTAGTGTTGAGAGGTAGCGTGCGCTACTTGAACTCAATTAGCGCGCGCTAAAGAGAGTTCATAGCATGCGCTACTCCTCACACACAGCCCACTATGAAGATGACAATGATGATAAACACGACACAATTCTCCAACTAGATTGATGATGAATGACGATTGATACAATTACTCTGAACGGTGAATACAATGATTGAATATGAGTGACAAATGATCATTAATGAGTGAAAATTACTGAGTGACAATTACTGGACGATAATTACTGAATGATAATGACTGAATTACAACCGGGTATTACAGGGAGGATGATTGCCTATGCTTCCCGTCAGTTGAAACCGTACGAGTTGAATTACCCTACCCACGATCTTGATTTGGCCGCGGTTGTGTTTGCATTGAAGATATGGAGTCATTACTTGTATGGATCGTCATGTCAGATTTTCACCGATCACAAGAGCCTGAAGTACATTTTCATGCAGAAAGAACTAAACATGAGACAGCGGAGATGGTTAGAGTTGATTAAGGATTACGACCTCGAGATCCTTTACCATCCGGGCCAGGCAAATGTGGTGGCAGATGCCTTGAGCCAGAAATCGATATCGCTTCGGGCGCTTGAGTTACTTACAGCCCATCTAGGACTCCAGCGAGAGTTCATGAGGTTGAGCATTGAGATTGTACTACCAGAGAGTTCCGGGCAGTTGCGTACTCTTGAGATTTCTTCGTCTCTAGTCGACGACATTAAATCGGGACAGTTGGAAGACCCGATGTTTATTGAGCTTCGAGAGAATGTAGGGAAGGGGAGAGCCCTGGGATTCGTGATACATGAGGATGGTGTGTTGATATTCCAAGGTCGGCTGTGTGTTTCGAACGACTTGGAATTGAGGCAGAGTATTATGCGGGAGGCTCATGCGTCACCTTACTCAGTCCATCCGGGCTCGAGTAACATGTATAAAGATTTGAGGAAGAATTTCTGGTGGAATGACATGAAGAATGAGGTAGTTGAGTTTGTGGCTAAGTGTTTGACTTGTCAACAAGTCAAGATCGAACATCAGCGGCCAGCCAGATTGTTGAAACCACTCCCCGTTACGTAATGGAAATGGGAAGATATCTCGATGGATTTTGTCACGAATTTGCTGAGGACGAAGACTGGAATGAATATAGTGTGGGTGATCGTGGACCGACTGACTAAGTCGGCACATTTTCTAGGCATCAAGGATACTTGGGGTCCAGAAAAATTGGCTCGTATTTTCATCGCACGGATAGTGAGACTTCATGGTACGCCGAAAACTATTATTTTGGATAGAGATGGCCGGTTTGTATCGCATTTCTGGCAGGAGGTACATAAGGCATTGGGGACACGGTTGCGTTTGAGTACATCTTTCCATCCTCAGACCGATGGGCAGTCCGAGCGTACCATTCAGACGTTCGAGGATATGATACGTGCGTGTGCGTTAGACTGGAGTAGTGACTGGGAGGAGCATCTGGCCTTGATCGAGTTTACGTATAATAATAGCTGACACACGTCGATTAAGATGGCACCGTATGAGGCGGTTTATGGCCGATGTTGCCGATCACCGATATGTTGGGATGAGCTGTCCGATCTAGTCGGCATCGAGCCGGATCTTGTGTTAGAGACGAGGGAAAAAGTTGAATTGATTAGAGAGAGGATGTTGGCGGCTCAGAGTCGACAAAAGTCTTAGGCGGATGTTAGGCGTCGACCTTTAGAGTTTGAGGTGGGAGATCATGTTTTGTTGAGAGTGTCTCCGTCGAAAGGAGTTTTCCATTTTGGGAAAGAGAGGAAGCTCAGCCCGAGGTATATTGGACCTTTCGAGATATTAGAGAGAGTTGGCGAATTGGCGTACCGATTGGCATTGCCTCCGTCGTTGAGTCATGTGCATAGTGTATTTCACATCTTTCAGCTGAGGAAGTATGTTCCGTACCCGTCCCATGTTATTCATTTCGGAGATGTGGAGATCGATAAAGACGTTACGTTTGAGGAGAGGCCCATCAGGATTTTGGAACGTCGAGACAATCAATTAAGGCACAAAACCATTCCTTTGGTTAAAGTGCAATGGTCGAAGCACGGAGTAGAGGAAGCAACGTGGGAGTTGGAGGAGGATATGGTTCGAGGCACCCCGAGCTTTTTGATTCTTAAGTTTCGGGACAAAACTTCTTTTTAGAGGGGGAGAATGTAATATCCGTACCTTTCCATTTTTAGTAGTTTCCATTTTTCGTGTATGTCTATTTTTATCGACTCGCTTGTAACCGTTTCGACGTTTTGAATCTACTTTGTTTCTGGAGTTTTTCCATTTGGACGAGTTTCAGAGATGTTTTTACGTAATTCCACTTTATGTTATGTTTTGCCGTATGTACGTTCAATTCTCGTTAAACTCGTTCGTTTTCATGGTTTCTTCGTTTACATAAGTTCGTATGGTTGATTTGTTCGTGTTGTGAGTTTCGATTTGTGAATCCGACGTTCTATCGTGATTTTCGGACATTTGGGCCATTTTTGTAATTTCCTATAAGTTTAGGGAATTTTATCTTCTTTATCGTATTTTGGATCCCCCAATAGTCGGAATTTTACTTTCTTTCAACGCTTAGTTCCGTCGTCTTGTATATTTCGTGTTCATGTTTCTGGATTATGGCCTTGCCTTGCATTTCGATTTTCGTACCTTCTGCAGCAGTGTACTGAACTGCTGCGTGAGTAGCGCACGCTACTCTTTATCTCCTTGCGTGCGCTTAGCGTACGCTAACTTGTTGTTATTAGTGTGCGCTAACGACTTTAGCAAGCTAGCCAGTGGGGGTTCTGAACTTAGGATCCTGTACTCTGACGATCAGGTAGCGTGCGCTAGGCTTCTGTAGCGTACGCTATCGAGTAGTATTTAGCGCGCCCTAAACATGTCTAGCGCACGCTAGCGACACCGGGCAACAGCTAGTGTGCGCTAACTATGCATTATATAAATAGGACAACAGCCCCCTTTCTCCTCATTTTTCCTCCTCTTCTCTTCCTTTGGGCGATTGCGGGGATTTTAGGGCGATTTGTTGAGAGTAATCCATGGAGTCTCATTGCAGACTGATTCTTGTGTTCCAAGCTTAGTACATCATCATCGTAATCCATCTTCTCCACTCCAATTCAAGGTATTTTGACTTTGAACCCTACTTTGTCAATTTTGGGGGGGTTTCGGGTTTTGTTCATCGAAACTCGAATTGTTCAAGTATGTTGTATTATTCCTTACCAATTATTGTAATCGGGTAATTCCCAATCCGATTTCATCAAGATTAATCCGCGAATTATCGATTCGGGGAGATTTTGCGTAAACCCTCGCCCGTATCGATTGAACGTATATTGTCATAGCTTGTAATCGGGGTTTTGGGCATTTTCCATTCGATTATTGTTGTCCGTTAGGACTGAGTTATGTTAATCCTTCATTTAGGAACCGTCGTTTTCCATCCGGATCGTTCGTAGTCGTTATTCATTCTCGATTCTTCGAAGATGTCTCAAAGGCAAGTACTTTACATTTGTTTACATGTTCTAGTATTTAGATTATTGGTTTTCGTGGTTGTTGTGGATGGATATGTGTATGTTCACCTAGGGACGGTCCGATGGGGCCTCTAGGGATACGTATTGCCATGAGTGTGTGTATCACGAACTATGGTTAATCACCCAGGGATGTCCGACGGGGCTCTGCGGGGTACAGTGGCCGTGAGTCTCGTACCAACGGTTAACTTTGAATTGTTTTGTTGGAGAAATGTGTTTTCTGCTTGTGCACCGTAAATATTCCGGAATATAAATGTTTTCTAAAGTGATTTTTGGCGCATTATTCATCTGATTAGAATGGTAGTTCAAATGGATTGTACTTGCACTAGCAGTTGTCGCTAACCCCTTAAATGGGGGAAATACTTTTGTATTTCAGGTACAGGTCATGGAAGCAAACGAGCATGCGAGCCGTATGAGGATAATGGGCAGGTGTGATTCGGTTCAATGGTTGTCTATTGGTGTCTTATTTTGGGATTTCCTTATTATGTCATTTGCTTAAGTACTCGAGTACTTATTTCTTGAATTTATTAATTTTGTGTACCCATTTTGGGAATGGATTTGATGTCAAATTGTATTGTCAAATTTCAGTCTTTGAATTTAAATGTCGTGGATTGAGAAATTGTCTGTGTGTTATTGATGTTTGTCTTTGTCGAATATCATATTGGTACGTTAGACTGGTGGACTCCAATGTGTGGGGTCCACTGTAATACCCGTACTTTTATTGACTGTTTTATCTTGCCGTTTTTCTTATTTCTTCACTCTGTAAACTCTTGGTAATGTTGTCGATATTGTTATAGAGTTTCATATCTTGTTTGGATCAAAATCGTGTTGTTTTGACCTTGCGGAAGTGTTCTGGGTCAGAGAAATAGCGCACGGGCCTAGGCTAACGCACGCTAATTATCCTTGAGTAGTGCACGCTAGCTTTGAGCCGTAGCGCGTGCTAAGGGACCAGTCAGGTCATAACCAGTAACTCATTCTGCTTTCTGGACTGGCAGTTAACACGTGTTAGGAGTTCGTTAGTGCACGCCATTCGTGGTCAGTAGCGCGCGCTAACATCCGTCCGTAGCGCACGTTAACGGGCTGGGCCGGCAGAGGCGGTGGAGTTGTCAGGCTGTCTGGACTATCAGGTAACGTACGCTATGCTTCGGCTACCGCACGCTATAAGAGCTGCGTAGTGCACGCTAAGCTATCGCGGTAGCGCACGCTAAGACCCGAGCAGGGCAGAGGACAGTAGGTTCTGGACTCCAGTTTCTGGACACCACTTTTGGATAGCGCATGCTAAAGATAGGCGATTAGCGCACGCTAACGGGGCCGGCAGAAGCCACTGGACTACCCGGTGACCTCGCTAGCGCACGCAAATAATGGAGGCATAGCGTGTGATAGACTGGGCGAGTATATATTGGGCTAATAATTGATATTATGATGTATCTATCCCGTATACATGCTTTTCCTACGATTTTACGGATTGGTTTGTGTCGTGTTCGGACTTGTGAGGGTTTGGGTGATTTTCCAACCTCTAGTTGTTTACCCTTGTATTTCCGTGAATTGTAAACGGGTTTCGGGAGTTTCTTTGTGAATTATGAGTATGGATTATTGATTATCATATCCCTTACGAATCGTTTAGGTGCCGGAAGCGCGTTCTTGGACCTACCGAACTCATACTCTTTTCCGTTCAATTTCTCGATGTCTCAAAGGCAAGTATATATTTATGATTATACGTTCTCGACTTTGAAAGTAAGATATATGAATGGTATGATTGTTTATATCCACTCTGGGGTGGGCCGACAGGTCCCCTGAGGGTTTCGTAGCCTTTGGTGCAATTCCACGGATAATTTGGGTTAACCACTCTGGGGCGGGTCGACGGGTCCCCTGAGGGTTCCGTAGCCTCTGGTGCAGTTCCATGGTTGATCATGTATGCATTGTTGTGATGCTGTGAGATTTAGTTATTCCGGAACACTAGTCTTGAATTGATGAATTGACGGTTACCTTTACTTTATTGTCGAGGAGTATTGTATTTCATACTTGATATATTTGTACTAGCTATTCGACGGCTAACCCCTTTATGGGGGAAATACTTTTTATGTATTTCAGGTTCCAGGAGAGCGGACAGGCAAGTATCGGGTCGGCATGAAAATGATGGGCAAGCGTGATATTATGTCTTATCTCCGGTTATGTTTTGTGTTTCTCCATTCAGTGTTGTTGTACTGAAATGGTTATTGAATACTCGAGTGTTGCTTGTTTTCAGTCTTCCTTGATGTTCCGGTCTGTGATGACGAGGTTTTGATTTTGTACTGTGATGTATTTGGATACCTTGGATATCGTTTGAATACCCTTTGTATCGTCTTTCATTTCATTGTATTTGGACCTCCTCGGTCAAGTTTTATAGTTCCGCACATGATTAGCCTTGTGGGTCCCACGGTGGTGTTCACGACGCTGTAATATACCCTGATTAACTTGGGGGTGTCACAGAATATGGTATCAGAGCTTAGGTCTATGGATACCTAGGCTGTCGGTCTTTTGGGTCGATTGAGTCATCATTTGCCCACAGTATCACTACTCTGCCATCATCACAATGCGACCGGTACTTGTAAAACCTCTTACTCTTCTCGTGTTTCCTTATTCGTTTTGCTTCTATTTTTGGTATTCTTAAGAATCGGTCACTTCGATGACGTACGATTGAATTGTACTTACGTGCCTTGTGTGTTCTTCAGTATGTCAGCTGGCCGTGGTCGTGGCCGTGGACGTGGACGAGGATGTGGCGTGGCCGTTTCCCTCAGTTCTGTTGCGGGGTCAACCAACCCCAGTTTATCGAACTCGGTGCATCCGGACACCGAAATTCAGCATGACCAGTCGACTGGCCAGGGGAACAGTGCGGACGTTGAAGTTGCGAATGTACTTCAACAATTGGCTAACCAGATGACCATTTTAGCCCAAAATGTTCAGCTGAATAATCCGAACCCGAATGCAGATGCCTTGCTTCAGAATGTAATCCGTATGTACCCTCCACAGTTTGGCGGTGCCACAGACCCGTTAGGTTGGGAAGATTGGCTAGCGGAGTTGGAGAAAATTTTTGAAGCGGTTGATTGCTCCGAAGTGAGGAAAGTACCGACTGCTCAGTATTTCCTCACCAAGGAGGCCGCTACATGGTGGAAAGTTATCAATCCACAGGATCGTGTTTCCACGTGGGATGAATTTAAAGAGCTTTTGGAGGCCGAGTTTTGTCCTTGGCCGGTGCGAGAGGGCCGAATTCGAGCCTTTTTCGAGGCTAAACCACATAATATTTCCGTTTCGCAAGCAATTGTAGAGTACAACCAACAATTGATCCACATGAAGGATCAAGTGCGAAACGAGCGTGATAAGATCCGTTATTTTGATGTGCGGATGAATATAGACTTATGGCGGTACATGGCCGCATTTGTTTGCACCACACTGAAGGAATATCAGGACAGAGCTTTAGCCCATGATATGTTAAGCCCCGAAAACGATACCACTAAAGAATCGAAGAAGCAGAAGATCGTGGGAAATTTTTCTGGCTCTAAGAGTGGCAACTTCCAGAGGTTACAGACGACTAACCGTTCTACTGGACAGTTGTCACGGTCTGCTAAAGGAAAGAGGGGTTTCCGTCCTGCTTCGGGCACCACAAATTGCACGGTGACTTGCTATAATTGTGGTCGTCCAGGCCACGTTAATTTGAAATGCAATTTTCCGCCATTGAAGTGTCATACTTGTGGACAGATGGGACATAGAGCGGCTTATTGTTCCGAACCAAATCAAACTTTGGACACTCGGGCTTCTGCCCCAGCACCACTTGACCAAGGCGTTAATCAGCGGCAATCTTTTGATCAATCTCAGCAGAATTACGGCAGGGGTCCGAGTAAGGATTTAGACTCCCTTTGTTCGAATACATTCTGAACTGATCTAATTTGGATCTTTTTGCAGGTGTCATTGTTCCGGCGGCAGGCAACCTCGCTTTTGATTTCGCGATCGTCTGGGAGAAGATACGGAGTCTTCCTAACGACCATACAGATGCACGCCGAATCAACAACGAAGCCTGTTGGTTGGCCGCTTGGCTATTTCGCTACCCTCGCCATCTAAAGGTTCCAGGTACGAACTTTCACGATCTTCTTTAACATGTCGATCGTCTTGACTGAGGAAGATTACTAACTATGTCGATTGCTTTCTTTTGTAGAAATTCGCTTCCCTTGTTTCCCAGAGCCCCCTGCTGCGATCGCCATGTCTAATTCGGGGATCATGAGCCGCCTTCGTAAAGGGAAGAAGGTGAGCCGAGCTCCTGCTGCTCCGCTCCAACCGATCCCAGAGGCGAGACCTCTCCGGGAGCCGGTTGTCGAAAAACATGAGCCTTGGGAGGAGGAGCAACTTCGGCTCATCCGCAAGAAACGGAGGACTGTGGAGCCCTTAGCCCCTGCCACTGCTGACGAGCCGCCGATCTCCGCGCCTCCGCTTTCCGCGGTTGCTCTGGTGGAGGGGTCCACACCATCTTCGGCTTTCCTTAAGGTCATGGCGACCACTGAGGCCGAGACTCCGCGTGGCAGGCAGTTCTTCGGCCGTGACCCAGACAAGGTCGAAAGGTAAGCCTGGTCGCTTTGCCGAGTTATGTCACTTGTGTAGGAAACATACTAACTCTTTTGCTCTTTGTGCAGGATCTGCCACTCCGACCCGAACTACTCGCCGATGGTGTTGGACTTCCTGACGAGCAAAGTTCCTCGCGAGGTCAGCGATATCCCTTCTTACATTGCTCGGGCTACCGCCTCCCTGCTGAAGGCCTGGACGACCGATATGGATGCGATCGCGCGCCGGCGATCTGCTGACGCGATGTAGGCTACTTTCGCGCTGGCCCTTCAGACGGCGACGATGGCTGCTCAGGCCGTGAGGGACTATGAGGGGCGGCCGTCCACCGCTCGTCTCCATGCGGACCTCGAAGCCGCACGGAAACATAACATTGAGTTTGCCGACATGCTCGCAGCCATGGAGAAGAGCTCCATGGAGGCGACTAAGCAGGCGAGGCAGGATCTTGACCGGGCGCGGGCGGCGACTAACCAGATGCGGGACCAGATGACAGAAGCCCGCAGGTCGCACGCGGCCGCGCAGAAGGAGGCCGACCAGCTGAAAGTGACTGTCGCCCGACTGACCAGCGAGCTGGCATCCTCGAAGGAAGAGGTGGCCGCCAAAGCTGCCGAGCTCGAGGGCGTAAGCCAAACAGTTGTGGAGCTGAGGGAAAAGTTGAAGTCGATTGAGGTCGATCCCTTCCTTAACGTGGAGTATGTCAGTGAATTTGCCTACTATATGGCTTATACTGACGCGATCCGCGCCACTAAGAAGGGAGGGCTCGAGGTTGGCCCTTTGGCTGAAAATTTTAAAGCTTATGCGCTTGAGCACCCTCTGCAGCCAGCCTTTACCATGCCGATCCTTGACCTTTCCGTGGATTATGGGATCGATTTGAGCTGGTACCCGTTGCCGGACAACCTTGTTCATTCGGGTGCCCCGGAGGATGGGGGTTCAGAGCCTCCTGCTGGCGATGGAACGGGCGCCGATCTTTGAGCTTTTCTGCTTTTTGACTTGTAATTTTTTATAGCTTTCGTTGTATTTTGCCTTCGGGCGACCGTGCTTGTACACATGTTTCGAATGAAATGGGATAATATGGTTGCTTCTGATTTCTTGCTTGTATGATTTTATACAAGTGTTTGAGGAACGATCGTCGTGCGTACAGCTCCAAGTGAATTGATAAACTCATACTGGTAACTTTAGAACAAAGTCGATCGTTGCACATATATCTGAACAATGCCGATCGTCGTACGTGTATTTGAGTAAAGACAATCGTGGTATGTATAGCTCCGCTCTCTCCCTTGTTTTTGTTTACTTAGTGAAAGTAAGGGAATGAAAATAAATCGTTTAGTGAGCGGTCTTCAATTTTGCAGATTCCTCGAGGAAGGCCGACCATCCCGGCCTAGAGGAACCATGCACAATCGTGGAGTTCGATGGAACCGACCTCCGCGACCATGTCTTGTGCGCGAGTGACATTCCGTCTGATGGCCAACTTCTCGCGACTCACTTAATTGTGAGGGTCCTCCGTAGGATACATTTTGCATCGCAATGTAGCGATGGGGCGGACGATCTCAGCCTGGAGGAGTCCTTGCACGGGGCGTCGTCAGATTAATCGACTCCACGACCGCGGCTTGTTAGCACTTTGCTACCTCGGATCGTCATGTTAGATGGCGATCCTTGACAGTATACGTTGTGACGGGGGGAGGGACACATCGCATTGTCCGGATCCACCATGTTAGATGATGGACCTTTGAGGGCGGGCGAGCGTGTCCACAGATCTGTTTTGGAGGGTCCTTTGGCTACGCCCGCCTCGTATTTAAATGAAGGGCAAGCGATATCTGCCCAAAGGAACCTTTCATGGTCGCAGAGATCGGTTCCATCGACCTCCACAACCATGTCGGAACTCTTCTACCTCGGACCGTCACGTTAGATGGCGATCCTCGACGGTATACGTTGTGCTGGGGGAGGTGATCGCTTGCCTAGGTCCATCATGTTAGATGACGAACTTTAGAGGGCGAGCGAGTCATCCTCTTTTTTGGAGGCGTTGCTCAGGCAGTAGCCTTTGGTTCGACGATCATCGTTCTATCGCCTATCGCAAGAAGACCCCGAGTCAGAGATATCTCCATTTCCTGAATGGAAATCTCAATCCGAGCTTAGAAGATTTAATATGTGCACTATTGATGTATTCTTAGCCCAATCCGAACTTATTTCTACCTAAGAAGCTCTCAACAATTCTCATTGGATCACATCTATGGAAGAAGAGCTTAACGATTTCGAAAGAAACAACGTATGGTATCTTGTACCCAGACCTACTCGTCAATCAGTAAAAGGATAGAAATGGACTCATTATCAGGAATAAATACCGACTAGTCGCCCAAGGCTATAGACAGGAAGAAATCATAGACTATGATGAGACATTTTCCCCTGTAGCCAGACTAGAAGTCATTAGGATATTTTTAGCCCTTACCGCCCATAAAAGCTTCATTGTATACCAAATGGACGTCAAAAGTGCATTCCTAAATGGAGACCTTGCTGAAGAAGTATATGTTGAACAACCACCAGGGTTTGTCAATCCAGAAGGCGAAGACCTAGTATACAGGCTAAGGAAAGCGCTGTATGGACTTAAGCAAGCCCCTATAACATGGTATGAGACTCTGTCCCAGTATCTAACCAATAATGGATTCGAGAAAGGTGCTGTGGATAAGATATTATTCAAAATACAGGAAGGTGATGACCTCCTGATGGTGCAAATATATGTAGACGATATAATATTTGGTTCAACTAACCTTGCTTTGTGTCAACGGTTCTCTAATATCATGCAAAGTAAATTTGAAATGATTATGATGGGAGAACTTAGTTATTTCCTAGGGTTGCAGGTAAAGCAGATGTCTACAGGGATTTTCATCAACCAGGAAAAATACAGCAAGGAGCTTCTCAACAAGTTTGGAATGAATACTTCCAAATCATCGTCAACCCCCATGAGCACTTCTGTGCAAATTAGTGCTGATGAAGATGGAAAGCCGGTTGATCAATCACTCTACAGGAAGCTTATTGGCTCACTCCTGTACCTAACGGCTAGAAGGCCCGATATCCAGTTTGCTGTAGGAGTCTGTGCGCGATATCAAGTAGCACCTAAAGAATCACACTTCACAACAGCCAAACGAATCCTGAAATACGTCAAAGGAACAGTCGATGTAGGACTGTGGTATCCTAAAGAAGGCGGATTTAATTTAGTTGGCTACAACGACTCGGATCTCGGAGGTTGCAAGCTAGACAGGAAGAGTACAAGTGGAATTTGTCACTTTCTTGGACCTATACTTGTGTCTTGGTTTAGTAAGAAACAATTGGCAAACTCGCTTTCAACAGCTGAATAAGAATATTATGCTGCTGGTAGTTGCTGTATGCAGATCCTTTGGATACAACAACAGCTGTCAGATTATGGAATTGAAGCCAAAGAAACGCCAATTATGTGCGATAGCATGAGTGCAATTACTATCACGCACAACCCTGTATTGCACTTGCGCATCAAGCATATTCACATGAAACATCACTTCATTAGGAATCATGTTGAGAACAAGGATGTTAAGCTGGAAAAAGTTCATACATATATCCAGTTAGCCGACATCTTTACCAAACCTCTCGACACAGCAAGATTCTGCATGCTTCGACATGAATTATGATTGCTACATCCCAACTCCCTGTAAGTTTTTTTTATGCTTTTGCTCGATCGAGGGGAATGTCAGAAGACCCGAGAATACGATATCACCGTTAGTTATCTATACACTCGATCGTAACAAGACCTTGTAGGAACAAAGAGACATGAATCATCCTACAGATGACGTGTGCAATAACTAAGGGGGGATACAGTACGACCCAAGAATACAGCATTAATCCGAAAAGTTTCTGTATCGAATTAAAACCCGTATGTACCTTTTAAGGGGGAACGCTGTATTTTCGCGGATACAGCACATACTATGGGAAATCAATTATCATGTTATTTATTTCTTAAACGATCTTTGTGTCCACGTGCCCTGTCATAATTAAAAGTCTTTTGCATTAAATGCTTTACACGACATCTGGACATTGGTAACTTCAAATCCGCGATGTTTCATATTATTGTATTAATTTTACACCGCCGTTTTGGGCAATAAGGGTAATTTGATAAGTCAGAAGTGGGACCCGCTCTTAATTCAAAATTAGATGGATAAGTTGTACTGGTTACACTCAATTCATCGTGGTCGTTCATTTTAAACAAATGGTTTCCATCCCTTAAATCTGACCGTTCATTATTTGTAAACCCTTATTCGCCGCCCACTATAAAAAGACTGTAAATGCCATTTGAGACTCTTTATGCTTTCTGCATATTGAACGAGTTCTTGAGAATACAGCCTACAAGTCTTTGTGTTTTTACTGCATTTCTCTTTGAATCCCCTTTCTTTTCTTCGAGAATCGCCAATGGCATCTTCTCAGACCTCTTCCATCTCTCTCAAGAAGTCCTCCAACATCATCGACGGATGGATCTTCTCTAGATCTGTTGTGCTTGAACGTGTTCGTTCCGAAGGTGATGACGTCGAATCTATGGAATACGTCATTACTAGGATTCGTCAGCAAGGCCTTTATCGTCTTGGAAGTCACACCGCTGAACGTTTTGATGTTCACCTGGTTGAGGAATTCTACCTCAATGCTGCTGTTCGTTTCCTTTCGCTGGCTCAAGGAGGAAATGTTGCTGACATCACTGCTGTCATTCGCGGAGTAGAGATCCGTGTTGACCAAGAGCTACTTCAGAATCTCTACAGGCTACCTGCTGATGGCCTGACAATGGAAGATCTTGAGACCTTTGGGTCCCAAGTTCTCTTGACCGAATATTATGGCTTATTCACCGGTTCAGCATCGGTGGATACGGTTCACACTTCTTGCCAAAAGAAACACTTCTGTTTACCTTTTGTTTATTTACACGATTTCTATTGCCGTGTAATTGAGAATAGAACAGGTGCGTTCGAGATGTGCACCAATCTAAGGTTCAGGATGATGGTTGCAATCATGACCTGTGAAAAGGTCAACTGGTGTCAAATAATCCTCAAACGGTTGCAGGAAGAAGTTTCTAAGCCTGCCTCACAGAAGAAATCTTTTGGTTTGCTCTTGAACTACATTCTGACGAAATGCAGTGTTCCGCAAAACGAAAGAGCAAAGAAGATCACTTCTCGGATTTATATGGGAAGCATCAGACCCACCGTTTTCAAGAAAGGACCCCTGCTTGCAAACAGACATTTCGTTCGAAAATTGCCTCTGTCTGCTGATCCGAGAGACGTATCTTCGAAGTCCCAGAGCGAGGAGACTTCAAGGAAGAGAAAAAGATCTCACAGCAAAACTCCCGTTGCTGTTGAGAAGCCGAAAAGGAAGCTAAGGAGGCTTTCGAAAGTTAAAGCTACCGAAACCTCCAAGGATGCTCCTTTAACAGCCCAACCCACTATATCGACACCCCAGGGCACAACCCCTGCGGAAGAGATGACTGCTACTGTCGTGACAGTAGATCCCGAGCCTTTGGAGGCTACGACGGATATTCAGACATCTGCCAATTCTAAAGACTCTGGCGAGTCGGCTGCCCCTTTGGAGCCACAAGCTACTTCTCCTACTCGGGATTCCACACCCGTTAAGGATCCATCTCCCATCAGGGTACCAACCCCTATTCGGGATCCAGCTCCGACATAGGAACCCATACCTGTCGAGGAACTCGTGCATACAGCAGACCCAAGCGTTGTACGCAGCCCCTCCCTAGACACCATTATCAATAAGACTCTGCTCTATGTGCAGATAGAGCAAGCTTATGATCGCTTCGTACAATGGAAAGCCTACAGGCTCGCTCCCTACAGCACCCTGTACAACTGGAGCGATTGGTGGGAAGAAGAACGATTTGTGTTGGAAGTGACAGACTCACCAGATGTTGAAGTCCTGATCCAATGGGACAACCTAATCTGCAAAGAGTTGATCACGAGCCACCTGATAGATAAAGCAGATGCCCGTCAAAAAAGAAAAGCTAAATCCAGCGATCAAGGTCCCGAAAGTCCAAAATCAGATCATGACTCGGACGATGATGACGACGCCCTTCAGGCTGGTCTAAGAATGAGTTGTGAGGAATCTAAATCTCAGATGGGCGAAGGACCTTCTAGTCAACACCAAACTCCTCCCCATCAACAAAATTATGTTCCCAACAGAGAGGATTCAGTCTCTCCTGTAGCATAGGAACAACCAGCTACCCAACAAGCACCCGAGCCTGTCGCCGCCCAAGTCGAAGAAGAACCCAACGCCATCCCGCATGAGGAATCAGTCCCTCTGTAGGAGCAGGCGGAAGCTGAGAGACAGCAGGAGGAATCAGTCCCTCCTGTACCTTTGTCTTCAGAACCCACTGCCGAATAAGTGAAAACAGCAACCCCTATCGCCGAGCCTGCCTCTGATGCTCCCGAAACCTCAACTGTTTTGGAATCCGACGATGGTATAATACCTGAGGATGTCCAACTCAATTCACGTCCCAATATGAACTTGAGACGGTTGAATGGAGTTGAATATTTCGCCCAGCCAGATTCTCCAAGGACTGCCACAAAGAAAGAGCGATTACATGCTCTTGGCCTTCAAATAGTTTTCATCCAGGACACCGTCAACGCCCTATATTGTGTCGAAAAAGCTTTTGATTGGATGCACCAATCAGCAATTGAAGAGATGACAGGTCTAAGGCACGAAGTTTCCCAAGTGGAAGAAGCCTTTAGAATCTTGCCATCAGTCTTCAAGCAGCCAATTGCAAGAACGACAGGAGCAGATCCTGAGAGAAGAACAATCTAAGCTACGCATGTCCGAGGCCAAGACAGCATCAGCTATGATTGAATCCGGTTCCCAGCTTCGAGCCCACGACAAGAAAATTCAAGATATGTCGCAGGTGCTCACCTCCCTAGTTGAGAAAATGACAAGTTTTGAGACGAAACAGGATGCTGCTATGCAAATCCTGGAACGCCTTGATGAGAAGGTGTCATACCTTGATGACGCCAAAAAGGGGGAAGAAGCGAGGGAAGCTGCAAGGAGAACAAGGCTTGAGCAAGAGAAGGAAATGCTAGCTCCTTTTGAAGACAGCATCACTGCTGATTTTGCCCGTCTTTCATCTCCAAACGTTAGGATACAAGGAGATCGCCCAGAATTCCAGGACCCTAAGTTTCCTTGGAAGAACCTCGTTCGAAAACCGCAAGATATGAACCTCCCAGCCAACCGACAGCCTACTGCAGAAGAAATAATAAACTGGAGGAAGAATGAACTGCTAAGATACTTTGTAGTTCTTATCAGGGAATCTTCAATATTCAATAGATGCAGGACGGTACAGGAAGCCGCTGAGGAATATAAGAAAAGGTTGGAAGAAGGAACGCTCCCGCTCCAGCAGCAGATGAAGTCTAAGCATAGACAAGGTGACTTGGTTACCTATCTAGAAGATTGGATCCTAGTCTTCGATAAGTCATATGAAGGACGAGCCTTATATCTGAATCGAGACAGGGACGGTCATGAGAACTGGTGGAAAAATACCAAGAATGACCCCAAAAGGCCGTGGAGACACTCAGATTACAGGAATTGAATTCCTTGTTGTATTATTCTGTAATTTTATTTTCAAAACAACAAAATATTGTACTCTTTGTTTCAATATCAATAAAATATTTGCCTGTCTTGAAAGATTACAACTCGTAATCTACTGTGTTCTTGTATGTTTACAAACACTTAATTTATTCTTGCTGTATACAAGTATGAAACTTGTTTTAATACATAAGATGTAAGAACTTGTCTGTGAACAGTTCATAGTTTAAGTTGTATGTATCTAAAATAAAATGTAAGATTGTGCCTGCACGACAATCATAAGTTTATAGATGTAATACTCTTTTGACAAAATCTGAACTTGCCTGCGAGCAGTTCTTAGTATTAGGCAAATTAGTGAAGGCCAGAACATTCGAACAGAAGACCAAGAAGTCTGCCCTCCTTCCAGATGCTAAGTGTCAAAGTTTTGGCATCATCAAGGATGTTTGGATAACATCAAAAGGTTTTAAAAGGAAGACTTGGAAAGACTTGGCAAATTATCAAAAAGAGGGAAATTGTTGGGATAACAATTGCTGTATCGAAAGATCATGATAAGAATATTTTGACAATGTGCCAATCTAGCATACAGCAAACAGCTGTATCGAAAAGCTGACCAAAGATGTCAACCTGTATCGAAGACTTCTCGTAGTCCCAGCATACAGTGAATTAATCATACAGCAAAGGAGTCTCATAAGACTAAGTATGGAAGCTGTCTCGAATCGACAATACAGCTATCATTCCATACAGTATCCGAACAGGACAAGAAGGAATCCTTGTTATTCGCTAAAGTCAAATTCCCATTTAAGAAAATATATTTAAATACTAACGGATAAAGTATTTAAAAATTAAGCCGTCAGAGATCTTCAATCAAGTGCAAAATCCGGATCGTGTTTTATTCAAACACATCACCCCGTTGGAACGGACTTATGCTCAACGGATCTATCTCAACGGATATGTTCAAGAAGGCTATATATATCCCCAGACTTTGAAGATCGATGCATGCACGAAATCAACAAAAATGAAGTTATCATCATATACATCTAAGCAAACATATCTCACAAAGCATACTGCTATTCTGAAAGAAGAGATATACAAGTGCTCAAACCGTGAACAACACATCATCAGCTAAAAGTTTAGAAAGTCAAATTTGTTGTTCAAACATTGTTCTAACCTTGAACAAAACCCATCATCCTTGTGTGGACTGAGAAATCTTGCTATTCCTGAAATGTGTGTGACGGACTTGCATTGAAGATACGAAGCTTCGGAACTATGTGTGAAGAAGCCAGTCAAGTGAAAGCTTAAACCAATCTGTGTGAACGGTTGAAGGCTAAGATCATTATATCAACCTGTGTGAATGATATATTGATTAGGTTTGATTATAAATATGTAGTTGTGTACGTAGTATTTATAATAAACATTTTCACTCATGTGTGGAGGACCAGTGGACGTAGAGGGTTTACCTTGAACCACTTTAATTACCTTGTCATTTACCTTCTGCATTTACTGTTTTAATATCTGTGATTAATTTTAAGTATACACTTCATTTCTAGTTGCTGTATTTACAGCAACTTACTTTAAACAAGACTTCCGCTACGCACTAAGATTTGAAAACCATACAGCTTGTTGTTTAAAACACTTTCCAAGCTGTATCATGTATACTTAGTGGCCAACAGTGTATGTATTCATGTTGAGGAAAATGTTATTGATAGAATAATCATTTAAATGCTTTCCGTGAGATTGTATATTACTGTGATATGCGTGATTTCCACGAGCTGGAGGAAGCTCACCTCCACCTATATTGATCCTGCAGGTTAAACCGAGCCGGATGAACGAAGGAGCGAGCCGAATATGATGATGTTTTATTAAACGATGTTTCTTTTGTGACTCATGTTTTTTTTTTGAAATATTTATTTGGGGAAACTTTTGATTAGAAATTAACAATTTCTATATTGTCTTCCGCCGCAATTATTATCTCTTATCTATGATGTGTTATTGCCTTAATTAAAAGGTATTTATTTTAGTCAGTGTAGCGACTCGACTTTGTAGGCGAGAATTTTAATATTCTCAAAAGAATTTATTTTTCATCAAATTTACCACTTTTTACTTATTTTCCCCTATAATTATCCCTAGAAAGTCGGGGCATTATATAGTGGTATCAGAGATGGTTTTACCTTTCTGTAGACTCGATAAAATATAAAAGTATCATATGCTCTCAGCTTCGCCACTTCGTCACTCCGTCCAAGGTACCAAATTTCAGTCATTATTCATGCATATCTCATTTCATTTTATTTACATGATTGTATATGTATGTACGAATTTTTATAATGGTCAAACCTAGGATGACACCACGTAAGAGGATTCCGGCTACATTTGACCCGTGTCTTCTAGCACGCAAGGATTGGTGGGATGATCCGAGTTTACCAGAAAATGCACTGCACTATGTCATCAACAGGCTGAGCAAGTGGTTGCGGTCTGGGAAACAAGGTTCCATAACGCAACAGCTGAACCATCTAATGGAGAAGTTACCCGATGATTGGGGTTATTGCATCTTCCGGCTTTGTAAAGAGTCCATAAAGAGAGCACTAGAAGAGCGAGAGACCGCAGATGATTTCTAGTTCATAGATGGGCATTTATTACCGCTGCAAATTAGAGTTCCGACTCTACGGATGAAGAAGACCCATAAGAGGATCCCGAAGAAGACCCTGAGAAGGATGCTGAAGAATACCCCGTAGAACATCCTGACGAAGATCCATAGGGAACACCCGAAGGGGAGCGAGAACCACGGGAAGAGTTGGATGTGGGGCAGATGGGAGTTCTTAGACTTGACGCATGGTAGCATAATTGTGACAGATTACAAGAGAAAGTTCAACCACATGTGTCGTTTTGCTTCTCACATGGTCGAGACGGATGACATGAAGTCTGAGAAATTCCGAGATGGACTACGTGACCGGATTCGTCACCACCTGGTTGGTCATGGGCGTCTGACCTATAATGAAGCAGTTTCAAGGGCCAAGGACATTTCTGCCAGTTTGGATGTGGAGAAGGCAAGAGCACCACCAGTCGCATCAAATAACAAGCGCAAGCGACACGATTTTCAGGGGAGTGGTAATAAGAAGAATGCTAAGACTGGATTTTCAGGGGAGAAACCCCAGTCCGATAAACCTACATGTGCTACTTGAGGCAAGGGACATATAGGTACATGTATGCTTGGTCAGAATCGGTGCTACTTCTGCCGTGAGGAAGGACACATGGCCTAAGCATGTCCGAAGAAAGGAAAAGGCCCAGGCAATAGTGTGCAAGGTCAAGGCTCAGGAGGGAAAGCTCGAGTGTATAGCATGGGAGAGGCCGAAGAAGAGACTGAACCCCAAACCATGTCAGGTATGCTGTCAGTTGCTTTGGTGTTGATTGATACGGGTGCATCTCATTCATTCATCTCTAGGAAGCTTTGTACTATGATTGGTTGTAGAAGTAGTAGAGCCCCTAGATCTCTGTTAGTTAGCATGCTTGCGGGGGGAGTAGTGCATGTAGACTCTATAACTAACAACGTGAAGATAGAGATTAACGAACATAGCTTATTAGCTGACTTGCACATAGTTGAACTCGGTGATTTTGATGTTATTTTGGGTATGAATTGGTTGGACAAACATAGAGCTGTAGTTGAATGCTCCGAAAGGAGGATAACCTTATGTCCGTATGTTGATGTCAAGACCGTATTCGAGGGCATAAGACACTGTAGTACCCCGAAAGTGATTTCAGCCATGAAAGCTGTGAAGATGTTGAAGAAGCATAGTTGCCAAGGATTCCTGGTGAATGTGATGGGGAAAACAACTTTGGAGAAGACGGTAGCTGTAACACCCCCGATATATTCAGTAATATTATAGTGCCGTAAATCCTTTACATAAGAATTTACAAGGCTTAATTGTAATACCCGGTTGTAATTCAGTAATTATCATTCAGTATTTATCATTCAGTCATTATCACTCAGTAATTTCACTCATTATTGATCATTTGTCACTCATATTCAGTCATGGTATTCATCATTCAGAGTAATTGTATCGTGTATCAATCGTCATTCATCACTAATCGGATTGGAGTTTCGTGCCGCGTTTATCATCATTGTCATTTCGTTGCGGTATGCGTGAGGAGTAGCGCACGCTACATACTCCTTTTAGCGTACGCTAATTGGGTATAGGTAGCGCACGCTACCACTCGGCTTTAGCGCACGCTAAGGTTGTCTGGCTGCGATCCGTAAGTCTTGGACTGCAGTGAGATATTGTAGCGCACGCTACGAGTGGTAAGTAGCGCGCGCTAACGGGTTGTAGTAGCGCACGCTATATGTGTGGGTAAGCGCGCTAGGGACGGATCGAGTTGAGTCCGGTGGCTCTTTGGTACCTTTGGATTAATTCATAGCGCACGCTATGTGTTGTTGTTAGCGTCGCAATCGATATATTAGCGCACGCTAAACTATGGTTGTAGCGCACGCTATCGAGTCGAATCGGAGGGCGACGATTTTACGGACTCCGATCGGGCATCAATATTTCGTTAGCGCACGCTAATAATGGATCTTAGCGCACGCTAGTAATATGGCCGTAACGCACGCTACAAGAAGGTACGTAGCGCGCTCGTGTTCGGACAGTGGGTACTGGACTACCCAAATTACTCGTTAGCGCACGCTACGCACAAGGGCTAGCGCACGCTAACCTGGACTGACTATAAATTGGACAGTTTAGTCAGAGTTCGTCATTATTCATCTCATTTCATTCCTTCGGTAGTTTTGGGCGATTTAGAGCGATTCATAGAGGATTCTTCGAGGTGTAATCATCAATCATCATCTTCAAGCTCATCTTTCAGATTAATCATCATTTCATCATCTTCATCTCATCGAATCAAAGGTATTAATCTCTTGGATCTAGAATTTCGGATTTTTGTGTTTTCCTTCCGATTTCTTCGTGTAAGCTTGGATTATCATTGGAATATGTTAGATATGGATTATCAACCTTGGATAAGTATATTCGTACGGATTTAATGGTTATTTTCAGAATTATTTCAAGAACCATTGGGGTTGACTTCGGTTATTTTGGGGATTTCCGATTGTCGTTATTATTAACTTGAATTGTGGACTTCTATGAGATTATTGATGTCATTGATAATGTTGTGCTGGTTTGAATCAATCATTTTGGAGTTGGTTCGATAATTTGGGTTTGGTTTTAACCCACGGGTATCTCAACATTTTCGTTAGAGTACATCTACGAGTTCGGATATTGTTGTATCGACATTTGGGTCGGTTATGATCGTATTTGATTCGTGTATTGATCGGTTGTTGGTAATTATTGTGGTTCAAGGTTGTTCGAGCGACCGACTTTTCATTTAGGACGTTGTTCGTGGAAGGACATTCTTCATCGGTATTGTGTAAGTTAATTCTTACTCGGTTAAAAGGATATTCATTCCTTTTGTTGTTGTTCATTCATAATCGTAACTCATTCATCATTGTCTTAATCGTATCAAAACTTGTCATTGTCAATTAATCACCTCAGTCATAAGGAACGACGGTTCCAATCATTTCATTGAGCTATCATTCATTTCACCATCATTTAATCTTGGTGAGTCATTATTCATTTTCGTTGTCACTTTTGTCATATTGTGGCATTCCGGGTCATACTGGCGTGCCGGTTGGTATGTGTAGGATTTTCATGTCGGGCACATTATGGTCGTGTGTTGGTTGTTGGCCTCACATTGGACTGTGCACACGAGTCAATGTGTCTCGTGAGACTGATTAGGTACAAGACCATGCGTGTATTGATCGTTGGTGGCTTGTGCACGGACACATTTCCATCCCGGGCGTAGTGTGGCGCCATTCCTTTGAGCCGTACTGATAGTTGATTCATATAGCATGTTTGATTGCGTATGTTTCAACAGAATAATTCATAATTTGATATATCATGATTGTGTATTTTCAACCCTTGAGGATTGTTGTTCTCACGTATGGCGGCCGTTGGGATATTGTTTTTCGGTCATGGCAAGGCTAAAGCACGGGAGAGCACGGTGACGGCGAGTCAGTGATACTAGTAGGGGCCCCGATGCATTCGATCATTTATTCTCATTTATGTTTCCTTTATTTATTCCTGCAGACATTCCGTTTGAATGCTCATTTCATTCGATGTTGTGTATTTTATCGTCACATAAAATACAAATGTAATATATTTAATCAAGGTTGTTGTATAAAACTCCTCATCGGAGTAATAGATTTTTTAATCTGGTAAGGTACTACATTTACATGTAATTCATTCATTTTCATCCGCGGTGGGTCCCGATCGGGGTCCACTGCAGACCGTAATATCCGCCTAGTTTGGGGTGTTACAGAGTTGGTATCGGAGCGTGGTTTTGAATACTACCCTCCAAGTCATGTCTCATTTGAAATCATCGTCATCGGACTAGTATCATTGGACTTTCGCGTCATGTGTGACCTGTGCAAACGCTGAGCCAATCAGACCAAGAACTGTAAGATTTCTGATGCCATGGTATAATTTCTGGCAATAATCATTCATTCATAATTCATCAGTTAACAATCCTCATTCATCAATTTCAATTGTGATCAAGTCGATAATGTTAACTCATTAATCACTCAATTCATTTCATTACTCAGTTGTTGATCTTGAAGATCATATCATCAATCTTGTTAAATTTTCCAAGATAATCATTTCAGTAATTTTATCAGATAATCATGTCACGTCAATTAATCATTCATGTAATCGCTGTATGTGAGCGCGTATGCTCATTTTCATCATTTCATAATGTAATCCTCATGTTATACTCATTCGAGATATATAATAATCATATGACTTTCCACTTGAGATGGAAAGGGCGCGTAAGACGTGGAGGACGAGGCCGTGGAGCGGGCGAATCCGAGAACTCGTGCGAATACACGTGCAAATGCCAGAATAATGCTAACTCATCGGCGGTGTGCCGCCACTCACTCACCTGGACGCGATCATTCACTATCGGGGAGTCGTACCCGGGACACGGCTCAGTCAGAGGGTGTCCGAGTTGACCCACTCGCATTTATGCAGGGCATGATGGCCCAAATGACCCAGATGGCTCAGTTGATGGAGACGATGCATAATTCCGTCAATCAAAATCAGCAGGCTCCTCCGCCGCCACCTCAGAGGCAAGAGAGGGGTGTAAGCAATATCATTAGCGATATCGCTCGCCAGCGACCACCTACTTTTGAGGGCTCATCTGAGCCAGCGGATATTGTTCATTGGCTTGAGCATTTTGAGAAGTTATTTGCTATGGTGGATTGCCCTGAAGGGCATAAAGTTTCAGTTGCGGCTTACTATCTCGGTAAGAGCGCTCATTCATGGTGGTTGTCGTTGAAGCCCACAGACGGAACATGTACTTGGGATCAGTTCAAGACTCTCATGATGGATAGGTACTATCCGGCCCCACTCAGGGAGGCCAAGTTGTCGGAATTACTCACTCCCGACCTTTCGGCGGATGATGATGTTCTCGCCATCGCCGAAAAATTTCAGGAACTTCTTCCGTTCGCCTCATCTACCATTCACTCAGAAGCGGACAAGATCAAGTATTTCAGCAAGAGGCTGAAACCCCGTATGAGACTTCAGTTACTTAATCATAACTGTGCCACTCTAGCCGAGTTCATTGAGAAAGCTCTTACTTACGAGCTTACGGCTAAGGAAATTGCTAAGCAGCAACCTTCGTCTGCTAGCAAGAAGTCCAAGAACCGTGTCGATCGGCGGGAGTCGTGCCACTTTCAAGAAACCACGTGCGGGCTCTACTTTTTCGAGCGACCTCCCACGACGTCTAAACCCGCGGAATCTCGATCGCGAGCGGCCGTTCGGCCATCACTGTTTCAAGTGAGAGCAGGGTCATTTCAGCACCAAATGTCCAAGCGATGCATCACGTGCCACAATCAGGATTGCTGGGCATAGGGCCCGTTTTTGCCGTAGGGACTCTAAACCCACTCCGGCGTCATCTCAAGCCCCAGTCATTCAATGTGCGAGATCGGGCCACTCAGTCAGCGTCGTTCAAGACGACAGGAGCTAAAGGCGGAACCAAGAGCTATCAGACGGGAGCATCCGGTTCGGGGGCCGGCAAGCCCCGAATTTATGAGATGAAGAAGACCGACGATCCCGAGGCCCGAATGATCTCAGGTACACTCGATATTCTATCTCAACCTGTGTGTACCCTTTTTGATACTGGTGCATCGCATTCATTCATTTCCGAGTCATGTTTGAGTAGACTACGTCTGGGTAGTGCTACTAGTTGTGAGCCTTATGTCATTGGCCTACCCGATGGTAGACGAATTGTCGGAAGTCGTGAGATTGAATTGTCGATTCGACTTCATGGTCGTGTATGGCGGCGGACCTAATCGTAGTAGATTTTCCGAGGGACGGCGTCATCTTGGGTATTGATTGGATGGATCGTCATGATGCCATCATCGGTGTCAAAGCATTTGGTCACTATCATTTCGCGATGGAGTCGAATGTGTGTTTCAGGAGGTAATCCCTACTGCAGTAAAGTCATTAATTTGATGAAAGCGGTAAGATTACTCAATCGAGGATGTGTCGGTTATTGGTGCTATATGACCAAAACCGAGAAATCATCGATAATGTTAACGGATATTCCGGTGGTGAGGGAATATGCGATGTTTTCCGCACGAGTTACTGGTTTGCCTCCACAGAGGATGTGGAATTCACGATTGAGTTGGAGCACAATGCGTCCCGATATCGAAGGCACCGTACCGGATGGCCCCGACCGAAATGCAGGAATTAAAGAACCAACTTGAGGAGTTGTTCGAGAAGGGTTATATTCGACCGAGTGCGTCCCCGTGGGGGGCACCCGTATTATTTGTCAAGAAGAAGGATGGTTCGTTCCGCTTGTGTATTGATTACCGGGAATTGAACCGGGTGACGATCAAGAATAAGTATCCTTTACCCCGCATTGATGATCTCTTAGATCAACTTCAGGGAGCTTCAGTATTTTCCAAGATCGACTTAAGATCTGGATATCATCAGTTGCGGATCCGAGAGTCGGATATCGCGAGGACGGCGTTTCGAACACGCTATGGTCATTATGAGTTTGTGGTTATGCCGTTCGGATTGACTAATGCACCTGCGGTATTCATGGAGTTAATGAATCGGGTCTTCATCGACTTTTTGGATCGGTTTGTTATTGTCTTCATCGATGACATTTTGATTTATTCTCGTGACCGGGAGGAACACGAGTTTCACCTTCATCAAGTGCTCGACGTGTTGAGACGAGAACAACTTTTTGGGAAGTTTTCCAAATGTGAGTTCTGGATGTCCGAAGTGACTTTTCTCGGACATGTAATTTCATCAGACGGAGTTCGTGTCGATCCTCAGAAGACGGAGGCTATTCGGGATTGGCTACCTCCAAAGAACGTTAAAGAAATCCGAAGTTTTCTCGGATTAGCGGGTTATTATCGGCGGTTTGTGGAAGGATTTTCTAGAATCGCTCGACCCTTAACGAACCTTTTGCGGAAGGATAAGAAATACGCGTGGTCCGATGCGTGTCAACGGAGTTTTGAGGAACTCAAGAGCCGGTTAATGTCAGCACCTGTACTTTCCTTGCCGCAGGGGACGGAAGGATTTGGGGTCTATAGTGATGCGTCCGGACAGGGTCTCGGATGTGTACTCATGCAGAACGGGAAGGTTATTGCCTATGCTTCACGGCAATTGAGACCTTACGAGGTTAATTATCCGACCCACGACCTGGAGCTAGCAGCCGTGGTGTTCGCTTTGAAAATTTGGCGTCATTATCTTTATGGCGTTACATCGAGATATTCACCGATCATAAGAGTTTAAAGTATATATTTACTCGAAGGAGTTAAATATGCTTGAGAGGCAGTGGTTGGAATTAATCAAAGATTATGATATCGAGATCCTCTACCACCGGGCAAGGCGAACGTTGTCGCCGACGCCTTGAGTCGTAAGTCCGTTCGGAGCGGATGCTTGCCGTTTAACAATTCGAAGGAGCTTTAGCGGGAATTCCTTAGACCCGAGATCGAGGTCCGGCCCAGCGAGTTCGGGCGGCTTTGTATGTTAGAGATTTCATCGTCACTCGAGGAGGAAATCCGAGAGAATCAGTTCGGACCCATCATTGTTGCGCATCCGAGAGGATGTGGCTCAGAAAGCCCTGGATTTTTGGTCCACGAGGATGGACTTTTGAGGTTTAAGAATCGGTTGTGCGTACCGGCGAATGACGAGTTGAAAGACTCGATTTTGAAAGAAGCTCATGCTACCCCTTATTCTGTGCATCCGGGGTCTAGCAAGATGTACAAGTACTTGAAACAAAATTACTGGTGGAGTAATATGAAGCGAGAAGTCGCAGAATTTGTTTCGAGATGCTTAACCTGTCAACAAGTTAAGATTGAACATCAGCGACCGGCGGGTATGCTGAAACCTCTTCCTATTCCCGAGTGGAAGTGGGAAGACATTTCTATGGATTTCATCACGAGTTTGCCGACGAGTCGTCGTGGCATGAACACGATCTGGGTGATCGTGGACCGCTTAACCAAATCAGCTCATTTCCTTGAGATCAAGGATACGTGGGGTCCCGAGAGACTTGCCCAGTTGTTCATTAAAGAGATAGTGAGACTTCACGGTACTCCTAAAAGTATCGTTTCTGATCGTGACGGGCGGTCTGTGTCCCATTTTTGGAAATCAGTTCATCGTGCTATGGGAACCCAGCTTAATCCCAGTACCGCTTTTCATCCTCAGTCTGACGGACAATCAGAGAGGACCATTCAGACATTAGAGGACTTGTTGAGGGCATGCGTCCTCGATTGGAAAGACGATTGGGAAGCCCAACTACCATTGATCGAGTTCACGTATAATAATAGTTGGCATGCTTCGATCAAGATGTCACCTTACGAGGCCTTGTATGGTCGTCGTTGTCGATCTCCGTTGTGTTGGGACGACTTATCAGAATCAATCGGCACCGAGCCCGATATGCTTATAGCCGCCCGTGAGAAGGTAGCTTTGATCAGAATTCGTTTGTTGACCGCTCAGAGTCGACAGAAATCATATGCAGATAACCGTCGTCGACCATTAGAGTTCGAGGGTGGTGACCATGTGTTGGTCAAGGTATCCCCGAGTCGTGGTATCTTCCGTTTTGGGAAGAGGGGAAAGTTGAGTCCGAGATTCATTGGACCGTTCGAGATTTTGGATCGAGTAGGCGAGTTAGCTTATCGATTGGCTTTACCTCCGGCGTTGAGCCGAATTCATAATGTATTTCACGTCTCTCAGTTGCGGAAGTATGTTGCCGACCCGAGTCACATACTTCAGTTCGACGAAATCGAGATCGCCGACGATCATTCATATGAGGAACGTCCTATACGAGTTTTAGAGCGGCGAATCAAGCAGTTGAGGAATAAGACGATTCCTTTGGTTAAAATTCAGTGGTCTAGACACGGAGTCGAAGAGGCTACTTGGGAAACCGAGGATAGTATGCGGGAGAGTTATCCCGAATTGTTTGACCCTTAGTTTCGGGGACGAAACTCTTTTAAGGGGGGGTGTATGTAATACCCGGTTGTAATTCAGTAATTATCATTCAGTATTTATCATTCAGTCATTATCACTCAGTAATTTCACTCACTATTGATAATTAGTCACTCATATTCATACATTGTATTAAACATTCAGAGTAATTGTATCGTGTATCAATCGTCATTCATCACTAATCGGATTGGAGTTTCGTGCCGCGTTTATCATCATTGTCATTTCGTTGCGAGCTGTGCGTGAGGAGTAGCGCACGCTACATACTCCTTTTAGCGTACGCTAATTGGGTATAGGTAGCGCACGCTACCACTCAGCTTTAGCGCACGCTAAGGTTGTCCTGGCTGCAGTCCAGAAGGTACTGGACTGCAGGTGAGATTATTTGTAGCGCACGCTACGAGTGGTAAGTAGCGCGCGCTAACGGGTTGTAGTAGCGCACACTATATGTGTGGCGTAGCGCGCGCTAGGGACGGATCAGGTTGAGTCCAGTGGCTACTGGACTGCACTGGATTAATTCATAGCGCACGCTATGTGTTGTTGTTAGCATACGCAACCGATATATTAGCGCACGCTAAACTATGGTTGTAGCGCACGCTATCGAGTCGAATCGAGGCGAGGCAGTTTTACGGACTCCGATCGGGCATCAATATTTCGTTAGCGCACGCTAATAATGGATCTTAGCGCACGCTAGTAATATGGCCGTAGCGCACGCTACAAGAAGGTACGTAGCGCGCGCTACCGTGTTCGGACAGTGGGTACTGGACTACCCAAATTACTCGTTAGCGCACGCTACGCACAAGGGCTAGCGCACGCTAACCTGGACTGACTATAAATTGGACAGTTTAGTCAGAGTTCGTCATTATTCATCTCATTTCATTCCTTCGGTAGTTTTGGGCGATTTCGAGCGATTCAGAGAGGATTCTTCGAGGTGTAATCATCAATCATCATCTTCAAGCTCATCTTTCGGATTAATCATCATTTCATCATCTTCATCTCATCGAATCAAAGGTATTAATCTCTTGGATCTAGAATTTCGGATTTTTGGGTTTTCCTTCCGATTTCTTCGTGTAAGCTTGGATTATCATTGGAATATGTTAGATATGGATTATCTACCTTGGATAAGTATATTAAATGGATTTAATGGTTATTTTCGAATTATTTCAAGAACCATTGGGGTTGACTTCGGTTATTTTGGGGATTTAGATTGTCGTTATTATTAACTTGAATTGTGGACTTCTATGAGATTATTGATGTCATTGATAATGTTGTACTGGTTTGAATCAATCATTTTGGAGTTGGTTCGATAATTTGGGTTTGGTTTTAACCCACGGGTATCTCAACGTTTTCGTTAGAGTACATCTACGAGTTCGGATATTGTTGTATCGACGTTTGGGTCGGTTATGATCGTATTTGATTCGTGTATTGATCGGTTGTTGGTAATTATTGTGGTTCAAGGTTGTTCGAGCGACCGACTTTTCATTTAGGACGTTGTTCGTGGAAGGACATTCTTCATCGGTATTGTGTAAGTTAATTCTTACTCGGTTAGAAGGATATTCATTCCTTTTGTTGTTGTTCATTCATAATCGTAACTCATTCATCATTGTCTTAATCGTATCAAAACTTGTCATTGTCAATTAATCACCTCAGTCATAAGGAACGACGGTTCCAATCATTTCATTGAGCTATCATTCATTTCACCATCATTTAATCTTGGTGAGTCATTATTCATTTTCGTTGTCACTTTTGTCATATTGTGGCATTCGGGTCATCTTGGCGTGCAGTTGGTATGTGTAGGATTTTCATGTCGGGCACATTATGGTCGTGTGTTGGTTGTTGGCCTCACATTGGGTGTGCACACGAGTCAATGTGTCTCGTGAGGCGATTAGGTACAAGACCATGCGTGTATTGATCGTTGGTGGCTTGTGCACGGACACATTTCCATCCGGGCGTAGTGTGGCGCCATTCCTTTGAGCCGTCTTGATAGTTGATTCATATAGCATGTTTGATTGCGTATGTTTCAACGTAATAATTCATAATTTCGGATATATCATGATTGTGTATTTTCAACCCTTGAGGATTGTTACGTATGGCCCGGCCGTTGGGGATATTGTTTTTAGTCATGGCAAGGCTAAAGCACGGGAGAGCACGGTGACGGCGAGGAGTCAGTGATACTAGTAGGGGCCCCGATGTTCGATCATTTATTCAGTCATTTATGTTTCCTTTATTTATTCCGCTGCAGACATTCCGTTTGAATGCTCATTTCATTCAGTGTTGTGTATTTTATCGTCACATAAAATACACATGTATTCTATTTTATCCTGGGTGTGTTGTATAAAACTCCTCATCGGAGTAATTGATGTTGTAATGTGGTTCGGTACTACATTTACCTGTGTAATTCATTCATTTTCATCCGCCTGGTGGGTCCCAGTCGGGGGTCCACGACACTGTAATATCCGCCTAGTTTGGGGTGTTACATTAATAATTAAAAAGACAATAACAGATACCAACATATAAAAGTAACTGAATTAAAAATACAACAGTTCTGGGTCAATACTGAGAATACAATATCCGAAGGAGGAATATTAATACATTACCGAAATCGATCATCACAATGACAACGTACTCGAGTACTTAATAAAAATAACGCAAACAACAGACAATTAAACCCGGCCGAAAAATCACTCTGCACCCTCGTCGTCATGCAGCTCAAGTGGTTGTTTCCCTGCTCTCCTGGATCCTGAACATAAACAAATGTTCACCCCCGAAGGGGTTAGCACAACGATGCTAGTACAAATACGATAATCATACAACAATGATTTAATCAACAATAATCATGACAAGTTTCTCCAACGAGAAATAATATCAACACATATCACATCATAACAGTCTCAACATACTCATGGTATTCCAACGATCCAGCGCACACAGCTATAGATTCCCATGATGATCCCGTCGGACCAAAGCATGGTGGAACTACATGTCCAACGATACAGCGCACACAGCTATAGATTTCCCATGATGATTCCCGTTGGATCAACGCATGGTGGACAATTAATCACAACACATGTACACAGTACAATCATAACATAATCGACATAATACGAACAATTCTAATTAAAGTACTTGCCTCGATTTGCTGACAAGAATAAAACTTCCATGAATATCAAAACGCTCGAAGGCCGTCTCCTTGGATCAATCACGTTGCTAAGCTCGAACCTTAACAAAAGAAATAATATAGAATTCATCTCACATCATACGAATGTTTAACAATCCAAATTACGATCGGAAGTTCATAAAACGTAACCTGCCTGACTTGCTTAACGTACGTTACGTACCCTATGTAACGTATGTTAAGCCTACTTGTTAGGGCACGCAAAAATACGAAGTCTAGCGTACGCTAACCATGCACAGCCAGTCCCTCACTGATCAATCGACTAACTCATCTGATGATATAACGTACGTTACGTACCAAGCGTAGCGTACGTTAACTATGCCTGATAGCGTACGTTAACTACATAGCTTAGCGTACGCTAAACATGTATGACAGTTCCTCACTGGGCAGGCGACTGTTCTAACTATGATGAAGCTTACGAAATCCTCAGTGATTAATGCATGTTATCTCCATACATATCATGCTCATACAATTACGAATGATATTACGGATTCAAACATCTTCGAATTCAAGGATACGTATATCATCATGGTGATCATACTCCAATTATGAAAACAAATTCTCATGCGAAGTTCGGTGATCTAAGGTTGATGCGTTAGATTCTAATATCATCAGTACATTCAGATTTCACTATAAAGATGACTAACAAATCCAACTTATAATAAAGGATACAACCTTCGATGATTCTTTCTTAAGTCCGTTTAACAAAAGTGATATCAACTCCAAGTCTACGATCAATATGGCGAAGTTATTCAATACGGAATATCAATCTCAGAATATTTCTCTCATCATTTGATGTGATAGGATTCCAACTATGATGTTTTCAACGACGATATCTTAAGCAAAAACATTCCAACCTCTAAACATGATGATTGTTTGAATAATTCATCAGTGGAAATTAATATCTTGATAGCATGATCATTATATCCTTAATAACACAAATCCAAGATTGGAGATAGTATTAACATACCTTAAGATGAAGAAAACACCGAGAGAATAGGTAGAATCCAACTCCAGTTGCTTGTGTGTCAATCCAAAATGATTCTCCACTTCAATGATCAAGTATAAGTAATCTCCAATCTTCAATGATCACGTAGAGATGGTTTATATGTGTTTATGAAGGAGGGGAGGCTCTCTCTGACTTCCAAGAAATGAAGGACAAGTGAAGAAAACGTAAACAAAATAAAATGGGGTGTTGTCCCTTTTATAATGTTTCTGTACATTAACTGTTTAGCGTATGCTACCTTACTGTCCTTAGCGTACGCTAACGAGCGTTGACTCCAAAACTGTCCAGGTTCACCCGCGGGAATCTTATCCGGACCCATGTCTGGCTGGCGCATGTGCTAGCCACCCAGCTCAATTATTGGCTGGTTAACGCACGCTATGCTACATTCGTAGCGTACGCTAACTCCGACTGATAGCGTACGTTAAGCTTCCTTGTTAACGTACGTTATCACGTATTTGCATGGGAAATTTACAGGTTGCCATACTCATGTACAAGGATACAAATACGAGAAATATCATACTTCAATTATCGATATCACAATCCCGAATAATACAGGGTTCAAATACAGATGAAATACTCAATAATTAATCCCGCTATTACATACTCTCCTACTAAAAATGAGTTTTGTCCCGAAACTCAAGACGAAAATAACTCTAGATATCTGGATCTCATGCTATCTTCCGTTTCCCAAGTGGCCTCTTCCACTCCATGGCGCGACCACTGGACCTTAACCAAGGTGATCAGTTTGTTCCTTAATTGCTTAACTCGACTCTCGAGTATCCTGATCGGTCTATCTTCAAACGTTCCATCCTGAGCGACTTCGATATCACCGAAATCAATGACATGACTAGGATCCGGTATATATCTCCGTAACTAGGATACGTGGAACACGTTATGAACATGGCTCAATGACGGCGATAATGCCAATATGTATGCAAACTCTCCAACTCTCTCAAGAATCTCGAACGGTCCGATATATCTTGGACTCAACTTTTCTTTCCTCCCGAAACGAAAGATTCCCCGAGTAGGAGAAACCTTTATAAGTACGTGATCTCCAATACTGAACTCTAATGGGCGACGGCGTACGTCTGCGTAAGATTTCTGTCGACTCTGGGCGGTCAACAGCCTTTTGCGAATCAAGGCTATCTTTTCTATTGTCTGTACAATCAATTCCAGTTCCGTCCTGATCAAGTCTGATGAATCGTCCCAACATAGGGGTGATCTACATCTCCTCCCGTATAATGCCTCAAATGGTGTCATCTTAATGGAAGCATGCCAACTATTGTTGTAGGTGAATTCAATCAACGGCAGATGAACTTCCCAATCAGCTGATCAATCTAAGGCACAAGCCCTTGGCATGTCTTCCACGTTTGAATAGTCCTCTCGGATTGTCCGTCTATCTGCGGATGATAAGTTGTGCTGAAGTTCAATTCGGTCCCCAAGGCCTTATGAACTACTTTCCAAAAATGAGACACAAAGCGACCGTCTTGGTCAGAAAATGAGCCTATTTGGTTAGACGATCAACTATCACCCAAATCATGTTCATTCCTGTCTTGGTTCTCGGCATATTAGTGATAAAGTCCATCGATATGTCCTCCCACTTCCATTCAAGAATCGGGAGCGGCTTCAGCATTCCGGCAGGTCGTTGATGCTCGATCTTAACCTGCTGACAAGTCAAACACTTCGAGACATAATCCGCTACATCTTTCTTCATGTTGCCCCACCAGAAGTTCTGCTTCAGGTCCTTATACATCTTGCTGGTGCCCAGGTGGATAGAATAGGGCATGCTGTGAGCTTTCTTCATAATTCTCTGCTTCAGAACATCGACATCAGGAATGCAAAGTCGGATCTGGAATCTCAATACTCCATCATCATGAATTACAAATCCTGGGGCCTTTCCCTTGATCACTTCATCACGTAACCGAATCATCAGAGGATCATCTACTTGCTTTGATTTGATTTCTTTGGTTAACGGTGAAGTTATTTCCATCACACATAGTTGTCCTTAAACTCTTTGCAACCATACTTCAATTCCTTCTCGAATCATCTCTCGTTGAATGCTGAGTTGGGAGGTCAGAGTCTCCAGCATCTGAATAGAAACAGACTTGCGGCTAAGTGCATCGGCCACTACATTTGATTTGTCTGGATGATAAAGAATCTCCAAGTCGTAGTCCTTAATCAGTTCCAGCCATCTCCTTTGCCGCATGTTAAACTCTTTCTGACTGAAGATGTATTTGAGACAATTATGATCCGTGAAGATCTGACAGTGAGTCCCGTACAGATAATGTCTCCATATTTTCAAGGCGAAAATTACCGCTGCCAGCTCCAAATCATGCGTTGGGTAATTCACTTCATAAGTTTTCAGCTGTCGTAACGCATAGGCGATCACCTTATCATTATGCATCAATACACATCCGAGTCCTTGGTTCGAAGCATCACTGTAAACTATGAATCCTCCAGTTCCCTGTGGAAGTGCTAAAATCGGTGCTGTCATCAATCTCTTCTTCAATTCATCAAAGTTGGTCTGACACATATCGTTCCACTCAAACTTTTGAGTTTTCTGCAGTAGTCGAGTAAGTGGGCGGGTAATTTTGGAAAACCCTTCCACGAACCGACGATAATACCGAGCAAGTCCTAAGAAACTCCGGACTTCTTTCACATTCTTAGGAGGCTTCCAATCCATAACTGCTTCGATTTTCTGAGAATCTACTCGGACTCCTTCAGCTGATACCACATGGCCGAGGAACATCACTTCCTTTAGCCAGAATTCACACTTAGAAAGCTTAGCGTACAAATGCTCATTTCTCAGAAGGTCTAGAGCAATCCGCAAATGTTGCGCATGCTCTTCCGGGCTCTTAGAATACACCAGAATGTCATCAATGAACACAACCACAAACTTGTCCAAATACTCTATGAACACTCGGTTCATCAATTGCATGAATACAGCAGGTGCGTTAGTGAGAACAAACGGCATCACTACAAACTCATAGTGTCCGTAGCGAGTACTGAATGCTGACTTCGGAACATCAGATTCCTTAATCCTCAGTTGATGATATCCTGATCTCATATCGATCTTAGAAAACACCGTTGCTCCTTGTAGTTGGTCAAATAAATCATCGATCCATGGTAACAGATATTTGTTCTTGATCGTCATTTTGTTCAGCTCCCGATAGTCAATAAACAATCGAAGCGATCCATCCTTCTTCCGAATGAAAAGAACTGGTGCACCCCAGAGCGAAACGCTTGGCTGGATATAGCCTTTGTCCAGTAACTCTTCCAGTTGCTTCTTCAATTCATACATTTTTGTAGGTGCCATACAATACGGCGCCTTAGAAATTGGTGTAGCTCCTGGTTCCAGCTTGATGGTGAATTCTACATCCCGTCGTGGAGGTAGTCCAGGTAATTCGTCAGGAAACACATCCGGGAATTCGTTCACAATAGGAATAGATGAGAGTTCTATTTTTCCTTCTTCTTTCTTCATTGCATAGCACCAGTATCCGGTATAGCCTTGTTTCAACAATTAGACAGCTTTTATCGCCTTGATCATCTTTCCTAAGCTTCCTGGTTTCCATCCTTCAAACAGTATTTCGGAACCATCGTCAGCTATCACTGAGATATTCCTCTTTCGGTAGTTTACAATAGCTCCATATTGGTTAAGCCAATCATCTCCGAGTATCAGGTCGTCTCCTTGCATTTCTATCACAATCAGATTTGCGGGCCATTCTCTGTCTCCAAATGATACAGGGAAATCACTAGTTTCTAAGTTTCCCACAATCCTTTCTCCACTCGGTAAACCCACAACATAAGGTTCACAATTATGAAAACTAGAAATATTCAAACGATTTACACAAGACAAGGATAAAAAAGAATGCGTAGCTCCTGTATCGAGTAAAATGCTAACTGGCTGGGAAAGGATCTGAACAGTACCTGATGCGACAGCAGCATCCTAATAGTCTGTTCTCCTCATCTCGTACAGACGTGAAGGAGCGTATCCGACACTCGAGGCTCCCTTGCGGTCGAATTGTCCTCTACCTTGTCCTCGACCGTAATTTTGGGGCAGCTGAACACTCTGATGCATCTGCTGAATACTTGCTTCCTTCTGAGCTGGCTGTGATGAACGGGTTCCATTAAACTTTGTGGCATCCTTGCAAAACATCGCACGGTGCCCTTCTTGTGTTGGGAGTATGCCCTCGAATGCCACTCATAGGATGTTGAGTGAGGGCATTGTACTTGTAATTATGTAAATCATTATCATAAGGCAAATAAATGTTTTTTTATTTACTGGTAGTTACTGGCATTCCTAACTCGTAAATATACATATAGAAACTAGTCCGTGTATTTGAGAGCAGAACATTCCACTCCTTATTGGATAAGGGGGTCGGCACTGGAAAGGTTATAGCTCAAATACTTAATCATTCGCAAGTCGATGAAACTTAACTGGGCATTAAGTTTATGTGAAGACTTGTATGACGTGTTTTCTGACATGGAGAGTGTCTGTCGAATTCTAATGGTTAGTGGGAGCACACGTTATAGGTATGCTAATTGGATTAGTATACTCGAACTGACTCACCCTCGATTCGTCGCACGGATTTCACTCCGGGATAGTCAATGACGAAATCGAAAGGTTGTGATAGGTATTCGTGAACCTTCGACTTGAGGATTTAGTGGGGATGTGCTTGTGACGTCAAGATTTTCATTAGAGTAGTTCGACCCTGTAAACCGGGAGGTGGGGGTCAACCTCGACGTGCATCTTGATGGGAAAGTAGCAGGTCCTACTAAATACCAAGATAGAATTCTTTATCCCGTTAGTGAGCGGGTTAGATGTCCTATGCGGTTATTGGCAGATGAGATCATAAGTCTTTGGCCAAAGCACTGGAGCTAGTTGTATTAGAGACACGAGAGCTCGATGATCTCGATTTGCATTAATGTATGCATAACGTCAAGTACAAAAAGGATTCGACTGACCGTGACCCTATAACTTGATCGGGACATTTGAAAGAAGGGTTTATACGTATACTGGTATTCACGACAGAATGGTTCTTGAATGATCCCACCATTCGTTCTCAGTTGGGGTACAGGGTAGGCCGCCAGGCTGGCTAGGTGGTGCTACTACTCTTTGGTTCCTCCCATTGCTGACTGAGACGGAACTACCGAGTCGCGCAATAGGATTAACGACGGAATGAATCACGCTAATTCTCTCATTATGAATATTAGATATTGGATATCTAAATTTGGGACATTGGATGTTTAAATTGATTTATTGGATAAATTAATTTACGACCTAATGAATTAAATAAATTATTGGGTGATTAATTTAATTCATGGATATAATTATTTCTTGGAGAAATTAATTATGTTATTATGTATTTGATATGATTAATTAATTGGATTAATTAATCGATATAAATACATCAGAATAGAATCGGAGTTTATCTGTTTGGATTCACGAGAGTCCGGAACGAATCGAACTCGTCCGATTTTTCATCTTGCCCCCCCTTCCACCTAACTTCACCTTGTCTTTGGTTTCATTTTTAAATGAAAAGACAAAGACTTTTGTGGGGCAATCACTCATGTGACATGAGTTGAGAACATGGGGTGGAATTAGAATAAGAAGGGAAGACTTCATCTCTATCCTAGACAATTCATTGCTACGGTTGGTGAGAGAGGAAAGAGAAAGAACTTTGAGTTCATTTCATAATTCTCTATTCTTCTTCTTCCTTTTCTTCATTTTTGTTCTTGGTAGTTCTTAGAGAAAAATCAAGAATTCAAAGAGAGATTGTGAGTTATACACTTAGAGTGTTATAATTTCATATTGGTTGCTTCATCACTTAGCTCTAGCCGTATCCTCGGAGGATAGCAAGGTGATCGTCGTTCCGGTCGTTTCTCCGGCGCGTGGCAAGTAGAGACGCGGTGCTTTCGGCGTGGATCGTTCAAGGGCTTGGAGCGGATTGGATTCGTAGAGATCAAGCAAAGCTTGGGGAATAGCTCAAGAGAAGGTTACCATTTAATCAACGGACTTCAAGGTTTAGTTTCTTACAACTCTTGATTTTCGTTTATATATTCGTATACACGTAGCTCGATCGATCCTCGTAGGGATTCGGATCGAATTAATTTTCGTTTTACCACTTCCGCTGGGCCTTCGTTTTAGGCACCGAATCCCAACAGTGGTATCAGAGCATAGGTCTTGCGATCGTATATATGATATTGGCATTTGGAATGCTCGATTAGATGGTGAATGATTTAGAATCATTTTAGTCATAATGGTGGTTTATGTTTTTTCGTTCGTTATAGTTGTATTTTTCGTAAGTTTATGTCTAAATATAAATCTTCTATTTCCTGGAAATTTGATTTATATTGATGATATGAATGTTGGAAAATATAGATATTGGATATCCGGTTGGAAAGACTAACCCCGAATTGCCGTTGGGCGGTCCGGGGGGTCCGGAAGCAGGGGGCCGCGGCCGAGGGCTCGGGGACCGCGGCCGAGGGCTCGGGGGCCGCGGCCCAGGGCTGTTGAAGCCCGAGGCAGGAAGGGCAGTCTTGTGGGCGCGGCCCGAGCTCGAGGCCGTGGCCGAAGTGCTGGCGGCCAGCCCTATGGTGTTTTCGGGCGCGGTTCAGCCCTTTTCGGACCCGTTTCGGGCTTGTTTTCTTCGTATATTCCTAAAATTGATTTCCCAGATTTTAAATTGGATTTAATATGATTAAAATGATATATGGTATTTCATTTTATAAGGGAAAATTGATTGAATGGAATACTTGTGATCGACCGAATTATTTGAACGTTTTTTATATTACCGGTTGTGTGAATCGATTGGATCGATTCGAATTGTTGATTGGATCAATGTATCTCTACTCTTTCCATTTATATAGTATTTATTGGATGAATTCTTTTGAATGGGGATGTGGTTCGTGGACTTAATTTGAATCGTTCGTTTTATTCGATTGGGTTGTAAAGGCCGTTTTGAGCCTATTTATTTTACTAGAAATATTTGTATCTAGGATGCAATTTTCAATGTAAAATTTATATGTAATGATGAACACCGGAGGAATATCCCTTTCGAGAAGACGAAGATTCAAGACGAAGACTTGTAATTAGATTATGGAGTTTTTGTTTTCTAGGAACGGTTCATGAACCTCATGTTGGTAGCAACTAGGTTGTGAATGGTTGTTTCATATTGTATGAATGCAACAAACGCGCTAAAATGATTAATGTGCAAAGTGTAACGTTAATCGCGAAAATTCTCCCACAATAAATTATTAAGTTTATAAGGTTTCAAGGTTTTCCTTCCCTCCATCGAGTTTTCGGGAAATTGAAATCCAAACTGGATGTGCTATGCTTCCGAGTTATCGGGGTAGTCGTTCGGGGAGGATGGATAAATTACCGGAAGCGCATTGGATGCCTTCGGTTGGAGCAAATTTTATCCCTAGAAACCTGATAGGTTGCCGGATAAGATTCAATTGTGAAACTGATTTGCGTCGATGGTATAAACTTAACTTGTTCACGAACCATAGAAACCGTATAGGTTGAGGGGAGTGAACAAGGGGAAAAAGAAGATTGAATCATCCATTAGATGGGTTGGTGTTGGACACCAATAGACTAGAAACTTGTTCGGTTGCCCTCTATTAAAATTTATAAAGAACTCGATCACCACTATGAAGTAGAGCGACGAAACTTCCGGATTTCACATGGGAGTGTGTTGTTCCGATAAAATAGTGGGAGCTGGGTAACAAGAATAGAAAAGACCTTAATTCTATACTCAGATCATAATATAACAAGTCACTAATTAATCTATCATACTTAATGCAGACATAACTCTCAATGAATCCACTCGCAATTCTACTCGAAAAGAACACCTTGAATGGACCTAACTTTGTGGATTGGCTCCGCAATCTGATGATAGTCCTCAGTATAGAGGCACTGGGATATGTCTTGGAGACGGACATTCTGGCGCCTCCAGTGCGGACAAGAGCCAATCAATAAGAGATTGAAAACCATGAAAAGTGGGTTAAGGATCACGTGAAAGTCCGTGCTTATATGATGGCTTTCATGTCTAATGAGCTTCAGAGAGCTCATGAGAAAACGACTTCTGCTAGGCAGATTCTATCTCACTTAACCGAGCTTTATGGTGAGCACAGTCGAATAGCTAGATATGAGATATCCAAGAAATTGTTCGGTGCAAGGATGAAGGAAGGTGAGAAGGTTGGGGACCACGTCCTCCAAACTGATATCCATGATCGAGAGATTGGAGGCTCCTGATTTTAAAATGGATACTTCTCTTCAAACCGACCTTATTCTAAAGTCTCTCCCTGATTCCTTCTCATAGTTTGTTATGAACTTCAACTGCAATGAGATTGCATGTAACTTAGCTAGGCTAATGAACAAACTCGTGACTGCTCAGTCTCAGATGAAGACTCCACGGATGAAGGAGTCTGCCCTTGTGATTTCTTCTGGACCTCGGAGGTCTAAGAACAAGAAGAAAAAGACCAAGAAGCAGACGGGACCACAAGTCAAGGACTTCAAGGGTAAGGGCAAGGCCCAGATGGTTCCGAAGAACAAGAAGAAGAAGGACGCATGTCTCAAGTACGGTGAGCTGGGCCACTGGGCAAGAGACTGTCTGATTCTTCATGAAGCTTCAGGTACAGAACTTTTAGTTTTTGAAACGAATTGTTCTGCTACTGTGTTTTCTACTTCTTGGATACTGGATTCTGGTGCTAGTTCTCATATTTGTACCATGAATCAGGATATGGAACAAAGTAGGAAGCTTGGAGCTGGGGAAGTGATTGTCACTGTCAGAAGCGGGCATAGTGTCGAGGCAACCGACATAGGATCACTTCTTTTGGGTTTAGAATCCGACTTTGTTTTAACTTTAAGAGATATACTTGTTTTGCCCAAGGGGCATAAAAACATTGTATCCATTCCAGTCATGGATCGGAAAGGCCTTTTCATTTTTCATTGTTGATGGTTCCTGCAAAATTTATTTTAGAAATAAACTCGTGGGCACTGCTACATTGTTAAATGGATTGTATCATCTAAATCTCAGCAACAAAGTAGTTGTGAATACTATGACTAGAAAACGTGGTAGGAATGAAACCAATCAAGTTTTGAAATGGCATCTTAGACTTGGTCATGTTGGTCAGACCAAGGTTTACAAGATGGGAAAATATGGACTTATGAGTCCATTGGGATCGGATCCCTTTCCTACTTGTGAATCTTGCCTTAAAGGAAAAATGACTAAGTCCCCCTTCACAGGGACTTTTGAAAGAGCCGCTGATAAACTGGGATTAATCCATACCGATGTATGTGGTGCTTTGGAAGCAGCACGTCACGAATATCAGTACCTCATTACGTTTACAGATGATCATACTAGGTATGGTTTTGTATACTTAATGAAACATAAATCCGAGGCCTTTGAGAAATTCCAGGAATTTAAGGCCTTAGTCGAGAAACAAACTGGAAATCATATCAAAGCACTTCGGTCGGACCGAGGTGGCGAGTATATGAGTATGGAGTTTAATGAGTTCCTTAAGGAACATGGAATAGTATCACAACTAACACCTCCAGGCACTCCTCAGTTAAATGGTGTGTCAGAAAGAAGGAACCAGACCTTGTTGGACATAGTCTGTTCCATACTGGGCTATACTGACTTACCGATTTACCTGTAGGGGTATACACTCCTGACTGCTGCATATATCTTGAACAGATGTCCTTCCAAATCCATTCCTAAAACTCCACATGAGATGTGGGAGGGCAGGAAACCAAGTCTTAATCACATTAGGATTTGGGGGGTGTCCCGCCTATGTCAAGAAGACTAAGGTGGACAAAATGGAAGCAAGGTCCGTGAGGAGACGTTTCATTAGATTCCCATCTGAGGCAATGGGTTATCTATTCTACATGCCCAAAGATCGAAAGGTCGTTGTTGCTTTGCATGCACACTTCCTGGAAGATGAGTTCATTCAGGAAGGCGGAGCAAGTAGAAATATTTCTTTAAAAGAATATAATGAAACCCCTCAGGAGACACCTGTGCAAGAAATTGGAACCGAACCATCTGTAACACATGTACAACCACCTCGTAGGTCTAGTAGGGTGTCTCAGTTACCTAAGAGGTATAGTTTTATGCACTTGGAGGAACTAGGTTTCCACGAGGTTCCAGGTGATAAACAAGAGACCGACCCGCGATCAATGACCTAGAAATGATGGATGTAGACTCCATGAAATGGACTGTAGTAGTCTTCATGTAGTTGGGACCTTCGTTTGACGAGGCAGTCAAAGAGTTTTGACTTTGTGCAAAATGAAGAGGAACCTTGTGTATACAAGAGGGTTAGTGGGAGCAAGATCGCATTCTTAGTACTATATGTAGATGACATTCTACTAATAGGAAATGATCTGGGAATGCTCAGTTCTGTGAAAGCTTGGATTTCGAGTAATTTCTCCATGAAAGACTTGAGAGAAGAAACCTATATTCTTGGGATTCGACTCTACTGGGATAGATCGAAGAGAATGATAAGTTTTTCCCAAGCCCTCTATATAGATAAAGATCTTAAAGAGGGTTCCTTCTGATGCGACATGGAATAAAACTCACCTTGAAGATGTATCCCCATAGTGAGGAACAATGAAAGGAAATGAGTAATATACCATATGCTTCGGAATTTGGGTAGCCTTATATATACATTATTGTGTACGATACTTGACATTGCGCATGCTGGGAGCGTGGTAAGTAGGTTTCGGGCTAACCCAGGTGGGTAACATTAGACTGGCGTAAAAGAACGTTCTCAAGTACTTTAGAAGGACTAGAGACCGGGTTCTTAAATACGGCGGTGGAGAACTGAATGTAATGGGATTCACTGTATTGGACTTCCAAGGACAGAAAGATGATTCTATGTCTACTTATGGCTACAGTTACTCTTAATGGAGGAGCAGTATCTTGGCATAGTGCCAATTATAGCGCGACTGCTGATTCCACAGGTTAGGCTGAGTATAAAGCAGCCTCGGAGGCCTCCAAAGGAAGGATTTAGAAGTTACTGGGTAAACTTCACATGACACCTTGTGCTGCCCTGCCAGAGCGGTAGCACATGCCTTGGAGCCGAGGTTTCACAATAGTACCAAACTAATTGAGAGAGAGTATCATCTCGTAAGGGAATTTGTTCTCAAAGAGATACATTGTGCTGCATAGAGTAGAGTCAGCCGACTACGTCGCTGATCCACTGACCAAGCTAAATTCTCAGATTAGCTTGGAGCGTAATCTGGAGAACATGGGTATTAGATACCATAGTGTGTGGCATTGAGTGCAAGTGGGAGATTGTTGGGAGTATGCCCTCGAATGCCACTCATAGGATGTTGAGTGAGGGCATTGTACTTGTAATTATGTAAATCATTATCATAAGGCAAATAAATGTTTTTTTATTTACTGGTAGTTACTGGAATTCCTAACTCGTAAATATACATATATAAACTAGTCTATGTATTTGAGAGCAGAATGTTCCATTCCTTATTGGATAAGGGGGTCGGCACTGAAAAGGTTATAGCTCAAATACTTAATCGTTCACAAGTCGATGAAACTTGAATGGGCGTTAAGTTTATGTGAAGACTTGTATGACGTGTTCTTTGACATGGAGAGTGCCTGTCGAATGCTAATGGTTAGTGGGAGCACACGTTATAGGTATGATAATTGGATTAGTATACTCGAACCGACTCACCCTCGATTCGTCGCACGGATTTCACTCTGGGACAGTCAATGACGGAATCAAAAAGTTGTGATAGGTATTCGTGAACCTTCGACTTGAGGGTTTAGTAGGGATGTGCTTGTGACGTGAAGATTTTTATTAGAGTAGTTCGACCCTGTAAACCAGGAAACGGGGGTCAACCTCGACGTGCATCTTGACGGGCAAGTAGCAGGTCCTACTGAATACCAAGATAGAATTCTTTCTCCCGTTAGTGAGCGGGTTAGATGTCCTATGTGGTTATTGGCAGATGAGATCATAAGTCTTTGGACAAAGCATTGGAGCTAGTTGTATTAGATACACGAGAGCTCGATGATCTCGATTTGCATTAACGTATGCATAACGTCAAGTAAAATAGGGTTTGACTGACCGTGACCCTATAACTTGATCGGGACATTTGAACGAAGGTTTTATATGTATAATGGTATTCACGACAGAATGGTTCTTGAATGATCCCATCATTCGTTCTCAGTTGGGGTACAGTGTAGGCCGCCAGGCTGGCTAGGTGGTGCTACTACTCTTTGGTTCCTCCCATTGCTGACTGAGACAGACCTACCGAGTCGCGCAATAGGATTAACGACGGAATGAATCAAGCTAATTCTCTCATTATGAATATTAGATATTGGATATCTAAATTTGGGACATTGGATGTTTAAATTGATTTATTGGATAAATTAATTTACGGCCTAATGAATTAAATAAATTACTGGGTGATTAATTTAATTCATGGATATAATTATTTCTTGGAGAAATTAATTATGTTATTATGTATTTGATATGATTAATTAATTTGATTAATTAATCGATATAAATACATCAGAACGGAATCGGAGTTTATCTGTTTGGACTCACGAGAGTCCGAAACGAATCGAACTCATTCGATTTTTCACCTGCACCCCCCCCCCCCCCCCTTCTTCCACCTAACTTCATCTTGTCTTTGGTTTTCATTTTTAAATGAAAAGACAAAGGCTTTTGTGGGGCAATCACTCATGTGACATGAGTTGAGAACATGGGGTGGAATTAGAATAAGAAGGGAAGACTTCATCTCTCTCCTAGACAATTCATTTCTATGGTTGGTGAGAGAGGAAAGAGAAAGAACTTTGAGTTCATTTCATAATTCTCTAGTCTTCTTCTTCCTTTTCTTCATTTTTGTTCTTGGTAGTTCTTAGAGAAAAATCAAGAATTCAAAGAGAGATTGTGAGTTATACACTTAGAGTGTTATAATTTCATATTGGATGCTTCATCACTTAGCTCTAGCTGTATCCTCGGAGGATAGCAAGGTGATCGTCGTTCCGGTCGTTTCTCCGGCGCATGGCAAGTAGAGACGCAGTGTTAGGATAACAAATAACCGGTATCGAAACAATTAGGATAAACAATCCCTGTATCGAATAGTGGTGATAAGATGTTTTGACAATATGCCAATCCAGCATACAGTAAGCAAACTGTATCGAAAAGCTGATCAATAGTGTCAACCTGTATCGAAGACCTCTCATAGATCCAGCATACAGTGGAACCTATCATACAGCAAAGAAGTCTCATAAAGACTAAGTATGGAAGCTGTCTCGAATCGACAATACATCTATCATTCCATACAGTTTCAAACAGGACAAGAAGGAATCTTTGTTATTCGCGAAAGTCAAACTCCTGTGAAGAAGATATATTTAAATACTAAAGGATATAGTATTTAAATATCAAAGTCGTAAGAGATCTTCAAACAAGCACAAAATCCGGATCGTGTTTTATTCAAAAATATCATCCCGTTGGAACGAAATCTTGCTCAATGGATTTATCTCAACGGATATATTTCAGAAGACTATATATATCCCCTCAAGGCTTTGAAGATTTGTTACCAAAAACTTACGAAGTTATTATCATATACATCAGAGCAAAACATATCTCCCCAAGCTTTCTGCTATTCAGATATAAGAGATATACAGTGCTCAAAACCTTGAACAACACATCATCAGCTTATAGCCCAGAAAGTCATAGCTGTTGTTCAACCCTGTTCTATCTTTGAACAAACTTATATCAGCCCTGTGTGGACTGAGGAATCTTTGCTACTCCGGAACTGTGTGTGAAGGATTTGCATTGAAGAAGACGAAGCTTCAGAACTGTGTGTGAAGAATCCAGTCAAAGTGTTAGCTCAAACCAATCTGTGTGAACGGTTGAAAGCTAAGATCTTTATATCAATCAGTGTGAACGATATATTGATTAAGTGTTGTTATAATTACGTAGTTGTGTACGCAATAATTATAATAAACTTTTTACTCCTGTGTGGAGGACCAGTGGACGTAGAAGGGTTTACCTAGAACCACTTTAAATACTGTGTTATTTACCTTCTTCCTTTATTGTTTTATTAAACTGTGATTATTTAAGTATACAGTGCACATCGAGTTGCTGTATCCACAGCAACTTACTATTTAAGACTTCCGTTACGCACTCAGATTTAAAAACAGTACAGCTTGTTGTTTAAAACACTTTCCAAGCTGTATCTAGTATACTTAGTGGCCAACAAGTGGTATCGGAGCGGTTGATTCTAAAAAGAATCAGTCGTATTTTTAACCGAATCAGATCCAGTGTTCACTTATTTTATAAAACAGTCTTTTTCATTCCTACATTCTCATATGGATACATCAATGATCAACAAAGTTCCTATGTTTTCTATTAATGAATTTGATGATTGGAGAATCAGGATGGAGGCTCATCTTGCAGCAATGCACGAAGAAATGATTTTTGTTATACAGGATGGCCCCATTAAGATCATGAAGGTAAACACGGCCGCAAGGATTGAAGGCCAAGCCCATGCTGAGATGCTCGAGAAGGAGCGCGAACAATGGACCACAGATGAAATAAAGCGCGCCAACCTCGACAATGTTGTGAAGAATGCGTTGTTTGTCACCCTTGACAAAGGCACATTCTCGAAGGTAAAGAAGGCGTAAAGCGACCAAGGAAATGCAGGATAAACTCAAGTTGATTTGTGAGGGAACTGAGCTCTCCAAAGAAAATAAAATTTCAAAACTATCTCAGCAATTTGAATCCTTTGAAATGAAACCAACTGAAACACTTGAGGAACGTGACCTCAGATTGACTGGAATTGTTGGTGAACTTGAAGTTTTGGACAAAATTTATACTCAAAGGGAGAAAAACTTAAATATTTTCAGATCTCTCCCTGCCCGATGGGACATTAAGACCACGGCTATGCGTGTGACGTGTAACCTTAGTGAAATATCTACCTTTGATCTATTTTCTGACCTCAAAGATTTCGAATATGATATAGACAGGAGAGAGAAAGCTGAAGAATCTCGAGCTAGGACTACAACCTTAGCTGCTGTATCTAACCGTCGACACAGCATGCCCAGCCCATCAAAGCCAAATTACAAAAATCCAGACAGTGACGACGATATCCTGTCACAAGATGAAATGGCGCTCCTCATGCACAAATTCAAAAAGTTCATCAAACAGTCTGGATAGACTCCCTACAGGCCCAAGCCTGTTCACAAGGTAAGTATTGAAACTTCCTCTGGTGACGCTAACCTATGCTATAATTGCAGGAAACCAGGACATTATGCAAACAAATGTCCTCATCCCAAAGTTCAAAGGTTGCCAGAAGCCGAGCAACAAGAGAGGGATGAACGAAGACGTGCTTGGAAAAACAAGCTCAAGGCACTGATAGGAGAATCAGAAGCCTCCCCCACACCATCCAAATCCGAAGAATGTCTTCAGGTGGTCACTGAAAGTGACTCATCTGATGATGAATTCGAAGATAACGCATATATGTGCTTTATGGCAAAGGACATTCCACAAGAAGAAGACAGAGATGATGAGGTAAGCTCAACCTCAGCTATTCCAGTAAATACATCGCATACTTTCGAAAACATGATGAATGAATTTAAAAATATTCAAAAAGCCCATGAGACTTTGAAAAATGAAAACATTCAGCTTCAACTTTCCAACATAGAGCTGGAAGAAGAAAACGACTTGCTAAAAATAAATTATGAAAATATGTCTATTGATTGTGAAAACAGCAAGGTTGAGCATGAAAAACTCGTGGAGAGCAATCATCAACTTGCTCATGAACTAAGTGAGACTAAATCTCAAAATGGAAGCAAGACAAATGATTTTGTTCTACTTCAAGCTAAATTTAATACTCTCGAGAAATGAGATAGTGAACTTGAGACCATTCTGAAATCTTTCGAGAAATCATCTAAAAGAATGGAAGAAATTCTAAGCACTGGGCAACATGCTCACGATAAAAGTGACTTAGGATACAGCTCATTTACCAACAAAGGGAAAACTAGTACTGTGTTCGTCAAGAGTGTGGAACACATTCCTGTATCGGAAGATACCCCTAGTCCTGTGAAGGAACCTGCTGCACTGCGAAAAGCAAAGGCTGCCATTCCGCCCCCGCAATCCTATTCAAGAGAGTGGAATCATAAGCCGTTCCAACCTGTAAGGCGCACGCAACAGCATGCTCCCCGAGCATATCAACAGCGCTAACAGTCGTTCAGAAAGAAGGCTGTATCCAAATACCAAAGGCCCGCATGGTAGTACTATCAGTACATCACGCCGAGGTATTGTATACAGGAGCCGCATTATCCATCGAGATAGCAAGTGTTCGCAAAGTATCAACAACAGCCCTGGGAATCGAACTGGAGACCCAGAAGGCAAGCTATAAGGCGAAAGAAAATGGCTCCACCCCCGAGACGGCATACGTACTGGATTAATAATAATAACCCTGACTTTTACATGCATAATGATTATCATGGATACAGTAACTAAATACATGCCCCACGTAGATACCGCAAGTCTGTACCAAATGTTACCTACAGTAAACCAATTGCTATCAGGAAAATTTGGGTACCAAAAGTCACTAACACTCACGGACCCAACAATCAAATGGGACCTAAATTTACATAATTTATGTGCTATAGGACATTTTGGAGAAGGACATATGGTACTTCGACAGCGGATACTCCCGGCACATGACAGGAGATAGAAGCAAGCTATCAGATTTCGTAGAAGGTCGCGGTCCAAAAGTGCGCTTCGGTGATAAATCTAAAGGAAGAACAAGAGGACAAGGAAACCTTCTTGTCGGAAAATTCAAAGTCACCGATGTAGCTTATGTTGAAGGCTTACAGTAGAATCTACTTAGTATTCGCCAGTTCTGTGACAAACAGTTCTCGGTGAAATTCTATATAGATAACTGTAGAGTCAAGAACATCCTGACCAAAGAAGTTGTGCTCACAGGAAGCAGATCAGGTAACATGTATATTGTTGACTGGATGCCTACGAGCTCCACAATTCCTTGTTTCGTTGCCAAAGGCACTGCAGATCTAAGCTGGCTACGGCACAAGAGGATGTCACACGTCAACTTCCAGACGATCAACAAGCTCTCAAGACAGGGACTGGTCAGAGGATTGCCGAATATCTCATTCCAAAAAGACAGTGTCTGTGGACCATGTCAAAAAGGCAAGCAAATTAAGTCCACCCTGAAGAGAAAATCCTACCTTTCAACCCACAGAGTGTTGGATATGCTACACATGGATCTCTACGGTCCTGTAGACCCGGTAAGTTTGGGAGGTAAGAAATACTGTCTTGTTGTTGTGGATGATTACTCCAGGTATGCTTGGACAATTTTCCTAAGCAAGAAGAAGGAAACAACATCAAAGCTGCCCGAGCTCCTGAGAAAGCTTCAAAATGAAAAGGCATTGAGTATTGTGTCCATTCTTTCCGACAGAGGTACAGAATTTACTAACCGCTTTATAGAGTAGTACTGCTCGGAGAATGGGATACAGCACGAATACTCAGCTGCTCGTACACCTCAATAAAATGGTGTTGCCGAGCAAAAGAATAGGACGCTGAAAGAAGCAACAAGGACAATGATTGCCGCAAGCAAGTTGCCACAACGTTTCTCGGGTGAAGCAACCAATACAGCATGCTACACTCAAAACCGCTGTATCGTCAACAAACACCACAACAAAACAGCATACGAGGTATGGAACAACAAAACTCCATTAGTTTCATATTTTCACATTTTTGGATGCAGGTGCTATGTGTTGAATAATGGGAAGGATCAACTTAGAACCTTTGATGAGAAGTCAGATGAAGGAATATTTGTAGGATACTCCTCCGTCAGCAAAGCTTACAGGATCTTTAATAAAAGGAAGCTGACGATCGAGGAATCAGTTCATGTAGTGTTCGACGAACCTCACCATGACCCTACAGGAGTAGAAGCTGTTACTCAGAACATCCAACAACTTTCCATCTTAGATCCACCAACTCCCATAGAACCTGTTGTTGACCTAGAAATCAACCCCGCATCTGTAAGAATCGACGTAGATGAAGCCGATGTTGTACAAGGCTGAAGTGTATCTCTGACAACTCAAGATCTGATCACGGGACCCCGAATTAGAACCCGACCGAAGATGGTTGAGAGATCACCCGTAAGAGCTGATCATTGGAAACATTAATGCTGGTGTTTCTACCCGAATGAGAATACAGAGTACACAAGGAAATGTACTGTGTGCACAAGAAGAACTAGATACTGAGAAATCACCATTTCCTGAATGGAAATCTCAATTCGAGCTTAGAAGACTCAATATGTGCACTATTGCTGTATTCTTAGCCCAGTCCGAACCTGTTTCTACCATAGAAGCTCTTAATAATTCTCATTGGATAACATCTACAGAAGAAGAGCTTAACGGTTTCGAAAGAAACAATGTATGATATCTTGTACCCAGGCCTATGCATCAATCAGTTATTGGAACCAAATGGGTGTTTAGAAACAAGAAGGATCGAAATGGACTTATTATAAGGAATAAATCCAGACTAGTCACAGAAGGCTATAGACAGGAAGAAGGCATAGACTACGATGAAACTTTTTCCCCTGTAGCCAGACTAGAAGCCATTAGGAGATTCTTAGCATTTGCCGCCCATAAGAGCTTCATTGTATACCAAATGGACGTCAAAAGTGCATTCTTAAATGGAGACCTTGCCGAAGAAGTTTATGTTGAACAACCACCAGAGTTTGCCAACACAGACGGCGTCGACCTAGTATACAGGCTGAGGAAAGCACTGTATGGACTTAAGCAAGCCCCTAGAGCATGGTATGAGACCCTGTCCCAGTATCTAACCGATAATGGATTTGAGAAAGGTGCTGTGGATAAAACCTTGTTCAAAATACAGGAAGGCGATGACCTTCTAATGGTTCAAATCTATGTAGTTAATTTTATATTCGGTTCAACTAACCTTGCTTTATGTCAAAGGTTCTCTCACCTCATGCAAAGTAAATTTGAAATGAGTATGATGGGAGAACTTAGTTATTTCCTAGGTTTGCAGGTAAAGCAGTTGCCCACATGGATCTTCATCAACCAGGAAAAATACAGCAAGGAGCTTCTCAACAAATTTGGAATGAACACTTCCAAATCATCGTCAACTCCCATGAGCACTTCCGTGCAAATTAGTGCTGATGAATCCGGAAAGTCGATTGACCAATCACTCTACAGGAAGCTTATTAGCTCTCTCCTGTACCTAACGGCTAGCAGGCCCGATATCCAGTTTGCTGTAGGAGTGTGTGCGAGATATCAAGTAGCACCCAAAGAATCACACTTCAATACAGCTAAACGAATCCTGAAGTATATTAAAGGAACAGTCGATGTAGGACTATGGTATCCTAAAGAAGGTGGATTCGATTTAGTTGGATACAGCGACTCGGATCTCGGAGGCTGCAAGCTAGATAGGAAGAGTACAAGTGGAACTTGTCACTTTCTTGGACCTAGAGTTGTTTCTTGGTTCAGTAAGAAGCAATTGGCAAACTCACTTTCCACGGCTGAATCAGAATACTATGCTGCTAATAGTTGTTGTATGCAGATCCTTTGGATGCAGCAACAGTTGTCAGATTATGGTATTGAAGCCAAGGAAACGCCAATCATGTGTGATAGCACGAGTGCAATTGCAATAACGCACAACCCTGTACTGCACTCGCGCACTAAGCACATCAACATGAAGCATCATTTCATAAGGAATCATGTCGAGAACAAGGATGTTCGGCTGGAAAAAGTTCATACAGATATTCAGTTGGCCGACATCTTCACCAAACCTCTCGATACAGCAAGATTCAACATGCTTCGACAAGAATTGGGATTGCTACAGCCTGACTCCATGTAAGTATTTACTGTTTTTACTCAACAATTGAGGGGGAATGCTGTAAGACCCAAGAATACAATATCTACCATTAATTATCTGTACACTCAGAGCCTTTAATACAGCACTGTAGGGAACAAAGCAATATGAATCATCCTACAGCTGACGTGTGCAATAATTAAGGGGGAATACAGTATGACCCATGAATACAGTATTAATCCAAAAGTTGTTGTATGGAATTGAAACCTATATGTACCTTTTAAGGGGGAACACTATATCGTCGCGGATACAGCACATACTATGGAATTTCGATTCATTATATATATTATAATATTTCATTTTAAAAATAATTTTTGTCCACGTGCCCTGTTTTCATATCAAAAGTCGTTTACATTAAATGCCTTACACGACATCTGGACAATCGAATCTCAAAAGCCGCGATGTTTTCAAATTGTTTAATATGTAAAACCGCCGTTTCAGGCATTAAGGGTAACAACAAATGTCAGAAGTGGGACCCGCTCCTATTTTAATATTCCATGGATAAGTGTACCAGTTACACTCAGTCCATCGTGACCGTTCATTTCAAACACCGGTTCCCATCCCTTAAATCTGACCATTCATTCTCTGAAAACCCTTCTTCGCCTCCTACTATAAAAGGACTGCAAATGCCATTTGAGACTCTTTACGCCTTCTGCATATTTTAAGAGCACTCAAGCAATTCAGCGTACAATTTTTTCTGTATTTCACTGCATATTCTTCTTGAATCTTTTCATCTTTTCTTGAGATTCATCAATGGCGTCCACTCTAAAGAAAGCCTCGAACATCATTGATGGACGGATCTTCTCCAGATCTGTCGTCATCGAGCGAATTCACGCTGAAACTGATGATGTCGAATCCATGGAGTTCGTCATCACTAGAATCCGTCAGCAAGGCCTTTACCGCCTTGGGAGCCACACCGCCGAGAAATACGACGTACATTTGGTTGAGGACTTCTACCTCAACGCTGCCATCCGCTTTCTGTAGCTAGCCCAGGGAGGCCACGTCGCTGACATCACCACCATCATTCGCGGAGTAGAGATCCGCATCAACCAAGAACTTCTCCAGAACATCTTCAGGCTGCCCGTTGATGGCCTGACTATGGAAGACCTTGAGACTTTTGGGTCTCAAGAGCTATTGACCGAGTACTATGGCCTGTTCACCGGCTCAGCTTCAATTGAATCTGTTCACACTACCTGTCACAAGAAAAATTTCTGTTTGCCGTTCATGTACTTGCATGACTTTTGTTGCCGTATCATCGAGAATCGCACAGGTGCCTTTGATATGTGCACAAATCTTAGGTTTAGGATGATGGTAGCAATTATGACCTGTGAAAAGGTCAATTGGTGTCAGATTATTCTAAAGCGTCTGCAGGAAGAGGTGTCAAAACCTGCGTCGCAAAAGAAATCATTTGGTTTATTCTTAAACCACATTTTGACGAAGTGTGGACTTCCACAATCCGCAGAGGCAAAGAAAATAAGTTCTCGGATCTATTTAGGAGGCGTCAAGCCTTCGGCCTTTAACCAGAGAACCCTGATCGCCAACCGACCATTCGTCCGAAGAATGCCCTTGTCTGCCGATCCGAGAGATGTTTCTTCTAAGTACCAGAGTGTTGAATCTTCAAAGAAAAGAAAGAGATCTCACAGCAAGACACCAATTGCTGCTGAGAAGCCGAAAAGGAAGCTACGGAGCCTCACGAAAGCTAAATCTACAGAACCCTCCGAAGATGCTCCTATTGTGGCGCAACCCACTGATGAACTACCCCAGGGCTCAACCCCTGTGGAAGAGATGCCCGTTACTGTATCGACAGTAAATCCCGAGTCTTTGGCGGCAACGACGGATACGAGGACATCTGCCAACTTGAAAGACTCTAGCGAGTCGGCTGCCTGTTTGGAGCCAACAGCTAACTCTCCTATGAGGGATTACACACCCGTACAGGATCCACCTTCCTTCGGGGTACCATCCCCTATAAGGAATCCCTCTTCCATACAGGATCCCACACCTGTAGAGGAACCAATCGCTACAGCGGACACAAACGTTGTACGAAGTCCCTCCCCGGACTCTATTATCAATGAAACCCTTCTTTCTCTGCAAATTGAGCAGGCCTATGAAAGATTTCTTCAATGGAAAAGCTTTAGGCTAGCTCCATACGATACCCTGTACAACTGGAGCGAGTGGATCAATGAAGAAAGATTCATGTTGGAAGTGACGGACTCCAAAGAAGTTGAAGCCCTGATCCAATGGGATAATCTATGCTGCAAAGAGTAAATTGAAAGCCATCTTTGGTACAAAACAGAGGCCAGAAGGAAATGAAAGGATAAGTCCGAGGAATCTCCCAAAATTCCAAAAGAAGACCACAACTCAGACGATGACGACGATGCCTTTCAGGCAGGTCTGAAAATGAGCCGTGAGGAGGCTCAGGAAAGAGAAGTCTCCCAAGCCAAGAAGGATAAAGGGACATCCACTCATCAATCGTCCCCTTCGCCACAGCAAGACAATGTTCCTGACAATGAGGATTCAGACCCTCATGTCGAGGAAGAAGAAAATGTTTCGCAACAGGCACCCGAGCCTGCTGTCGCCGCCGAAGAAGAAGAATCACGTGCCTTCCAGCAAGAGGAATCAGTCCCTCTGTCGGAACAGGCGGACGCTGAGAGACACCAGGAGGATTTGGTCCCTCCTGTATCTATGTCTTCAGAAACCTCTTCGAAACATGAGGATGTCGCACCTCCTACCGCCGAAACCGAAACAGCTGCTGCCGCCCCACCAACCGTCTTGGAATCCGACGACGGTACTATACCTGAGGATGTCCAACTCAATTCACGCCCTAACGTGAACTTGAGAAGGTTGAATGGAGTAGAAGATTTTGCCCAGCCAGATTCTCCCCACACTGAAACTAGGAAAGAGCGATTACGTGCTCTTGGCCTCCAGACTGTATTCATTCAGGACGCAGTGAATGCTCTACACTCAGTTGAAAAGGCTCTGGATTGGATGCACACATCTGCCGTTGAAGAAATTACTGGATTAAGGCATGAAGTCTCTCGAGTTGTCGAAGCCTTCACTGTCTTGCCAGAAGTCTTCAAGCAAGCCCTGAGCAATCTGCAAGAGAAGCAAGAATCGATCCTGAGAGAAGAGCAATCGAAACTACGCATATCTGAGGCCAAGACCGCATCTGCTCTAATCGAAACAGGTTCCCAACTGCGAACTCATGACAAAAACATTAAGGATATGTCGCAGGAGCTCGCCTCCCTGGTTGAGAGAATGTCAAATATAGAGACGAAACAGGATGCCGCTCTGGAGATCCTAGAACGTCTTGATGATGCCAAAAAGGGGGAAGAAGCGAGAGAAGCCGCGAGGAGAATGAGGCTTCAGCATGAAAGAGAATTCAATGCTGCTCAAGACAGCATTACTGCAGAACTAAACAAATTGGCTGCACCCGCTCAAGGATACAGGATTTCAGGTTCTCGACCTGAGTTCCATGATCCCAGCGTTCCATGGCAAAACATGATCCAAAGGCCTTCTGAAATTCGTCTGCCAACCAACCGCCATCCCACTGCTGAAGAAGTGAAGCAATGGAGGAGAAATGAACTGATGAGATATTTTGCAAAACTCGTCAGGGAATCCGCCATCTTCAAAGGATATAAAACCTTAGCGGAGGCTGCGGATAAATTTACAAAGTTGTTAGAAGAATGAAAGCTTCCTCTCCAACAAGAAATGAAGTCCAAACACAGACGAGGAGATCGGATCACCCATCCAGAGGACTGGATTCTCGCCTTCGACAAATCATACGATGGTAGAGCAATCTACTTAGATCGAGGCAATGATTCCCTACAGCATTGGTGGCGTGGAACCGAGAACGATCCCGACAAGAGACCATGGAGACACTCTGATTATAGGAGTTAAATTCCTTATATTTTTGTTTGTAATTATGTTTTAAAAACAGCAAAATATTGTAATCCTTGTTTCAGTATCAATAAAATATTTGCCTGTCTTGAAAGATTACAACTTGTAATCTACTGTGTTACTGTATGATTACATAATTTAATTTAATTGTTGAAATTAATCACAAGTATAGAAACTTGTTTAAAAATTAAGTTGTACGAACTTGTCTCCGAACAGTTCATAGATTCAGTTTTATGCATCTAGAATACATTGTAAGATTGTGCCTCCGCGCCAATCATAAGCTTAAGCTATAAAAACTCTTATCTATATCGGACTCGCCTGCGAGCAGTTCATAAATTAGACTAAGTTGCTGAAAGCCAGATCGTTCGACAGAAGACCAAGATATCTGCCCGAAGTCATCAAGAAGGTTATTAGCTTCATGAAGAAGGTTTTGGCATCATCAAAATCGCTTCAAAGATTTAAGTCTTAGCAAATTGTCAAAAAGGGGGAAATTGTTGGGATAACAAATACCCGGTATCGAAACAGTTAGGATAAACAATCCCTGTATCGAATAGTGGTGATAAGATGTTTTGACAATATGCCAATCCAACATACAGTAAGCAAACTGTATCGAAAAGCTAATCAATAGTGTCAACCTATATCGAAGACCTCTCATAGATCCAGCATACAGTGGAACCTATCATACGGCAAAGAAGTCTCATAAAGACTAAGTATGGAAGCTGTCTCGAATCGACAATACAGCTATCATTCCATACAGTTTCAAACAGGACAAGAAGGAATCTTTGTTATTCGCGAAAGTCAAACTCCTGTTGAAGAAGATATATTTAAATACTAAAGGATATAGTATTTAAATATCAAAGTCGTCAGAGATCTTCAAACAAGCGCAAAATCCGGATCGTGTTTTATTCAAACACATTATCCCATTGGAACGGAATCTTGCTCAACGGATTTATCTCAACGGATATATTTCAGAAGACTATATATATCCCCTCAAGGCTTTGAAGATCAGTTACAAAAAACTTACGAAGTTATTATCATATACATCATAGCAAAACATATCTCCCCAAGCTTTCTGCTATTCAGATATAAGAGATATACAGTGCTCAAAACCTTGAACAACACATCATCAGCTTATAGCCCAGAAAGTCATAGCTGTTGTTCAACCCTGTTCTATCTTTGAACAAACTTATATCAGCCCTGTGTGGACTGAGGAATCTTTGCTACTCCGGAACTATGTGTGAAGGATTTGCATTGTAGAAGTAATCTCTAATCTTCAATGATCATGTAGAGATGGTTTATATGTGTTTATGAAGGAGGGGAGGCTCTCTCTGACTTCCAAGAAATGAAGGACAAGTGAAGAAAACGTAAACAAAATAAAATGGGGTGCTGTCCCTTTTATAATGTTTCTGTACGTTAACTGTTTAGCGTACGCTACCTTACTGTCCTTAGCATACGCTAACGAGCGTTGACTCCAAAACTGTCCATGTTCACCCGCGGGAATCTTATCCGGACCTATGTCTGGCTGGCGCATGTGCTAGCCGCCCAGCTCAATTATTGGCTGGTTAACGCACGCTATGTTACATTCGTAGCGTACACTAACTCCGACTGATAACGTACGTTTAGCTTCCTTGTTAACGTATGTTATCACGTATTTGCATGGGAAATTTACATTTTTCCATACTCATGTACAAGGATACAAATACGAGAAATATCATACTTTAATTATCGATATCACAATCCCGAATATACAGGGTTCAAATACAGATGAAATACTCAATAATTAATCCGGCTATTACAGTAGCTGATGTACTTATCATCAAGGAGTATCCAGATGTCTTTCCCGAAGACTTAGCAGGAGTTCCGCTGAGTCGTCAAGTTGAGTTCACGATTGATTTAGTGCCAGGAGCGGCACCAATATCGAAAGCCCCCTATAAAATGGCGCCCAATGAATTACAAGAGCTGAAGGTGCCACTTCAGTAACTGCTTGAATCTGGATTTATCCGACCAAGTGGTTCGCCATGGGGTGCGCCAATACTCTTCGTGAAGAAAAAGGACGGAAGTTTGAGGATGTGCATAGACTATCGTGAGCTTAATCGACTCACGATAAAGAATAAATATCCACTTTATAGAATAGAGGACTTATTCGATCAACTTGGAGGATCAGGAGTGTTCTCGAAAATAGATTTAAGATCCGGATATCACCAACTGAGGATTAAGGATGACGATATCCTGAAGACAGCATTTCGAACTCTATATGGACACTATGAGTTTATAGTGATGCCATTTGGTTTGACTAATGCACCAGCAGTATTCATAGATCTCATGAACCGTGTATTTCAACTTTATTTGGATAAGTTTGTCATTGTGTTCATAGATGACATACTTGTGTATTCAGAGAGCAAGGTTGAACATGAGCAGCATCTTAGAACAGTATTGGGAATACTGCGCAAGGAGAAGTTGTATGCGAAGTTCAACAAGTGTGAATTCTGGCTTGACCGAGTTGCATTTTTAGGACATGTGATCACTTCTAGAGGAATAGAGGTTGAACCGGTTAACGTAGAGACAACCAATGACTGGAAAGTACCGAGTAATGCAAATAAAGTTCGCAGCTTTTTGGGTTTATCTGGTTATTATCGAAGATTTATTGAGGGATTTTCGAAGATAACTGTACCAATGACTAGATTGACAAGGAAGGAATAAGCTTTCTTATAGAATGAGAAGTGCGAAAAGAGTTTCCAAGAACTTAAGCGAAGGTTGACTGCAGCACCAGTTTTGACCATTCCCGATCCGACGAGATAATTCGTCATCTACAGTGACGCATCCAAGCAAGGCTTGGGATGTGTATTGATGCAGCAGGGAAAGGTACTTGCCTATGCTTCGAGGCAACTAAAACCGAACGAGCGGAACTACCCTACTCATGATTTGGAATTAGCAGCGGTAGTTCATGCCTTGAAGATTTGGAGACATTACCTGTATGGAGGTAAGTGTGAAATTTATACAAACCACAAAAGTCTGATATATATTTTCACACAAAAAGAATATGAGGCAACTCAGATGGCTAGAGTTGGTCAAAGACTATGATTGTACAATCCATTACCACCCTAGTAAGGGAAACGTAGTTGCTGATGCACTGAGCCGTAAGGCGAGAGGAGACCTAACCTGTATGTTGACCAAAGAGGAAATCTTGGTCAAGGAATTTGCAAGAATGAACCTTGAGATGGCTACACCATCGAAGCTCGTTGAGTCATTATTGGCTAGTTTGGTGGTACAACCAACCTTGAGGAAGCAGATCAAAGAAGGTCAAGGACAAGATGACTTTTTGTTCAAAATGAAAGAACGTACTCTTTCAGGTGAGGATAAGGGATTCAGTGTGTCCGATGATGGCACAATGTACTATCAAGGGAGGATTTGTGTGCCCAATGTTGTTAATATGAGAGAAGCAATATTGAAAGAGGCACATAATACTCCTTATACAGCACACCCTGGAAGTACAAAGATGTACCAGGACCTTAAGGGGACATTTTGGTGGGAAGGTTTGAAGAGACATGTGGCAAACTTTGTCAGAAAGTGTATAGTTTGTCAATAAGTGAAAGCAGAACACCAAGGCCCCTTCGGACTACTTAAATCACTTCATATTCCGGAATGGAAATGGGAACATATTACGATGGACTTTGTGGTAGATTTGCCTCGAACGGAAAGAGGGAACCACGCTATTTGTGTTGTTGTGGGTCGACTCACAAAGTCAGCTCATTTCATCCCAGTTAAGATGAACTTTGGAATGGATCAGTATGCTCAACTTTACATCAGTGAGATTATTAAGTTGTATGGAGTGTCAGTCTCTATAGTATCCGACAGGGATACTCGTTTCACATCGCGTTTTTGGGAAAGTTTGCAAGAAGCTTTGGGAACGCTGTTGATTTTAGTACGGCCTATCATCCTCAGACTGATTGTTAGTTTGAGAGGACCATTCAGATTCTTGAGGATATGTTGCGAGCATGTGTGTTAGACATGGGCAATAATTGGAAACGACTGTTGCCTTTGGTAGAATTCGCTTACAACAACAGTTATCAGTCGACGATCGGTATGGCACCGTATGAAGCCTTATACGGTAGGAAGTGTCGATCACCACTATATTGGGACGAAGTAGGTGAAAGGAAAATCTTGGGTCCCGAGATGATTGAACGGACAGTAAGTGTGGTGGATAAGATTCGTGAGAGGATCAAGATAGCAGAGGATCGTCAGAAGTCTTACGCCGACAAGCATAGGAAAGATCTCGAATTCTGTGTTGGCGACAAGGTATTCCTGAAGGTATCTCCTACAAAGGGAATTGTTCGTTTTGGTCCGAGGAGAAAGTTGAGGTCGAGATACATTGGACCGTTCGAAATTCTTGAACGAATTGGAGAATTAGCTTACCGCTTGGCTTTACCCCCAGAACTATCGGCCGTGCACAATGTTTTTCACGTATCGTTGTTGAGGAAGTATATTTACGATCCCAGCCACGTCATCAACTATACCTCCGTGGAGGTGAACAAAGATCTTACTTATGAAGAACAACCAGAAGTGATTCTCGATCGATCAGTCCGGCAGTTGAGGAACAAAGAGAAGGTGTTTGTCAAAATTCAATGGCGTAACCAGAGTAAAGATGAAGCCACTTGGGAGCGCGAAGAACTTCAAGCTCGTTATCCGAATTTCTTCAATTGAGGCATGTCATTTATTTTCGAGGATGGAAATTTTTCTAAGAGGGGTAGGATGTAATATCCGCCATTTTCATAATACAATATTATTATTATAATAATGCATTTTATTTCATTTAGTCTCATTTCATTACCGAGTGAGTAATTGTTGTACAATTATTTTCACTTCACGCACAAGTCAATACATTTAATTTCATTTAGAGGATCATGAATATTTATTTCAACGTATCACAAATTCTAGCCCGAGTCATTTTGTCAGATATATTCAAGTAGTCATTATTTATTTTTATAATAGTGTTATTATTCATCCAAGCATAATACTAACACTACTATTATTAATGTTATCATTATTATGATCAATAATATTATTATTACTGTTTTATTAGTACTAATATTATTATTACCATTATCATTTTTACGATATTATTATCAATATTACCAAATTATTATTTTTACATTTATTATTATTATTATATCATTAATATTTAATCATGTGTTATAATTTAACCAACTATTATTGAACTTAATTAACCATAATTAAGAACTCTTCTTTCCAGTCGATCGTTCCCCCTCACCAGTTCTTCACTTCATCCAAACTTCTTGATGTTTATCCTAATACAATCCTAGTTCAATTAAAACACTTTAAAACCTATGTCTATAAATACAATTCTCATCGCAATAATTCACTTTCCACCAAATACACATTCGGAAGAAGTACAAAACAGAAGAAAAGAAAAAGAAAAAGAAAGGAAACACTGTGGTTATACTTTTCTGCATATTATTCCAGCGGCTTTTATTCCAGCAAGATAAATCCAGATTTCTGCAGAAAATCAATTCTTGCACTGTGAAGCCTATTCTACAGTTCTCAAAATTTCTCTACAACTCTCACAGCAGGTAAGAACCACGTCTTATTTTATTTTATTCAGCAAAAATCACTTCAAATTTTCTGTATCCATATCATTCCACCTTTTGACCATCCGACTGCCGTCGAGATCTTTGTCCTCCGCCTGAATTCGAGGTCGGAACTCGGCAGCGGCTCGAACCCTACTGAGTCAAGAACTCGTAACCTGAAATCAAATTCGGGAACCAAATTTAACCCAAACTTCAAATCAAACTCAAAATCCATTTTTCAGGAATTGGAACCTTTACCTGAAATCTTCGAGCATAGCCCCCAGACCACTCCAGATCTCCGCCGCTCGTAGATTTCCAACAGTTGCCACCGGACCCAGAACCACCATCGTCCCGAAATCAGAAACCATATTCAGCCCGTTTCCTTACCAATTACAAATCAAAAACTCAATTTTGCACTTACCTGAATCTAGGAGACCCGTGGCCGGAAACTTTCCTGATTGGAATCGGACTGTCACCGAGTTATCTGCCAGGAACAGCCGCTGCTGCAACCACCATCATCTTTTTGGCTGGACGAACCACATCAACCGTTGGAGCCCCGAATTTGCAGTGTGTGTGTGTGTCAGACCTTGAGCGTGTGTGTGTGTGTGATGTTCTGTGATGTTCTGCAAGATTTGTCATCGGCCGAGAGAAGAAATTGTAGAGAGAGAGAGAGCGAACATGATAGAGAGACAGATGAGAGAGAGGAGAGAAATGATGTTGTGTCGGGTGGAGTCTAGGCCAAGGGCCTTTGTATCCCTTTGTTTTAGGTTTATTCATTTTATCCCTCATTTTTTCAGTAACCTTTCAATTTTACCCCAGTCAGTTTCTAACTTCTTCATTGACCCCAGACAGTTTTTATACCTTCAATTCAGTCCTTTTTTACCAAGACATTAAAATGCCGACTCTTCAATTAATGTTAATAATTAGTCCAATTTTATGCATTATTTTTATTTTCAGTCATTATGTCATAATATTTTATAATGATTAAATCATTATTTTATGTAGATATTAACAAGGATTTACGGGCTTAGGACGGTGAGTCGAGCATCTTCATATTCAAGTTCAAGCAGCATCATATTATTCAGGTGGGAATTTTCACTAGCACTTTAATTGCTTTAATTGGATTGTATATGTGATATTTTATTCATACTTAAAATTGACGATACATGTTGTAAATCAGGCTCACCTGTGTACCCGTAAAGAGGCTATCTTAAGATATATGTTGTGTGGGGATACCTGCACAACCTCAATATTCACATGCATGCTCGATTCATGTTATATGTGGCATTGTGTGTATGTATTCATGTTGAGGAAAATATTATTGATAGAATAATCATTTAAATGCTTTCCATGAGATTGTATATTACTGTGATATGTGTGATTTCCACGAGCTGAAGGAAGCTCACCCCCACCTATATTGATCCCGCAGGTTAAACCAACCCAAATCAACTCTTAAATTTATTCAATTTCAGTCCTCAGATGTTTCGTTCTTTCAGTTTTACTCCAGTCAGCTTTTCAGTAATTAATTCCAGCCCTATTTTGGCGCAAGCAATTAAAATATTGATTGTATTCATAATAATTAAATTTTAATATTTGCCTCGTATTTTATTCCCAGTTATTATATATCATAATAATAGTGGTTATATTATTATTAATTGTAGATAATAACAGGAAATTACGGGTCTGGGATTGTCGAGTCAAGCATCTCATCACATTCAAGTTCAAGAACTGCATTTTATCCAGTGGGGGGATTTATAACGTTTTTGTTTATTTAATTGCTTTATATATTGTCTTGTATGTGCACGTGAAATCAGTCAGAAGCACTTAAATGTGCAAATCTGTCAGAAGCACTTAAATGTGCAAATCATTCAGAAGCACTTAATTGTGCATAAAGCCTTCTGCTGGCCGACGCTTAATTTATCAGTCATGTTGTTTATACTTGCTAATATATTTAGTAATTAACTTGGACATATTGCGTACTCTCTACACTGAGCGAGTTGGAAGCTCACCCCACTATTTACCCCTTTCAGGTGAGGAGCTCGATGTGGCATGCGCTTGAGTGTGGGATGATCAAGCTTATGATTAGATGTTTATTTATTTAATGTTATTTCTTTCAAACTATGTTTTACGAACAATTGTTCGATTTGTTTTATTTTCACGTCAAAGTATGTTTTGTTTTAACGATGACTCGTGAATATTACTTACGATTATCAAGTTTGTCTTTTTGAAATGTATTTCCGCTGCAAAAATTTTATTTATTCTTCTTAAAATCAGAAGAATTATTTTTTTTAAAAGTGGTCGCTACAGTTATGCAAATGAAATATCTAATTATTTTATATTATAGATAATGTGATGTGTTGGTGTTACATGGAAGATCACATTATTGGTGCCTTATAAAATAATATAATAGTTCACAATCCATATAATTATTAGACAAATTATGTGAAAGGTTGTAGTATATGCTTGAGATTAGTTGGTCTTGGCTATTAGCATGCATTAGCGTATTTGTATACATTGAACTGGATCGAAGTGAGATAATGTCTTCTGTACTGACTGTAAGAAGAACGTAAATCTCGAATAATTATTATTTCTTAATTCTAAGTATATAATATTTAATTTTGTATTTATAATATTTATTGCTTTGATTTACCATGGGTGAGAGTCAAAATGATTGACTCAATAAGCTTCGTATCTTGGGCAATAATATTATTTATATGACAATTATTATTATTATAACTAGAAATCGTGTCCCGACTCGTGTGGGTTGATGATGTCCCATTGAGGAGATCGAAAATGATTATTATATTAAACCCTTCAGGTAGATTTAATTTTGATATAATAATAAGTTTCGAGTGATACTACTCTTGGATAAGATATTAATTAATTAAAGCTATCAGTAACTTAAAATTGATTAATGGACATTCGATATCTTAAACACGGGAAATAATATATTTAAATAAGGAGACCGATTTCGTAAATTGGGATTTGGGTTGGAAGTGTAATATTAATTCTTTAGTAGACTAAATTGATATTAGTGAACTCAACCATATTAGGAAAGGGATTGATATGGAAAGTTGGGTTGCACTAAGAGTCCTAACCCTAATCCTCCTTAAGATCCATAGAGTAGTCCAAAGCCTATAAATAGGAGATTAAGAGGGGGTTCAAACGTGTGACATCTTGTGTGAGGGAGATTCGATTTTTTCTTCTTGTGTTTAATTGTAGATCTTGACTTGTGTCTTTGATTCTACAATATAGATAACACATCAATTTTCTAAGAATATTTACATGATACTAGAAAAACACAAAAAATCGAGTGACTCATGAGAACTTGGTTCGGCCAACCCACTTTTGTCCAAGCAAGATTCGGTGGCTCGTTGTAACACCCCCAAAACCGCATGGGAATATTACACGCCGTAGACCCTTTCCACAAGGATCTACCAGGCTAAACATCCATAAACAACCAAATGCTTGCCCGGCCAGGGTCAAACAATATAATAATACAGACCGTTACAATCACTTACACATAAACACACGGACCGATGAGGTCACACAACTCTATCAACAGAACTGACTAACAACATTACCCACACAGGGGTCGAAACACAATACAGCGGAAGACTGAATCAACTCTAATAATACAACCAAACTCTACCAACTCTCGACTCTTGATTAGTATCGCAGCTCGTCATCCTCTTGTGCCAATCCTGTGACTGCTCCCTAAATCTGCATGTACCTGGACGCAAAACAGACATCCACCCCCCGATTACTCGGGGGTTAGTAAAACTCCACTGTTTTACTAGTGCAAGTATCAAATCATATGAAATATAACAAGCAAGTAATAATCGTGAATCAAATATAACGATCAAGTATCAAAATATCCCCGGGAGGTTTTCACAAGGAAATACAAGCTATGAAGCATTCGAAAATAAGATTATCATCTCGGGAACTTTTAGAATTTCAAAACCTTTCGAAAATCTTAGGGTCTTAACCCAAATCTCAAAATTGTATTTCAACAATTTACGGTACGAAAACATCTCCATAAACCTTATGGGGCTCGGCCCAACATTCTTTTCTTAAAACTTTCTTACAAAGAGTTTGATTTACAAAACATGATTCGTGACACCGTGATCCCCTGTCACGTGTCTCCGTAGGTTCAATAACCCGCACGGACTTAACCAATCACAACAATCACAACAATCAATCATGCTCATGACTCCGTGATCGCTTGCCACGAGTCTCCGTAGGTTCAACAACCCACACGGATTGAGCAAACACAACAATCACAACAATCAATCATGCTCATGACTCCGTGATCGCTTGCCACGAGTCTCCGTAGGTTCAACAACCCACACGGATTGAGCAAACGCAACAATCACAACAAAGAGTCCCGACACCGTAGTCCACTGCCACGTGTCACCGTAAGCCCCGTCGAGCCCGCACGGTCGGACGTACTGTGTCCTGATCCCATGGACCTGTGCCATGAATCATCGTAGGCCTCGTCAGACCCGCACGATTGGACCTCAGCACCACACACTAAGTTCTGATCCCATGGACCTGTGCCATGAATCCTCGTAGGCCCCGTCGAACCCGCACGAGTGAACTTAGCGTTCCAGCACACCACATTCACATTCACATTACATGCGATAATGAGCACAGTTAGTCAATCACGTTGATCACCACAAAATCGTACATCATACGCACATAACACAATCTCAATACTCTCAAAAAAACTATCATCAATCAACATATCGCACGTTTGGTATACGATACATTGCACAACCTAGTGCACAACCATCCATATGTACGTCGCAATCCTGCACAAATGGCACAACACCTAACATGTATACCAACATAGCACTATTATCACAAAGCCTTCAAATTACGGAATACACAACCGATTCAAACGGAACATATTTACGAAGGCAAGCAAAATCATCATAAATATCATACGTGATTACTAGTCGCAAGATACAAGTCGTATAGTAAGATACTTGCCTTACTAACCGCTACCGAATGCTCCGAAGAACACGGTTCGACTGGGAAGCTCGGATCCCAAAGAAGGCAACGAATGGAAGGGTTCCGACTCGAGTTGTTCACAACAATTCGTTCCTAAGTCACAACGATATCAATTCAATCACAATTCTACGAAAACGTATGGAACTTCCCAAGTTCTACTCATTGAAGCATTTTATCGGACACCTTGAGGGCATAGTCCAATTCAATCGATTATTCAAGGTAATACTCAAATTCGTTCCACAAAACTTCAGGGGTAATGAATGATTTCGAGTATACAACCATGTTCTAACAATAATCTAAACTAAAACGAATCAAATCGGCCAAAACATCAAGAAACCTCAAAAATTCCCAAAACCAAGAGTTTAGGTGTTCTTACCTTCGATCCGGGTGGAAGATGATGTAATCCATGAATCAAACTTCCAAAACGTGTTGTTCTATGATTCTCTTACTCAAATCCATCCACTTATGCTAAAGAAATCGCGAAGGAACGAAGGAAAAAATGAGAAATGGCCGGATGACTCGGTCCAGGCCATTAAATAGGCTGATCTGCCTTGCTGTGTGCGCGGCCTGAGACAAGTGTGCCGCGGCCCACGGCCAAAAGCGCCCGGCCAGCTTAGTGCCGCGGCACACGGTACAGTCCACTCCAACACCAAAAAGGCACATCGTGCAGTCTTAGCTATTTCGACCATAACTCCTTCGTCCGGACTCCGATTGACTCACCGTTTGAACCATTGGAAAGCTAACTTGATGCGTTATAATATTGCAAAGATTCAGAATTTTTGGAGTTTCCAAGAATTTATGGTGATTTTTACAAAGCTGAACTCATACTTAGAAAAGTCGTTTAGTAACCCTGAACTCAACAAAACGACACCGAAACCCGAACCTGAACACGAACCGAAGATACGGTTACGAAGTACTCGCAAAGACGAATCTAAGAGCTAGTATAACACACGATTCCGACCACCCGAAGGCTCGAAATTCGACAACGGAAGGTAATTACCCCAAACTTTGGGAAATTACGAAAATGGCCCAAATGCCCGAAAATAGACAACGAATAATCAAACCGAAGCTCACAACACGTATAACAACGTTAAATGAACATACGAAAAACCCAAAACGAGAGTTTCGAACGAGATTCGCAAGAACCGAACTCAAGCGCGGAAAAGTCGCTAAAAAACACGGAACTCAACAAAGCATCACCGAAACGAACTCGGATGTCGAAAAGTGCGGAATTAATCATTCTCAGAATGATGGAACGGTCATGAGCGAGTCGTCAAAACAGACTTTCGCCGAAAAAGAAAAAATTACCGGAAATCGAAATTACGGGTATTACATTCTACCCCCCTTAAAAGAAGTTTCGTCCCGAAACTTAAAACAAGTAGGGAGAAGAGATATCCGTGCCAGGACAACTCGACGAGATACACAAAAACCGAAAACTCGCGCCCAATGGCAAAACGCTGCAAGAAACGAAAAGAGACATACGGCGTGAATACACGCTCCACGACGACCAACACAACGCCACCGACAATGATTCAAAACAATAACGAGCAATTAACAACGCATCACATACCACATCATATGCACACATTTAGTCAAAGAAACGTACGCGACAACAAGTTGCACCCGGCTAAAACGGCTATGCGATAGAAACAAATAGAGTATTACGATAGAAATCATTCCGATTCTTATCAACAAGAAAACGTCTGACGTCAAAACACAAACAATTCAAGATAACGGAAAACGAAGGTACCGGATATTACATTCTATCTCACAAAAAATAAGTTTCGTCCCGAAACTTAAAATAAAACATCAGGGTAGACTACAAACAAAACCAAAAAGTTCACACAACAAATATCAATCTGTACTCGAATTACAACACAAATACAACACGCAACTATGCTATTGGGCACCACTGATCTCTCCACGCGTAGGGGCGGGATATCGGCTCCCGAACATCTCAACGACGGTCTTGCAGTGTACCGCCTGATGTCCCACATGTCCACATTTGAAACAGTTAACTTGGGGCGAGCGACAATTCTTACGAGTATGGCCCACACGGCTACAATTGAAACATAATTTCACGCCGCTTGTCTTACTCGGCTCGTGAGTAGGATTCTTAGGCCCAGTCAACCGAACGAGGAGTGCTCCCGGAAGGAAGCGTGAAGTAAGGCCCACGGATCTCACTTCTCGGCCTCTTGAAAAGTTACTCGAGGTCTTGTCTCTTACTCTCTGAACAGTTAGATACCGAAACGGCCATCTCAATGGCTAAAGCTCGGTCTGATATTCCTTCGTGGTGGTACACATGAACGAAGCCATACTCTCACGGATATGGGGTTTCATGCGCATATTGAAGTATCGGACCTTGTCGCTTCACTTCTCACTTGATCACGAACATAAGCCACTGTCGATTAAAATCGACTATGGCACAGGATATCGACACATCACGGGGCGCATCGAGAAAAACTCAACGATCCTGCGTTCACGAACAGCAACGGCAATACTCTGCCTCCATGGCGGTCTTAAACTCGGCCCATGTAGGTGTGCGATCTGCAGCACTCTGACTGTCACCGATCTGCAGACTTCTTTGTCAAGCAAGTCTTGAGCAATGGGTACCCTCTTCTCATCCGGACAAGCTACGAGATCAAATGTTCATCCCACTGGAAGAGCCGACCTTCCCAACCTAACGAGTCGGATGAACCCACAAAGCGGCCGCATCCTCATCACATCTCGAATCCACTTACTAGCCCCGTTATCCCCATCCGGTTCTCATTCCGATGTACGGCTGATTCATCTCGCACTAATCGATCAACCACGACGAAGGATGGTGGCGGCGCTAATGTCAACATTAACGCTAGTCGAATGTCCACGATGCATCTTGGTGATCGGTACTCGGCAAGGAGGGAGTCGCCCTCTCACGCTCTTGATCACGACCACGACTACGACCACGTCCTCGGCCACGACCTCTCGGCATACTGAACGGACGACCAAACAGAATAACGCAACCATACAAACGTCACAACGTCCACATAGGACGATAATAGCAGCACGATAAAGCATCAACTCCAAGTCATCACACATGTGCATGAACTAACACTGTAATTTAAGAACTTCATTCAAAAATAATTCGCACAGTCACATCAACAGAGGTGTTTGGATTTTACCCAACCAAACACAGTCAAAACCACACACGTATCGTAGGGATCAAACACTCGCAGCAAAAAAAAAAAAAAAAAAATTCCGGGGTATTATTCAAATGATAAATTTTTTTTTTAAAATTCTCAAGTTTGAAAAATTTGGTGAAATGAAATTTTTTTGAAAACACTTTTAATACCCCGATTGTCCAATCAAAACCATGTATCTCAACATTTATAAAACATCAAACATTCTCCGTGAGCACAACAACACCACAAACTTATCACAACCACTTGCCCCAACACGTGGACATATGAAGTTCAAAATTCCAAAAACCAAAAATCGTTCTGCAAAATAAAAAAAAAGATTTTCAAAATCCTTTAGTTCATAACCGAGACGACGGTAATATTTTATAATGTCCGAAGTACTTCAAAACACATTTTTCAAATACCGTCTGATTGTGTCATTTGAAAATACATGGCCCATTTGTCAAAGTTTAACAAATTTTAAAAATCCACATAAACCGTGGTTTGACCGCACCACCAAAATATTTTCCAAAATCGATTTCTACAAAATTCTCAAAGCGTAAAGTCCTACGTAAGATATTCTCAAAGCTGGACAAAAATTACAACATTCCAAAAATAGTCGAATTTAAAACCACATACACAAATGGCAACCACGGCCGCCAATTCAATCAAATGCATCTCGTGGTCTCAAGTTTAACCGCACAGCAAGATCATTCATCGGAGTTTCTCACAAACTCTACCGTTGATATCTTCACAGAACCCATCAAGGTTTACAACCTTCAAACCATACCACCCCACGCGGTGGTTCAAAAGTAAAACAACAATACGCTCATTATACTCATACCATGTGCCACAAGTATTAAACATGACTACATCACACAATCGTGTAAACAAAATCATGCACCGCAATTAACTCACTAAGATAAAATCGAGATACACGGTATTACGCATAAAGGAGGAGACTTACGTCCACAAAGCCGCATGGAGATGACGGTTGCCACGATACTAATCTCATCCGACAACATATCGACACGCGTTGTGACTACGCACAACTCAACTTGTCACTGACGACTCGAGCGACAAGACAACACGTTACATGACAAACCACGACTCAACTCGACCCGACACCAGGTTTCGCAACCTAAGCTCCGATACCATAAATGTAACACCCCCAAAACCGCATGGGAATATTACACGCCGTAGACCCTTTCCACAAGGATCTACCGTGCTAAGCAACCATAAACAACCAAATGCTTGCCGGCCGAGTCAAACAATATAATAATATAGACCGTTCTGATCACTTACACATAAACACACGGACCGATGAGGTCACACAACTCTATCAACAGAACTGACTAACAAAATTACCCACACAGGGGTCGAAACACAATACAGCGGAAGACTGAATCAACTCTAATAATACAACCAAACTCTACCAACTCTCGACTCTTGATTAGTATCGCACTCGTCATCCTCTTGTGCCCAATCCTGTGTTGCTCCCTAAATCCGCATGTACCGACGCAAACAGACATCCACCCCCGATTACTCGGGGGTTAGTAAAACTCCACTGTTTTACTAGTGCAAGTATCAAATCATACGAAATATAACAAGCAAGTAATAATCGTGAATCAAATATAACGATCAAGTATCAAAATATCCTCGGGAGGTTTTCACAAGGAAATACAAGCTATGAAGCATTCGAAAATAAGATTATCATCTCTGAACTTTTAGAATTTCAAAACCTTTCGAAAATCTTAGGGTCTTAACCCAAATCTCAAAATTGTATTTCAACAATTTACGGTACGAAAACATCTCCATAAATCTCATGGGGCTCGGCCCAACATTCTTTTCTTAAAACTTTCTTACAAAGAGTTTGATTTACAAAACATGATTCGTGACACCGTGATCCCCTGTCACGTGTCTCCGTAGGTTCAATAACCCGCACGGACTTAACCAATCACAACAATCACAACAATCAATCATGCTCATGACTCCGTGATCGCTTGCCACGAGTCTCCGTAGGTTCAACAACCCACACGGATTGAGCAAACACAACAATCACAACAATCAATCATGCTCATGACTCCGTGATCGCTTGCCACGAGTCTCCGTAGGTTCAACAACCCACACGGATTGAGCAAACGCAACAATCACAACAAAGAGTCCCAACACCGTAGTCCACTGCCACGTGTCACCGTAAGCCCCGTCGAGCCCGCACGGTCGGACGTACTGTGTCCTGATCCCATGGACCTATGCCATGAATCATCGTAGGCCTCGTCATACCCGAACGATTGGACCTCAGCACCACACACTAAGTTCTGATCCCATGGACCTGTGCCATGAATCCTCGTAGGCCCCGTCGAACCCGCACGAGTGAACTTAGCGTTCCAGCACACCACATTCACATTCACATTACATGCGATAATGAGCACAGTTAGTCAATCACGTTGATCACCACAAAATCGTACATCATACGCACATAACACAATCTCAATACTCTCAAAAAAACTATCATCAATCAACATATCGCACGTTTGGTATACGATACATTGCACAACCAAGTGCACAACCATCCATATGTAGGTCGCAATCCTGCACAAATGGCACAACACCTAACATGTATACCAACATAGCACTATTATCACAAAGCCTTCAAATTACGGAATACACAACCGATTCAAACGGAACATATTTACGAAGGCAAGCAAAATCATCATAAATATCATACGTGATTACTAGTCGCAAGATACAAGTCATATAGTAAGATACTTGCCTTACTAACCGCTACCGAATGCTCCGAAGAACACGGTTCGACCGGGAAGCTCGGATCCCAAAGAAGGCAACGAACGGAAGGGTTCCGACTCGAGTTCTTCACAACAATTCGTTCCTAAGTCACAACGATATCAATTCAATCACAATTCTACGAAAACGTATGGAACTTCCCAAGTTCTACTCATTGAAGCATTTTATCGGACACCTTGAGGGCATAGTCCAATTCAATCGATTATTCAAGGTAATACTCAAATTCGTTCCACAAAACTTCAGGGGTAATGAATGATTTCGAGTATACAACCATGTTCTAACAATAATCTAAACTAAAACGAATCAAATCGGCCAAAACATCAAGAAACCTCAAAAATTCCCAAAACCAAGAGTTTAGGTGTTCTTACCTTCGATCCGGGTGGAAGATGATGTAATCCATGAATCAAACTTCCAAAACGTGTTGTTCTATGATTCTCTTACTCAAATCCATCCACTTATGCTAAAGAAATCGCGAAGGAACGAAGGAAAAAATGAGAAATGGCCGGATGACTCGGTCCAGGCCATTAAATAGGCTGATCTGCACTGTGTGCCGCGGCACAGGACAAGTGTGCCGCGGCCCACGGCCAAAAAAACTGCCCAGCACTGGCTTAGTGCCGCGGCACATCCGAAGTGTGCCGCGGCACACGGTACAGTCCACTCCAACACCAAAAAGGCACATTGTGCAGTCTTAGCTATTTCGACCATAACTCCTTCGTCCGGACTCTGATTGACTCACCGTTTGAACCATTGGAAAGCTAACTTGATGCTTTATAATATTGCAAAGATTCAGAATTTTTGGAGTTTCCAAGAATTTATGGTGATTTTTACAAAGCCGAACTCATACTTAGAAAAGTCGTTTAGTAACCCTGAACTCAACAAAACGACACCGAAACCCGAACCTGAACACGAACCGAAGATACGGTTACGAAGTACTCGCAAAGACGAATCTAAGAGCTAGTAGAACACACGATTCCGACCACCCGAAGGCTCGAAATTCGACAACGGAAGGTAATTACCCCAAACTTTGGGAAATTACGAAAATGGCCCAAATGCCCGAAAATAGACAACGAACAATCAAACCGAAGCTCACAACACGTATAAAAACGTTAAATGAACATACGAAAAACCCCAAACGAGAGTTTCGAACGAGATTCGCAAGAACCGAACTCAAGCGCGGAAAAGTCGCTAAAAAACACGGAACTCAACAAAGCATCACCGAAACGAACTCGGATGTCGAAAAGTGCGGAATTAATCATTCTCAGAATGATGGAACGGTCATGAGCGAGTCGTCAAAACGGACTTTCGCCGAAAAAGAAGAAATTACCGGAAATCGAAATTACGGGTATTACATTCTACCCCCCTTAAAAGAAGTTTCATCCCGAAACTTAAAACAAGTAGGGAGAAGAGATATCCCTGCCAGGACAACTCGACGAGATACACAAAAACCGAAAACTCGCGCCCAATGGCAAAATGCTGCAAGAAACGCAAGGAGACATACGACGTGAATACACGCTCCACGACGACCAACACAACGCCACCGACAATGATTCAAAACAATAACGAGCAATTAACAACGCATCACATACCACATCATATGCACACATTTAGTCAAAGAAACGTACGCGACAACAAGTTGCACTCGGCTAAAACAGCTATGCGATAGAAACAAATAGAGTATTACGATAGAAATCATTCCGATTCTCATCAACAAGAAAATGTCTGACGTCAAAACACAAACAATTCAAGATAACGGAAAACGAAGGTACCGGATATTACATTCTATCTCACAAAAAATAAGTTTCGTCCCGAAACTTAAAATAAAACATCAGGGTAGACTACAAACAAAACCAAAAAGTTCACACAACAAATATCAATCAGACTCAATTACAACACAAATACAACACGCAACTATGCTATTGGGCACCACTGATCTCTCCACGCGTAGGGGCGGGATATCGGCTCCCGAACATCTCAACGACGGTCTTGCAGTGTACCGCCTGATGTCCCACATGTCCACATTTGAAACAGTTAACTTGGGGCGAGCGACAATTCTTACGAGTATGGCCCACACGGCTACAATTGAAACATAATTTCACGCCGCTTGTCTTACTCGGCTCGTGAGTAGGATTCTTAGACTGGTCAACCGAACGAGGAGTGCTCCCAGAAGGAAACTGTGAAGTAACAGGCCCACGGATCTCACTTCTCTGGCCTCTTGAAAAGTTACTCGAGGTCTTCTGTCTCTTACTCTCTGAACCAGATTCCGATACCGAAACGGCCACCTCAATGGCTAAAGCTCGGTCCTGATATTCCTTCAGGGTGGTACACATGAACGGAGCCATACTCTCACGGATATGGGGTTTCATGCGCATGTTGAAGTATCGGACCTTGTCCGCTTCACTTCTCACTTGATCACGAACATAAGCCAGCTGTCGATTAAAATCGACTATGGCCTGGGATATCGACACATCCTGGGGCGCAGCTGAGAAAAACTCAACGATCCTGCGTTCACGAACAGGCAACGGGCAATACTCTGCCTCCATGGCGGTCTTAAACTCAGCCCATGTAGGTGTGCGATCTGCACTACTGACTGTCACCACTGCCGCCTTCTTTGTCAGCAAGTCTTGAGCAATGGGTACCCTCTTCTCATCCGGACAAGCTACGGCATCAAATGTTCTCCCATTGGAAGAGCCAGCCTTCCCAACCTAACGAGTCGATGAACCCACAAAACGGGCGGCCGCATCCTCATCACATCTCGAATCCACTTACTAGCCCCGTTATCCCCATCCGGTTCTCATTCCGATGTACGGCTGATTCATCCGCACTAATCGATCAACCACTGACGAAGGATGGTGGCGGCGCCAATGTCAACATTAACGCTAGTCGAATGTCCCCGATGCATCTTGAGTGATCGGTACTCGGCAAGGAGGGAGTCGCCCTCTCACGCTCTTGATCACGACCACGACTACGACCACGTCCTCGGCCACGACCTCTCGGCATACTGAACGGACGACCAAACAGAATAACGCAACCATACAAACGTCACAACGTCCACATAGGACGATAATAGCAGCACGATAAAGCATCAACTCCAAGTCATCACACATGTGCATGAACTAACACTGTAATTTAAGAACTTCATTCAAAAATAATTCGCACAGTTACATCAACAGAGGTGTTTGGATTTTACCCAACCAAACACAGTCAAAACCACACACGTATCGTAGGGATCAAACACTCGCAGCAAAAAAAAAAAAAATATTTCCGGGGTATTATTCAAATGATAAATTTTTTTTAAAATTCTCAAGTTTGAAAAATTTGGTGAAATGAAATTTTTTTGAAAACACTTTTAATACCCCGATCGTCCAATCAAAACCATGTATCTCAACATTTAGAAAACACTGAAACATTCTCCGGCGAGCACAACAACACCACAAACTTATCACAACCACTTGCCCCAACATGTGGACATATGAAGTTCAAAATTCCAAAAACCAAAAATCGTTCTGCAAAATAAAAAAAAAAGATTTTCAAAATCCTTTAGTTCATAACCGAGACGACGGTAATATTTTATAATGTCCGAAGTAATTCAAAACACATTTTTCAAATACCGTCTGATTGTGTCATTTGAAAATACATGGCCCATTTGTCAAAGTTTAACAAATTTTAAAAATCCACATAAACCGTGGTTTGACCGCACCACCAAAATATTTTCCAAAAATCGATTTCTACAAAATTCTCAAAGCGTAAAGTCCTACGTAAGATATTCTCAAACTGACAAAAATTACAACATTCCAAAAATAGTCGAATTTAAAACCACATACACAAATGGCAACCACGGCCAATTCAATCAAATGCATCTCGTGGTCTCAAGTTTAAACGCACGGAAGATCATTCATCGGAGTTTCTCACAAACTCTACCGTTGATATCTTCACAGAACCCATCAAGGTTTACAACCTTCACACCTTACCACCCCACGCGGTGGTTCAAAAGTAAAACAACAATACGCTCATTATACTCATACCATGTGCCACAAGTATTAAACATGACTACATCACACAATGCTGTGTAAACAAAATCATGCACCGCAATTAACTCACTAAGATAAAATCGAGATACACAGGTATTACGCATAAAGGAGGAGACTTACGTCCACAGGCCGCATGGAGATGACGGTTGCCCACGATACTAATCTCATCCGACAACATATCTGACACGTTGTGACTACGCACAACTCAACTTGTCACCTGACGACTCGAACGACAAGACAACACGTTACATGACAAACCACGACTCAACTCGACCCGACAGCCTAGGTTTCCGCAACCTAAGCTCCGATACCATAAATGTAACACCCCCAAAACCGCATGGGAATATTACACGCCGTAGACCCTTTCCACAAGGATCTACCAGGCTAAACATCCATAAACAACCAAATGCTTGCCCGGCCAGGGTCAAACAATATAATAATATAGACCGTTACAGTCACTTACACATAAACACACGGACCGATGAGGTCACACAACTCTATCAATGTAATCGACTAACAACATTACCCACACGGGGGTGAAACACAATACAATGGAAGACCGAATCAACTCTAATAATACAACCAAACTCTACCAACTCTCGACTCTTGATTAGTATCGCGGCTCGTCATCCTCTTGTGCCAATCCTGTATCGCTCCCTAAATCTGCATGTACAGACGCAAAGCAGACATCCACCCCCGATTACTGGGGTTAGTAAACTCCACCGTTTTACTAGTGCAAGTATCAAATCATACGAAATATAACAAGCAAGTAATAATCGTGAATCAAATATAACGATCAAGTATCAAAATATCCTCTGAGGTTTTCACAAGGAAATACAAGCTATGAAGCATTCGAAAATAAGATTATCATCTCTGAACTTTTAGAATTTCAAAACCTTTCGAAAATCTTAGGGTCTTAACCCAAATCTCAAAATTGTATTTCAAAAATTTACAGTACGAAAACATCTCCATAAATCTCATGGGGCTCGGCCCAACATTCTTTTCTTAAAACTTTCTTACAAAGAGTTTGATTTACAAAACATGATTCGTGACACCGTGATCCCCTGTCACGTGTCTCCGTAGGTTCAATAACCCGCACGGACTTAACCAATCACAACAATCACAACAATCAATCATGCTCATGACTCCGTGATCGCTTGCCACGAGTCTCCGTAGGTTCAACAACCCACACGGATTGAGCAAACACAACAATCACAACAATCAATCATGCTCATGACTCCGTGATCGCTTGCCACGAGTCTCCGTAGGTTCAACAACCCACACGGATTGAGCAAACGCAACAATCACAACAAAGAGTCCCGACACCGTAGTCCACTGCCACGTGTCACCGTAAGCCCCGTCGAGCCCGCACGGTCGGACGTACTGTGTCCTGATCCCATGGACCTGTGCCATGAATCATCGTAGGCCTCGTCAGACCCGAACGATTGGACCTCAGCACCACACACTAAGTTCTGATCCCATGGACCTGTGCCATGAATCCTCGTATGCCCCGTCGAACCCGCACGAGTGAACTTAGCGTTCCAGCACACCACATTCACATTCACATTACATGCGATAATGAGAACAGTTAGTCAATCACGTTGATCACCACAAAATCGTACATCATACGCACATAACACAATCTCAATACTCTCAAAAAAACTATCATCAATCAACATATCGCACGTTTGGTATACGATACATTGCACAACCAAGTGCACAACCATCCATATGTACGTCGCAATCCTGCACAAATGGCACAACACCTAACATGTATACCAACATAGCACTATTATCACAAAGCCTTCAAATTACGGAATACACAACCGATTCAAACGGAACATATTTACGAAGGCAAGCAAAATCATCATAAATATCATACGTGATTACTAGTCGCAAGATACAAGTCGTATAGTAAGATACTTGCCTTACTAACCGCTACCGAATGCTCCGAAGAACACGGTTCGACCGGGAAGCTCGGATCCCAAAGAAGGCAACGAACGGAAGGGTTCCGACTCGAGTTCTTCACAACAATTCGTTCCTAAGTCACAACGATATCAATTCAATCACAATTCTACGAAAACGTATGGAACTTCCCAAGTTCTACTCATTGAAGCATTTTATCGGACACCTTGAGGGCATAGTCCAATTCAATCGATTATTCTAGGTAATACTCAAATTCGTTCCACAAAACTTCAGGGGTAATAAATGATTTCGAGTATACAACCATGTTCTAACAATAATCTAAACTAAAACGAATCAAATCGGCCAAAACATCAAGAAACCTCAAAAATTCCCAAAACCAAGAGTTTAGGTGTTCTTACCTTCGATCCGGGTGGAAGATGATGTAATCCATGAATCAAACTTCCAAAACGTGTTGTTCTATGATTCTCTTACTCAAATCCATCCACTTATGCTAAAGAAATCGCGAAGGAACGAAGGAAAAAATGAGAAATGGCCGGATGACTCGGTCCAGGCCATTAAATAGCCGATGCCTTTGTGTGCCGCGGCACAGGACAAGTGTGCCGCGGCCCACGGCCAAAAAAACTTCCCAGCACTGGCTTAGTGCCGCGGCACAGCCGAAGTGTGCCGCGACACACGGTACAGTCCACTCCAACACCAAAAAGGCACATCGTGCAGTCTTAGCTATTTCGACCATAACTCCTTCGTACGGACTCCGATTGACTCAACGTTTGAACCATTGGAAAGCTAACTTGATGCTTTATAATATTGCAAAGATTCAGAATTTTTGGAGTTTCCAAGAATTTATGGTGATTTTTACAAAGCCGAACTCATACTTAGAAAAGTCGTTTAGTAACCCTGAACTCAACAAAACGACACCGAAACCCGAACCTGAACACGAACCGAAGATACGGTTACGAAGTACTCGCAAATACGAATCTAAGAGCTAGTAGAACACACGATTCCGACCACCCGAAGGCTCGAAATTCGACAACGGAAGGTAATTACCCCAAACTTTGGGAAATTACGAAAATGGCCCAAATGCCCGAAAATAGACAACGAATAATCAAACCGAAGCTCACAACACGTATAACAACATTAAATGAACATACGAAAAACCCCAAACGAGAGTTTTGAACGAGATTCGCAAGAACCTAACTCAAGCGCGGAAAAGTCGCTAAAAAACACGGAACTCAACAAAGCATCACCGAAACGAACTCGGATGTCGAAAAGTGCAGAATTAATCATTCTCAGAATGATGGAACGGTCATGAGCGAGTCGTCAAAACGGACTTTCACCGAAAAAGAAGAAATTACCAGAAATCGAAATTACGGGTATTACACTCGTTGCCCACATAACATCCGAATTAAGGCGGATCATACTCTAGAAGATCTAAAGGTAGAAATATACGAAGATCAAGGAGCAAGCAACCACTACGCTTCAAATGTAAATATCCGATGGTCTTTAATCTGGATTGAAGAACACAAAAAAATGCAGAAAATTTGCAAAGTATGTAGACTGTTTGCTCTGGACTCGTTTAATTTGCAGAAAGCGTAAAGAGTCAAAAGGAGCATGATACAGTCCTTTTATAGTGTGCAGGGATGATTAGGGTTACATACAGTGAACGGTCAGATTTAAGGGATGGGAATCGTCTTTTAAAAGAACGAACAGGATGAACTTAGAGTAACTAGTACATCTTATCCATCCGTTTTTGAAATAATAACCAGTCCCACTTCTGATAGTTCGTACTCCCTCATTGAACGGAACGGTGGTTTTGAAATCATTAATATCGCGGTGTTTGAGGTAATAAAATCCAAATCTCGTTTAAATCATTATAGATAATATGTTTGAATTTTAAAACAGGGCACGTGGACTAAAAAATATTTTCAGTACGAATATAATAATAATATAATGTTTAATTGACGTCCCACATTGTATGTATTGTATCGGCGAATGATTCATCATTCCCCCTTAAAAGGTACATTCACGATTCAATTTTTACATCAGTGTTTGGATTAATACTGTCCTGTGTTAGATCATCCACTCTTAAAGGATCACAATGAGGTTCATCAAACACTACATAGACTGAATCCTCTATTGTCAGTTTTCACTTGTTGAAGATCCTGAATGCCTTGCTGAAATATGAGTACCCGACGAATAGTCCCTCATCAGACTTTTAACCGAAGGTCTTGAGCCAATCCTTCTCTTTGTTAAGAACATAACACCTGCAACAAAAAACGCCACAATGCCATTTTGAAAATATAAATGAGTTGGTAAAAATACCAGAAAGCCATTTTGAAATACACACACGCAGCGGTTACACACAGTTCAAAAATACAATTGCAGCGGAATAAACAACCAGAAAGGAATAATTGATTCTCAAAAACAAGCCACAACCAGTATCACTCGGGAAGCTCATCTCTTCATGGTCACTACTAGCTCGATATCAGAGTACCTAAAAAATAAAGCCCACGACGGGGTCAGCCACAATACTCAATAATGATATCGATCACATCATCATAATAATTACATACCAATGTAATAACAAAGTGAGAATACTACCAATGTAATCTTACCATCATAACCTTACCAACCCATAGCAATGCATAACAGATCAATCCTTACCATAATCCACATTTCGCATTCTCAAATGACGAAATGAACTCAACAACAAACATCTGACTGTAATCAAACAATACCAAGAATCCTCAAAACATCATCATGACTCATAAGTGCGGAATAATCCAATCTGTGTCAAGTCCTGTCCGTCGGATTACACAATCAAATCTCAACCTGGATAAACCAATAATACACAACATATTTATAGATCAACTACCACATGATAAGGATAACAAATCCCGAATCATCGACGTACAGTCTGAATGCTCATACGATCAATAACAATGATCAACCAATAAATCAATCGAGAATATCATCGATATGATGAATTCTAACACGATCGATAAAGGATCAACAATAACCGAGAATACCCTCAACATGGTAAACTCCAAACACGATCAACAAAGGATCAACAATAACCGAGAATACCCTCAACATGGTAAACTCCAAATGACCAACAATAATGGATCTCAAGGAAATAACTCCGATTGTCGAATATACCTCTCAGGCGTATGAACAACCAGTCGCAAACCGTCTAACATATCCAATCATACATGGACTATGAACGACAAAACAACATGGCTCAAAGATGCACATCACAGTACGCCAAAGCCGGAAATCTGTCCGTGCACATGTACACCCCGTATACGGAATCCAGAATATACGTGGGACAATGTACCTAATTAGCCTCACGAACTACGTCTCGTGTGCACGGTTCAATGTGGAAATATCAACACATAACCATAGTGTACCCAGCTAAAAATCCTACACAATAACCAATCGGAATGCAGATATGATTCCAGATATGCCACGATGCAAAATGACAACGAAACTCAAAGAATCACATATCCAATAAGGATCAAAAAGACTCACCGAAGTGAACAATGACACACGGATAATCAAATATCGACACGACCGACAATATCCAAAACAATTATCTTGGGATCACAATTCCCAAAGAACGATCAACGCGATCATCAATCTCAACACTATCATCCTGGGATCAACATCCCTCAACGAACAACCAAATACGAATCTCATCATACAACATATACCACAACTCAACATAAATTATCCTCATGACTGAACAATACTTAAATTACCTCAAAGCTGAAGCCGATATCCTTTCCACGAACAAACCATCATCCCGACAATTTACACTTATAATATCATTGCTATATGAACTATAAATGAAATGAAAGCGAAATCATTCATTAAATATTATAAACTGAACAAGTATAACTTGCCTCGATACCGATACCACGAAGCCGTTACCAAAATCCATTGCCTTCGTCTACGAGCTCCTCAGCTCCTACCAAAAGCAATCTACGAACTCTTGAGCCTCGACCGCAACACAACGGTCATAATCAACGCTCAATTATTGCGACCTAATGCAATAATCAAATGACAACACATCTGATAATAATCAATAACTGATATAACCAACTAATCAAACTCAGTGGCTCAACAATACCTCGATCATATACAAAACCGAACAATACAACTCAAATAATTATGAACTCATGTCCACAATACCAACCGCAACTCGACAATCATAATTAACAATCAATATAAGTGATCAAAAACCCAACGGTTCCACAATGTCTCGATTAAATACAAATCCAAACAACCCAAACCAATCAATCACGAATTCAAAACCACAACACGATTCATAATCCGATAGTCATATCAATAATCAAATTAAACCAATAACAAGGGTCTGAACGTTACCAATTCCAAATTCAATCTTAGATACGAATACAAGTTTCCTCCTTGTAAATTCATAATAAAACCAATTACCGATTATCATACGGACAATCCGATTAATTCAACATTATAGATAATCATATTCCAAGGGTTTCAAATAGCTCAATCATCCTAATTGAACACTTGTCCAATATGTATGAACTTCCAAATTCAAAGATCAATAATAATCTCACCGAACTCGAAATCATATTGGTATTCCTATATGAATATTGTACCAAAACAGATAGCTTAGTTCTAGATATGAATATTCCATATTCATATCCAAAACACCAACACCTCTTAAACACATTCATTATATCAATGATCAATTCATATCGATATTAAGGATTTCATAACATACTCGATTCCAACTTCAAATCCAAATATGAATCAACAAGACTCCTTCTTGTTCATATTCGTAAATTCATAGAAACAAATACCGGTTATTATCATGAATAATCGTATTCCAAAATTAACTGTAAACTTTATTATTATCCGTCCACCTCATACGACTCGATAGTATTCCAATTATGTACGGATCAAATGTTCTTATGCCAAACAAATATGAATTCATACCTTCAATTCAATCTCATAATCCGGTGATCTCAATAACAGTTGATTCGGGCACAAAGCACGTTTAATCAACATATTCAATTCCAAATTCAAGCTTAAATTCAACATGATATGATTATCCATTGTTCATATATATCAATTTCATGCCAAACTACACTTAGGATCTTTCGACTCATATGAACAGATATCCTCAAAGAAAGATAATATTCTTGTCAAATTCATAATCACGATTCGTATATCATCAAGACCATACGAAAGATCAAATCACCATTCACATAACTTGCCCCTTAAAATCCATAATCACCATCACTTGTTCTAAATATCAACATTCCATGTTCATATCTAAAACATAAACACTTGAAACATATACTCATCATAATCATCATCTTCTTCAATATACACCTCATATATCATCAAGAAGTACAACAATAATACCATAACCATCATCATACGAGGAAAACATCAACAACAACATCAAAATCCGAAATTAAAGAGAGGATTATCCAACATACCTCTTAGAAGATGAAATACACAAGTAACCAACTCAAGAATTAATGATATCTCCATATCTCAAGCTCCAATCCCATGTTTCCAAGCTCATAATCGACTAGAAGGACTGAAAACTCCATCTCTGAGTGTTTGAAGGCGAAAACGAAGTGGAGTTCTGAAGAAAATGAAATGACGGGCATCTACTTTTATAAACTTCCAACTCGTTACGTACGTAACATCCCACAGTTAACGTACGTAACACCCTCTTAGGTACGCTATCTGACCTTGGTAGCGTACGTAATGACAGTCCAGAGATCACTGACTCATTTCGTTCCAAGCCTTACGTGCATAATCCTTACTCCGTAGCATACGTAATACGTACGTTGACTTGCTACAGTAACTTACACAGTTAACGTATGTAATATACCAGTCATAACGTACGTTAACCAAGGGTTGAATCGCCCATGCACGTTCTCTGCCGAAAGCTACCGACACAAGGCCCCACCTGCCGTCCACAGCTCGGTCCTGTCCGATTCCCTCTGTTACGTACGTAATGCCTTATGCACAACGTGCGTAAAATATAGAATTTAACGTACGTAAGTCCTTAACCTTAGCGTAGGTAATGGCCTTCTATACTTGGCCAAAATCCAACTGTTCCTGTCCGTCTCGACATACTAGATACGTATACTCACATACTGAATACATATACTCATCCCAAAAATATTCTCATACGATACACCTTATGTCCAAATCAGTTCAACCTGATACACCATATCGTCAATATAAGTGTCAATCAAACACGTCAATTACACAAGTATAACTGTCCCGGTTCTCAATTTATTTTATCCATACAGTATAGACACCAAGCTATGCAGTATATCTCAGATAAAATAACGCGAAAAATTTATACTGAAAATTCGTGTATTACATACTACCCCCCTTAAAATAAGTTTCGTCCTCGAAACTTGCAACCTGTCACCAACAACAGATCAATCTAAAATTTCCAAACTCATCACAAAAGCAATCAATCATCGCCACAAGCGAATAACCAAACCAATATACTTACAGGTCCGTGAAGCCGATGATCTCCCGTGATACTAGCACACAACTCCCACATAAGGTCTCAACACAATACCAACACACACCAATATCACAAATAGCAATTTGAAAAGATCTCAAAAATTTTGGAAGCTCCAAAAATCGGTTTGACTCAAAAGTCAGAAAAAACATTTTCAAAAGCCACGCCACTACCGTACCAGTAGAGCCACATAACACACACGCCTTGGTTTCACAAAACCCAAGCTCTGATACCATCTTCTGTAACGTCCCCAAAACTATCCAGGGATATTACAGCGTCGTGGGCCCCACGCCGGAACCCACCAAGCTAAAACTAATTTTCGCAAACATTTCAAATACGCCAACAGGCGAAAGACGGTAATATATTTTAAATAATTTACAAGAATCCATTTTCCAAATACCGTCACAAAATAAAACTGTTTAATAGTTCAAGGCCAAATGCCAAAACTCTACAGTTTCAAAAAGTACTTTAAGCCACTACTTATACGTACCGATAAATAGTTTAGGGAAAAGGTTTAACGAAATAACCCAAGTTCGCAAAATGCCAAAATGCCATTTTGAAAATATACATGAGTTGGTAAAAATACCAGAAAGCCATTTTGAAATACACACATGCAGCGGTTACACACAGTTCAAAAATACACAATTGCACCAGAATAAACAACCAGAAAGGAATACTTGATTCTCAAAAACAGGCCACAGCCAGTATCACCCCGGAAGCTCATCTCTTCACGACCGCTACTAGATCGATATCCGAGTACCTAAAAAATAAAGCCTACGACGGGGTCAACCACAATACTCAATAATGATATCGATCACATCATCATAATAATTACATACCAATGTAATCTTACCGTCATAACCTTACCAACCCATAGCAATCCATAACAGATCAATCCTTACCATAATCCACATTTCGCATTCTCAAATGATGAAATGAACTCAACAACAAACATCTGTACTGTAATCAAATAATACCAAGAATCCTCAAGACATCATCATGACTCACAAGTGTAGAATAATCCAATCTGTGCCAAGTCCCGTCCGTCGGATTACACAATCAAATCTCAACCTAGATAAACCAATAATACACAACATATCTGTAGATCATGTAATACCCGAGATTTCTGATATGTATTTGGAACTTGTGATATTGTAATCGTTGTACTTGATCTGAGTATTATTCTCCGTATTTCATAATCCGATGTTGTCGAGCATATGATTTCATGTATGTGATTTACAAATTGTAATTCTGCGCATGTAGCGCACGCTATCGGCTATGTGTAGCGTACGCTAACATAGACTCAATAGCGCACGCTACAAAGGATTATTAGCGCACGCTATGCGTGGTCAATTTGATTGAGACGTGCGGTAGGTGAGATCTGGCCGGGGGACCCCTGTCGGATCGTATCGGGATGAACCTGGACGGCTTTCGGGAAAAGCCAAGTCAACGCCTTAGCGCACGCTACAGGTATATGCGTAGCGCACGGTAAGTGCTGAATACAGTTAAGTCAGTGAGCCGTTAGCGCACGCTACGAGCAGGGACTAGCGCGCGCTAACAGCCATTTCTTATAAATAGGACAGCATCCTATTCGTGATTTCAGTTCTTTCTTCTCCCATTACCCGAATTCTTACACTTAGAACATAACTTCCTTCATCCTAAACACTTCATATCAACACCCTAGCTCGTGATTGAAGATCGTACATCGTTGGAGATTGGTGTTCAAGCCTTCGGTGTTGGATTGCTTCGACTTCCTCCGTGTTCTTCACTACTTTGAGGTAGGTGATTCTTCACCTATATTAGTAATGTTCTTAAGGACGTTTGATCATGTTTTGATAGCCAGTTATTTCGTTATAATCGGTCATCACATGTTAGAAGAATACTTTTGACGTATCGGCACTATTTATCGTATGAACCTTTAAACCATCTTAGTATATGGACTCCTAAGCATTTTCAAATCGATTTATGATCAGTAATCGGATATTACCTAGATTGTTACGTTTTACACATTGGAATCATGCGTTTTGGAACGTAGGACGAACGGAACTTAGAATATTTCTTGACGATCTAAGATGAATTATGATGTTGAGATGATTATCCATATATTTGTATCTCATAATCATAGAACTTCCACAAACCTTATTAGCATGATATGCCCGAGGATAACTTGTATTTATCACCATAGAATTCATGAGTTCATCACCATTCAACCCAGTTTTCTGTTAGCAGTATTCTGCCATGCAAGATTAGCGCACGCTAACATATGTAAGTTAACGTGCGCTATCGGGGTTAAGTTAACGCACGATACATACGTAACGTACGTTATGAGATCAGCCGAGTCAAACTGTCAGTCCGTGGCTAGCGCACGCTAGGCTTATACGATAGCGTATGCTAACAGGCCGGCTTAGCGCACGTTACGTAGAGTACGTAGCGCACGCTAAGCAGTCCAGGCAGATTGTTTATTTTGAGCTTTTCGGCCGTAGACCGAATTGCTAGGCCATCGTTCGACTTGAGATGATTTGTATATCATTCCTTTTGTTAAGGTTCGAGCTTGTTATGTTGATCGGAGGAGGCGGCCTTCGAGTGTGTTGAGATCATTGAAGTATTCCATTCTTGCCATTTTCGAGGCAAGTATCATATGTCGAGTTCGATTTATATTGAAACTTTGATCATGCTTGTGGTTTCGTTCATGTTGTTGAATATGAGATGTATTTCTGAAATTTCTCGTGGTATTCGTTGTTATTTGTTCGTATTGATGAACATATTGAAATGCATATATGTATGCATAGTTGATTGATTTATGGTATAAATGATCCGAGGGGATCATGAGGATCTATGCTGGGGGCGCTGGATCGAATGTCCACCATGCGTTGGTCCGACGGGATCATCATGGAGATCTATGCTGAGGGCGCTGGATCGCTGGACGGGTTTTCCACCATGCGTTGGTCCGACGGGATCATCATGGGGATCTATACCAAGGGAGCTGGATCGCTGGATTACCCTGTACTGTGTTGATGGAATCGTGAGGATTCACATCGTTGGATTCCGGTGGCGGAAGTCCATTTTGCATGTTTTATGATGCATTGATGATTGATGTATTACGATACTTGTACTAGCATTGTTTTGCTAACCCCTTCGGGGGTGGATATTGTTTTGATGTTCAGGTAGCCGAGGAGCGGGGAAGCAACCACAGTACCGACAGGACGATGAAATGGCTCAGTGATGTGGTTGATGTTATGGTTATTGTGATTTGTCTTCTTGGTCTATTTAGTACTCGAGTACGTCTGTTTAAAAATGTCTTTTCGATATGGTTGTATAAGTTAACTCATTTGATCGGTTGAATCAAATCTGTATTTGAACTTTAGTTGTACGATTGGTTTATATTTACACTTCTTTTAAAATTAGCCTTGTAAATCCTTACCTAAAGGGTTTACGGCGCTGTAATTATTCCCAATATCTCGGGTTGTTACAGAATATGGTATCGGAGCTAAGACTCATGGATATCTTGGCAGTCGGGTTAGTTGGGTCAGTTTACGTTATTTGATTATTGGTCGTTCGTAACATCACTGCTGAGCCAGCATCGTCGTGTGGACCGTGGTTGTAAGTTCCTAAATCTCAAATACTACCGTTTTATTTTATTCATGTTTTGTGAACATTGATGGATGTACTTTTAGAAAGTTTGCCCTGGATATTGAGTATTTATGTTTACAGTGTGTTGAGAGGAGGTCGTGGACGCGGACGCGGTCGTGGACGCGGACGTGGAAATGCGAGACAAGAAGAGTCGGTATCTACCCCAGAGATAACCACTAGTCGAACGGATTCCCATTCCGGGGGACAGCAGGGATCGGCAAATAATAATGCAGATCCTAACGTGCCGGGAGTGCTTCAGCAGGTGGTTTCCCAGATAAACCAGTTTGCTCAAGTTGTGGATCGCATGCAGACGGCGATGGGACAACAGCATAACGTGGATAATCGAGGAGATAGATGGCTTACGGAGGTGATCAAATTGCATCCTCCGAAATTTGACGGTTCTGCTGAGACGCTTTCGTGGGATCATTGGCTGAAAGAATTAGAAAAGATTTTTGCAGGGATTAACTGTCCCAACGATAGGAAGGTTCCTGGCCGCCAAGATCTTCTCGACAGGGGAGGCTTTCGACTGGTGGGAGGCCATTCGACCGGAGGAGCACAATGTTGACTGGACGGAATTCAAATTGATGATGGAGGCGCAGTATTGTCCTCGCCCAGTTAGAGAAGCCCGAGTTCGGGAGTTTTTCTCACCACAAAATTCTGAAGCATCTGTGACGGACGTGATTAAGACCTTTAATCACCAGCTGACTTACGTGCGCCACTTGGTCAGGACCAAGGCGGAAAGGATTTTCCATTTTGACATGCGAATGAAGCCGGAAATTCAGCAATATATGTCCGGATTTGAATGTACTACCTTGCGACATTATCAGGACAAGGCGTTGGCCTATGATATGAAGGAGGCAGCAGTAGAGAAATCGACGGAAGCAAAGAAACATAAGGTGTCTGGCAACTTCACGGAGAATAAGAGTAGCGGGCCTCGCAGGAGCCAGTCCTCTTTTCATTCATCCAGGAGACCTCCGCATCCTTCTCGAGGTGGAAAGAAGTTCCGGGCAGCACCAACTGTTTCAGACGCAGGGAAGAAGTGTTATAACTGTGGCAAAGCGGGACATGTTCGACGTGATTGTTTCGCTACCTGTGACTGCTTCGAGTGTGGACAGAAGGACATCGCGCAATATTTTGTGGGAATGCGACCCGATCTTTGGTACTGCACTCAGCTCGGCCCGAAGGAGACGAGTGTGAACCAGACGCAGAGTGGATTTCAGCAGCGAACGTTGGGAAGAGAGAGACATCCAAAGGCCGGGTCCGTTCCTCCGCGCTACTGCATTTAAATGAGGAAATCTGATGATCAGAACACTGCTATTGCATCAGGTACAATTCAGATCCTTTTGCAATCAGTTAGTGTTTTATTCGATTCCGGAGCTACACATTCTTTTGTATCATTGAACTGTGTAAATTGTTTGAAAATCTCGTGCTTATTTGATTGTGAACCATATGTTGTGGGTTTGCCGAGTGGAGAGAGAATTGTGGGAACCCTAGAAGCTAGGGATTTTCCAGTAACTATAGGAGGGAGAGATTGGCTATCGAACCTTATTGTGGTTGACATCTACGGTGACGATTTAATTCTCGGAGACGATTGGCTCAACCGTTATGGAGCTATTCTGAATTACCGAGAGAGAGTCATTTCTATCATTGCTGATGACGGATCTGAACACTTATTCCGAGGATGGAGACCAGGAAGCTCGGGAACATTGATCAAAGCAATGAAAGCCGTGAAATTGCTGAAGCAGGGATGTCACGGCCTTTGGTGCTATGCCATGAGGAAAGAGGAAGGAGTAGATCTCTTGTCTATTTCAGTTGTGAATGAGTTCTCAGATGTCTTTCCTGACGAACTACCTGGGTTACCTCCGCAGAGAGAAGTGGAATTCACTATCGAATTAGAGCCTGGAGCAGCTCCTATTTCCAGGGCACCATACCGCATGGCGCCAACCGAGATGTATGAACTCAAGAAGCAACTGGAGGAATTGTTACAGAAGGGCTATATCCAACCTAGTGTTTCTCCTTGGGGAGCGCCCGTTTTCTTTGTCCGGAAGAAAGACGGATCCCTCCGACTGTGTATTGATTACAGGGAGCTCAATAAGATGACGATCAAGAATAAGTACCCTATACCTCGGATCGATTTACTTGTTTGATCAACCGCAAGGGGCAAGAGTATTCTCGAAGATTGACTTGCGATCGTGATACCACCAGTTGAGGATTAAGGAATAGGATATACCGAATCCGCTTCGATCCCGAGACGGGCATTATGAATTCGTAGTAATGCCGTTTGGGCTTACCAATGCTCCTGCGGTATTCATGCAATTTATGAATCGGGTATTCTTGGAATACTTGGATAAATTTGTGGTCGTCTTCATTGATGACATCTTGATATATTCGAAGGATGCAGGGGAGCATGCCGATCATTTGCGTGTGGTTTTGAGCACTTTGAGGAAGGAACAGCTGTATGCAAAGCTTTCTAAATGCGAGTTCTGGCTTAGGGAAGTAACTTTCCTTGGGCATGTAATATCAGCTGACGGAGTTCAGGTGGACCCAAAGAAAGTCGAAGCAATCTTGGAATGGGAAGCTCCTAATAACGTGAAAGAAGTCCGGAGTTTCTTAGGACTTGCTGGATATTATCGCCGCTTTGTAGAGGGATTTTCCAAGATCTCTCGTCCGCTCACTCACCAAGGTAAAACTCAAAAGTTTAAGTGGAATGAGAAATGCCAGGCTGGTTTTGATGAACTTAAGAAGAGACTGACGACAGCACCTATTTTAGCTTTGCCAGATGGAACTGATGGATTCATGGTATACAGCGACGCTTCGAATCAGGGTCTGGGTTGTGTATTGATGCAAAAGGATAAGGTGATTGCTTATGCTTCTCGGCAATTGAAACCGTATGAGGTTAACTACCCGACTCACGATCTGGAGCTAGCAGCTGTGGTCTTTGCCTTGAAAATTTGGCGACATTATTTGTACGACACTCATTGTCAGATCTTTACAGACCATAAGAGCCTCAAGTACATTTTCAGTCAGAAAGAATTAAACATGAGGCAGAGAAGGTGGCTGGAATTGATCAAGGATTACGACTTGGAGATTCTCTATCATCCGGGGAAAGCAAACGTAGTAGCCGATGCCTTGAGCCGAAAACCTGTTTCTCTTCGAGTGTTGGAAGCACTTACATCCCAAACCAGTATTCAACGGGAACTGATCCACGAGGGGATTGAAGTATGGGCACCAGGAATTCAAGGGCAACTATATGTGATGGAACTGACTTCATCACTGGTCGAGGAGATCAAGTCTAAGCAGTTGGACGATTCTCTGATCCTTTGGTTATGTGATGAAGCAAAGAAAGGAAAAGCCCCAGGATTCGTGATACAAGACGATGGAGTTCTGAGATTTCAGAGTCGACTTTGCGTTCCCAATGATGATGATTTGAGACGGACTATTCTGAAGGAAGCTCACAGCGCGCCCTATTCTATTCACCCGGGTAGCAGTAAGATGTATAAGGATTTAAAGCAAAACTTCTGGTGGGGGAATATGAAGAAGGACATAGCAGATTATGTTTCGAGGTGTTTGACTTGTCAGCAGGTTAAGATTGAACATCAGCGACCTGCCGAAATGTTAAAACCGCTTCCAATCCCTGAATGGAAGTGGGAGGACATCTCGATGGATTTCATCACCAGTATGCCAAGGACTAGAACGGGAATGAACATGATTTGGGTTGTAGTTGATCGACTAATCAAGTCGGCTCATTTCCTAGGAATTAAAGATACATGGGGACCCGAAAGATTGGCACGAGTATTTATTGCGGAGATAGTCAGATTGCATGGGATGCCGAAGACCATTATTTCGGATCGAGATGGTCGCTTCGTGTCGTACTTCTGGAAAGCAGTTCACAGGGCTTTGGGGACTGAGCTCAACTTTAGCACGGCTTATCATCCCCAAACGGACGGTCAGTCCGAAAGGACTATACAAACAGTAGAAGACATGCTTAGAGCTTGTGCATTAGATTGGTCAACTGATTGGGAAGTTCACTTGCCCTTGATTGAATTCACTTATAATAATAGTTGGCATGCTTCTATCAAAATGGCACCATTTGAAGCTTTGTACGGGAGAAGATGCCGATCACCCCTGTGTTGGGATGACTCTTCGGATTTGATCGGGACGGAACCGGAATTGATTATTCAGACTCAAGAGAAGGTAGCTTTGATTCGAGAAAGATTGTTGACTGCCCAGAGTCGACAGAAGTCTTATGCAGATATACGTCGTCGCCCTCTAGAGTTCGACGTTGGGGACCATGTACTATTGAAGGTGTCTCCTACACGAGGGATTTTCCGTTTTGGGAGGAGAGGCAAGCTTAGTCCAAGATATATCGGACCATTCGAGATCCTCGAGAGAATTGGAGATTTAGCATACAGGTTGGCCTTACCGCCATCGCTGAGTCACGTTCACAATGTGTTTCACGTATCCCAATTGCGGAAGTATGTACCGGACCCCAGTCACGTCATTGATTTCGACGAGATCGAAATAGCTAATGATGGCACCTTCGAAGAGAGACCAATCAAGATACTTGAGAGCCGGATCAAACAATTGAGGAATAAACCAATACACTTGGTTAAAGTACAATGGTCACGACATGGAGTCGAAGAGGCCACTTGGGAAACGGAGGACAGTATGAAGGCTAGATATCCAGAATTGTTTTCATCTTAAGTTTCGGGACGAAACTTCTTTTTAGGGAGGAAGGATGTAATACCCGAGATTTCTGATATGTATTTGGAACTTGTGATATTGTAATCGTTGTACTTGATCTGAGAATTATTCTCCGTATTTCATAATCCGATGTTGTCGAGCGTATGATTTCATGTATGTGATTTACAAATTGTAATTCTGCGCATGTAGCGCACGCTATCGGCTATGTGTAGCGTACGCTAACATAGACTCAATAGCGCACGCTACAAAGGATTATTAGTGTAACACCCCAAACTAGGCGGATATTACAGTGCCGTGGACCCCCGACTGGGACCCACCAGGCGAATGAAAATGAATGAATTATACAGGTAAATGTAGTACCGAACCACATTACAACATCAATTACTCCGATGAGGAGTTTTATACAACACACCTGTGATGATATCAATACCGGATATTTTATATGGAGATAAAATATACAACAATGAGTGAGATGAATATTCAAACGGAATGTCTCAGCGAGAATAAAATAAAAGAAACATAATGATCGAAAAGACTGGGCCCCTACTAGTACCACTGACTCTCGCCGTCACCGTGCTCTCCCGTGCCTTAGCCTTGCCATGACAAAAATGATCCCCAACGGGCCGGGCCATACGTAACAACAATCCTCAAGGGTTGAAAATACACAATCATGATATGTCCGGAATTATGAATTATCTGCCGAAACATACGCAATCAAACATGCTATATAAATCGACTATCGATGCGGCTCAAAGGAATGGCGCCACACAACGTCCGGTATGGAAATGTGTCCGTACACAAGCCACCATCACACGTGGTCTTGTGCCTAATCGCCTCACGAAGCAATCGACTCGTGTGCACACCCAATGTGAGGCCAACAACCACCACACGACATAATTGTGCCCGACATGAAAATCCTACACATTCCAACCGCACGCCAAGATGACCCGAATGTCACAATATGGCAAAAGTGACAACGAAAATGAATAATGACTCACCAAGGTTAAATGATGGTGAAATGAATGATAGCTCAATGGAATGATCGAACCGCTGCTCCTTATGACTGAGGTGATTAATTGACAATGACAAGTTTTGATACGGTTAATACAATGATGAATGAGTTACGATTATGAATGAATAACAACAAAAGGAATGAATATCCTTTTAACCGAGTAAGAATTAACTTACTCAATACCGATGAAGAATGTCCTTCCACGAACAACGTCCTAAATGAAAAGTCGGTCGCTCGAACAACCTTGAACATCAATAGTTACCAACAACCGATCAATACACGACTCAAATACGATCATAACCGACCCAAACGTCGATACAACAATATCCGAACTCGTAGATGTACTCTAACGAAAAACGTTGAGATACCCGTTGGTTAAAACCAAACCCAAATAATCGAACCAACTCCAACATGATTGATTCAAACCAAAGAAACATTATCAATGATATCAATAATCTCATAGAAATCCACAATCCAAGTTTATAATAACGACAATCTAAATCCCCAAAATAACCGAAGTCAACCCCAAGGGTTCTTGGAATAATTCCGAAAATAACTGTTTAAATCCGTAGGAATATATTTATCCAAGTTAGATAATCCATAACTAACATATTCCAATGATAATCCAAGCTTACATGAAGAAATCGGAAGGAAAACCCAAAATCCAAATTCTAGATCCAAGAGATTAATACCTTTGATTCGATGTGATGAAGATGATGAAATGATGATCAATCCGAAAGATGAGCTTGAAGATGATGATTGATGATTACGCCTCGAAGAATCCTCTCCGAATCGCTCGAAATCGCCCAAAATTACGAAGGAATGAAATGAGATGAATAAATGACGAACTCGACTAAACTGGCCCAATTTATAGTCACCTGTGTTAGCGTGCGCTAGCCTTGTGCGTAGCGTGCGCTAACGAGTAATTTGGGTAGTCCAAGACCCACCGTCCCGAACACGGTAGCGCGCGCTACGTACCTTCTTGTAGCGTGCGCTACGGCCATACTACTAGCGTGCGCTAAGATCCATTATTAGCGTGCGCTATCGAAATATTGATGCCCGATCGAGTCCGTAAAACTGCCTCGACCTCGATCGACTTCGATAGCGTGCGCTACAACCATTGTTTAGCGTGCGCTAATATATCGATTGCGACGCTAACAACAATACATAGCGTGCGCTATGAATAAATCGAAAGGTCGCCCAAAGAGCCACCGGACTCAACCTCGATCCGCCCTAGCGCGCTACTCCACACATATAGCGTGCGCTACTACAACTCGTTAGCGCTACTTACCACTCGTAGCGTGCGCTTTATAACTCACCGCACCCGGTACCTCGGATCGCAAATGAGGTAACCTTAGCGTGCGCTAAAGCTGAGTGGTAGCGTGCGCTACCTATACCCAATTAGCGTACGCTAAAAGGAGTATGTAGCGTGCGCTACTCCTCATGCACAGCTCGCAACGAAAATGACAATGATGATAAACACGGCACGAAACTCCAATCATATTAGTGATGAATGACGATTGATACACGATACGATTACTCTGAATGATGAATACCATGACTGAATATGAGTGACAAATGATCAATAATGAATGAAATTACTGAGTATCAATTACTGAATGATAAATACTGAATGATAATTACTGAATTACAACTGGGTATTACATACACCCCCCCTTAAAAGAGTTTCGTCTTCGAAACTAAGGGTCAAACAACTCGGGATAACTCTCCCGCATACTATCCTCGGTTTCCCAAGTAGCCTCTTCGACTCCGTGTCTAGACCACTGAATTTTAACCAAAGGAATCGTCTTATTCCTCAACTGTTTGATTCGTCGCTCCAAAACTCGCATAGGACGCTCCTCATAAGAATGATCGTCGGTGATCTCGATTTCGTCGAACTGAGTATGTGACTCGGGTCGGCAACATACTTCCGCAACTGAGAGACGTGAAATACATTATGAATTCGGCTCAACGCCGGAGGTAAAGCCAATCGATAGGCTAACTCGCCTACTCGATCCAAAATCTCAAACGGCCCAATGAATCTCGGACTCAACTTTCCCCTCTTCCCAAAACGGAAGATACCACGACTCGGGGATACCTTGACCAACACGTGGTCACCTGCCTCGAACTCTAATGGTCGACGACGGTTATCCGCATACGATTTCTGTCGACTCTGAGCTGTCAACAAACGACTCCTGATCAAAGCTACCTTCTCACGGGCGGCTATAAGCATATCGGGCTCGGTGTCCAATGATTCTGATAGGTCGTCCCAACACAACGGAGATCGACAACGACGACCATACAAGGCCTCGTAAGGTGCCATCTTGATCGAAGCATGCCAACTGTTATTATACGTGAACTCGATTAATGGTAGTTGGGCTTCCCAATCGTCTTTCCAATCGAGGACGCATGCCCTCAACATGTCCTCTAATGTCTGAATGGTCCTCTCTGATTGCCCGTCGGACTGAGGATGAAAAGCGGTACTGAGATTAAGCTGAGTTCCCATAGCACGATGAACTGATTTCCAAAAATGAGACACAAACCGTCCGTCACGATCGGAAACGATACTTTTAGGAGTACCGTGCAGTCTGACTATCTCTTTGATGAACAGTTGAGCAAGTCTCTCGGGACCCCACGTTTCCTTGATCTCAAGGAAATGAGCTGATTTAGTTAAGCGGTCCACGATCACCCAGATCGTATTCATGCCACGACGACTCGTCGGCAAACTCGTGATGAAATCCATAGAAATGTCTTCCCACTTCCACTCGGGAATAGGAAGGGGTTTCAAAGATACCCACGGCCGATGTTCAATCTTAACTTGTTGACAGTTAAGCATCTCGAAACAAATTACGCGACTTCTCGCTCATATTACTCCACCAAGAATTTTGTTTCAAGTCCTTGTACATCTTGCTAGACCCCGGATGCACAGAATAAGGGGTAGCATGAGCTTCTTTCAAAATCGAGTCTTTCAACTCGTCATTCGCCGGTACGCACAACCGATTCTTAAACCTCAAAAGTCCATCCTCGTGGACCACAAATCCAGGGGCTTTCCCCTGAGCCACATCCTCTCGGATGCACAACAATGATGGGTCCGAACCCTGATTCTCTCGGATTTCCTCCTCGAGTGACGATGAAATCTCTAACATACAAAGCTGCCCGAACTCGCCGGCTGCACTCGATCTCGGATCTAAGGAATTCCTGAAGCTCCTTCCGAATCAAGCAACGGCAAGCATCTGCTCTGAATGACTTACGACTCAAGGCGTCGGCGACAACGTTCGCCTTGCCCGGTGGTAAAGGATCTCGATATCATAATCCTTGATTAACTCCAACCACTGCCTCTCGACGCATATTTAACTCCTTCGAGTAAATATATACTTTAAACTCTTATGATCGGTGAATATCGATGTGACGCCATAAAGGTAATGACGCCAAATCTTCAGCGAACACCACTACCGCTAGCTCCATGTCGTGGGTCGGATAATTAACCTCGTAAGGTCTCAATTGCCGTGAAGCATAGGCAATAACCTTCCCGTTCTGCATGAGTACACATCCGAGACCCTGTCCGGATGCATCACTATAAACCACAAATCCCTCCGTTCCCTGCGGCAAGGAGAGTACAAGTGCTGACATTAACCGGCTCTTGAGTTCCTCAAAACTCCGTTGACACGCGTCGGACCACGTGTATTTCTTATCCTTCCGCAAAAGGTTCGTTAAGGGTTGAGCGATTCTAGAAAATCCTTCCACAAACCGCCGATAATAACCCGCTAATCCGAGAAAACTTCGGATTTCCTTAACGTTCTTCGGAGGTAGCCAATCCCGAATAGCCCCCGTCTTCTGAGGATCGACACGAAATCCGTCTGATGAAATTACATGTCCGAGAAAAGTCACTTCGGGCATCCAGAACTCACATTTGGAAAACTTCCCATAAATTTGTTCTCGGCTTAACACGTCGAGCACTTGATGAAGGTGAAACTCGTGTTCCTCCCGGTCACGAGAATAAATCAAAATGTCATCGATGAAGACAACAACAAACCGATCCAAAAAGTCGATGAAAACCCGATTCATTAATTCCATGAATACCGAAGGTGCATTAGTTAAACCGAACGGCATAACCACAAACTCATAATGACCATAGCGTGTTCGAAACGCCGTCCTCGCGATATCCGACTCTCGAATCCGCAACTGATGATATCCAGATCTTAAGTCGATCTTGGAAAATACTGAAGCTCCCTGAAGTTTATCTAAGAGGTCATCAATACGGGGTAAAGGATACTTATTCTTGATTGTTACCCTGTTCAACTCCCGATAATCAATACATAAGCGGAATGAACCATCCTTCTTCTTGACAAACAACACTGGTGCTCCCCACGGGGACGCACTCGGTTGGATATAACCTTTCTCGAACAACTCCTCAAGTTGGTTCTTTAATTCCTGCATTTTGGTCGGGGCCATCCGGTACGGTGCCTTCGATATCGGGACGCAGTGCTCCAACTCAATCGTGAATTCCACATCCTCTCAGGAGGCAAACCGGAGTAACTCGCGGAAAACATCGCATATTCCCTCACCACCGAATATCCGTTAACATTATTGATGATTTCTCGGTTTTGGCCATATAGCACCAATAAGCGACACATCCCCGATTGAGTAATCTTCCGCTTTCATCAAATTAATGACTTTACTGCAATGTAGGGATTACCTCCGAAACACACATTCGACTCCATCGATCAAATGATAGTGACCAAACGCTTTGGACACTAATGATGGCATCATGACGATCCATCCAATCAATACCCAAGATGACGTCGTCCCTCGGCAAATCTACTACGATTAGGTCTCACGGCCATACACGACCATGAAATCAATCGGACAATCAATCTCACGGTTATCGATAATTGCCTACCATCGGGTAGGCCGATGACATAAGGCTCGCAACTAGTAGCACTACCTGCACGTAGTCTACTCAAACATGACTCGGAAATGAATGAATAAGATGCACCAGTATCAAAAAGGGTACACACAGGTTGAGATAGGATGTCGAGTGTACCTGAGATCATCCGGGCCTCTGGATCGTCGGTCTTCTTCATCTCATAAATTCGGGGCTTTCCGGCCCCCAAACCGGACGCTCCCGTCTGATAGCTCTTGGCTCCGCCTTTAGCTCCTGTCGTCTTGAACGACGCCGATCGAGTGGCTCGATTACGCACCGAATGACTGGGCTTGAGATGACGCCGGAGTGGGTTTAGAGTCCCTACGGCAAAAACGGGCCCTATGCCCGGCAATCCCACGATTATGGCACGTGATGCTTGGACATTTTGTGCTGAAATGACCCTGTTCTTCACAGTTGAAACAGGTGACGGCTGAACTGGCCGCTCGAGATTGAGATTCCGCGGGTTTAGACGCCGTGGGAGGTCGCTCAGAAAAAGTAGAGCCCGCCCGCGGTTTCTTGAAGGTGGCCTGACTTCCGTCAGACTGATCACGGTTCTTAGACTTCTTGCCAGCAGATGAAGGTTGCTGCTTAGAAATCTCCTTAACGATAGCTCGTAAGTGAGAGCTTTCTCAATGAACTCGGCAGTGGTACAGTTATGATTAAGCAATCGAAGTCTCATACGGGGTTTCACCTCTTGCTGAAATACTTGATCTTGTCCGCTTCGAGTGAATGATAGATGAGGCGAACGGAAGAAGTTCCCGAAATTTCTCGGCCGGCGAGAACATCCGTCTCGACGAAGGGCCGGGAGTGAGTAACTCGGCCTTGGCCTCTCTCGAGTGGGGCCGGATAATACCTCTCCATCATGAGAGTCTTGAACCGATCCCAAGTACATGATCCGTCTGTGGCTTCAATGATAACCACCATGAATGAGCGCTCTTACCGAGTTAGTAAGCCGATATTGAAACTTTTTGCCCTTCGGGGAAAACCACCATAGCTAATATATTCTCAAAATGCTCTAGCCAGTGTACTATATCCGCCGGCTAAGATGAGCCCTCAAATGTAGGTGGTCGCCGAGAGATATCGCTAATGATATTGCTTACACCTCTCTTGCCTCTCGAGGCGGCGGCGGAGGAGCTGTTGATTTTGAGTAGTGGAGTTATGCATCGCATCCATTAGTTGTGCCATCTCGAGTCATTTGGGCCATCATGCCCCGCATAAAAGCGAGTGGGTCAACCCGACACCTCTCGACCGAGCCGTGTCCTGCACGACTCGACGCTGAATGATCGCGTCGGTGAATGAGTGGCGTCACACTGCTCGATGAGTTAGCATTATTCCTGGCATTTGCACGTGTATTCGCACGAGTTCTCGGGGTTCGGCCCGCTCCACGGCCTCGTCCTCCACGTCCTCTGCCAGCCCTTTCCATACTGAAGTGGAAAGTCATATGATGATTATATATCTCGCATGAGTATCACATTATGATTATATTATGAAATGATGAAAATGAGCATACGCGCTCAAATACAGCGATTGCATGAATGATTAGTTGACGTGACATGATTATCTGATGAAGTTACTGAAATGATTATCTTGAACGAGTTAACAAGATTAATGATTCGATCTTCCTGATCAACAACTGAACAATGAAATGAATTGACTGATTAATGAGTTAACCTGACTGTCCCGGTCAAAATGACAATGATGATTGAGGATTGTTAACTGATGAATTATGAATGAATGATTAATGCCAGAAATTATACCATGGCATTAAAAATCTTATAGTTCTTGGTCTGATTGGCTCGGCATTTGCACAGGTCACACGTGACGCGAAAGTCCAATGATACTAGTCCGATGACGATGATTTCAAATGAGACATGACTTGGAGGGTAGTATTCAAAACCACGCTCTGATACCAACTCTGTAACACCCCAAACTAGGCGGATATTACAGTGCCGTGGACCCCCGACTGGGACCCACAAGGCGAATGAAAATGAATGAATTATACAGGTAAATGTAGTACCGAACCACATTACAACATCAATTACTCCGATGAGGAGTTTTATACAACACACCTGTGATGATATCAATACCAAGATATTTTATATGGAGATAAAATATACAACAATGAGTGAGATGAATATTCAAACGGAATGTCTGCAGGAATAAAATAAAAGAAACATAATGATCAAAAGACTGGGCCCCTACTAGTATCACTGGGACTCGCCGTCACCGTGCTCTCCCGTGCCTTAGCCTTGCCATGACTGAAAAAGATCCCCAACGGGCCGATTTACACAGAACAACAATCCTCAAGGGTTGAAAATACACAATCATGATATGTCCGGAATTATGAATTATCCTGCCGAAACATACACAATCAAACATGCTATATAAATCGACTATCGATGCGGCTCAAAGGAATGGCGCCACACAACGTCCGGGATGGAAATGTGTCCGTACACAAGCCACCATCACACGTGGTCTTGTGCCTAATCGCCTCACGAAGCAATTGACTGCGTGCACACCCAATGTGAGGCCAACAACCACCACACGACATAATTGTGCCCGACATGAAAATCCTACACATTCCAACTGCACGCCAAGATGACCGGAATGTCACAATATGGCAAAAGTGACAACGAAAATGAATAATGACTCACCAAGGTTAAATGATGGTGAAATGAATGATAGCTCAATGGAATGATCGGAACCGTCGTTTCTTATGACTGAGGTGATTAATTGACAATGACAAGTTTTGATACGGTTAATACAATGATGAATGAGTTACGATTATGAATGAACAACAACAAAAGGAATGAATATCCTTTTAACCGAGTAAGAATTAACTTACTCAATACCGATGAAGAATGTCCTTCCACGAACAACGTCCTAAATGAAAAGTCGGTCGCTCGAACAACCTTGAACATCAATAGTTACCAACAACCGATCAATACACGACTCAAATACGATCATAACCGACCCAAACGTCGATACAACAATATCCGAACTCGTATATGTACTCTAACGAAAACGTTGAGATACCCGTTGGTTAAACCAAACCCAAATAATCGAACCAACTCCAACATGATTGATTCAAACCAGCAAAACATTATCAATGATATCAATAATCTCATAGAAATCCACAATCCAAGTTTATAATAACGACAATCGGAAATCCCCAAAATAACCGAAGTCAACCCCAAGGGTTCTTGGAATAATTCCGAAAATAACCGTTTAAATCCGTAGGAATATATTTATCCAAGTTAGATAATCCATAACTAACATATTCCAATGATAATCCAAGCTTACACGAAGAAATCGGAAGGAAAACCCAAAAATCCGAAATTCTAGATCCAAGAGATTAATACCTTTGATTCGATGTGATGAAGATGATGAAATGATGATCAATCCGAAAGATGAGCTTGAAGATGATGATTGATGATTACGCCTCGAAGAATCCTCTCCGAATCGCTCGAAATCGCCCAAAATTACCGAAGGAATGAAATGAGATGAATAAATGACGAACTCGACTAAACCGTCCAATTTATAGTCACCCGTGTTAGCGTCGCTAGCCCTGTGCGTAGCGTGCGCTAACGAGTAATTTGGGTAGTCCAGTACTCCACCGTCCGAACACGTAGCGCGCTACATACCTTCTTGTAGCGTGCGCTACGGCCATACTACTAGCGTGCGCTAAGATCCATTATTAGCGTGCGCTATCGAAATATTGATGCCCGATCGAGTCCGTAAAACCATCGACCTCTCGACCGACCCGATAGCATGCGCTACAACCATTGTTTAGCGTACGCTAATATATCGGTTGCGTACGCTAACAACAATACATAGCGTGCGCTATGAATAAATCCAGTGCAGTCCAGTAGCCACTGGACTCAACCTGATCCGTCCCTAGCGCGCGCTACTCCACACATATAGCGTGCGCTACTACAACTCGTTAGCGCGCGCTACTTACCACTCGTAGCGTGCGCTATTTATACTCACCGCACAAGATCTTCCTGGATCGGCAATGAGGTAACCTTAGCGTGCGCTAAAGCTGAGTGGTAGCTTGCGCTACCTATACCCAATTAGCGTACGCTAAAAGGAGTATGTAGCGTGCGCTACTCCTCATGCACAGCTCGCAACGAAAATGACAATGATGATAAACACGGCACGAAACTCCAATCAGATTAGTGATGAATGACGATTGATACACGATACGATTACTCTGAATGATGAATACCATGACTGAATATGAGTGACAAATGATCAATAATGAATGAAATTACTGAGTATCAATTACTGAATGATAAATACTGAATGATAATTACTGAATTACAACTGGGTATTACAATTAGCGCACGCTATGCGTGGTCAATTTGATTGAGACGTGCGGTAGGTGAGATCTGGCCGGGGGACCCCTGTCGGATCGTGTCGGGATGAACCTGGACGGCTTTCGGGAAAAGCCAAGTCAACGCCTTAGCGCACGCTACAGGTATATGCGTAGCGCACGCTAAGTTCTGAATATAGTTAAGTCAGTGAGCCGTTAGCGCACGCTACGAGCAGGGACAAGCGCGCTAACAGCCATTTCTTATAAATAGGACAGCATCCTATTCGTGATTTCAGTTCTTTCTTCTCCCATTACCCGAATTCTTACACTTAGAACATAACTTCCTTCATCCTAAACACTTCATATCAACACCCTAGCTCGTGATTGAAGATCGTACATCGTTGGAGATTGGTGTTCAAGCCTTCGGTGTTGGATTGCTTCGACTTCCTCCGTGTTCTTCACTACTTTGAGGTAGGTGATTCTTCACCTATATTAGTAATGTTATTAAGGACGTTTGATCATGTTTTGATAGCCATTTATTTCGTTATAATCGGTCATCACATGTTAGAAGGATACTTTTGACGTATCGGCAGTATTTATCGTATGAACCTTTGAACCATCTTAGTATATGGACTCCTAAGCATTTTCAAATCGATTTATGATCAGTAATCGGATATTACCTAGATTGTTACGTTTTACACATTGGAATCATGCATTTTGGAACGTATGACGAACGGAACTTAGAATATTTCTTGAAGATCTAAGATGAATTATGATGTTGAGATGATTATCCGTATATTTGTATCTCATAATCATAGAACTTCCACAAACCTTATTAGCATGATATGCCCGAGGATTATCACCATAGAATTCATGAGTTCATCACCATTCAACCCAGTTTTCTGTAGCAGTATTCTGCTATGCAAGATTAGCGCACACTAACATATGTAAGTTAACGTGCGCTATCGGGGTTAAGTTAACGCACGATACGTACGTAACGTACGTTATGAGATCAGCCGAGTCAAACTGTCAGTTCGTGGCTAGCGCACGCTAGGCTTATACGATAGCGTACGCTAACAGGCCGGCTTAGCGCACGTTACGTAGAGTACGTAGCGCACGCTAAGCAGTCCAGGCAGATTGTTTATTTTGAGCTTTTCGGCCGTAGACCGAATTGCTAGGCCATCGTTCGACTTGAGATGATTTGTATATCATTCCTTTTGTTAAGGTTCGAGCTTGTTACGTTGATCGGAGGAGGCGGCCTTCGAGTGTGTTGAGATCATTGAAGTATTCCATTCTTGCCATTTTCGAGGCAAGTATCATATGTCGAGTTCGATTTATATTGAAACTTTGATCATGCTTGTGGTTTCGTTCATGTTGTTGAATATGAGATGTATTTCTGAAATTTCTCGTGGTATTCGTTGTTATTTGTTCGTATTGATGAACATATTGAAATGCATATATGTATGCATAGTTGATTGATTTATGGTATAAATGATCCGAGGGGATCATGAGGATCTATGCTGAGGGCGCTGGATCGAATGTCCACCATGCGTTGGTCCGACGGGATCATCATGGGGATCTATGCTGAGGGCGCTGGATTGCTGGACGGGTTTTCCACCATGCGTTGGTCCGAAGGGATCATCATGGGGATCTATACCAAGGGCGCTGGATCGCTGGATTACCCTGTACTGTGTTGATGGAATCGTGAGGATTCGCATCGTTGGATTCCGGTGGCGGAAGTCCATTTTGCATGTTTTATGATGCATTGATGATTTATGTATTACGATACTTGTACTAGCATTGTTTTGCTAACCCCTTCGGGGGTGGACATTGTTTTGATGTTCAGGTAGCCGAGGAGCGCGGAAGCAACCACAAGACAAACAGACGATGAAATGGCTCAGTGATGTGGTTGATGTTATGGTTATTGTGATTTGTCTTCTTGGTCTATTTAGTACTCGAGTACGTCTGTTTAAAAATGTCTTTTCGATATGGTTGTATAAGTTAACTCATTTGATCGGTTGAATCAAATCTGTATTTGAACTTCAGTTGTACGATTGGTTTATATTTACACTTCTTTTAAAATTAGCCTTGTAAATCCTTACCTAAAGGGTTTACGGCGCTGTAATTATTCCGAATATCTCGGGGTGTTACAGATCAACTACCATATGATGATGATAACAAATCCCGAATCATCGACGTACAGTCCGAATGCTCATACGATCAATAACAATGATCAACCAATAAATCAATCGAGAATATCATCGATATGATGAATTCTAACACGATCGACAAAGGATCAACAATAACCGAGAATACCCTCAACATGGTAAACTCCAAACACGATCAACAAAGGATCAACAATAACCGAGAATACCCTCAACATGGTAAACTCCAAATGATCAACAATAAATGATCTCAAGTAAATAACTCTGACTGTCGAACATACCCCTCAGGCGTATGAATAACCAGTCGCAAACCGTCGAACATATCCAATCATACATGGACTATGAACGACCAAACAATATGGTTCAAAGATGGACATCACAGTACGCCCGATCCAGAGATGTGTCCGTGTACATGTCCACCCCGTATACAGAATCCAGAATATACGTGGACAATGTACCTAATTTGCCTCACGAACTATGTCTCGTGTGCACGGTTCAATGTGGAAATATCAACACATAACCAAAGTGTGTCCAGCTAAAAATCCTACAGAATAACCAATCGGAACGCAGGTATGATTCCAGATATGTCACGATGCAACATTACAACGAAATTCAAAGAATCACATATCCAATAAAGATCAAAAAGACTCACCGAAGTGAATAATGACACACGGATAATGAAAGATCGACACAACCGACAATATCCAAAATAATTATCTTGGGATCACAATTCCCAAAGAACGATCAACGCGATCATCAATCTCAACACTATCATCCTGGGATCAACATCCCTCAACGAACAACCAAATATGAATCTCATCATACAACATATACCACAGCTCAACATAATAATTATCATCATGACTGAACAATACTTAAATTACCTCAAAGCCGAAGCCGATATCCTTTCCTCGAACAAACCATCATCCCGACAATTTACACTTATAATATCATTGCTATATGAACTATAAATGAAATGAAAGCGAAATCATTCATTAAATATTATAAACTGAACAAGTATAACTTGCCTCTATACTGATACCATGAAGCCGTTACCAAAATCCATTGCCTTCGTCTACGAGCTCCTCAGCTCCGACCAAAAGAAATCTACGAACTCTTCAGCCTCGACCGCAACACAACGGTCATAATCAACGCTCAATTATCGCGACCTAATGCAATAATCAAATGACAACACATCCGATAATAATCAACAACCGATATAACCAACTAATCAAACTCAGCGGCTCAACAATACCTCGATCATATACAAAACCGAATAATAGAACTCAAATAATTATGAACTCATGTCCACAATACCAACCGCAACTCGACAATCATAATTAACAATCAATATAACTGATCAAAAACCCAACGGTTCCACAATGTCTCGATTAAATACAAATCAAAACAATCCAAACCAATCAATCACGAATTCAAAACCACAACACGATTCATAATCCTATAGTCATATCAATAATCAAATTAAACCAATAACAAGGGTCTGAATATTACCAATTCCAAATTCAATCTTAGATACGAATACAAGTTTCCTCCTTGTAAATTCATAATAAAATCAATTACCGATTATCATCATCAATCTGGACAATCTGATTAATTCAACATTATAGATAATCATATTCCAAGGGTTTTAAATAGCTCAATCATCCTAATTGAGCACTTGTCCAATACGTATGAACTTCCAAATTCAAATATCAATAATAATCTCACCGAACTTGAAATCATATTCGTATTCCTATACGAATATTGTACCAAAACACATAACTTAGTTCTAGATATGAATATTCCATATTCATATCCAAAACACCAATACCTCTTAAACACATTCATCATATCAATGATCAATTCATATCGATATTAAGGATTTCATAACATACTCGATTCCAACTTCAATTCCAAATATGAATCAACAAGACTCCTTGTTCATATTCGTAAATTCATAGAAACAAATACCGATTATTATCATGAATAATCGTATTCCAAAATTAACCGTAAACTTTATAATTATCCGTCCACCTCATACGACTCGATAGTATTCCAATTATGTACAGGTCAAATGTTCTTATGCCAAACAAATCTGAATTCATACCTTCAATTCAATCTCATAATCCGGTGAGCTCAATAACAGTTGATTCGGGCACGAAGCATGTTTAATCAACATATTCAATTCCGAATTCAAGCTTAAATTCAACATGATATGATTATCCCTTGTTCATAAATATCAATCTCATGCCAAACTACACTTAGGATCTTTCGACTCATATGAACACATATCCTCAAAGAAAGATAATGTTCTTGTCAAATTCATAATCATGATTCATATATCATCAAGACCATATGAAAGATCAAATCACCATTCACATAACTTGCCCCTTAACAGCCATAATCACCATCACTTGTTCTAAATATCAACATTCCATGTTCATATCTAAAACATAAACACTTGAAACATAAACTCATCATAATCATCATCTTCTTCAATATACACCTCACATATCATCAAGAAGTACAACAATAATACCATAACCATCATCATACGAGGAAAACATCAACAACAACATCAAAATCTAAAATTAAAGAGAGGATTATCCAACATACCTCTTAGCAGATGAAATACACACGTAACCACCTCAAGAATCATTGATATCTCCATATCTAAAGCTCCAATCCCATGTTTCCAAGCTCATAATCGACTTAGAAGGACTGAAAGCTCCATCTATGAGTGTTTGAAGGCGAAAACAAAGTTGAGTTCCGAAGAAAATGAAATGAAGGGCATCCACTTTTATAAACTTCCCAACTCGTTACGTACGTAACATCCCACAGTTAACGTACGTAACACCCTCTTACGTACGCTATTTCTGTGTTTTCACATCAAAATTTTTTTGTAGATGCAGATACCGATATGTTATTCAAAGCAGTTATTACTTCCGAAGACGCATTAGAAAAAGCAAGAGAGCGTCGTAAAGATATATCGAAAGCCTGGTTTATCAAGAATGTACAGGCCTGAAAGCTATTTTTACACAAGATAGGATGGCTGGGAGGGAGTTCTTGAATTACAGTCCAGAGGTCACAGACTCATTTCGTTCCAAGCCTTACGTACGTAATCCTTACTCTGTAGCGTACGTAATACGTACGTTGACTTGCTACAGTAACTTACACAATTAACGTATGTAATATACCAATCATAAAGTACGTTAACCAAGGATTGAATCGCCCATGCACGTTCTCTGCCGAAAGCTACCGACACAAGGCCCCATATGCCGTCCACCGCTCGGTCCTATCCGATTCCCTCTGTTACGTACGTAATGCCTTATGCACAACGTGCATAAAATATAGAATTTAACGTACGTAAGTCCTTAACCTTAGCGTACGTAATGGCCTTCTATACTTAGCCAAAATCCAACTGTTCCTGTCCGTCTCGACATACTGGATACGTATACTCACATACTGAATACATATACTCATACAGAAAATATTCTCATACGATACACCCGATGTCCAAATCAGTTCAACCTGATACACCATATCCTCAATGTAAGTGTCAATCAAACACGTCAATTACACAAGTATAACTGTCTCGGTTCTCAATTTATTTTATCCATACTGTATAGACACCAAGCTATGCAGTATACCTCAGATAAAATAACGCGAAAAATTTATACTGAAAATCCGGGTATTACAATTTTAGTTACCTCCTTCAGGGTTCTGTTATTTCGCTCGGAAACAACATTATGCTGAATATTCGTGTTGGATGTCATTGTCCATACAATATTGCTCTATGAAGCAATTTGTGAATTTTGTGCCTCTGTCGAACCGAATGGATAGAGTGCTCAGACCTTTTTCCATCTGCAGCTTCTTCAGGTGTTTCGATAGCTTTGTGGTTGTCTCCTTCTTCTTTCTCAAGGATATAGTCGAGGAGTACCTGGAAAACTTATCAACAATAACAAGATACTATTGGTTACCTTCTTCTTTCTCAAGGATATAGTCCAGGAGTACCTGGAATCAACAATAACAAGATACTATTTTTTACCTTCCATGTTGATAGGGTCCACAGGGCGATATAAGTCCATATGAAGTAAACCCAGGACCCTGTGGGTTGAGAGATACGATTTGCTCTTCAGATATGTCGTGATTTGATTACCTTTCTGACAGGGTCAACATACAATGTTCTTATGAAGTGATATATCTGGCAACCCTATGACCATTCCCTGTCGGGCCAATTTGTTGATGGTCTTGAAGTTGTTGTGAGACATCTTCTTGTGGCATAGCCAACTTTGGTCTGCAGTGTCTTTGGTGACAAAAGTTGTTGTGAGACATATTTTTGTGCCATATCCAACTTTGGACTGCAGTGCCTTTGGCGACAGACAAGGAATTACAGCACTAATAGGTTTCAATCAGCAATATACATATTACCTGATCGGGGTTCCTGTGAGGACTACTTGCTTGGTTTTTATTTCCTCATCCCACAGTTTTCTTCAAAGAATATAATCGAGAACCATTTGTCACAGAACTGGCTAACACTTAGAAGATTATACTATAGTCCTTCAATATAGGCTACATTAGTAATTTTGAATTTTCCTACAAGAAGGGTTCACTTCCCTCTTGTTCTTCCTATAGATTTGTCACTGAATCGAACATTTGGACCTAAAACTTCTACATAATCTAACAATTTATCGGTATCTCCTGTCATGTGATGAGAACACCGGTTGTCTAAGTACCAGATGTCATCGTCCTTGATATCCTGTAAACAAATTTAAGTAGATTTAGGTCCCCAGTGTTCAGTATGTCCTTAATTAGTAGTGCTTTTTGATAACCACAACAACAGGTCTGGTGTAGGTCTTCTTGGGTCCTCTTTTACAAGGTTTACATTGGGCAAGCATGTATTCACTGTAAGCATTATTATGATGCATGTAAAATTGATAGTTGTAGTTTCAGTAAGGTTGTTGTCTGGGAGGAGGAATTGTTAGGGTTGTATACTGCAAACCATACTTTATGCTTGTATTACCTTATTTCTCTGTAACTACCTATGAGAATACTAATTATATTTTATCACATATTTTGCATATTAATTCACGTTATGGTTATGCAAATGTATTGTCTATTTATTTTATATTATAGATAATGTGGTGTGTTGGTGTCACACGGAAGATCACATTATCGGTGCCTTATAAAATAATATGATAATTAACAACCTATGTAATTATTAGACATATTATGTGAAAGGTTGTAATGTATGCTTGAGATTTTTTGGTCTTGAATATTATCATTAGCGTATCTGCATACGTTGAACTAGATCCCAGTAAGATAGTGTCTTTTGTACTGACTGTAATAAGAATGTAAATCTCGGATAATTATTATTTCTTAATTCTAAGTATATAATATTTAATTTTCTATTTATAATAATTATTACTTTGATTTACCATGGATGAGAGTCACATTGATTGACTTAATGTGCTTTGTATCTTAGGCAATAATATTATTTATATGACAATTATTATTATAACTTAAAGTCGTGTCTAGACTTGTGCGGGTTGATGATATTCTCTTGAGGAGCTTAATGATTATTATATTAAACCTTGTTGGTGGATTTAATGTCGATATAATAATAAGGTTTGGATGTTACTACTCTTGGATAAGAAATTAATTAATTAAATCTCTTAGTATCTTAAATTAATTAATGGACATTCGATATCTTAAACCCGAGAAATAATATATTTAACTAAGGAGCCTAATTTCGTAAATTGGGATTTGGATTGGAAGTGTAATATTAATTCTTTAGTGGATTGAATTGATATTAGTAAAATCAACCATATTAAGAAGGCTTAATATGGAAGGTTGGGTTATACTAGGAGTCCTAACCCTAATCCTCTTTAAGATCCCTTGAGTAGCCCAAAGCCTGTAAATAGGACACAACTATGAGGGTTCGGCGATGACATTACTTTGTGAGAGAGATTTCGATTTTTTTATCTTGTGTTTAATTGTAGATCTTGACTTGTGTCTTTGATTCTACAGTTTAGATAACACATCAATTTTCTAAGAGTGATCAAATATTATTAGAAAATAAGAAAGAAAAATCGGTAGCCTCTTGTGATTATTTCGGCCGATCCAAGTTGAAGGACAAGGAAGATCTTGTAGCTCGTTGCCTACACAACGTCCGGATTAAGGGGGGACATAATCTAGAAGGTTTTGAGGAAGAGATCAAAAGTAGCAACCACTTTGCTTCAAAAGGTAATATCCTATGATCTATTGATCTAGATTAGGATATTGAACTCCATCAACAATATTGTTTATTAAACAATTAATTATATTTGCTTATTAGTCTTAGTAGTTAATTAATTAGCATGCCTAAATAGATTTTGTGCTCGTGGATTCGTACAACGCTTTGTTCAAATTATTTAAACTTCGCTTCCGCTGCGTTATATTTCCAATAATCGGAATCGAAGCCAGAATTTTTAAGCTTTTGCTATTTTAATTAACTTTGGTGATTAATTGCTAGCAAATTAAATATTCATATAATATGGTGTTGAAATATTTTTCCAAACGTCTTCTTCGTGGAATATGATCCAATTATCATGGTTATGTAAATTGTTACTTTTTTTATCATCGATGCAATTATTGGTTTGGACCGTTTTTTGAGGCATGTAATGGTTTTGCCCGTGAGAAAATCCACGGTAGATCTAGGATTTTATTTTTCGTGTAATTTTCTGTAATTCGATGTATTTTATTTTTATGAAATTAAAACGGAATTTGGAAAATACAAAATCATGAAGAAATAGAGCAGAACCGGGACACCCGAATTGCTGGATAGCCGCGGCCGGGCAGCAGCAGATGGACGCTGCCGAGAAGTACATGGATGCCTACCGAGCCGCACCAAGCTGCCTGCCGAGGGCCGCGGGTGGGTTGTTCCGGGCCAGTTTGGGTCCGGGTTGAATGTTTTAATTTTATCTCAAATGTCTTTTAATCCACTTGTTGTAATTCTCAAAAAAAAAAAACTTGATGGGTACTAACTTTGCTGATTGGAAACATAACCTTAATATTGTCCTGACTGCTGAAAATATAATTTTGTTCTAACTCAGGAATGCCCATTAGAACCAGATGTGGATTCCACACCTGATGAGGTGAAAGAATACCGCAAATAGAAGAAATCTGATGAGATGGCTCACTGTTACATCTTGATTTCTTTAGCAAATGTATTGCAGCATCAGCATCAGAGCATGGGCATGGCTGCAGAAATAATGAAAAATCTCAGAGAGATGTTTGGTCATCAGAACCGAGCAGCTAGCCAAAATGCTATGAGGGTCTTGATGACGACCCAGATGCCTGAAGGAACCCCGGTAAGAGATTATGTTCTAAATATGATTCCTTATCTAAATGAACTTGATATCTTAGGGACTACTATCGATGCGGAAATACAGGTCGATATCATCAAAGGCAGCTTACCAAGAAGCTTTGTGCAGTTCTGCCTAAACTACAACATGAATCATAGGGAATATACCTTGGCGGAATTTCGTGAGCTTGAAGGCTGAGACGGACTCTTCGGACAAGGGTATCAAGTTCTTGCAGAATCGGTGTTTCTACTTCTAAACCCAAGTGGGGAAGAAGAAGAACCAAGTGGGCCAAAAGCAAGGGACAACTCTCAAGGTAAAAGGCAAGGCTCCTCAGCCTTAGGCGAACAAAAATCCAAAGGTAAAGTGCTACAAGTGTGTTCAGAAAGGACATTTCAAAGTGGACTATCCTGCTCTTAAGAAAGGTACATATCATGCACTAGTAGTCAAGACACATTTGGCAGCTTGTTCTACCACTTCATGGATAGTATATTCAGGGTCCACTAATCGTGTTGGCTTTGACTCGCATGGTTTTCAGGTAACCAAACAGCTTAGTGCAGGCGAGATCACCATCAACTAGGGCGATTATTCCAGGCTTATGGCTATTAGACTTAAATAATTTACTGTTGGTAGCTGATAATGAATTTAATTTCGTTTTCTAAGTTAAGTTGTGATGGTTATTCAGTTTTTTTTAATGGTGATGCTATTATTAGAAGAAACAGTGAATATATTTGCAAAGGTACCTATACTGATGGACTATATGTCATTAATACTGCACAAACTTCCACGTATAAATAGGGGTGGTATACCGTACCGTATCGAACTTTTCTGCCAATACCGTATACCGTACCGAAAGTTTCGGTACAACGAAGTTCATAGCGATACCATACCGATAGTTTTGATAAACCGAAATTTGGTATACCAAAATTTCGGTATACTGAATTTTATTTCGGTATCGGTATACACCGAACTTATCGAAATACTGAATTACCAAAATATCGAAAAAATCTTGATATACCGATATATACCGAAATACCAAATAAATAAAATACCAAAAATATCGATATACTGATATATATATATATATATATTGAAATACCGATTTTTTTTTAGTATTTCGGTATATACTGAAATACCGAAAATAAAAATTTCATACCATTACCGTACCTAAAGTTTTCTGTATGGTACCATACCGTACCGAAAAGTCGGTATACCAGAATTTTCGGTAATTTCGATAATTTTTTGGTACGGTAAATTCAGTATTTCAGCATTTCGGTATAGTTTGCCACTTCTACGTATAAACATAAATCGCTTAATTCTTTGTCTAAACCTAAAAATAGAAGAAAAAAACCTTCAAGCATAAAGCAAATATATATGTGGTATTTACGGTTAGATCATGTAAACCTTAGAAGCATTCAGAGATTGGTAGATGATGGCCCATTGGATGACCTCCAAGTTGAGTCATTTCTAATTTGTGAATCCTGTCTGGAAGATAAAATGACCAAAAGGGTTTTTAAAACCAAGGGAAACCGTGCTCAGAATATATTAGAATTGGTTTATACAGACGTATGTGGTCCAATAAATATCCACGCTAGGGCTGGTTTCGAATATTTCATCACATCTATAGATGATTATTCGAGATATGATACATCTATTTGATGCGATGTAAGTCTGAAGCCTTTGACAAGTTCAGAGATTTCAAGGCGGAAATGGAGAAGCGTCATGGGAAGAGTATCAAGTCACTACGATCTGATTGTGGTGGTGAGTACCTTAGTGGAGAGCTTTTGAATTTCTTGGCAAATGAGGGGTTTCATCCCAGCTCACTGCGCCGGGAACTCCCCAACAAAATGATGTTGCTGAGAGAAGAAACATAACTCTTTTAGAAATGGTTCAATGATGAGTTATTCAGATTTATCTATTTCGTTCTGGGGGTATGCCTTGGAAATAGCGGCGTACATTCTAAACCTGGAGCCTTCGAAATTAGTTCCAAAAATACCCATAGAACTATGGAGTGGGCGAAAGCCCAGTCTAGCACATGTTCGGATTTGGGGTACTCCAGCACATGTGCTGAATAAGGAAGTCAGTAGTGGCATCTCGTCTGTTGATGCAGTGTTTGTAGTATACCCTAAGGGAACGAAGAATGGCTTGTTATATAGTCCCCAGGATCAAAAGGTCATTGTTAGCACCACTGCCCGATTCTTGGAAGAGGATTATGTGATTAGTCACAAGCCCATGATCGAAATAATTCTGGAAGATTTGAGGGGCGAGACTCCATCTATACCAATCATGCAAGCACCAACTAACACTGTACCAGGTCTCGATTTTAAGACTTCTACACCAACTCAGGATTAGCCTCATTGTAGTAGGAGGGTTGTTCGTCAACAAGAATGATTCATAGATGTGGGAAAGTCTTTGGACTCAGTCCCAGGCAAAGATAAATCAGATCCCTAGACTCACAAGGAGGCAATACAAGATAAAGATGTTGTCTCCTAGAAAGTAGCATTAGAATCAGAAATGAGTATGGATTCCAATCAAGTGAGGGAGCTAGTAGAATTACCCGATGGGGTACAAGCCATTAGGAGTAAATGGGTCTACAAGTGAAAGAAATGAGGCATCAGAAGGCTTAAACCTTCGAAACGAGGCTTGTAGTGAAAGGTTATACTCAGAAAAAGGGCATTACGATGAAACCTTTTCGCCTGTAGCCATGCTTAAGTCAATCCGGATTCTTTTTGCTATAGCTGCGTGTTTGGATCTAGAGATTTGGCAAATGGATGTCAAGACTGTATTCTTGAATAGCAATCTAGACAAGGATGTCTACATGTGCCTGTTGGGATTCGGTGATTAAAAATGAGATACGCAGCGGAAAGTAAACCGGTCCAACCGGATAAAACCAAACCCCAAAAAACGGATCGATCAAGAAACGAATGTAAATGACGAAGATAAAATTTAAAAGTCATACCCTCGTAGACCTTCGATAATATCTTCTTGAAGCAAAAATTCATGAGCCAATTTGATTATTTTCGGTCACCAACACGAATCCGATTCGTTCTAGATTGATGAATGATCAAACACCGAAAAATGCCGAGTGTCTCTATGTTATCACGCGTCGGATATTAATTGGAAAAATAAAGTATCAATTCATTCTTAAAGAACACGGTTAGGAATTGATACGGTATTTTTCTTCTCTTCTCTTCTTCATTTTCTTTCTCTCAAAGATGTACAAGAAAAAGAAAATAAATTTTTCTCCCTCCTTTAATGAACTCACGGCTGGGGCAGCTTGTCTGTAAGGTGTGTGTGTGTGTGTGTGTGTGTGTGTGTGTGTGTGTGTGTGTGTGTGTGTGTTTCAACTCTTGAAATGGTGTGATAAACTATCACATTTATAATACAAAATGAGATCAAATGATGAGATTCTAAATCTCATCCATTTGTCTTCGCCCTTCATATTATAAGTTTATCACACCCCACACACATGCAAGACACCTTACATGCATAATAAGAGGGCGGCCCACTTGAGTTTGGTGAGAAAACGAGTCGAGCCACTCGGTTCGTGTACCGGGCGTTCGCGTGTCTAGTCCGTTAAATACACTTCGTTTTATCCCAAATGTATTTATACTTAATTAATTAATCCAATTAATTAATTTTATCAAATACAAAATTATACTAATATATTTCCAAGAAATAATTATTTATGAATTAAATTTATCACTCGATAATTAATTTTAATTCACTAGACCGAATGATTTATCAAAGAAATCAAATTAGATATCTAATATCCAATATTAATGAAGAGATAATAAATACATATTTATCCATCAAATATCCTTGTACGCGACTTCATAGGTCCGTCTTAGTCGGCAATGGGAGGAACCAAAGAGTACGGGTAGCACTTATCCAGTCTAGTACATTTTGAGCGAGTCGCTATTTTATTTACAAGTACATTTTGAGAGAACAATTATAACCAAGCAAGATAACTCACCTTACTTCCGAAGGCGAAAAGTAGTCTTCCCTCGACGAACGAACAAACGAATGGCATCCTTCGACAACCAACACTCACTCAAGCAATCAACCTTGAACGAAATATTAATTCGTTCAGTAACACAACTTCACAATATCGAATTCATGGAAATTGATATCCTTGATTCAACATGAATAGTTTCAAGCTATTCAAAGATATCAAAAGCATACATTATGAATTACAACCTCCTCAATTCATCTCGATGATCAAAATAATATGTTTATAATGTTCTTCAACATTTATGATAATCCATTCTACAAGGATTATTAAGAACAATATCCAACTAAACATCTTATGATGAAAATATCATCATTTATCATTATCATCTTTCTAAAGAACATTAGCACTTAAACATGATGTCTTAAACAATCATCAATCATAACATCAAATTTAACTTAATCATTTCAAAACTATGATAATTATCTCATAACTCATCATGATCTTTCATTAAATAGTTATAACCTCCCAAGAACATCAACGGTATCGACAATCACCTTCAAACTATATTAATCATGCCTTTTATACTGACTAATGCACCGGCAGTACTCGTGCAGTTAATGAAAAAGATGTTTATTGAATACCTTGACAAATGTGTGGTCATCTTTATTGACAATATCTTGATTTATTCTCGAGATGAGGTGGAGCATGCCCAACACTTGCATTTGATACTAGATGTTTTGAGAGCCGAGCACCTTTATGCGAAATTCTCAAAATGTGAGTTCTGGCTGAAGAAAGTTATGTTTCTCGGCCATGCGGTTTTGGCCGAAGGGGTTCGTGTGGACCCGCAGAAGATTGAGGCAGTACTAGATTGGGCACTGCCTAACAATGTTAAGGAAGTTCGTAACTTTTTGGGTCTTGCTGGGTATTACCGTCGGTCTGTCGAGGGGTTCTCGAAACTCGCTTGGTCGCTTATGCAATTACTTCAGAAGACAGAAAAGTTTGTTTGGACTGCTGAGAGACAGCAGAGTTTCGATGAGCTGAAGATACGTTTGAATTTAGCGCCGATTTTAGCTTTACCATAGGGTGGTGAAGGATTTGCAGTTTATAGTGACGCTTCAGGACAATGGCTTGGATGTGTGCTTATGCAGCACGATAAAACGATAGCCTTTGCATCACAGAAGTTGAAGCCATATGAGATGAACTATCCTACTCAGATTTGGAATTGGCCGCAATTGCTTTCGCACTTAAGATTTGACAACATTATTTGTATAGCTCTTCGTGTCGGGTTTATACCGATCACAAGAGTTTGAAGTACATTTTCAGTCAAAAGGAGTTGAATATGAGGTAGCAACGTTGGGTTGGAATTGATTAAGGATTATGATTTGGAAATTCTTTACCATCCTAGGAAGGCTAATGTTGTCGCGGATGCATTGATCCGCAAACGACATTACTTCAGATGCTCAAGATTCTTACGCCCCAGACGAAGATTCGTCAGGAATTGATCGAGCAGGTCATAGAAGTTTGGCTTCGGAGAGTGCAACGATAGTTGTGTACCGTCAAAATTACTTCGTCCTTGGTTGATGACATCAAAGGGAAACAGTGGAGTGACCCGATGGCAACTAAAGGAAGACTTAGTTAAAGGAAAACCCCTGGCTTTATGGTCTATAAGGATAGTATTTTGAGATTTCGGGCGGTGTGTGTCTGAATAACTGGAGTTGAGACAGAGAATTCTTCGAGAAGCCCATGCTATGCCCTACTCAATCCACCCTGGAACGAGTAAGATGTACAAGGACTTGAAGCAAAATTTTGGGTGGAATAATATGAAGAAAGATATCACAGAGTTCGTATTGCGATGTTTGACATGTCAACAAATCAAGATCGAGCATCAACGACCAGCGGGATTGTTGAAGCCGCTCAATCTTAGTATAATCCTTTCAAAACTTGATTATAACATCTAAGTATTTCTAAACATCAAGAACATGCTCATTCTGAAGTTACAATCATCATGTTCTTCATCACGTCTTCATGAAAACCAACAATAATCATGCTATCCTCCAACAATTTGACGACACATGAAGTAACCATCAACAATATCATCATTTTAGAATTAACACAATATTGGACAACATACCTCTTAAATATGAATAACAAATGTCTGTTTGAAGAAATGGATAGAATCCTAAGGTTGAATCCGCTTCCAATCACTTCCAAATCGTTAAAGATGATCAATCCCACAAACACTCAAGTGTTTGGGTCTCAAAAGTCACTCTAAGGACTCACTATCTCTCGAATATAATGAAAGAGTGGCCGAGGTGATCAATAATTTCTGTTTTGCAGGCATATAGCATGCGCTAAAGAGAGCATTATCTCGCGCTAGCGTAACTCGACATAATTATGGGTTTTTAGAGCACGTTAGGGTGCGCTAGTATCAAACTTAGAATGCTCTAATCACCCATATTATACGTACGCATTTGTTTACTACATCCAAACACGCGTCGAAAGTAGTCGGGACCACACGATAGATTCCCTTGGACTGATATGTATTTAGTGTGCAGTAGCCCTATCATTTAGCGTGCGCTAAATGTCCGCCAACTCAACCATGCACATGCACGCTAAAAGTTGTCGGCCACCAGACCCACATATCGGTCACTGCCTGCATCATTATCTGATTAGGTCTGTGCGCTAAACTTAAACCTTTGCAGCGTGCGCTGTTTTTGTACGTAATGCGAGCTAGTTAGTCTAACTTAGCCAAAAATGTAACTCACCAAGTATTATATAACTGGTAAAAATGATACTAACGATAAACATAAACGGTTCAATTCAACAATGATCCAATATAATACTTATTGTATAACTCCAAATACAATACAACATCACTTGTGCAATTACAACTGAATATGTACAATACAACAGTATTAAAATGATTAATTACAGCCGAATATTACACTTGGATTCATGTTGAGTGATGTCAATGTTAAGTAAAAAATTTCTAAGTATTCGGAAGCACTTACGTACGTTAATGTGAATTTTAACGTATGATATCTGTCAACAATTAATGTACGTAACATAGTAAAGGTTACATACATTAGTAGCATGCAGCCAATGGTGTTTTGGCTGCGGAATCTCGGCAGTTGGGTGGTACCCGACGGCTCGTGCCTGCATGCATAAAGCAAGTCAATATATATTATGTACGTAATGATCTATGGTTAACGTCATAATGTGGAACCCTTAACGTACACTGGGCTTTTATGTACGTACTTGAGAAGGCCTACCAGAAGGGTGTTGAAGTCTCAAAGTGTAACACCCCGAATCCGCTCAGGGATATTACACGTCGTAGACCCCTTTCCTCAAGGATCTACCAGGCTGGTAAACAACATCGAACATCTCAACAATGCCTTTAAGGCTAATGACTCAGTAGACCGATTTGGTCTTTCAATAAATACATACAACTCAATACATGCCCACGCAGGGGTCGAATACAAAATGCTCCCATACAACGGGGTAATTATACTGCAGCGGAAATAAAATACAACTGAACCAATACACAACGTACGGTTCCACATGTGATTAGTATCGATCATGTTTCATCATCCTTCATGCCGACCCTGTGCCATTCTCCCTGAAACCTGACTGCAATACAGACATCCACCCCCCGATTACTCGGGGGTTAGCAAAATTCCACTATTTTGCTAGTGCAAGTATAAAGTGCAAATACGAGTCATACGAATCATATTCCAAGGATAATAATAACCAGGAATCCTTAAAGATTCAAATACAACGAAATAAATACTTCCCAAGGCAAAAGTTGAGTAAAACTTTCCAAAACTGAGAGATCACAATTCAGTGGAAAACAATTTATAAAATAGTTTAATATGCCATCGGGAGTTTTGATAGAAAACAATTTAGGATTTATCGAGTCCTACTCTTTCCAAAAGAAACCAAGAAAGGGGTCACAGCCCCAAAGATTTACTTTCCGTAAAATGACCTTTACAAAACCGTTGGGATCTCAACCCAAATCTCATCAAATCACATTACACGAGAACAATAACAAGGTCCGTTTTCCAACATCAAAACCCCGCAACCAGAAGACTGAACACGACCGACAAAAATACTCCAGTGCCATCCTAGATAAGTAGGTCAAATGAACAACTTACCTCTTACACACTTAGTCAATGCATGCAATCCAGAAAACATCAGTTGAAACACACATTTCCGGAAACGCCATAATTCAAAACACATCTGTAAAGTGCACCACAATTAACCGTCGATCCACGTCTCTGTGGACTCCTACCGAGACCCCGTCGGATCTAACCCATAGTGGTTAAAAGCAAGCTCGTCGATCCACGTCTCTGTGGACCCCTACCGAGACCCCGTCGGATCTAACCCGTAGTGAGCATACACACACACACGTTACTCATGCAATACTAATATGCTAAGAATGTAGGTTTACTAAGAATACTTACTATGGATGGCCACTTACCCGACACCATTATCATACTCATCACAAAACCTCTATCATGAGCATTTACTCTCAACACGACAACACAATTAACACAGAATACACGATTCCACAACATTAAACAAATAGGGGTATCATTAAAACCCTCGACGTTCAAAATAATCAAATCATAATCAATTCTCAAAACACACCGCTCACCAAACACACACGCATTTTGAAAGAAAACCTTTAACGAGGCCAAACCGAAATCTTTTGAAACTTCCTTTCAAACAACCAAACGAACACACCAAGATGACCACCGATCATCATATCCACAAAATAAGAAATGTATGAACAAGGTACTTGCCTCAAAACCACGAGCAATGGAAAAAATGAACAGATACGGCCGGGCAGCCCTCGAATTCCCGAACACTATCTAGAACACGATAGCACCGAAATTACTACGGGAATAACACCACACGAATCATCAAACACCAACGAGATTCAACTCAGAATCCTCGAGCACCTATAATCCTCCGGAAGGAACAATAAAACATGATTACAACGAGAATCAAGACCAAAAACAATGAAAATCCCAACAACTATCGAAGGGAACTCATTCGAACATTTAATAGAACATTAAATGTTCAAGACCCTTCAAGAACAAAGAAATCACCCCTCGGGTCGAACGAACCAAAGATACGAGTATCTAATCTGTAGAACAAGTTCAAAACAACGTTTATACAATAATTAATTGATAAAAAATGGATTGGAATCGAAATCAAAAGGAAAATCCCCAAAATCTTCGAAAACAAGGGTTCAAGCCAAAATACCTTGATTCGGACGAAGAACACGGATTAGATGATGATAAAAATCATGATTCAAGCTTCCCAACTGATGTATTACTGATCTCCGATCAAAACCATCGATTTATATCGAAGGATCGCGAAAAACGAAGAAGAAAAGTGAAAATGGCCGAGTGACCCGGTGCCCAGGCCCTAAATAGCCGGTACCTGCCGAACGCTTACGTACGTAATCGGCCATGGCTTACGTACGTAACCGGCCATGGCCGAACTCACTGTCCAATTCTGCCGGCAGTGTTACGTCTTACGTACGTAACAGGCCTTACGGCCGTAACTGCCGGACACTTACGTACGTAACTCGGCCCGGTGTGGCCTGGCCCCAAGATGCCCGGCCATGACTCGGCCGTGGCCAACTTCGACGACCCAGACAACCCCGAAACCCGGACCGGAATATGAATCGAAGATACGGTTACGAAGTACTCGCAAAGACGAATCCGAGCACTAAGAGAACACATGATTCCTACCACCCGAAGGCTCGAAATTCGACAACGGAAATAATTACCCCAAACTTTGGGAAATTACAAAAATGGCCCAAAACGTCCGAAATACACGATACACGATCGAAACGCCAAACCAAAGCTCGCAACATGAATAATAACATTAAATGAACTTACAAGAAACTCGAACCAACAATTTCGGACGAGATTCGCAAGAATCGAACTCAAGTGCGGAAAAGTCGCTAAATGCACGGAACTCAACAAAACGACACCGAAACGAACTCAAACGTCGAGAAGTTCAGAATTAAACATTCTCATAATGACAAAACGGTCAGAAGCGAGTCATCAAAACGGACTCCCGCAAAAAAAAAATTCCAGAAATCGAAATCGCGGATATTACACAAAGTGTATATCGCATGTTATTTTGCTGAGTTAGCGTACGATAAGGACCTTTACGTATGTTATGGTTATGTACAGAATAATTGTACAACTTATAAATAAGAGGGTCTCCTTTTTCATTTCTCCCCTTTTCCTAACACCCCTCTGCACTTCCAGTCGCCCCTTAGACCTTCTAAACTTATTTTCATGCCTATACAATGTAAGGAATCACTTGGTGAAGCTTGTTGATCCTTGATCAAGTGTATTGAAATTATATCTACAGATCATTTGTATATATTGACTTAAAGTAGTTTAACTCAGCTATTTGTTGTGTTCTTTTAGTTTTGGATGTTGTTGACTTGCATGTTTAATCTTGATGATATGTAAGTAGGTTTCTTCTAGCACATATCTTAGTGTTAAGAATATTGAATTTGTAGACTAGATGTTCAAAGTTGTTTTGTAATACTCATGTCAATCGATAGATTATGACCACTTAATTATTTATGGTTTTTACCTAAAGATGCTTGATGTTTGAAATGGTGGAATTGCTCATCTTATTTTTATTTATAAACATATGAAGTTTCATACTCTAAAATAGCCTGGTGGGTCCCTCATGTAACACCCCCAAATCCTATTGGGTTATTACAGTGCCGTGGACCCCACGCCAGGAGATCCACCAAAGTAATGGACTAAAATACATTAAATTAAACAACAAGGGAAAATCATAGTCCCTACCATGATATCCGACACAATATTCCGATAAGGAATTTCAACGACAAAAGTGGCCTACATGGCCAAAATGAAATACAACAGCATCCACGAACATCTGTTCGGGTAATACAACACGACAACAACTGACAAGACTGGAGTACACTCCAACTGGCTGACCAACAATGAACAACTCGGAGTAGTATCGCTCGTATGCCTCGTCGCCATCGTCATGCCCCTGTGCCTCAACTCTCTCCTCGCAAGCACCTAAAACATTAGAACATGTTCCGCCCCCACGGGGTCAGTCATCCAGATAATGAACATCAAATACATGTATAACATGATATGCATCCAAAGGCAGAATGAAATGGTATAATGATGATAATAATACGAGATGCTCACAAACCAACGTAAGAACCGAGCATTCGTGAAATACTATGCCCACGGCATACTATTAATACCTGTTCGACAGGTTAGAACATAAGTGCCCAACGGCGAATCAAAATCACAGAATACCACAATGAATTACACGACATGAACCAAACCAGAACAGGATTAAATATGAATCACAATGCCCGGAGGCTCCAATGAAATTAACAAGACAATCACAAGGCCTAAAAACCACTCAGCCGAAACAGACAAATATCACAATCCCATGAAGCCGAAGCCACGGCATGAAAGCCGTATCACAATTAGGGCCGAAGCCACGGCATGAAAGCCGTATCACAATTAGGGCCGAAGCCACGGCATGAAAGCCGTATCACTATTAGGGCTGAAGCCATGGCATGAAAGTCGTATCACAATTAGGGCCGAAGCCACGGCATGAAAGCCATATCACAATTAGGGCCGAAGCCACGGCATGAAAGCCGTATCACAATTAGGGCCGAAGCCACGGCATGAAAGCCGTATCACAATTAGGGCCGAAGCCACGGCATGAAAGCCGTATCACAATTAGGGCCGAAGCCACGGCATGAAAGCCGTATCACAATTAGGGGATGGTATGCTGTCTTGAGTCGGCCAGCACCATCCTCGACAGTCCCAACTCAACACCTCGATTGCCTTAGAACGGCTAACCGATGACAATGATGCAGCGGATGATTCCATGAATGCTTGAGCGCTTCGATTTCCTTATAATGGCTAATCGATGTGAACGATATGATGAATGATTGAATACCTCAATTTGCCTGCGAACGGCAATTCGATAACAATGATATGAAGGATGCCTCGGCACCTTTAATCGATTACCGACGACGAAGGTGAGAAATGAATAAGCCAATGCCTTTAATCGGCGTGTACAGTTTTAATGACAAAACAAAAAGGAAAAACAATGATCTCAACAATGTCTTAAATAGACATCTATAATAACAACAATAGATACATCGACCCATGAACCGGCTATCGACAATGACATTAATAATGAGTATCACAATGCCTTGAATCGGCCGTTAACGAACAACAATAAATATTTGGCAAAATTGCCGAAAGGTATCGTATCGAACGATCTCTTAATATCAATGAATTCATGAAGAGACTAAGTCTCGGAATGATACAACACATTTATACACATATATGATGACATTAATCTCATTGACTAGTACAAGTATAAAACTTGCCTCAAACCGAAGGCGAGGAAGTCCTTCCACGAACAACGTCCTTAATAGGGAATACCGGCCACTCGAACAACCTTTAATTACACAAGCACCAACAATTCGCTTAATATACAAATCAAACACGAATATAACGAACTCGAAACGTCGATACGCTTAAACTAAGTTCATTGGGGCATTATATCGAATACGTTGTGGCCAAACTCCGATTGTTTACAATCAAATCTCAATATATCAATATCAAATCCTCCAAGAAGTGTTTCAAACCAACAAACATCTTCCAAATGATCAATAATCCAAAATGAATATCCGAAAACGTGATTTCAACAACAATTAATCGAAAACCCCCAATTTCAACTCGATATTCAAAGTGTTCTTGAATAATCCCTCAATAGATCAATGAATCCTTATACAAACTCATAATCATATACATATCCCTTCATATAACATGATTATAACGTCCAAAACATCATATCTCAACACAAAATCGAAGTCCAAAGTGTTGAAGGAATTACCTCTTGAAGATCCAAGCACTTCGATCCGAAGAACACGAGTTTAATCGAGTATCCAAGCTTCACGATCGAAAGGAGATGAAGAAAATCAAACACTCAAATGATTTGTGAAGGAAAATCCCTCCCTCAAGCTCTCTCTCTCGGTTGAAGGTGAAGAAATGGGAAAGAAATGAGCTGAAATGCTCAAAAAACGAATTTATAGGGGTTGACTACCCTGCCGGACACGGCCCGTGCCGATCGGCACGGTCGTGTCGCACAGCTGGCCGACAGGGACTCGACCGTGTCCTGCTTGACACGGTCGCGGCGCGGAGGGCCTTCCGATAGTGACCCGTCCGACAGCGACTCGGCATGACTCGACCGTGTCCTGGAACACGGTCGGGCGTGTCGGCAGTCGGTTCTGGCTTATCCGGAAGAGTTCGACTCGGCCGTGCCAGACGACACGGTCGGGTCCTGAGGCAGAAACTTCGGCATTTCCGGACGAGTACGGCACGGGCCGTGTCGGACGACACGGCCGAGTTCGGTCGGCAGTGATCGGCCAATAACTGAAAAAATGAGCGGGTGAGCTAAAACGACCATAACTCTCTCGTCCGGACTCCGATTGACTCACCGTTTGAACCATTGGAAAGTTAACTCGATGCTCTATAATATTGCAAAGATTTAAAATTTTTGGAGTTACCAAAAATTAATGGTGATTTAACAAAGTCGAACTTATATGAGGAAAGTTGAAACAATGAACAATAACGTTACACAACTCGAAGTTTTTCCGAACGGTGAACACGGTGAACGAACATGATTGATGAATGATTATAAATGAGTGAAAATACACTGAGTGCCAATCACCGAATGAAATTCTTGAATGATAATGATGAATTACAACCGGTATTACATACACCCCTTAAAAGGAGTTTCGTCCTCGAAACTCGGGGTAAACAACTCGGGATATGAACTATCCATCAAGATCTGAAAACAATAATGCACATATAGTCCTCGGGACCAAATCAATCGCACGCCCAAGTCCCCAAGACTTGGCGTCTCGAATCTCGATGAATGATTTCCCAAATTATCAAGAAATCTTGAGCACAACGCCGAAGGGTGAACTCGACAGTTGATCCAAATCTCAAGATCCTCAAATATGATCATAATAAAATAGATCAAGAATAAATGATCTACAGTCACGATACATTACTACGGATTGAGTTATACAGTCATCCAAAAACAAGGTTACATCTCAAATGTAGTCAACATCGTTATCCTTCCATGTCATCGATCTCCTCTATCTCAACGATTTAAGGTATATCCATGAGATGAACTCGCCGATAAATATGATCTCGGAAGGTCATGAGAATGAAAGTGACTAAAATGAATGATGAATGATAAATGACTACAAATCCGACAAGGATTTGGAATGACTCACCAAGGTGAATTAATAACGTCATGAGTGATAGCATCTCTGAAGTGATTGGAACCGCCGTTCCTCGTGAATTGAATGATTAATCGATAATTATGAGTCCCAACATGATTGATATATATGATGAATGAATTAGATGAATGAGCGAACGACAATGAAATGAATGATTGTCCTACTACCGAGCAAGAATTAACTTGTTCAAAACCGGTGATGAATGTCCTTACCTCGGGTTCTCGAAGCCTGATAGGACCCCTTGGATGAAGTACGGACTGGAGTAACAAAATCCCTCGAGGCTTGTGAGCCCTCTCGAGATCTAGCGGCACCAGAACTCCTGCAGTATTTCTGAAGGTGTCCCGGGTTCCCACACAGAAAACAAACAATAGCTGGCACCGTACACCGAGTATTAACGTGTCCTGCTGATTCACAGTTAAAGCAAACAACAGTCGAACTCGTGCCTCGAGAGGAAGAAGCCTTCTCAGACGAAGGCGATCTAAAACGACCTCTTGGACGTCGGAGCCCGATGTCCCTCTGGACGAATCAACATCCTAGTCCTCTCACCCGAAGGAACTGAAGGATGTTTCCGAGTAAGCTCCTTGATCAAAAGCTCTGCTCCAAGAGCCTTCCCGATGAACTCACTAAGTGAATTACAATTGTGGTTGAACAACTGCATCCTCAGATCGCGGATTTAGCCTCTTGCTAAAATACTTGATCTTATCCGCTTGATGCGGATAGCGATGAAGCAAATCAAGTAGTCCTGAAACTTCTCAAGCAATGACAATAACACCCTCGTCTCGGCCAGTTCGGGGTTCAAAACCTCGATAACTTGGCTTCCCGCGGTGGGGCCGGATAATACCTCTCTATCATGAGAGTCTTGAATTCGCCCCAAACACAATCTCGATCGGTGGGTTTCACGAAGCCACCAAGAATAAGCACCCTTACTCAAGTAGTAAGTCGCTACCGCCACTTTACTCTCCTCCGGACACTTGAACCATGTCGAATAGTTTATCAAAATTAACAAGCCAATGAACAATATCAGCTGGTTCCGACGAACCCTCAAAAGTAGGCGGCCTCTGACGAGAGATATCGCCAACAATCTGATTCACTCTCCCAGTCTGTCCATTAAACGGCTCCTGGAATTCCTGTTGCGGTGGACCACGAACCATCGAGGTCTGCATGGTCTCCATCATCCGCGTCATGTGAGTCATCTGGGCCATCATGCCCTGCATAAATATGAATGGGTCAACCCGAGCACCTTCCGAGTGAGATGCCTCTTGGGTACGACTCCCTGACGGCGACTGATTATCTGCTGATGAATGAGTAGCCTCGCTATTTGATGAATTAATGATACCACTCACATTCGCACGGGCATGCACACGAGATCCCGGGTTTCGGCCCGCACCGCGGCCTCCTCCTCGCGTCCTCCTCGCGGCTCTATCCATACCAAGTAGGAAAGTCACATGATGATTATAGATTCCGCATGAATATCGCATTATGATTACGTTACAGAGTGACAATAATGAGCATACACGCTCTCGCACAATGAATGCATTAATGATTTAATGAAATGATCGTCGACATTATGTCAGAGTATGATAAGATCATATGAAACATCAAATGAGGTAACATGATTGCACGATGAAATTCTGAAATGATTACTTTGAACAAGTTAACAAGGTTGAAAATTCGATCCTCAAGATCAACAACTGAACCGTGAGATGGGTGAATGATTAATGAATTAATGAATAATGAGATCAACCGAGTGATGAATGAATTAAGCGAGCGATGAGATTGGTGAGTGATGAATGAATTATGTGAGTGATGATATTGGTGAGTGATGAATGAATTAATGGTGATGAATGAATTATCCGAGTGATGATATTGGTGAGTGAGGAATGAATTAAGCGATCGATGAATGAATTATCTCGAGTGATGATATTGGTGAGTGATGAATGAATTAACGAGTGATGAATGAATTATCTCGAGTGATGTTATTGGTGAGTGATGAATGAATTAAGCGAGTGATGAGATCAAAATGATGATTGAGAATTATTAAGCGATAAATGAGTTGATCCTTAATGCTTACACAAGTCACACGTGCTCCAAAACAATTAGTCATGAATCAATCATAACACTAATATCACAAATAGGTTTCAGCAAAGCATGAACAATTAATGACATGATGGATGTATGAACACAAAGAGAATCGAGTCCTTACACGGGTCATACGAAGCTTCGAGGTCTCGCGATACTAGTCTTCACCGACGACGACTCGATGAATGAATGACTCGTGCGGTCGCACTAATATTACGACTCACAAAACTGGTGACTAGATTGTCATAACACGACAATCCCACTACTACCGCGTCGGTAGGACCACATAACTCACATCTCGGGGTATTTCACAACCCAAAGCTCCGATACCATTTCGTAACACCCCAAATCCTATTAGGTTATTACGGTCTGTGGACCCCACGCCAGAGATCCACCAGAACATGACTAAAATACATTAAATTAAACAACAAGGGAAAATCATAGTCCCTACCATGATATCCGACACAATATTCCGATAAGGAATTTCAACGACAAAAGTGGCCTACATGGCGAAATGAAATCTGGCGGCATCCACGAACATCTGTTCGGGTAATACAACACGACAACAAGCGACAAGACTGAGTACACTCCAAGTGGTGACCAACAATGAACAACTCGGACTAGTATCGCTCGTATGCCTCGTCGCCATCGTCATGCCCCTGTGCCTCAACTCTCTCCTCGCAAGCACCTAAAACATGAAAACATGTTCCGCCCCACGGGTCGATCATCAGATAATGAACATCAAATACATGTATAACATGATATGCATCAAGGCGAGAATGAAATGGTATAATGATGATAATAATACGAGATGCTCACAAACCAAGGTAAGAACCGAGCATTCGTGAAATACTATGCCCACGGCATACTATTAATACCATTCGACGAGTTAGAACATAAGTGCCCAACGGCGAATCAAAATCGAGAATACCACAATGAATTACACGACATGAACCAAACCGAGCGAGTTAAATATGAATCACAATGCCGGAGGCTCCAATGAAATTAACAAGACAATCACAAGGCCTAAAAACCACTCGGCCGAAGCGTCAAATATCACAATCACATGAAGCCGAAACAGCCCGAAGCTGTTATTGATTAGGGCCGAAGCCACGGCATGAAAGCCGTATCACAATTAGGGCCGAAGCCACGGCATGAAAGCCGTATCACAATTAAGGCCGAAGCCACGGCATGAAAGCCGTATCACAATTAGGGCCGAAGCCACGGCATGAAAGCCGTATCACAATTAGGGCCGAAGCCACGACATGAAAGCCGTATCACAATTAGGGTAGAAGCCACGGCATGAAAGCCGTATCACAATTAGGGCCGAAGCCACGGCATGAAAGCCGTATCACAATTAGGGCCGAAGCCACGGCATGAAAGCTGTATCACAATTAGGGCCGAAGCCACGGCATGAAAGCCGTATCACAATTAGGGGATGGTATGCTGTCTTGAGTCGGCCAGCACCATCCTCGACAGTCCCAACTCAACACCTCGATTGCCTTAGAACGGCTAACCGATGACAATGATGCAGCGGATGATTCCATGAATGCTTGAGCGCTTCGATTTCCTTATAATGGCTAATCGATGTGAACGATATGATGAATGATTGAATACCTCGATTTGCCTGCGAACGGCAATTCGATAACAATGATATGAAGGATGCCTCAGCACCTTTAATCGATTCTGAAGCGCGAAGGTGAGAAATGAATAAGCGATGCCTTTAATCGGCGTGTACATTTTTAATGACAATCAAAAAGGAATAACAATGATCTCAACAATGTATTATTTTGACATCTATATTAACAACAATCGATACATCGACCCATGAACCGGCTATCGACAATGACATTAATAATGAGTATCACAATGCCTTGAATCGGCCGTTAACGAACAACAATAAATATTTGGCAAAATTGCGAAAGGTATCGTATCGAACGATCTCTTAATATCAATGAATTCATGAAGAGACTAAGTCTCGGAATGATACAACACATTTATACACATATATGATGACATTAATCTCATTGACTAGTACAAGTATAAAACTTGCCTCAAACCGAAGGCGAGGAAGTCCTTCCACGAACAACGTCCTTAATAGGGAATACCGGCCACTCGAACAACCTTGAATTACACAAGCACCAACAATTCGCTTAATATACAAATCAAACACGAATATAACGAACTCGAAACGTCGATACGCTTAAACTAAGTTCATTGGGGCATTATATCGAATACGTTGTGGCCAAACTCCGATTGTTTACAATCAAATCTCAATATATCAATATCAAATCCTCCAAGAAGTGTTTCAAACCAACAAACATCTTCCAAATGATCAATAATCCAAAATGAATATCCGAAAACGTGATTTCAACAACAATTAATCGAAAACCCCCAATTTCAACTCGATATTCAAAGTGTTCTTGAATAATCCCTCAATAATCCAATGAATCCTTATACAAACTCATAATCATATACATATCCCTTCATATAACATGATTATAGCATCCAAAACATCATATCTCAACACAAAATCGAAGTCCAAAGTGTTGAAGGAATTACCTCTTGAAGATCCAAGCACTTCGATCCGAAGAACACGAGTTTAATCGAGTATCCAAGCTTCACGATCGAAAGGAGATGAAGAAAATCAAACACTCAAATGATTTGTGAAGGAAAATCCCTCCCTCAAGCTCTCTCTCTCGGTTGAAGGTGAAGAAATGGGAAAGAAATGAGCTGAAATGCTCAAAAAAACGAATTTATAGGGGTTGACTACCCTGCCGGACTCGGCCCGTGCTGATCGGCACGGTCGTGTCGCACATCTAGCCGACAGGGACTCGACCGTGTCCTGCTTGACACGGTCGCGGCGCGGAGGGCCTTCCGATAGTGACCCGTCCGACAGCGACTCGGCATGACTCGACCGTGTCCTGGAACACGGTCGGGCGTGTCGGCAGTCGGTTCTGGCTTATCCGGAACAGTTCGACTCGGTCGTGCCAGACGACACGGTCGGGTCCTGAGGCAGAAACTTCGGCATTTCCGGACGAGTACGGCACGGGCCGTGTCGGACGACACGGCCGAGTTCGGTCGGCAGTGATCGGCCAATAACTGAAAAAATGAGCGGGTGAGCTAAAACGACCATAACTCTCTCGTCCGGACTCCGATTGACTCACCGTTTGAACCATTGGAAAGTTAACTCGATGCTCTATAATATTGCAAAGATTTAAAATTTTTGGAGTTACCAAAAATTAATGGTGATTTAACAAAGTCGAACTTATATGAGGAAAGTTGAAACAATGAACAATAACGTTACACAACTCGAAGTTTTTCCGAACGGTGAACACGGTGAACGAACATGATTGATGAATGATTATAAATGAGTGAAAATCCACTGAGTGACAATCACCGAATGAAATTACTGAATGATAATGACTGAATTACAACCGGGTATTACATACACCCCCCCTTAAAAGGAGTTTCGTCCTCGAAACTCAGGGTAAACAACTCGGGATATGAACTATCCATCAAGATATGAAAACAATAATGCACATATAGTCCTCGGGACCAAATCAATCGCACGCCCAAGTCCCCAAGACTTGACGTCTCGAATCTCAGTGAATGATTTCCCAAATTATCAAGAAATCTTGAGCACAACGCCGAAGGGGTGAACTCCCGACAGTTGATCCAAATCTCAAGATTCTCAAATATGATCATAATAAAATAGATCAAGAATAAATGATCCACAGTCACGATACATTACTACGGATTGAGTTACACAGTCATCCAAAAACAAGGTTACATCTCAAATGTAGTCAACATCGTTATCCTTCCATGTCATCGATCTCCTCTATCTCAACGATTTAAGGTATATCCGCAGATGAACTCGCCGATAAATATGATCTCGGAAGGTCATGAGAATGAAAGTGACTAAAATGAATGATGAATGATAAATGACTACAAATCCGACAAGGATTTGGAATGACTCACCAAGGTGAATTAATAACGTCATGAGTGATAGCATCTCTGAAGTGATTGGAACCGCCGTTCCTCGTGAATTGAATGATTAATCGATAATTATGAGTCCCAACATGATTGATATATATGATGAATGAATTAGATGAATGAGCGAACGACAATGAAATGAATGATTGTCCTACTACCGAGCAAGAATTAACTTGTTCAAAACCGGTGATGAATGTCCTTACCTCGGGTTCTCGAAGCCCGATAGGACCCTTGGATGAACTACGGATGGAGTAACAAAATCCCTCGAGGCTTGTGAGCCCTCTCGAGATCTAGCGGCACCGTAACTCCCCGCAGATTTCGAAGGTGTCCCGGTTCCCACACGTAAAACAAACAATAGCCGCACCGTACACCGAGTATTAACGTGTCCTGCCGATTCACAGCTAAAGCAAACAATCGAACTCGCCGTCTCGAGAGGAAGAAGCCTTCTCGGACGAAGACGATCGAAAACGACCTCTTGGACGTCGGAGCCCGATGTCCTCTCGACGAATCAACATCCTAGTCCTCTCACCCGAAGGAATCAAGGATGTTTCCGAGTAAGCTCCTTGATCAAAAGCTCTGCTCCAAGAGCCTTCCCGATGAACTCACTAAGTGAATTACAATTGTGGTTGAACAATCGCATCCTCAATCATGATTTAGCCTCTTGCTAAAATACTTGATCTTATCCGCTTGAGACGGATAAGCGATGAAGCAAATCAAGTAGTCCCTGAAACTTCTCGGCAATGACAATAACACCCTCGTCCTCGGCGGATTCGGGGTTCAAAACCTCGATAACTTGGCTTCCCGCGGTGGGGCCGGATAATACCTCTCTATCATGAGAGTCTTGAATTCGCCCCAAACACAATCTCGATCGGTGGGTTTCACAGAAAGCCACCAAGAATAAGCACCCTTACTCAAGTAGTAAGTCTACCGCCACTTTACTCTCCTCTGGACACTGAACCATGTCGAAGAGTTTATCAAAATGCTCAAGCCAATGAACAATATCAGCTGGTTCCGACGAACCCTCAAAAGTAGGCGGCCTCTGACGAGAGATATCGCCAACAATCTGATTCACTCTCCCAGTCTGTCCATTAAACGGCTCCTGGAATTCCTGTTGCGGTGGACCACGAACCATCGAGGTCTGCATGGTCTCCATCATCCGCGTCATGTGAGTCATCTGGGCCATCATGCCCTGCATAAATATGAATGGGTCAACCCGAGCACCTTCCGAGTGAGATGCCTCTCGGGTACGACTCCCTGACGGCGACTGATTATCTGCTGATGAATGAGTAGCCTCGCTATTTGATGAATTAATGATACCACTCGCATTCGCACGGGCATGCACACGAGATCCCGGGTTTCGGCCCGCACCGCGGCCTCCTCCCCTGCGTCCTCTGACAGCTCTATCCATACTGAAGTAGGAAAGTCACATGATGATTATAGATTCCGCATGAATATCGCATTATGATTACGTTACAGAGTGACAATAATGAGCATACACGCTCTCGCACAATGAATGCATTAATGATTTAATGAAATGATCGTCGACATTATGTCAGAGTATGATAAGATCATATGAAACATCAAATGAGGTAACATGATTGCCTGATGAAATTCCTGAAATGATTACTTTGAACAAGTTAACAAGGTTGAAAATTCGATCCTCAAGATCAACAACTGAACCGTGAGATGGGCTGAATGATTAATGAATTAACTGAATAATGAGATCAACTGAGTGATGAATGAATTAACTGAACGATGAGATTGACTGAGTGATGAATGAATTATGTGAGTGATGATATTGACTGAGTGATGAATGAATTAATCGGTGATGAATGAATTATCTGAGTGATGATATTGACTGAGTGAGGAATGAATTAACTGACTGATGAATGAATTATCTGAGTGATGATATTGACTGAGTGATGAATGAATTAACTGAGTGATGAATGAATTATCTGAGTGATGTTATTGACTGAGTGATGAATGAATTAACTGAGTGATGAGATCAAAATGATGATTGAGAATTATTAACTGATAAATGAGTTGATCCTTAATGCTTACACAAGTCACACGTGCTCCAAAACAATTAGTCATGAATCAATCATAACACTAATATCACAAATAGGTTTCAGCAAAGCATGAACAATTAATGACATGATGGATGTATGAACACAAAGAGAATCGAGTCCTTACACAGGTCATACGAAGCTTCGAGGTCTCGCGATACTAGTCTTCACTGACGACGACTCGATGAATGAATGACTCGTGCAGTCGCACTAATATTACGACTCACAAAACTGATCGACTAGATTGTCATAACTCGACAATCCCACTACTACCGCGTCGGTAGGACCACATAACTCACATCTCGGGGTATTTCACAACCCAAAGCTCCGATACCATTTCGTAACACCCCAAATCCTATCAAGTTATTACAAGGTGCCGTGGACCCCACGCCAGAGATCCACCAAAGCGAACATGACTAAAATACATTAAATTAAACAACAAGGGAAAATCATAGTCCCTACCATGATATCCGACACAATATTCCGATAAGGAATTTCAACGACAAAAGTGGCCTACATGGCCAAAATGAAATACAATGGCATCCACGAACATCTGTCGGTAATACAACACGACAACAATCGACAAGAGTGAGTACACTCCAAGTGGCCGACCAACAATGAACAACTCGGACTAGTATCGCTCGTATGCCTCGTCGCCATCGTCATGCCCCTGTGCCTCAACTCTCTCCTCGCAAGCACCTAAAACATGAAAACATGTTCCGCCCCCACGGGTCGATCATCCAGATAATGAACATCAAATACATGTATAACATGATATGCATCCAAAGCGAGAATGAAATGGTATAATGATGATAATAATACGAGATGCTCACAAACCAAGGTAAGAACCGAGCATTCGTGAAATACTATGCCCACGGCATACTATTAATACATTCGACGGGTTAGAACATAAGTGCCCAACGGCGAATCAAAATCACGTAATACCACAATGAATTACACGACATGAACCAAACCGAGGATTAAATATGAATCACAATGCCCGGAGGCTCCAATGAAATTAACAAGACAATCACAAGGCCTAAAACCACTCATTAAACTCACAAATATCACAATCACATGAAGCCGAAACAATTTAAGTCATATTGATTAGGGCGAAGCCACGACATGAAAGCCGTATCACAATTAGGGTCGAAGCCACGGCATGAAAGCCGTATCACAATTAGGGCCGAAGCCACGGCATGAAAGCCGTATCACAATTAGGGCCGAAGCCACGGCATGAAAGCCGTATCACAATTAGGGCCGAAGCCACGACATGAAAGCCGTATCACAATTAGGGTAGAAGCCACGGCATGAAAGCCGTATCACAATTAGGGCCGAAGCCACGGCATGAAAGCTGTATCACAATTAGGGCCGAAGTCACGGCATGAAAGCCGTATCACAATTAGGGGATGGTATGCTGTCTTGAGTCGGCCAGCACCATCCTCGACAGTCCCAACTCAACACCTCGATTGCCTTAGAACGGCTAACCGATGACAATGATGCAGCGGATGATTCCATGAATGCTTGAGCGCTTCGATTTCCTTATAATGGCTAATCGATGTGAACGATATGATGAATGATTGAATACCTCGATTTGCCTGCGAACGGCAATTCGATAACAATGATATGAAGGATGCCTCAGCACCTTTAATCGGTTCTGCAGCGAAGGTGAGAAATGAATAAGCCAATGCCTTTAATCGGCGTGTACATTTTTAATGACAATCCAAAAAGGAATAACAATGATCTCAACAATGTCTTAAATTGACATCTATATTAACAACAATCGATACATCGACCCCGCGAACCGGCTATCGACAATGACATTAATAATGAGTATCACAATGCCTTGAATCGGCCGTTAACGAACAACAATAAATATTTGGCAAAATTGCCGAAAGGTATCGTAACGATCTCTTAATATCAATGAATTCATGAAGAGACTAAGTCTCGGAATGATACAACACATTTATACACATATATGATGACATTAATCTCATTGACTAGTACAAGTATAAAACTTGCCTCAAACCGAAGGCGAGGAAGTCCTTCCACGAACAACGTCCTTAATAGGGAATACCGGCCACTCGAACAACCTTGAATTACACAAGCACCAACAATTCGCTTAATATACAAATCAAACACGAATATAACGAACTCGAAACGTCGATACGCTTAAACTAAGTTCATTGGGGCATTATATCGAATACGTTGTGGCCAAACTCCGATTGTTTACAATCAAATCTCAATATATCAATATCAAATCCTCCAAGAAGTGTTTCAAACCAACAAACATCTTCCAAATGATCAATAATCCAAAATGAATATCCGAAAACGTGATTTCAACAACAATTAATCGAAAACCCCCAATTTCAACTCGATATTCAAAGTGTTCTTGAATAATTCCTCAATAATCCAATGAATCCTTATACAAACTCATAATCATATACATATCCCTTCATATAACATGATTATAACGTCCAAAACATCATATCTCAACACAAAATCGAAGTCCAAAGTGTTGAAGGAATTACCTCTTGAAGATCCAAGCACTTCGATCCGAAGAACACGAGTTTAATCGAGTATCCAAGCTTCATGATCAAAAGGAGATGAAGAAAATCAAACACTCAAATGATTTGTGAAGGAAAATCCCTCCCTCAAGCTCTCTCTCGGCTGAAGGTGAAGAAATGGGAAAGAAATGAGCTGAAATGCTCAAAAAAACGAATTTATAGGGGTTGACTACCCTGCCGGACACGGCCCGTGCCGATCGGCACGGTCGTGTCGCACAGCTGGCCGACAGGGACTCGACCGTGTCCTGCTTGACACGGTCGCGGCGCGGAGGGCCTTCCGATAGTGACCCGTCCGACAGCGACTCGGCATGACTCGACCGTGTCCTGGAACGCGGTCGGGCGTGTCGGCAGTTGGTTCTGGCTTATCCGGAAGAGTTCGACTCGGTCATGCCAGACGACACGGTCGGGTCCTGAGGCAGAAACTTCGGCATTTCCGGACGAGTACGGCACGGGCCGTGTCGGACGACACGGCCGAGTTCGGTCGGCAGTGATCGGCCAATAACTGAAAAAATGAGCGGGTGAGCTAAAACGACCATAACTCTCTCGTCCGGACTCCGATTGACTCACCGTTTGAACCATTGGAAATTTAACTCGATGCTCTATAATATTGCAAAGATTTAAAATTTTTGGAGTTACCAAAAATTAATTGTGATTTAACAAAGTCGAACTTATATGAGGAAAGTTGAAACAATGAACAATAACGTTACACAACTCGAAGTTTTTCCAAACGGTGAACACGGTGAACGAACATGATTGATGAATGATTATAAATGAGTGAAAATCCACTGAGTGACAATCACCGAATGAAATTACTGAATGATAATGACTGAATTACAACCGGGTATTACACCTCAAGGGATCCGTGACACTGTAATACCCCGCTAAGTTTTGGAGGTGTTAAACTGAGGTCGTGAGCACAATTGATGTGTCAGAATTTTGAAAAGAATGTTCCTATGGAAAATAATTTTTGGATCGAGACCCAATCAATTTTGAAATTTTTTTATTAAGAAAGGACTTTTGGTGCCAAAGACTTCTCATTTATAAAACTTTCAAGATTTTGAAATATTTTCAAAGAATAGAGTTTGATTCTAAACTTAAATATCCTTCGGGAATCTTATGAATGACTGCCATTATCTGATTCATAACCGATGCTTGCGTGATATATTTTATACAGATTGAATACTTGAATTAGTGATTCCAGATCTAACTTCCAATATGTGGGCAAATGCCTTTATGCATTTCAGGTGTTCATGGTTTGAGGGAGCACTCATAGGATCGACATGAAGATGACAAGCTACGATACCAATCAAACAAGAGTGGAGTTTATTTAACTATATTATTGAGTTGTGTCCAATTTCTCTCTGCTATATTTTTGACCCATATAATTGAAATGTACTTTAATTGGGTTTTGGTTTATTTATGTTATGGAGTGACCTTGCCGGTCCATATTTATTGTATAGTTTAACCTTGCCTCTCAAACATTATAGTGTTGTTATATGGCATCCAGCTTGGTAGATTCTTGCGAGAATGGTCTATAATATTGTAATATTCCCGATTGAGTTGAGGGTGTTACAAAATATGGTATCAGGGCATAGATTACTGAAACCTAGACTATCGGGACGAGTCGAATCATATGTTGTTTTAACTTATAGTCTCTGGTCATGGTTGTGATTAGTATCATGGTGCGGCCATCATTTTCTTGCAATCTGTGATTGTAAGTCTCCCTAACATGTACTCTTACTGCATGTTTGTTTGTGATTTGTGTTGTTGTCTTGAGTTCGAATTGTATTTTGCCGTGATGCGATGTTATGTTTTTGTTATGCTGAGTTTTGATTGCATTTTGTCGTGATGTGATGTTATGTTTTTTGTCGCACTCGTGTTGAGGTGAACTATTTAATGTCGAGGTCCAATCGGCCTAGTAGAGATGGTCGCGATCGCTCGACCAGATGAATGTGACTGGAGGTAATGTTGACATCTCAGTTGCCACAATTATAAAGCAGGTGGTAACTCAGATGGCACAGATAGCTCAGGATGCAATGTGGAATCAATCCCTTCTCTTATCTTAACATCAAGTGGGCTCTTACCAAAAGAAAATCTAGGAGTGGTCACAAGTCGTTTAAAATGTCAGAAATAGATTGAAAAGATGGGAAGACAAGAAATTTTCCATGTGGGAAGAATTATGCTACTAAACTCGGTGCTTGCTTCACTTCCTACCTACTACCTCATTCTACTCCATACCCAAAAAAGTTGTTGGCTTGGTATCGCCACTGGAATAGAGGTTAAATAGTACGGTGTATAGTATTGAACTCTTTTCGCGTGCGGAAGTGATAGATAATATTTTTGAATGTAAATAACACACAGATTTATAGAGGTTCAGCAACTTGCCTACGTCCTCTCTCCTTGTTATCTTTTTCTATAGGTCCAACATAAACCTTTCTGCCTTGTCATCGTTTGGTCTGAGGTAAACCATTACAATCTTGTCTTCGTCAGTCCAAGATAAACCGTTACAATCTTGTCTTTTTCTCGGTCCAAGATAAACCATTTTTACTTTTCTATTGGACAAGAAAACCACATTTCTAGCTTTTATTAGTAATAGAAAAACCTCACCGGATTTAGATTATGATTCTAACAATGCCGGATCCACGATCCCAATAATACCGAATTACATCTACAATCCTTTCTTTCCTCTTGTGTATGGTTGAGTGGATCAAACACTCAAACATTAATCAATTAAGCTCTATTACAACTAGAATGAATATATAATAATCTCAGATGAATATGAATCATACTTGGAGTTGTTATGTGTTCAATACCAAATGAATTGGTATTTATAGGCTCCAAGGCTTTAACTAGCTGTTGCAGTCTGCTCCTTCATAACATTCGCGATGCTTTCCCCTTAGCGTATGTTAGGCAACTTTGTGTACGTTAACCATGCTAGGTTTACGTACGTTATTGTCCAGTATAGTCCAGTAGCAATCTTTTCTCCTTTGCGCACGTTATATCATCTCGTTGCATACATTAAATACAATAGGCGTATGAACGTTGTACACGTTGACCTTATAGATTTCTCCAACGGACTGATATTTGAATTTGCATTTCAAACTTCTTAGCGGTCGTAATGTAATATCCGACAGTAATTTCCTATCTACTGTTGCATTATTCGGATAATTCGAGTATTGTTGTAATCATGTTACATTCAGTTAATGTTTATTGATGTCGGGACATATCAGAATAGACTTGATTATGACTATCATTCGCATTGTGGTTGATTTCTTGAGGTTGTGTAGATTGTTACATTTTTGGGCTAGAATTTCTGTGTTTAACGTACGCTAAGGCTTTAACGTAACGTACACTATTTCATTGGCTTTACGTACGTAATGGAATGCTGGTTACGTACGTAATGCTTGAAATCTTATCTGATCTCACTTTCGGCATGGGGGGCCGGACATGATCCGGATAAATGGCCTTTTCGAGGCCGCCAGGTTGACATACATTACGTACATAATGATGTGGCCCATAACATACGTAATGATGTTGGTGCTTTGAGGCAGTAGCCTCTGGAGGCAGATTACGTACGTAACATTTTCAGTGTAGCGTACGTAAAGGGGTTAACGTATGTTATCCTCATGCGATAACGTACGTGACGAGCTATGCAGTTTATAAAAAGACAGCTTGTGTCTTTCATTTGCACGTCCAAACTCTGATTTTTCTCTCCAACAATTGCCCCCCTGCCTCCCTATACCGACTTTACTCTCTTCCAACTTGTGTTTAGGCCATGAATCTTGGATTGGAGCTTGTTGATTGGAAGTTTAGAGTTTTTCTTGAAGATTGGAGTGTGTTCTTGTGTTTTTGGTGGTTGTTCTTCGTTTTTGAAGGTATGTAGTACGATTCTACTCTATATTTTTGTGGTTATGATGTTAGTGATATGGTATACTACACCTAGTGTTTAATTAATCAAGTAAAACATGTTTGTAGTTAAGCTTTTCAACACTTATTGATGAATATGGTAATTAAGGGTTTGGAATGAGGTGGTCTTGATGTTTTAATGGTAATGATCACGTTTATGAGAATTATACTCTTCCTGCTGGACTATTAACATCATTGGGACAATAATAATCATTAGCTTCTTCGTAGTTAAGTTTGATTGATGGAATTGTTGTCATAAAATGTATTAGAACACCTTGATGAATGTTAGAAGATTAGAGTGATGTTCTTGAACCTAAGATAGGTAAATTCATAGATGATGATAGTTGATTCTCCAAGTTAGTAAGGGGTTGTAAGAATGGTGTTAATATGAGATAATCTTCATGATTATGATATGGTCTTGTAACTAAATGAATTTAGTATAACCTTATTATAGCTTACTATATTCAATCTAAATTTGATGTAGTGATGAAACAAGGTTGTGCATATTATCACTTTCAAACATTAGTGATGTTCTTGGAAAGTTTAAACGATATAAGATGATATTAATGAACATAAATGATTGTTTAACATATTCTTGATAAATTCTTATTCATAAGGACCATGCGAATATTAGAGAATATCTTGAAAACCGATCATCATAGTGAATTGATGTAAATAGAGTTCTTGGAATAGAATTTTGATATCTTGAGATAGTTGAACTATTCAAATTGAATTTAGGGTGTTGTCTCATTGAATTCGATATCGATGATTATATGGATGTGTTATTGAGTGAAATGTATTTCATTCAAGGATGATTGTTCGAGTAACCGATATTAGTCGAGGACCGTGCATTCGTTCGACAAGGGAGGATTATTCTCATCTCCGTATTGAGGCAAGTTATCTTGCTTGGTTATAATGATGATTGAATTCTTGTGATGGTTATACGTTTCGTGTATATGAAACACTTATGAATCTGTGATTCGTAGTTCGGTATTGTTCTTGATGATGTTCCGTTTTTCACCATGGGATTACATTCCCAAGTTCATCACTTTTGAATCGCTGATCTCGTTGATCCTTATTGTCACTTTGGTGAGTTTCTTGATCCTTAATCGGATATGTGATTTATTAAATTCATTGTCATGTTGTATCGTGACATATCTGGAATCATATCTGCGTGCCGATTGGTTATTGTGTAGGATTTTTAGCCCGGCACATATATAGTCATACGTGGATGTTTTCGTATTGGACTGTGCACATGAGACGTAGTTCGTGAGGCTAATTAGGTAAATTGTCACACATATATTCTGGATTCCGTATACAGGGTGGACATGTGCACGGACCCATTTCCGGATCGGGCATACTGTGAGGTCCGTATTGAGCCATATTGTTCGGTCATTCATAGTCCATGTATGATTGGATATGTTCGACGGTTTGTGACAGATTGTTCATACGCCCGAGGGGTATGTTTAATAGTCGGGATGTTTTCTTTGAGATCTAATATGTGAATTGTATAATGTCTGGAGAATCATTTATCATGTATATATGACCCTGTGTTGTATTTTAGGTCGAGGCAAAGGCAAGGCACGGGAAGAGCATGGTGACGGCGAAGGGTTCGAAGGATACTAGTTCACGGGCCCCAAGTCTTTTGTTGTCCGGTTATGTTTGAACTGTGTAATGTTACTTTTTCCGGTTCATTTAAACTATTATCCGATTGTATTGTTATTTGAAGTATATTCCATCTCCATATGGTTTATACTTGTATTTCGGATCCTGTGTATGTTAAGGCCGTTGGCCATACTATTTATAAACTCCTAATCGTAGTAATGACTATTTTTTGTGGTTCGATATCACAAGGTATCACATATTTAATCTGTATTTTGGAATCGCCTGGTGGGTCCCAGTGTGGGGTCAACGACACTGTAATATCCGCCTTTTGGGGTGTTACAGAAGATGGTATTAGAGAGTCGGTTTCTCTTTAAAAGTCGTTGTGGAATGAACTAGTATCAAGAGACCTTCGTGTCACGTGTGACCTGTGCAAGCGCCTAACTCTACGAGCCAAATTTGGTATGTACTTTATGAGCCATGATTTAATTAATGACATGATATTGATATCGGAATGGATCTCTTTGTTGATCTTGATATTTCGAGGATCTGTGGCAGGATTTATCTAATTGATATTTTGAGGTAAATTCTGGATTTATTATGTGATTGAAATTGTTCGACTCAACGTCAATATGATATTCTGTGTGGCACTTGTAGTGTCGATAATTCATTATGAACTGTTTTCTTGAATACGTAATTTCTTGTTGCTATTAACTTAGCATAAATTTTGATTGGTCATAAAGACGGTCATGAACTGTACTTATGGTTATTATTAGTGTTTGATTCTTTCAGCATGGAAAGAAATCTAAGAGGTCGTGGCAGAGGGGGACGAGGCTACAAAAGGGGCCGAATCCCGAGACCACGAGCCAACACACGTTCGAATGTGGAGCAGAGTTCCGCATGCAGTGATTCGCCTTCTAGGGACCAATCACACCACACTGGAGGCGAGGATGCGCGTGCCGATCCTTACATTGTTATGCAGGGCATGATGGCTCAGATGACCCAGAGGGGTCAATTAATGAAAGCTATGCAGGGAGCTACTACTGTCCAGCAATAGGGGCCTCATCCACCACCTCCTGTGCATGGCGGACCCATGAGTCGGATCATCAGCGACATCTCTCGCCAGCGACCCCCGACTTTTGAAGGCTCCTCTGAGCCTGCTGATATTGTGCAATGGATTGAACACTTTGAGAAATTATTCGAGATGGTGGACTGCCCAGAAGAGAATCGCGTCTCCATAGCAGCTTACTATCTTAGCAAGGGCGCCCACCCTAGGTGGCTTTCAGCGAGGCCATCTGATGATGTATATAATTGGGAGGAACTTAAAAACCTCATGTTTGACCGTTACTATCCAGGGCCACTCCGTGAGGCCAAGCTGCCAGAATTGCTGAACCCAGACCCGTCTGAAGATGATGATGTACTATCTGTTGCCGAGAAATTTCAGGCACTTCTTTTTTTCGCCTCGTCGATTGTCCGAACGGAGGCCGATAATGATCAAATATTTCGCCTCGTCGATTGTCCGAACGGATTCCCATTCCGGGGGACAGCAGGGATCGGCAAATAATAATGCAGATCCTAACGTGCCGGGAGTGCTTCAGCAGGTGGTTTCCCAGATAAACCAGTTTGCTCAAGTTGTGGATCGCATGCAGACGACGATGGGACAACAGCATAACGTGGATAATCGAGGAGATAGATGGCTTACAGAGGTGATCAAATTGCATCCTCCGAAATTTGACGGTTCTGCTGAGACGCTTTCGTGGGATCATTGGCTGAAAGAATTAGAAAAGATTTTTGCAGGGATTAACTGTCCCAACGATAGGAAGGTTCCGGTCGCCCAATATCTTCTGACAGGGGAGGCTTTCGACTGGTGGGAGGCCATTCGACCGGAGGAGCACAATGTTGACTGGACGGAATCCAAATTGATGATGGAGGCGCAGTATTGTCCTCGCCCAGTTAGAGAAGCCCGAGTTCGGGAGTTTCTCTCACCATAAAATTCTGAAGCATCTGTGACGGACGTGATTAAGACCTTTAATCACCAGCTGACTTACGTGCGCCACTTGGTCAGGACCGAGGCGGAAAGGATTTTCCATTTTGACATGCGAATGAAGCCGGAAATTCAGCAATATATGTCCGGATTTGAATGTACTACCTTGCTACATTATCAGGACAAGGCGTTGGCCTATGATATGAAGGAGGCAGCAGTAGAGAAATCGACGGAAGCAAAGAAACAGAAGGTGTCTGGCAACTTCACGGAGAATAAGAGTAGCGGGCCTCGCAGGAGCCAGTCCTCTTTTCATTCATCCAGGAGACCTCCGCATCCTTCTCGAGGTGGAAAGAAGTTCCGGGCAGCACCAACTGTTTCAGACGCAGGGAAGAAGTGTTATAACTGTGGCAAAGCGGGACATGTTCGACGTGATTGTTTCGCGCTGTGACTGCTTCGAGTGTGGGACAGAAGGACATCGCGCAACATTTTGTGGGAATGCGACCCGATCTTTTGGTACTCGCACTCCGGCTCCGATTCCGAAGGAGACGAGTGTGAACCAGACGCAGCAGAGTGGATTTCAGCAGCAGAATGTTGGGAAGAGAGAGACATCCAGTCTTTGATGCGTTCCTCCGCGCTTTATGCAGAAATGAGGAAATCGATGATCGAACACTGCTGTTGCATCAGGTACAATTCAGATCCTTTTGCAACCAGTTAGTGTTTTATTCGATTCCGGAGATACACATTCTTTTGTATCATTGAACTGTGTAAATCGTTTGAAAATCTCGTGCTTATTTGATTGTGAACCATATGTTGTGGGTTTGCCGAGTGGAGAGAGAATTGTGGGAACCCTAGAAGCTAGGGATTTTCCAGTAACTATAGGAGGGAGAGATTGGCTATCGAACCTTATTGTGGTTGACATCTACGGTGACGATTTAATTCTCGGAGACGATTGGCTCAACCGTTATGGAGCTATTCTGAATTACCGAGAGAGAGTCATTTCTATCATTGCTGATGACGGATCTGAACACTTATTCCGAGGATGGAGACCAGGAAGCTCGGGAACATTGATCAAAGCAATGAAAGCCGTGAAATTGCTGAAGCAGGGATGTCACGGAGTTTGGTGCTATGCCATGAGGAAAGAGGAAGGAGTAGATCTCTTGTCTATTTCAGTTGTGAATGAGTTCTCAGATGTATTTCCTGACGAACTACCTGGGTTACCTCCGCAGAGAGAAGTGGAATTCACTATCGAATTAGAGCACAGGGAGCAGCTCCTATTTCCAGGGCACCATACCGCATGGCGCCAACCGAGATGTATGAACTCAAGAAGCAACTGGAGGAATTGTTACAGAAGGGCTATATCCAACCTAGTGTTTCTCCTTGGGGAGCGCCCGTTTTCTTTGTCCGGAAGAAAGACGGATCCCTCCGACTGTGTATTGATTACAGGGAGCTCAATAAGATGACGATCAAGAATAAGTACCCTATACCTCGGATCGACGACTTGTTTGATCAACTGCAAGGGGCAAGAGTATTATGGAAGATTGACTTGCGATCAGGATACCACCAGTTGAGGATTAAGGAATCGGATATACCAAAATCTGCTTTCAGATCCCGGTACGGGCATTATGAATTCGTAGTAATGCCGTTTGGGCTTACCAATGCTCCTGCGGTATTCATGCAATTTATGAATCGGGTATTCTTGGAATACTTGGATAAATTTGTGGTCGTCTTCATTGATGACATCTTGATATATTCGAAGGATGCAGGGGAGCATGCCGAGCATTTGCGTGTGGTTTTGAGCACTTTGAGGAAGGAACAGCTGTATGCAAAGCTTTCTAAATGCGAGTTCTGGCTTAGGGAAGTAACTTTCCTTGGGCATGTAATATCAGCTGACGGAGTTCAGGTGGACCCAAAGAAAGTCGAAGCAATCTTGGAATGGGAGGCTCCTAATAACGTGAAAGAAGTCCGGAGTTTCTTACGACTTGCTGGATATTATCGCCGCATTGTAGAGGGATTTTCCAAGATCTCTCGTCCGCTCACTCAGCTGTTACAGAAAACTCAAAAGTTTAAGTAGGATGAGAAATGCCAGGCTGGTTTTGATGAACTTAAGAAGAGACTGACGACAGCACCTATTTTAGCTTTGCCAGATGGAACTGATGGATTCATGGTATACAGCGACGCTTCGAATCGAGTGCAGGTTGTGTATTGATGCAAAAGGATAAGGTGATTGCTTATGCTTCTCGGCAATTGAAACCGTATGAGGTTAACTACACGACTCACGATCTGGAGCTAGCAGCTGTGGTCTTTGCCTTGAAAATTTGGCGACATTATTTGTACGACACTCATTGTCAGATCTTTACAGACCATAAGAGCCTCAAGTACATTTTCAGTCAGAAAGAATTAAACATGAGGCAGAGAAGGTGGATGTACATTATCAAGTATTACGACTTGGAGATTCTCTATCATCCGGGGAAAGCAAACGTAGTAGCCGATGCCTTGAGCCGAAAACCTGTTTCTCTTCGAGTGTTGGAAGCACTTACATCCCAAACCAGTATTCAACGGGAACTGATCCACGAGGGGATTGAAGTATGGGCACCAGGAATTCAAGGGCAACTATATGTGATGGAACTGACTTCATCACTGGTCGAGGAGATCAAGTCTAAGCAGTTGGACGATTCTCTGATTATTTGGTTATGTGATGAAGCAAAGAAAGGAAAAGCCCCAGGATTCGTGATACAAGATGATGGAGTTCTGAGATTTCAGAGTCGACTTTGCGTTCCCAATGATGATGATTTGAGACGGACTATTCTGAAGGAAGCTCACAGCGCGCCCTATTCTATTCACCCGGGTAGCAGTAAGATGTATAAGGATTTAAAGCAAAACTTCTGGTGGGGGAATATGAAGAAGGACGTAGCAGATTATGTTTCGAGGTGTTTGACTTGTCAGCAGGTTAAGATTGAACATCAGCGACCTGCCGAAATGTTAAAGCCGCTTCCAATCCCTGAATGGAAGTGGGAGGACATCTCGATGGATTTCATCACCAGTATGCCAAGGACTAGAACGGGAATGAACATGATTTGGGTTGTAGTTGATCGACTAATAAAGTCGGCTCATTTCCTAGGAATTAAAGATACATGGGGACCCGAAAGATTGGCGCGAGTATTTATTGCGGAGATAGTCAGATTGCATGGGATGCCGAAGACCATTATTTCGGATCGAGATGGTCGCTTCGTGTCGTACTTACAGGCAGTTCACGGGCTTTGGGATCGAGCTCAACTTTAGCACGGCTTATCATCCCCAAACGGACGGTCAGTCCGAAAGGACTATACAAATAGTAGAAGACATGCTTAGAGCTTGTGCATTAGATTGGTCAACTGATTGGGAAGTTCACTTGCCCTTGATTGAATTCACTTATAATAATAGTTGGCATGCTTCTATCAAAATGGCACCATTTGAAGCTTTGTACGGGAGAAGATGCCGATCACCCCTGTGTTGGGATGACTCTTCGGATTTGATCGGGACGGAACCGGAATTGATTATTCAGACTCAAGAGAAGGTAGCTTTGATTCGAGAAAGATTATTGACTGCCCAGAGTCGACAGAAGTCTTATGCAGATATACGTCGTCGCCCTCTAGAGTTCGACGTTGGGGACCATGTACTATTGAAGGTGTCTCCTACACGAGGGATTTTCCGTTTTGGGAGGAGAGGCAAGCTTAGTCCAAGATATATCGGACCATTCGAGATCCTCGAGAGAATTGGAGATTTAGCATACAGGTTGGCCTTACCGCCATCGCTGAGTCACGTTCACAATGTGTTTCACGTATCCCAATTGCGGAAGTATGTACCGGACCCCAGTCACGTCATTGTTTCACGTTTCACGTATCCCGATTGCGGAAGTATGTACCGTTCCCTGCGGCAAGGAGAGTACAGGTGCTGACATTAACCGGCTCTTGAGTTCCTCAAAACTCCGTTGACACGCGTCGGACCACGTGTATTTCTTATCCTTCCGCAAAAGGTTCGTTAAGGGTTGAGCGATTCTAGAAAATCCTTCCACAAACCGCCGATAATAACCCGCTAATCCGAGAAAACTTCGGATTTCCTTAACGTTCTTCGGAGGTAGCCAATCCCGAATAGCCCCCGTCTTCTGAGGATCGACACGAACTCCGTCTGATGAAATTACATATCCGAGAAAAGTCACTTCGGACATCCAGAACTCACATTTGGAAAACTTCCCATAAATTTGTTCTCGTCTTAACACGTCGAGCACTTGATGAAGGTGAAACTCGTGTTCCTCCCGGTCACGAGAATAAATCAAAATGTCATCGATGAAGACAACAACAAACCGATCCAAAAAGTCGATGAAAACCCGATTCATTAATTCCATGAATACCGCAGGTGCATTAGTTAAACCGAACGGCATAACCACAAACTCATAATGACCATAGCGTGTTCGAAACGCCATCCTCGCGATATCCGACTCTCGAATCCGCAACTGATGATATCCAGATCTTAAGTCGATCTTGGAAAATACTGAAGCTCTCTGAAGTTGATCTAAGAGGTCATCAATACGGGGTAAAGGATACTTATTCTTGATTGTTACCCTGTTCAACTCCCGATAATCAATACATAAGCGGAATGAACCATCCTTCTTCTTGACAAACAACACTGGTGCTCCCCACGGGGCCGCACTCGGTTGGATATAACCTTTCTCGAACAACTCCTCAAGTTGGTTCTTTAATTCCTGCATTTTGGTCGGGGCCATCCGGTACGGTGCCTTCGATATCGGGGACGTACCAGGCTCCAACTCAATCGTGAATTCCACATCCCTCTGTGGAGGCAAACCAGGTAACTCGTCTGGAAAAACATCGGCATATTCCCTCACCACCGGAATATCCGTTAACATTACTGATGATTTCTCGGTTTTGGCCATATAGCACCAATAACCGACACATCCCTGATTGAGTAATCTTACTGCTTTCATCAAATTAATGACTTTACCAGAACAGCCGGGATTACCTCCCTGAAACACACATTCGACTCCATCGACTGAAATGATAGTGACCAAACGCTTTCGGACACTAATGATGGCATCATGACGATCCATCCAATCAATACCCAAGATGACGTCGTCCCTCGGCAAATCTACTACGATTAGGTCCGCTTGCCATACACGACCATGAAACTGAATCGGACAATTCTGAATCTCACGGTTACCGATAATTCGTCTACCATCAGGTAGGCCAATGACATAAGGCTCGCAACTAGTAGCACTACCCAGACGTAGTCTACTCAAACATGACTCGGAAATGAATGAATGAGATGCACCAGTATCAAAAAGGGTACACACAGGTTGAGATAGGATGTCGAGTGTACCTGAGATCATCCGGGCCTCCGGATCGTCGGTCTTCTTCATCTCATAAATTCGGGGCTTTCCGGCCCCCAAACCGGACGCTCCCGTCTGATAGCTCTTGGCTCCGCCTTTAGCTCCTGTCGTCTTGAACGACGCTGACTGAGTGGCCTGATTACGCACGGCCCGAATGACACAGGGGCTTGAGATGACGCGGAGTGGGTTTAGAGTCCCTACGGCAAAACGGGCCCTATGCCCGGCAATCCCACATTATGGCACGTGACACCGCCGGACATTTTGTGCCGAAATGACCCTGTTCTTCACAGTTGAAACAGGTGACGGCTGAACTGGCCGCTCGAGATTGAGATTCCGCGGGTTTAGACGCCAGGGGAGGTCGCTCAGAAAAAGTAGAGCCCGCCCGCGGTTTCTTGAAGGTGGCCTGACTTCCGTCAGACTGATCACGGTTCTTAGACTTCTTGCCAGCAGATGAAGGTTGCTGCTTAGAAATCTCCTTAACAGTAAGCTCGTAAGTGAGAGCTTTCTCAATGAACTCGGCCAGAGTGGTACGTTATGATTAAGCAATCGAAGTCTCATACGGGGTTTCACCTCTTCTTGCTGAAATACTTGATCTTGTCCGCTTCTGAGTGAATGATAGATGAGGCGAACGGAAGAAGTTCCTGAAATTTCTCGGCACTGGCGAGAACATCCGCGTCTGACGAAGGGTCGGGAGTGAGTAACTCTGACAGCTTGGCCTCTCTGAGTGGGGCTGGATAATACCTCTCCATCATGAGAGTTTTGAACTGATCCCAAGTACATGATCTGTCTGTGGGCTTCAACGATAACCACCATGAATGAGCGCTCTTACCGAGATAGTAAGCCGCAACTGAAACTTTATGCCCTTCTGGGCAATCCACCATAGCAAATAACTTCTCGAAATGCTCAAGCCAATGAACAATATCCGCCGGCTCAGATGAGCCCTCAAAGGTAGGTGGTCGCTGGCGAGAGATATCGCTAATGATATTGCTTACACCCCTCTCTTGCCTCTGAGGCGGCGGCGGAGGAGCCTGTTGATTTTGAGTAGTGGAGTTATGCATCGCCTCCATTAGTTGTACCATCTGAGTCATTTGGGCCATCATGCCCTGCATAAAAGCGAGTGGGTCAACCCGGACACCCTCTGACTGAGCCGTGTCCCGGGTACGACTCCCCGACAGTGAATGATCGCGTCCAGGTGAATGAGTGGCAGCGTCACTGCTCGATGAGTTAGCATTATTCCTGGCATTTGCACGTGTATTCGCACGAGTTCTCGGGGTTCGGCCCGCTCCAAGGCCTCGTCCTCCACGTCCTCTGCCAGCCCTTTCCATACTGAAGTGGAAAGTCATATGTTGATTATATATCTCGCATGAGTATCACATTATGATTATATTATGAAATGATGAAAATGAGCATACGCGCTCAAATACAGCGATTGCATGAATGATTAGTTGACGTGACATGATTATCTGATGAAGTTACTGAAACGATTATCTTGAACGAGTTAACAAGATTAATGATTCGATCTTCCTGATCAACAACTGAACAATGAAATGAATTGACTGATTAATGAGTTAACCTGACCGTCCCGGTCAAAATGACAATGATGATTGAGGATTGTTAACTGATGAATTATGAATGAATGATTAATGCCAGAAATTATACCATGGAATTAGAAATCTTACAGTTCTTAGTCTGATTGGCTCGGCATTTGCACAGGTCACACGTGACGCGAAAGTCCAATGATACTAGTCCGATGACGATGATTTCAAATGAGACATGACTTGGAGGGTAGTATTCAAAACCACGCTATGATACCAACTCTGTAACACCCCAAACTAGGCGGATATTACAGTGCCGTGGACCCCCGACTGGGACCCACCAGGCGAATGAAAATGAATGAATTATACAGGTAAATGTAGTACCGAACCACATTACAACATCAATTACTCCGATGAGGAGTTTTATACAACACACCTGTGATGATATCAATACCAAGATATTTTATATGGAGATAAAATATACAACAATGAGTGAGATGAATATTCAAACGGAATGTCTGCAGCGGAATAAAATAAAAGAAACATAATGACTGAAAAGACTGGGGCCCCCTACTAGTATCACTGGGACTCCTCGCCGTCACCGTGCTCTCCCCGTGCCTTAGCCTTGCCATGACCTGAAAAACAGTATCCCCCAACGGGGTCAGAAACACAGAACAACAATCCTCAAGGGTTGAAAATACACAATCATGATATGTCTGGAATTATGAATTATCCTGTCGAAACATACGCAATCAAACATGCTATATAAATCGACTATCAGTACGGCTCAAAGGAATGGCGCCACACAACGTCCGGGATGGAAATGTGTCCGTACACAAGCCACCATCACACGTGGTCTTGTGCCTAATCAGTCTCACGAAGCAATCGACTCGTGTGCACAGTCCAATGTGAGGCCAACAACCACCACACGACATAATTGTGCCCGACATGAAAATCCTACACATTTCAACCGGCACGCCAGTATGACCCGGAATGTCACAATATGGCAAAAGTGACAACGAAAATGAATAATGACTCACCAAGGTTAAATGATGGTGAAATGAATGATAGCTCAATGGAATGATCGGAACCGTCATTCCTTATGACTGAGGTGATTAATTGACAATGACAAGTTTTGATACGGTTAATACAATGATGAATGAGTTACGATTATGAATGAACAACAACAAAAGGAATGAATATCCTTTTAACCGAGTAAGAATTAACTTACTCAATACCGATGAAGAATGTCCTTCCACGAACAACGTCCTAAATGAAAAGTCGGTCGCTCGAACAACCTTGAACATCAATAGTTACCAACAACCGATCAATACACGACTCAAATACGATCATAACCGACCCAAACGTCGATACAACAATATCCGAACTCGTAGATGTACTCTAACGAAAACGTTGAGATACCCGTTGGTTAAAACCAAACCCAAATAATCGAACCAACTCCAACATGATTGATTCAAACCAGCAAAACATTATCAATGATATCAATAATCTCATAGAAATCCACAATCCAAGTTTATAATAACGACAATCGGAAATCCCCAAAATAACCGAAGTCAACCCCAAGGGTTCTTGGAATAATTCCGAAAATAACCGTTTAAATCCGTAGGAATATATTTATCCAAGTTAGATAATCCATAACTAACATATTCCAATGATAATCCAAGCTTACACGAAGAAATCGGAAGGAAAACCCAAAAATCCGAAATTCTAGATCCAAGAGATTAATACCTTTGATTCGATGTGATGAAGATGATGAAATGATGATCAATCCGAAAGATGAGCTTGAAGATGATGATTGATGATTACGCCTCGAAGAATCCTCTCCGAATCGCTCGAAATCGCCCAAAATTACCGAAGGAATGAAATGAGATGAATAAATGACGAACTCTGACTAAACTGTCCAATTTATAGTCAGTCCAGGTTAGCGTGCGCTAGCCCTTGTGCGTAGCGTGCGCTAACGAGTAATTTGGGTAGTCCAGTACCCACTGTCCGAACACGGTAGCGCGCGCTACATACCTTCTTGTAGCGTGCGCTACGGCCATACTACTAGCGTGCGCTAAGATCCATTATTAGCGTGCGCTATCGAAATATTGATGCCCAGTACTGGAGTCCAGAAAACTGTCTGACCTCTGATCTGACCCCGATAGCATGCGCTACAACCATTGTTTAGCGTACGCTAATATATCGGTTGCGTACGCTAACAACAATACATAGCGTGCGCTATGAATAAATCGATGCGATCCGGAGCCACCGGACTCAACCTGATCCGTCCCTAGCGCGCGCTACTCCACACATATAGCGTGCGCTACTACAACTCGTTAGCGCGCGCTACTTACCACTCGTGGCGTCGCTACCTATAACTCACTGCGGTCCGGTACCTTACGGATCGCAAAAGGTAACCTTAGCGTGCGCTAAAGGCGAGTGGGAGCGTGCGCGACCTATACCCAATTAGCGTACGCTAAAAGGAGTATGTAGCGTGCGCTACTCCTCATGCACAGCTCGCAACGAAAATGACAATGATGATAAACACGGCACGAAACTCCAATCAGATTAGTGATGAATGACGATTGATACACGATACGATTACTCAATGATGAATACCATGACCGAATATGAGTGACAAATGATCAATAATGAATGAAATTACTGAGTATCAATTACTGAATGATAAATACTGAAAGATAATTAATGAATTACAACTGGGTATTACAATAAGCGAACGCTATGCGAGGTCAATTTGATTGAGACGTGCGGTAGGTGAGATCTGGCCGGGGGACCCCTGTCGGATCGTGTCGGGATGAACCTGGACGGCTTTCGGGAAAAGCCAAGTCAACGCCTTAGCGCACGCTACAGGTATATGCGTAGCGCACGCTAAGTTCTGAATATAGTTAAGTCAGTGAGCCGTTAGCGCACGCTACGAGCAGGGACAAGCGCGCTTGACCATTTCTTATAAATAGAATGACATCCTATTCGTGATTTCAGTTCTTTCTTCTCCCATTACCCGAATTCTTACACTTAGAACATAACTTCCTTCATCCTAAACACTTCATATCAACACCCTAGCTCGTGATTGAAGATCGTACATCGTTGGAGATTGGTGTTCAAGCCTTCGGTGTTGGATTGCTTCGACTTCCTCCGTGTTCTTCACTACTTTGAGGTAGGTGATTCTTCACCTATATTAGTAATGTTATTAAGGACGTTTGATCATGTTTTGATAGCCATTTATTTCGTTATAATCGGTCATCACATGTTAGAAGGATACTTTTGACGTATCGGCAGTATTTATCGTATGAACCTTTGAACCATCTTAGTATATGGACTCCTAAGCATTTTCAAATCGATTTATGATCAGTAATCGGATATTACCTAGATTGTTACGTTTTACACATTGGAATCATGCATTTTGGAACGTATGACGAACGGAACTTAGAATATTTCTTGAAGATCTAAGATGAATTATGATGTTGACATGATTATCCGTATATTTGTATCTCATAATCATAGAACTTCCACAAACCTTATTAGCATGATATGCCCGAGGATAACTTGTATTTATCACCATAGAATTCATGAGTTCATCACCATTCAACCCAGTTTTCTGTTAGCAGTATTCTGCTATGCAAGATTAGCGCACGCTAACATATGTAAGTTAACGTGCGCTATCGGGGTTAAGTTAACGCACGATACGTACGTAACGTACGTTATGAGATCAGCCGAGTCAAACTGTCAGTTCGTGGCTAGCGCACGCTAGGCTTATACGATAGCGTACGCTAACAGGCCGGCTTAGCGCACGTTACGTAGAGTACATAGCGCACGCTAAGCAGTCCAGGCAGATTGTTTATTTTGAGCTTTTCGGCCGTAGACCGAATTGCTAGGCCATCGTTCGACTTGAGATGATTTGTATATCATTCCTTTTGTTAAGGTTCGAGCTTGTTACGTTGATCGGAGGAGGCGGCCTTCGAGTGTGTTGAGATCATTGAAGTATTCCATTCTTGCCATTTTCGAGGCAAGTATCATATGTCGAGTTCGATTTATATTGAAACTTTGATCATGCTTGTGGTTTCGTTCATGTTGTTGAATATGAGATGTATTTCTGAAATTTCTCGTGGTATTCGTTGTTATTTGTTCGTATTGATGAACATATTGAAATGCATATATGTATGCATAGTTGATTGATTTATGGTATAAATAATCCGAGGGGATCATGAGGATCTATGCTGAGGGCGCTGGATCGAATGTCCACCATGCGTTGGTCCGACGAGATCATCATGGGGATCTATGCTGAGGGCGCTGGATTGCTGGACGGGTTTTCCACCATGCGTTGGTCCAACGGGATCATCATGGGGATCTATACCAAGGGCGCTGGATCGCTGGATTACCCTGTACTGTGTTGATGGAATCGTGAGGATTCGCATCGTTGGATTCCGGTGGCGTAAGTCCATTTTGCATGTTTTATGATGCATTGATGATTTATGTATTACGATACTTGTACTAGCATTGTTTTGCTAACCCCTTCGGGGGTGGACATTGTTTTGATGTTCAGGTAGCCGAGGAGCGGGGAAGCAACCACAGTACCGACAGGACGATGAAATGGCTCAGTGATGTGGTTGTTGTTATGGTTATTGTGATTTGTCTTCTTGGTCTATTTAGTACTCGAGTACGTCTGTTTAAAAATGTCTTTTCGATATGGTTGTATAAGTTAACTCATTTGATCGGTTGAATCAAATCTGTATTTGAACTTCAGTTGTACGATTGGTTTATATTTACACTTCTTTTAAAATTAGCCTTGTAAATCCTTACCTAAAGGGTTTACGGCGCTGTAATTATTCCGAATATCTCGGGGTGTTACAGATCAACTACCATATGATGATGATAACAAATCCCGAATCATCGACGTACAGTCCGAATGCTCATACGATCAATAACAATGATCAACCAATAAATCAATCGAGAATATCATCGATATGATGAATTCCAACACGATCGACAAAGGATCAACAATAACCGAGAATACCCTCAACATGGTAAACTCCAAACACGATCAACAAAGGATCAACAATAACCGAGAATACCCTCAACATGGTAAACTCCAAATGATCAACAATAAATGATCTCAAGTAAATAACTCTGACTATCGAACATACCCCTCAGGCGTATGAATAACCAGTCGCAAACCGTCGAACATATCCAATCATACATGGACTATGAACGACCAAACAATATGGTTCAAAGATGGACATCACAGTACGCCCGATCCAGAAATGTGTCCGTGTACATGTCCACCCCGTATACAGAATCCAGAATATACGTGGACAATGTACCTAATTAGCCTCACGAACTATGTCTCGTGTGCACGGTTCAATGTGGAAATATCAACACATAACCAAAGTGTGTCCAGCTAAAAGTCCTACAGAATAACCAATCGAAACGCAGGTATGATTCCAGATATGTCACGATGCAACATTACAACGAAATTCAAAGAATCACATATCCAATAAAGATCAAAAAGACTCACCGAATTGAATAATGACACACGGATAATGAAATATCGACACAACCGACAATATCCAAAATAATTATCTTGGGATCACAATTCCCAAAGAACGATCAACGCGATCATCAATCTCAACACTATCATCCTGGGATCAACATCCCTCAACGAACAACCAAATATGAATCTCATCATACAACATATACCATAGCTCAACATAATAATTATCATCATGACTGAACAATACTTAAATTACCTCAAAGCCGAAGCCGATATCCTTTCCTCGAACAAACCATCATCCCGACAATTTACACTTATAATATCATTGCTATATGAACTATAAATGAAATGAAAGCGAAATCATTCATTAAATATTATAAACTGAACAAGTATAACTTGCCTCTATACTGATACCATGAAGCCGTTACCAAAATCCATTGCCTTCGTCTACGAGCTCCTCAGCTCCGACCAAAAGAAATCTACGAACTCTTCAGCCTCGACCGCAACACAACGGTCATAATCAACGCTCAATTATCGCGACCTAATGCAATAATCAAATGACAACACATCCGATAATAATCAACAACCGATATAACCAACTAATCAAACTCAGCGGCTCAACAATACCTCGATCATATACAAAACCGAATAATAGAACTCAAATAATTATGAACTCATGTCCACAATACCAACCGCAACTCGACAATCATAATTAACAATCAATATAACTGATCAAAAACCCAACGGTTCCACAATGTCTCGATTAAATACAAATCAAAACAATCCAAACCAATCAATCACGAATTCAAAACCACAACACGATTCATAATCCTATAGTCATATCAATAATCAAATTAAACCAATGACAAGGGTCTGAATATTACCAATTCCAAATTCAATCTTAGATACGAATACAAGTTTCCTCCTTGTAAATTCATAATAAAACCAATTACCGATTATCATCATCAATCCGGACAATCTGATTAATTCAACATTATAGATAATCATATTCCAAGGGTTTCAAATAGCTCAATCATCCTAATTGAACACTTGTCCAATACGTATGAACTTCCAAATTCAAATATCAATAATAATCTCACCGAACTTGAAATCATATTCGTATTCCTATACGAATATTGTACCAAAACACATAACTTAGTTCTAGATATGAATATTCCATATTCATATCCAAAACACCAATACCTCTTAAACACATTCATCATATCAATGATCAATTCATATCGATATTAAGGATTTCATAACATACTCGATTCTAACTTCAATTCCAAATATGAATCAACAAGACTCCTTGTTCATATTCGTAAATTCATAGAAACAAATACCGATTATTATCATGAATAATCGTATTCCAAAATTAACCGTAAACTTTATAATTATCCGTCCACCTCATACGACTCGATAGTATTCCAATTATGTACAGGTCAAATGTTCTTATGCCAAACAAATCTGAATTCATACCTTCAATTCAATCTCATAATCCGGTGAGCTCAATAACAGTTGATTCGGGCACGAAGCATGTTTAATCAACATATTCAATTCCGAATTCAAGCTTAAATTCAACATGATATGATTATCCCTTGTTCATAGATATCAATCTCATGCCAAACTACACTTAGGATCTTTCGACTCATATGAACACATATCCTCAAAGAAAGATAATGTTCTTGTCAAATTCATAATCATGATTCATATATCATCAAGACCATATGAAAGATCAAATCACCATTCACATAACTTGCCCCTTAACAGCCATAATCACCATCACTTGTTCTAAATATCAACATTCCATGTTCATATCTAAAACATAAACACTTGAAACATAAACTCATCATAATCATCATCTTCTTCAATATACACCTCATATATCATCAAGAAGTACAACAATAATACCATAACCATCATCATACGAGGAAAACATCAACAACAACATCAAAATCTAAAATTAAATAGAGGATTATCCAACATACCTCTTAGAAGATGAAATACACAAGTAACCACCTCAAGAATCATTGATATCTCCATATCTAAAGCTCCAATCCCATGTTTCCAAGCTCATAATCGACTTAGAAGGACTGAAAGCTCCATCTATGAGTGTTTGAAGGCGAAAAAAAAGTTGAGTTCTGAAGAAAATGAAATGACGGGCATCCACTTTTATAAACTTCCCAACTCGTTACGTACGTAACATCCCACAGTTAACGTACGTAACACCCTCTTACGTACGCTATTTCTGTGTTTTCACATCAAAATTTATTTGTAGATGCAGATACCGATATGTTATTCAAAGCAGTTATTACTTCCGAAGACGCATTAGAAAAAGCAAGAGAGCGTCGTAAAGATATATCGAAAGCCTGGTTTATCAAGAATGTACAGGCGTGAAAGCTATTTTTACACAAGATAGGATGGCTGGGAGGGAGTTCTTGAATTACAGTCCAGAGGTCACAGACTCATTTCGTTCCAAGCCTTACGTACGTAATCCTTACTCTGTAGCGTACGTAATACGTACGTTGACTTGCTACAGTAACTTACACAATTAACGTATGTAATATACCAATCATAAAGTACGTTAACCAAGGGTTGAATCGCCCATGCACGTTCTCTGCCGAAAGCTACCGACACAAGGCCCCACATGCCGTCTACAGCTCGGTCCTATCCGATTCCCTCTGTTACGTACGTAATGCCTTATGCACAACGTGCATAAAATATAGAATTTAACGTACGTAAGTCCTTAACCTTAGCGTACGTAATGGCCTTCTATACTTAGCCAAAATCCAACTGTTCCTGTCCGTCTCGACATACTGGATACGTATACTCACATACTGAATACATATACTCATACAGAAAATATTCTCATACGATACACCCGATGTCCAAATCAGTTCAACCTGATACACCATATCCTCAATGTAAGTGTCAATCAAACACGTCAATTACACAAGTATAACTATCTCGGTTCTCAATTTATTTTATCCATACTGTATAGACACCAAGCTATGCAGTATATCTCAGATAAAATAACGCGAAAAATTTATACTGAAAATCCGGGTATTACAATTTTAGTTACCTCCTTCAGGGTTCTGTTATTTCGCTCGGAAACACCATTATGCTGAATATTTGTGTTGGATGTCATTGTCCATACAATATTGCTCTATGAAGCAATTTTTGAATTTTGTGCCTCTGTCGAACCGAATGGATAGAGTGCTCAGACCTTTTTCCATCTGCAGCTTCTTCAGGTGTTTCGATAGCTTTGTGGTTGTCTCCTTCTTCTTTCTCAAGGATATGGTCGAGGAGTACCTGGAAAACTTATCAACAATAACAAGATACTATTGGTTACCTTCTTCTTTCTCAAGGATATAGTCCAGGAGTACCTGGAATCAACAATAACAAGATACTATTTTTTACCTTCCATGTTGATAGGGTCCACAGGGCGATATAAGTCCATATGAAGTAAACCCAGGACCCTGTGGGTTGAGAGATACGATTTGCTCTTCAAATATGTCGTGATTTGATTACCTTTCTGACAGGGTCAACATACAATGTTCTTATGAAGTGATATATCTGGCAACCCTATGACCATTCCCTGTCGGGCCAATTTGTTGATGGTCTTGAAGTTGTTGTGAGACATCTTTTTGTGGCATAGCCAACTTTGGTCTGCAGTGTCTTTGGTGACAAAAGTTGTTGTGAGACATATTTTTGTGCCATATCCAACTTTGGACTGCAGTGCCTTTGGCGACAGACAAGGAATTACAACACTAATAGGTTTCAATCAGCAACATACATATTACCTGATCGGGGTTCCTGTGAGGACTACTTGCTTGGTTTTTATTTCCTCATCCCACAGTTTTCTTCAAAGAATATAATCGAGAACCATTTGTCACAGAACTGGCTAACACTTAGAAGATTATACTATAGTCCTTCAATATAGGCTACATTAGTAATTTTGAATTTTCCTACAAGAAGGGTTCACTTCCCTCTTGTTCTTCCTATAGATTTGTCACTGAATCGAACATTTGGACCTAAAACTTCTACATAATCTAACAATTTATCGGTATCTCCTGTCATGTGATGAGAACACCGGTTGTCTAAGTACCAGATGTCATCGTCCTTGATATCCTGTAAACAAATTTAAGTAGATTTAGGTCCCCAGTGTTCAGTATGTCCTTAATTAGTAGTGCTTTTTGGTAACCACAACAACAGGTCTGGTGTAGGTCTTCTTGGGTCCTCTTTTACAAGGTTTACATTGGGCAAGCATGTATTCACTGTAAGCATTATTATGATGCATGTAAAATTGATAGTTGTGGTTTCAGTAAGGTTGTTGTCTGGGAGGAGGAATTGTTAGGGTTGTATACTGCAAACCATACTTTATGCTTGTATTACCTTATTTCTCTGTAACTACCTATGAGAATACTAATTATATTTTATCACATATTTTGCATATTAATTCACGTTATGGTTATGCAAATGTATTGTCTATTTATTTTATATTATAGATAATGTGGTGTGTTGGTGTCACACGGAAGATCACATTATCGGTGCCTTATAAAATAATATGATAATTAACAACCTATGTAATTATTAGACATATTATGTGAAAGGTTGTAATGTATGCTTGAGATTTTTTGGTCTTGAATATTAGCATTAGCGTATTTGCGTACGTTGAACTAGATCCCAGTAAGATAGTGTCTTTTGTACTGACTGTAATAAGAATGTAAATCTCGGATAATTATTATTTCTTAATTCTAAGTATATAATATTTAATTTTCTATTTATAATAATTATTACTTTGATTTACCATGGATGAGAGTCACATTGATTGACTTAATGTGCTTTGTATCTTAGGCAATAATATTATTTATATGACAATTATTATAACTTAAAATCGTGTCTAGACTCGTGCGGGTTGATGATATTCCCTTGAGGAGCTTAATGATTATTATATTAAACCTTGTTGGTGGATTTAATGTCGATATAATAATAAGGTTTGGATGTTACTACTCTTGGATAAGAAATTAATTAATTAAATCTCTTAGTATCTTAAATTAATTAATGGACATTCGATATCTTAAACCCGAGAAATAATATATTTAACTAAGGAGCCTAATTTCGTAAATTGGGATTTGGATTGGAAGTGTAATATTAATTCTTTAGTGGATTGAATTGATATTAGTAAAATCAACCATATTAAGAAGGCTTAATATGGAAGGTTGGGTTATACTAGGAGTCCTAACCCTAATCCTCTTTAAGATCCCTTGAGTAGCCCAAAGCCTGTAAATAGGACACAACTATGAGGGTTCGGCGATGACATTACTTTGTGAGAGAGATTTCGATTTTTTTATCTTGTGTTTAATTGTAGATCTTGACTTGTGTCTTTGATTCTACAGTTTAGATAACACATCAATTTTCTAAGAGTGATCAAATATTATTAGAAAATAAGAAAGAAAAATCGGTAGCCTCTTGTGATTATTTCGGCCGATCCAAGTTGAAGGACAAGGAAGATCTTGTAGCTCGTTGCCTACACAACGTCCGGATTAAGGGGGGACATAATCTAGAAGGTTTTGAGGAAGAGATCAAAAGTAGCAACCACTTTGCTTCAAAAGGTAATATCCTATGATCTATTGATCTAGATTAGGATATTGAACTTCATCAACAATATTCTTTATTAAACAATTAATTATATTTGCTTATTAGTCTTAGTAGTTAATTAATTAGTATGCCTAAATAGATTTTGTGCTCGTGGATTCGTACAACGCTTTGTTCAAATTATTTAAACTTCGCTTCCGCTGCGTTATATTTCCAATAATCGGAATCGAAGCCAGAATTTTTAAGCTTTTGCTATTTTAATTAACTTTGGTGATTAATTGCTAGCAAATTAAATATTCATATAATATGGTGTTGAAATATTTTTCCAAACGCCTTCTTCGTGGAATATGATCCAATTATCATGGTTATGTAAATTGTTACTTTTTTTTATCATCGATGCAATTATTGGTCTGGACCGTTTTTTGAGGCATGTAATGGTTTTGCCCGTGAGAAAATCCACGGTAGATCTAGGATTTTATTTTTCGTGTAATTTTCTGTAATTCGATGTATTTTATTTTTATGAAATTAAAACAGAATTTGGAAAATACAAAATCATGAAGAAATAGAGCAGAACCGGGACACCCGAATTGCTGGATAGCCGCGGCCGGGCAGCAGCAGATGGACGCTGCCGAGAAGTACATGGATGCCTACCGAGCCGCACCAAGCTGCCTGCCGAGGGCCGCGGGTGGGTTGTTCCGAGCCAGTTTGGGTCCGGGTTGAATGTTTTAATTTTATCTCAAATGTCTTTTAATCCACTTGTTGTAATTCTCAAAAAAAAAAAACTTGATGGGTACTAACTTTGCTGATTGGAAACATAACCTTAATATTGTCCTGACTGCTGAAAATATAATTTTGTTCTAACTCAGGAATGCCCATTAGAACCAGATGTGGATTCCACACCTGATGAGGTGAAAGAATACCGCAAATAGAAGAAATCTGATGAGATGGCTCACTGTTACATCTTGATTTCTTTAGCAAATGTATTGCAGCATCAGCATCAGAGCATGGGCATGGCTGCAGAAATAATGAAAAATCTCAGAGAGATGTTTGGTCATCAGAACCGAGCAGCTAGCCAAAATGCTATGAGGGTCTTGATGATGACCCAGATGCCTGAAGGAACCCCGGTAAGAGATTATGTTCTAAATATGATTCCTTATCTAAATGAACTTGATATCTTAGGGACTACTATCGATGCGGAAATACAGGTCGATATCATCAAAGGCAGCTTACCAAGAAGCTTTGTGCAGTTCTGCCTAAACTACAACATGAATCATAGGGAATATACCTTGGCGGAATTTCTGACAGAGCTTGAAGCTGCAGACGGACTCTTCAGACAAGGGTATCAAGTTCTTGCAGCAACTGGTGTTTCTACTTCTAAACCCAAGTGGGGGAAGAAGAAGAACCAAGTGGGCCAAAAGCAAGGGACAACTCTCAAGGTAAAAGGCAAGGCTCCTCAGCCTTAGGCGAACAAAAATCCAAAGGTAAAGTGCTACAAGTGTGTTCAGAAAGGACATTTCAAAGTGGACTATCCTGCTCTTAAGAAAGGTACATATCATGCACTAGTAGTCAAGACACATTTGGCAGCTTGTTCTACCACTTCATGGATAGTATATTCAGGGTCCACTAATCGTGTTGGCTTTGACTCGCATGGTTTTCAGGTAACCAAACAGCTTAGTGCAGGCGAGATCACCATCAACTAGGGCGATTACTCCAGGCTTATGGCTATTAGACTTAAATAATTTACTGTTGGTAGCTGATAATGAATTTAATTTCGTTTTCTAAGTTAAGTTGTGATGGTTATTCAGTTTTTTTTAATGGTGATGCTATTATTAGAAGAAACAGTGAATATATTTGCAAAGGTACCTATACTGATGGACTATATGTCATTAATACTGCACAAACTTCCACGTATAAATAGGGGTGGTATACCGTACCGTATCGAACTTTTTTGCCAATACCGTATACCGTACCGAAAGTTTCGGTACAACGAAGTTCATAGCGATACCATACCGATAGTTTTGATAAACCGAAATTTGGTATACCAAAATTTCGGTATACTGAATTTTATTTCGGTATCGGTATACACCGAACTTATCGAAATACTGAATTACCAAAATATCGAAAAAATCTTGATATATCGATATATACCGAAATACCAAATAAATAAAATACCAAAAATATCGATATACTGATATATATATATATATATATTGAAATACCGATTTTTTTTAGTATTTCGGTATATACTGAAATACCGAAAATAAAAATTTCATACCGTTACCGTACCTAAAGTTTTCTGTATGGTACCATACCGTACCGAAAAGTCGGTATACCAGAATTTTCGGTAATTTCGATAATTTTTTGGTACGGTAAATTCAGTATTTCAGCATTTCGGTATAGTTTGCCACTTCTACGTATAAACATAAATCGCTTAATTCTTTGTCTAAACCTAAAAATAGAAAAAAAAACCTTCAAGCATAAAGCAAATATATATGTGGTATTTACGGTTAGATCATGTAAACCTTAGAAGCATTCAGAGATTGGTAGATGATGGCCCATTGGATGACCTCCAAGTTGAGTCATTTCTAATTTGTGAATCCTGTCTGGAAGATAAAATGACCAAAAGGGTTTTTAAAACCAAGGGAAACCGTTCTCAGAATATATTAGAATTGGTTTATACAGACGTATGTGGTCCAATGAATATCCACGCTAGGGCTGGTTTCGAATATTTCATCACATCTATAGATGATTATTCGAGATATGATACATCTATTTGATGCGATGTAAGTCTGAAGCCTTTGAAAAGTTCAGAGATTTCAAGGCGGAAATGGAGAAGCGTCATGGAAAGAGTATCAAGTCACTACGATCTGATTGTGGTGGTGAGTACCTTAGTGGAGAGCTTTTGAATTTCTTGGCAAATGAGGGGTTTCATCCCAGCTCACTGCGCCAGGAACTCCACAACAAAATGATGTTGCTGAGAGAAGAAACATAACTCTTTTAGAAATGGTTCAATGATGAGTTATTCAGATTTATCTACTTCGTTCTGGGGGTATGCCTTGGAAATAGCGGCGTACATTCTAAACCTGGAGCCTTCGAAATTAGTTCCAAAAATACCCATAGAACTATGGAGTGGGCGAAAGCCCAGTCTAGCACATGTTCGGATTTGGGGTACTCCAGCACATGTGCTGAATAAGGAAGCTGGTAAGCTGGCATCTCGTACAGCAGTACGAGTGTTTGTAGTATACCCTAAGGGAACGAAGAATGGCTTGTTATATAGTCCCCAGGATCAAAAGGTCATTGTTAGCACCACTGCCAGATTCTTGGAAGAGGATTATGTGATTAGTCACAAGCCCATGATCGAAATAATTCTGGAAGATTTGAGGGGCGAGACTCCATCTATACCAATCATGCAAGCACCAACTAACACTGTACCAGGTCTCGATTTTAAGACTTCTACACCAACTCAGGATTAGCCTCATTGTAGTAGGAGGGTTGTTCGTCAACAAGAATGATTCATAGATGTGGGAAAGTCTTTGGACTCAGTCCCAGGCAAAGATAAATCAGATCCCTAGACTCACAAGGAGGCAATACAAGATAAAGATGTTGTCTCCTAGAAAGTAGCATTAGAATCAGAAATGAGTATGGATTCCAATCAAGTGAGGGAGCTAGTAGAATTACCCGATGGGGTACAAGCCATTAGGAGTAAATGGGTCTACAAGCGAAAGAAATGAGGCATCAGAAGGCTTAAACCTTCGAAACGAGGCTTGTAGTGAAAGGTTATACTCAGAAAAAGGGCATTACGATGAAACCTTTTCGCCTGTAGCCATGCTTAAGTCAATCCGGATTCTTTTTGCTATAGCTATGTGTTTGGATCTAGAGATTTGGCAAATGGATGTCAAGACTGTATTCTTGAATGGCAATCTATACAAGGATGTCTACATGTGCCTGTTGGGATTCGGTGATTAAAAATGAGATACGCAGCGGAAAATAAACCGGTCCAACCGGATAAAACCAAACCCCAAAAACGGATCGATCAAGTATTGTATAAAAGAATGTAAATGACGAAGATAAAATTTAAAAGTCATACCCTCGTAGACCTTCGATAATATCTTCTTGAAGCAAAAATTCATGATCCAATTTGATTATTTTCGGTCACCAACACGAATCCGATTCGTTCTAGATTGATGAATGATCAAACACCGAAAAATGCCGAGTGTCTCTATGTTATCACGCGTCGGATATTAATTGGAAAAATAAAGTATCAATTCATTCTTAAAGAACACGGTTAGGAATTGATACGGTATTTTTCTTCTCTTCTCTTCTTCCTTTTCTTTCTCTCAAAGATGTACAAGAAAAAGAAAATAAATTTTTCTCCCTCCTTTAATGAACTCACGGCTGGGGCAGCTTGTCTGTAATGTGTGTGTGTGTGTGTGTGTGTGTGTGTGTGTGTTTCAACTCTTGAAATGGTGTGATAAACTATCACATTTATAATACAAAATGAGATCAAATGATAAGATTCTAAATCTCATCCATTTGTCTTCGCCCTTCATATTATAAGTTTATCACACCCCACACACATGCAAGACACCTTACATGCATAATAAGAGGGCGGCCCACTTGAGTTTGGTGAGAAAACGAGTCGAGCCACTCGGTTCGTGTACCGGACGTTCGCGTGTCTAGTCCGTTAAATACACTTCGTTTTATCCCAAATGTATTTATACTTAATTAATTAATCCAATTAATTAATTTTATCAAATACAAAATTATACTAATATATTTCCAAGAAATAATTATTTATGAATTAAATTTATCACTCGATAATTAATTTAATTCACTAGACCGAATGATTTATCAAAGAAATCAAATTAGATATCTAATATCCAATATTAATGAAGAGATAATAAATACATATTTATCCATCAAATATCCTTGTACGCGACTTCATAGGTCCGTCTTAGTCGGCAATGGGAGGAACCAAAGAGTACGGGTAGCACTTATCCAGTCTAGTACATTTTGAGCGAGTTGCTATTTTATTTACAAGTACATTTTGAGCGAACAATTATAACCAAGCAAGATAACTCACCTTACTTCCGAAGGCGAAAAGTAGTCTTCCCTCGACGAACGAACAAACGAATGGCATCCTTCGACAACCAACACTCACTCAAGCAATCAACCTTGAACGAAATATTAATTCGTTCAGTAACACAACTTCACAATATCGAATTCATGGAAATTGATATCCTTGATTCAACATGAATAGTTTCAAGCTATTCAAAGATATCAAAAGCATACATTATGAATTCCAACCTCCTCAATTCATCTCGATGATCGAAATAATATGTTTATAATGTTCTTCAACATTTATGATAATCCATTCTACAAGGATTATTAAGAACAATATCCAACTAAACATCTTATGATGAAAATATCATCATTTATCATTATCATCTTTCTAAAGAACATTAGCACTTAAACATGATGTCTTAAACAATCATCAATCATAACATCAAATTTAACTTAATCATTTCAAAACTATGATAATTATCTCATAACTCATCATGATCTTTCATTAAATAGTTATAACCTCCCAAGAACATCAACGGTATCGACAATCACCTTCAAACTATATTAATCATGCCTTTTATACTGACTAATGCACCGGCAGTACTCGTGCAGTTAATGAACAAGATGTTTATTGAATACCTTGACAAATGTGTGGTCATCTTTATTGACAATATCTTGATTTATTCTCGAGATGAGGTGGAGCATGCCCAACACTTGCATTTGATACTAGATGTTTTGAGAGCCGAGCACCTTTATGCGAAATTCTCAAAATGTGAGTTCTGGCTGAAGAAAGTTATGTTTCTCGGCCATGCGGTTTTGGCCGAAGGGGTTCGTGTGGACCCGCAGAAGATTGAGGAAGTACTAGATTGGGAACTGCCTAACAATGTTAAGGAAGTTCGTAACTTTTTGGGTCTTGCTGGGTATTACCGTCGGTCTGTCGAGGGGTTCTCGAAACTCGCTTGGTCGCTTACGCAATTACTTCAGAAGACAGAAAAGTTTGTTTGGACTGCTGAGAGACAGCAGAGTTTCTATGAGCTGAAGATACGTTTGAATTTAGCGCCGATTTTAGCTTTACCATAGGGTGGTGAAGGATTTGCAGTTTATAGTGACGCTTCAGGACAATGGCTTGGATGTGTGCTTATGCAGCACGATAAAACGATAGCCTTTGCATCACAGAAGTTGAAGCCATATGAGATGAACTATCCTACTCAGATTTGGAATTGGCCGCAATTGTTTTCGCACTTAAGATTTGACAACATTATTTGTATAGCTCTTCGTGTCGGGTTTATACCGATCACAAGAGTTTGAAGTACATTTTCAGTCAAAAGGAGTTGAATATGAGGTAGCAACGTTGGGTTGGAATTGATTAAGGATTATGATTTGGAAATTCTTTACCATCCTAGGAAGGCCAATGTTGTCGCGGATGCATTGATCCGCAAACGACATTACTTCAGATGCTCAAGATTCTTACGCCCCAGACGAAGATTCGTCAGGAATTGATCGAGTAGGTCATAGAAGTTTGGCTTCGGAGAGTGCAACGATAGTTGTGTACCGTCAAAATTACTTCGTCCTTGGTTGATGACATCAAAGGGAAACAGTGGAGTGACCCGATGTCAACTAAAGGAAGACTTAATTAAAGGAAAACCCCTGGCTTTATGGTCTATAAGGATAGTATTTTGAGATTTCAGGGCAGGCTGTGTGTCCTGAATAATCTGGAGTTGAGACAGAGAATTCTTCGAGAAGCCCATGCTATGCCCTACTCAATCCACCCTGGAACGAGTAAGATGTACAAGGACTTGAAGCAAAATTTTGGGTGGAATAATATGAAGAAAGATATCACAGAGTTCGTATTGCGATGTTTGACATGTCAACAAATCAAGATCGAGCATCAACGACCAGCGGGATTGTTGAAGCCGCTCAATCTTAGTATAATCCTTTCAAAACTTGATTATAACATCTAAGTATTTCTAAACATCAAGAACATGCTCATTCTGAAGTTACAATCATCATGTTCTTCATCACGTCTTCATGAAAACCAACAATAATCATGCTATCCTCCAACAATTTGACGACACATGAAGTAACCATCAACAATATCATCATTTTAGAATTAACACAATATTGGACAACATACCTCTTAAATATGAATAACAAATGTCTGTTTGAAGAAATGGATAGAATCCTAAGGTTGAATCCGCTTCCAATCACTTCCAAATCGTTAAAGATGATCAATCCCACAAACACTCAAGTGTTTGGGTCTCAAAAGTCACTCTAAGGACTCACTATCTCTCGAATATAATGAAAGAGTGGCTGAGGTGATCAATAATTTCTGTTTTGCAGGCATATAGCATGCGCTAAAGAGAGCATTATCTCGCGCTAGCGTAACTCGACATAATTATGGGTTTTTAGAGCACGTTAGGGTGCGCTAGTATCAAACTTAGAATGCTCTAATCACCCATATTATACGTACGCATTTGTTTACTACATCCAAACACGCGTCGAAAGTAGTCGGGACCACACGATAGATTCCCTTGGACTGATATGTATTTAGTGTGCAGTAGCCCTATCGTTTAGCGTGCGCTAAATGTCCGCTAACTCAACCATGCACATGCACGCTAAAAGTTGTCGGCCACCAGACCCACATGTCGGTCACTGCCTGCATCATTATCTGATTAGGTCTGTGCGCTAAACTTAAACCTTTGCAGTGTGCGCTGTTTTTGTACGTAATGCGAGCTAGTTAGTCTAACTTAGCCAAAAATGTAACTCACCAAGTATTATATAACTGGTAAAAATGATACTAACGATAAACATAAACGGTTCAATTCAACAATGATCCAATATAATACTTATTGTATAACTCCAAATACAATACAACATCACTTGTGCAATTACAACTGAATATGTACAATACAACAGTATTAAAATGATTAATTACAGCCGAATATTACACTTGGATTCATGTTGAGTGATGTCAATGTTAAGTAAAAAATTTCTAAGTATTCGGAAGCACTTACGTACGTTAATGTGAATTTTAACGTATGATATCTGTCAACAATTGATGTACGTAACATAGTAAAGGTTACATACATTAGTAGCATGCAGCCAATGGTGTTTTGGCTGCGGAATCTCGGCAGTTGGGTGGTACCCGACGGCTCGTGCCTGCATGCATAAAGCAAGTCAATATATATTATGTACGTAATGATCTATGGTTAACGTCATAATGTGGAACCCTTAACGTACACTGGGCTTTTATGTACGTACTTGAGAAGGCCTACCAGAAGGGTGTTGAAGTCTCAAAGTGTAACACCCCCAATCCGCTCAGGGATATTACACGTCGTAGACCCCTTTTCTCAAGGATCTACCAGGCTGGTAAACAACATCGAACATCTCAACAATGCCTTTAAGGCTAATGACTCAGTAGACCGATTTGGTCTTTCAATAAATACATACAACTCAATATATGCCCACGCAGGGGTCGAATACAAAATGCTCCCATACAACGGGGTAATTATACTGCAGCGGAAATAAAATACAACTGAACCAATACACAACGTACGGTTCCACATGTGATTAGTATCGATCATGTTTCATCATCCTTCATGCCGACCCTGTGCCATTCTCCCTGAAACCTGACTGCAATACAGACATCCACCCCCGATTACTCGGGGGTTAGCAAAATTCCACTATTTTGCTAGTGCAAGTATAAAGTGCAAATACGAGTCATACGAATCATATTCCAAGGACAATAATAACCAGGAATCCTTAAAGATTCAAATACAACGAAATAAATACTTCCCAAGGCAAAAGTTGAGTAAAACTTTCCAAAACCGAGAGATCACAATTCAGTGGAAAACAATTTATAAAATAGTTTAATATGCCATCGGGAGTTTTGATAGAAAACAATTTAGGATTTATCGAGTCCTACTCTTTCCAAAAGAAACCAAGAAAGGGGTCACAGCCCCAAAGATTTACTTTCCGTAAAATGACCTTTACAAACCGTTGGGATCTCAACCCAAATCTCATCAAATCACATTACACGAGAACAATAACAAGGTCCGTTTTCCAACATCAAAACCCCGCAACCAGAAGACTGAACACGACCGACAAAAATACTCCAGTGCCATCCTAGCTAAGTAGGTCAAATGAACAACTTACCTCTTACACACTTAGTCAATGCATGCAATCCAGAAAACATCAGTTGAAACACACATTTCCGGAAACGCCATAATTTAAAACACATCTGTAAAGTGCACCACAATTAACCGTCGATCCACGTCTCTGTGGACTCCTACCGAGACCCCGTCGGATCTAACCCATAGTGGTTAAAAGCAAGCTCGTCGATCCACGTCTCTGTGGACCCCTACCGAGACCCCGTCGGATCTAACCCGTAGTGAGCATACACACACACACGTTACTCATGCAATACTAATATGCTAAGAATGTAGGTTTACTAAGAATACTTACTATGGATGGCCACTTACCCGACACCATTATCATACTCATCACAAAACCTCTATCATGAGCATTTACTCTCAACACGACAACACAATTAACACGGAATACACGATTCCACAACATTAAACAAATAGGGGTATCATTAAAATCCTCGACGTTCAAAATAATCAAATCATAATCAATTCTCAAAACACACCGCTCACCAAACACACACGCATTTTGAAAGAAAACCTTTAACGAGGCCAAACCGAAATCTTTTGAAACTTCCTTTCAAACAACCAAACGAACACACCAAGATGACCACCGATCATCATATCCACAAAATAAGAAATGTATGAACAAGGTACTTGCCTCGAAACCACGAGCAATGGAAAAAATGAACGGATACGGCCGGGTAGCCCTCGAATTCCCGAACACTATCTAGAACACGATAGCACCGAAATTACTACGGGAATAACACCACACGAATCATCAAACACCAACGAGATTCAACTCGGAATCCTCGAGCACCTATAATCCTCCGGAAGGAACAATAAAACATGATTCCAACGAAAATCAAGACCAAAAACAATGAAAATCCCAACAACTATCGAAGGGAACTCATTCGAACATTTAATAGAACATTAAATGTTCAAGACCCTTCAAGAACAAAGAAATCACCCCTCGGGTCGAACGAACCAAAAATACGAGTATCTAATCTGTAGAACAAGTTCAAAACAACGTTTATACAATAATTAATTGATAAAAAATGGATTGGAATCGAAATCAAAAGGAAAATCCCCAAAATCTTCGAAAACAAGGGTTCAAGCCAAAATACCTTGATTCGGACGAAGAACCCGGATTAGATGATGATAAAACTCATGATTCAAGCTTCCCAATCGATGTATTGCGATCTCCGATCAAAACCATCGATTTATATCGAAGGATCGCGAAAAACGAAGAAGAAAAGTGAAAATGGCCGAGTGACCGGCCCGTGCCCTAAATAGCCGGTACTGCCGAACGCTACGCACGTAATCGCCATGGCTTACGACGTAACCGGCCATGGCCGAACTCATCGGTCCAATTCCGGCGGTGTTACGACGCACGCCAGATTTACGACGTAATGTGCCTTACGGCCGTATCGCTGGACACTTACGTACGTAACTCGGCCAGGTGTGGCCTGGCCCCAAGATGCCCGGCCATGACTCGGCCGTGGCCAACTTCGACGACCCAGACAACCCCGAAACCCGGACCTGAATATGAATCGAAGATACGGTTACGAAGTACTCGCAAAGACGAATCCGAGCACTAAGAGAACACATGATTCCTACCACCCGAAGGCTCGAAATTCGACAACGGAAATAATTACCCCAAACTTTGGGAAATTACAAAAATGGCCCAAAACGTCCGAAATACACGATACACGATCGAAACGCCAAACCAAAGCTCGCAACATGAATAATAACATTAAATGAACTTACAAGAAACTCGAACCAACAATTTCGGATGAGATTCGCAAGAATCGAACTCAAGTGCGGAAAAGTCGCTAAATGCACGGAACTCAACAAAACGACACCGAAACGTAATCAAACGTCGAAAAGTTCAGAATTAAACATTCTCATAATGACAAAACGGTCAGAAGCGAGTCATCAAAACGGACTCCCGCAAAAAAAAAAATTACCGAAAATCGAAATCGCGGATATTACACAAAGTGTATATCGCATGTTATTTTGCTGAGTTAGCGTACGATAAGGACCTTTACGTATGTTATGGTTATGTACAGAATAATTGTACAACTTATAAATAAGAGGGTCTCCTTTTTCATTTCTCCCCTTTTCCTAACACCCCTCTGCACTTCCAGTCGCCCCTTAGACCTTCTAAACTTATTTTCATGCCTATACAATGTAAGGAATCACTTGGTGAAGCTTGTTGATCCTTGATCAAGTGTATTGAAATTATATCTACAGATCATTTGTATATATTGACTTAAAGTAGTTTAACTCAGCTATTTGTTGTGTTCTTTTAGTTTTGGATGTTGTTGACTTGCATGTTTAATCTTGATGATATGTAAGTAGGTTTCTTCTAGCACATATCTTAGTGTTAAGAATATTGAATTTGTAGACTAGATGTTCAAAGTTGTTTTGTAATACTCATGTCAATCGATAGATTATGACCACTTAATTATTTATGGTTTTTACCTAAAGATGCTTGATGTTTGAAATGGTGGAATTGCTCATCTTATTTTTATTTATAAACATATGAAGTTTCATACTCTAAAATAGCCTGGTGGGTCCCTCATGTAACACCCCCAAATCTTATTGGGTTATTACAGTGCCGTGGACCCCACGCCAGGAGATCCACCAGGCGAACATGACTAAAATACAACAAGGGAAAATCATAGTCCCTACCATGATATCCGACACAATATTCCGATAAGGAATTTCAACGACAAAAGTGGCCTACATGGCCAAAATGAAATACAACAGCATCCACGAACATCTGTTCGGGTAATACAACACGACAACAACTGACAAGACTGGAGTACACTCCAACTGGCTGACCAACAATGAACAACTCGGACTAGTATCGCTCGTATGCCTCGCCGCCATCGTCATGCCCCCGTGCCTCAACTCTCTCCTCGCAAGCACCTAAAACATGAAAACATGTTCCGCCCCACGGGTCGGCCATCCAGATAATGAACATCAAATACATGTATAACATGATATGCATCCAAAGGCGTAATGAAATGGTATAATGATGATAATAATACGAGATGCTCACAAACCAAGGTAAGAACCGCGCATTCGTGCAATACTATGCCCACGGCATACTATTAATACATGTTCGATAAAAGTTAGAACATAAGTGCCCAACGGCGAATCAAAATCACGTAATACCACAATGAATTACACGACATGAACCAAACCGAGCAGGATTAAATATGAATCACAATGCCGGAGGCTCCAATGAAATTAACAAGACAATCACAAGGCCTAAAACCACTCAACCGAAATCACAAATATCACAATCACATGAAGCCGAAACATGAAAGCCGATCACAATTGATTAGGGCGAAGCCACGGCATGAAAGCCGTATCACAATTAGGGGCCGAAGCCACGGCATGAAAGCCGTATCACAATTAGGGCCGGGCCACGCATGAAAGCCGTATCACAATTAGGGCGAAGCCACGGCATGAAAGCCGTATCACAATTAGGGGCCACCACGGCATGAAAGCCGTATCACAATTAGGGCGAAGCCACGGCATGAAAGCCGTATCACAATTAGGGCCAAGCCACGGCATGAAAGCCGTATCACAATTAGGGGATGGTATCTTGTCTTGAGTCGGCCAAAGACCATCCTCGATAGCCCCAACTCAACACCTCGATTGCCTTAGAACGGCTAACCGATGACAATGATGCAAATGGATGATTCCATGAATGCTTGAGCGCTTCGATTTCCTTATAATGGCTAATCGATGTGAACGATATGATGAATGATCAATACCTCGATTTGCTGCGAACGGCAATTCGATAACAATGATATGAAGGATGCCTCGGCACCTTTAATCGATTACCGATTTACGAAGGTGAGAAATGAATAAGCCAAAGCATTTAATCGGCGTGTACAGTTTTAATGACAATCCAAAAAGGAATAACAATGATCTCAACAATGTCTTAAATTGACATCTATATTAACAACAATCGATACATCGACCCCGCGAACCGGCTATCGACAATGACATTAATAATGAGTATCACAATGCCTTGAATCGGCCGTTAACGAACAACAATAAATATTTGGCAAAATTGCCGAAAGGTATCGTATCGAACGATCTCTTAATATCAATGAATTCCTGAAGAGACTAAGTCTCGGAATGATACAACACATTTATACACATATATGATGATATTAATCTCATTGACTAGTACAAGTATAAAACTTGCCTCAAACCGAAGGCGAGGAAGTCCTTCCACGAACAACATCCTTAATAGGGAATACCGGCCACTCGAACAACCTTGAATTACACAAGCACCAACAATTCGCTTAATATACGAATCAAACACGAATATAACGAACTCGAAACGTCGATACGCTTAAACTAAGTTCATTGGGGCATTATATCGAATACGTTGTGACCAAACTCCGATTGTTTACAATCAAATCTCAATATATCAATATCAAATCCTCCAAGAAGTGTTTCAAACCAACAAACATCTTCCAAATGATCAATAATCCAAAATGAATATCCGAAAACGTGATTTCAACAACAATTAATCGAAAACCCCCAATTTCAACTCGATATTCAAAGTGTTCTTGAATAATCCCTCAATAATCCAATGAATCCTTATACAAACTCATAATCATATACATATCCCTTCATATAACATGATTATAACGTCCAAAACATCATATCTCAACACAAAATCGAAGTCCAAAGTGTTGAAGGAATTACCTCTTGAAGATCCAAGCACTTCGATCCGAAGAACACGAGTTTAATCGAGTATCCAAGCTTCACGATCGAAAGGAGATGAAGAAAATCAAACACTCAAATGATTTGTGAAGGAAAATCCCTCCCTCAAGCTCTCTCTCTCGGTTGAAGGTGAAGAAATGGGAAAGAAATGAGCTGAAATGCTCAAAAAAACGAATTTATAGGGGTTGACTACCCTGCCGGACTCGGCCCGTGCTGATCGGCACGGTCGTGTCGCACAGCTAGCCGACAGGGACTCGACCGTGTCCTGCTTGACACGGTCGCGGCGCGGAGGGCCTTCCGATAGTGACCCGTCCGACAGCGACTCGGCATGACTCGACCGTGTCCTGGAACACGGTCGGGCGTGTCGGCGATGGCTCGCTTATCCGGAGCTTCGACTCGGTCGCGCTGCACGACACGGTCGGGTCCTGAGGCAGAAACTTCGCATTTCCGACGAGTGCGGCACGGGCGTGTCGGACGACACGGCCGAGTTCGGTCGGCGGATCGCCAATAATCGAAAAAATGAGCGGGTGAGCTAAAACGACCATAACTCTCTCGTCCGGACTCCGATTGACTCACCGTTTGAACCATTGGAAAGTTAACTCGATGCTCTATAATATTGCAAAGATTTAAAATTTTTGGAGTTACCAAAAATTAATGGTGATTTAACAAAGTCGAACTTATATGAGGAAAGTTGAAACAATGAACAATAACGTTACACAACTCGAAGTTTTTCCGAACGGTGAACACGGTGAACGAACATGATTGATGAATGATTATAAATGAGTGAAAATCCACTGAGTGACAATCACCGAATGAAATTACTGAATGATAATGACTGAATTACAACCGAGTATTACATACACCCCCCTTAAAAGGAGTTTCGTCCTCGAAACTCAGGGTAAACAACTCGGGATATGAACTATCCATCAAGATCTGAAAACAATAATGCACATCTAGTCCTCGGGACCAAATCAATCGCACGCCCAAGTCCCCAAGACTTGACGTCTCGAATCTCAGTGAATGATTTCCCAAATTATCAAGAAATCTTGAGCACAACGCCGAAGGGGTGAACTCCCAACAGTTGATCCAAATCTCAAGATTCTCAAATATGATCATAATAAAATAGATCAAGAATAAATGATCCACAGTCACGATACATTACTACGGATTGAGTTACACAGTCATCCAAAAACAAGGTTACATCTCAAATGTAGTCAACATCGTTATCCTTCCATGTCATCGATCTCCTCTATCTCAACGATTTAAGGTATATCCGCAGATGAACTCGCCGATAAATATGATCTCGGAAGGTCATGAAAATGAAAGTAACTAAAATGAATGATGAATGATAAATGACTACAAATCCGACAAGGATTTGGAATGACTCACCAAGGTGAATTAATAACGTCATGAGTGATAGCATCTCTGAAGTGATTGGAACCGCCGTTCCTCGTGAATTGAATGATTAATCGATAATTATGAGTCCCAACATGATTGATATATATGATGAATGAATTAGATGAATGAGCGAACGACAATGAAATGAATGATTGTCCTACTACCGAGCAAGAATTAACTTGTTCAAAACCGGTGATGAATGTCCTTACCTCGGGTTCTCGAAGCCCGATAGACCCTTGGATGAACTACGGATCGGAGTAACAAAATCCCTCGAGGCTTGTGAGCCCTCTCGAGATCTAGCGGCACCGAACTCCCGCAGATTTCAAGGTGTCCCGGTTCCCACACGTAAAACAAACAATAGCCGGCACCGTACACCGAGTATTAACGTGTCCTGCCGATTCACGCTAAAGCAAACAACGGTCGAACTCGCTGCCCTGTGAGGAAGAAGCCTTCTCGGACGAAGACGATCGGAAAACGACCTCTTGGACGCCGGAGCCCGATGTCCTCTCGACGAATCAACATCCTAGTCCTCTCACCCGAAGGAATCAAGGATGTTTCCGAGTAAGCTCCTTGATCAAAAGCTCGCTCCAAGAGCCTTCCCGATGAACTCACTAAGTGAATTACAATTGTGGTTGAACAATCGCATCCTCAATCATGGATTTAGCCTCTTGCTAAAATACTTGATCTTATCCGCTTGAAGACGGATAATCTATGTAGCAAACTGAAGTAGTCCCTGAAACTTCTCAGCAATGACAATAACACCCTCGTCCTCGACGGATTCAGGGTTCAAAACCTCTGATAACTTGGCTTCCCGCAGTGGGGCCGGATAATACCTCTCTATCATGAGAGTCTTGAATTCGCCCCAAACACAATCTCGATCGGTGGGTTTCACAAAAAGCCACCAAGAATAAGCACCCTTACTCAAGTAGTAAGCCGCTACCGCCACTTTACTCTCCTCCGGACACTGAACCATGTCGAAGAGTTTATCAAAATGCTCAAGCCAATGAACAATATCAGCTGGTTCCGACGAACCCTCAAAAGTAGACGGCCTCTAACGAGAGATATCGCCAACAATCTGATTCACTCTCCCAGTCTATCCATTAAACGGCTCCTGGAATTCCTGTTGCGGTGGACCACGAACCATCGAGTTCTGCATGGTCTCCATCATCCGCGTCATGTGAGTCATCTGGGCCATCATGCCCTGCATAAATATGAATGGGTCAACCCGAGCACCTTCCGAGTGAGATGCCTCTCGGGTACGACTCCCTGACGGTGACTGATTATCTGCTGATGAATGAGTAGCCTCGCTATTTGATGAATTAATGATACCACTCGCATTCGCACGGGCATGCACACGAGATCCCGGGTTTCGGCCCGCACCGCGGCCTCCTCCCCTGCGTCCTCTGACAGCTCTATCCATACTGAAGTAGGAAAGTCACATGATGATTATAGATTCCGCATGAATATCGCATTATGATTACGTTACAGAGTGACAATAATGAGCATACACGCTCTCGCACAATGAATGCATTAATGATTTAATGAAATGATCGTCGACATTATGTCAGAGTATGATAAGATCGTATGAAACATCAAATGAGGTAACATGATTGCCTGATGAAATTCCTGAAATGATTACTTTGAACAAGTTAACAAGGTTGAAAATTCGATCCTCAAGATCAACAACTGAACCGTGAGATGGGCTGAATGATTAATGAATTAATCAATAATGAGATCAATCGAGTGATGAATGAATTAATCAACGATGAGATTGATCGAGTGATGAATGAATTATGTGAGTGATGATATTGATCGAGTGATGAATGAATTAACTGATCGATGAATGAATTATCCGAGTGATGATATTGGTCGAGTGAGGAATGAATTAATCGATCGATGAATGAATTATCTGAGTGATGATATTGACTGAGTGATGAATGAATTAACTGAGTGATGAATGAATTATCTGAGTGATGTTATTGACTGAGTGATGAATGAATTAACTGAGTGATGAGATCAAAATGATGATTGAGAATTATTAACTGATAAATGAGTTGATCCTTAATGCTTACACAAGTCACACGTGCTCCAAAACAATTAGTCATGAATCAATCATAACACTAATATCACATATAGGTTTCAGAAAGCATGAACAATTAATGACATGATGGATGTATGAACACAAAGAGAATTGAGTCCTTACACAGTCATACGAAGCTTCGAGGTCTCGCGATACTAGTCTTCACCGACGACGACTCGATGAATGAATGGCTCGTGCGCAATGCACTAATATTACGACTCACAAAACTCGATCGACTAGATTGTCATAACCTCGACAATCCCACTACTACCGCGGTAGGACCACATAACTCACATCTCAGGTATTTCACAACCCAAAGCTCCGATACCATTTCGTAACACCCCCAAATCCTATCAAGGGTTATTACAAGGTCAGGACCCCACGCCAGAGATCCACCAAAGAACATGACTAAAATACATTAAATTAAACAACAAGGGAAAATCATAGTCCCTACCATGATATCCGACACAATATTCCGATAAGGAATTTCAACGACAAAAGTGGCCTACATGGCCAAAATGAAATACAACAAAGATCCACGAACTTCGTCGGGTAATACAACACGACAACAATCGACAAGACCGGAGTACACTCCAACCGGCCGACCAACAATGAACAACTCGGACTAGTATCGCTCGTATGCCTCGCCGCCATCGTCATGCCCCCGTGCCTCAACTCTCTCCTCGCAAGCACCTAAAACATGAAAACATGTTCCGCCCCACTGGTCACCATCCAGATAATGAACATCAAATACATGTATAACATGATATGCATCCAAAGGCGTAATGAAATGGTATAATGATGATAATAATACGAGATGCTCACAAACCAAGGTAAGAACCGAGCATTCGTGAAATACTATGCCCACGGCATACTATTAATACCGCTCGACAGTTAGAACATAAGTGCCCAACGGCGAATCAAAATCACGTAATACCACAATGAATTACACGACATGAACCAAACCGAACAGGATTAAATATGAATCACAATGCCGGAGGCTCCAATGAAATTAACAAGACAATCACAAGGCCTAAAACCACTCAAATAAATCACAAATATCACAATCACATGAAGCCGAAATACCAAGTCAGTATTGATTAGGTCAAGCCACGGCATGAAAGCCGTATCACAATTAGGGCCACGCATGAAAGCCGTATCACAATTAGGGCAAGCCACGGCATGAAAGCCGTATCACAATTTGGGCCGGGCCACGCATGAAAGCCGTATCACAATTAGGGCAAGCCACGGCATGAAAGCCGTATCACAATTAGGGCCGAAGCCACGGCATGAAAGCCGTATCACAATTAGGGCCGAAGCCACGGCATGAAAGCCGTATCACAATTAGGGCCGAAGCCACGGCATGAAAGCCATATCACAATTAGGGCCGAAGCCACGGCATGAAAGCCGTATCACAATTAGGGGATGGTATGCTGTCTTGAGTCGGCCAGCACCATCCTCGACAGTCCCAACTCAACATCTTGATTGCCTTAGAACGGCTAACCGATGACAATGATGCAGCGGATGATTCCATGAATGCTTGAGCGCTTCGATTTCCTTATAATGGCTAATCGATGTGAACGATATGATGAATGATTGAATACCTCGATTTGCCTGCGAACGGCAATTCGATAACAATGATATGAAGGATGCCTCGGCACCTTTAATCGGTTACCGACGACGAAGGTGAGAAATGAATAAGCCAATGCCTTTAATCGGCGTGTACAGTTTTAATGACAATCCAAAAAGGAATAACAATGATCTCAACAATGTCTTAAATTGACATCTATATTAACAACAATCGATACATCGACCCCGCGAACCGGCTATCGACAATGACATTAATAATGAGTATCACAATGCCTTGAATCGGCCGTTAACGAACAACAATAAATATTTGGCAAAATTGCCGAAAGGTATCGTATCGAACGATCTCTTAATATCAATGAATTCATGAAGAGACTAAGCCTCGGAATGATACAACACATTTATACACATATATGATGACATTAATCTCATTGACTAGTACAAGTATAAAACTTGCCTCAAACCGAAGGCGAGGAAGTCCTTCCACGAACAACGTCCTTAATAGGGAATACCGGCCACTCGAACAACCTTGAATTACACAAGCACCAACAATTCGCTTAATATACGAATCAAACACGAATATAACGAACTCGAAATATCGATACGCTTAAACTAAGTTCATTGGGGCATTATATCGAATACGTTGTGGCCAAACTCTGATTGTTTACAATCAAATCTCAATATATCAATATCAAATCCTCCAAGAAGTGTTTCAAACCAACAAACATCTTCCAAATGATCAATAATCCAAAATGAATATCCGAAAACGTAATTTCAACAACAATTAATCGAAAACCCCCAATTTCAACTCGATATTCAAAGTGTTCTTGAATAATCCCTCAATAATCCAATGAATCCTTATACAAACTCATAATCATATACATATCCCTTCATATAACATGATTATAACGTCCAAAACATCATATCTCAACACCAAATCGAAGTCCAAAGTGTTGAAGGAATTACCTCTTGAAGATCCAAGCACTTCGATCCGAAGAACACGAGTTTAATCGAGTATCCAAGCTTCACGATCAAAAGGAGATGAAGAAAATCAAACACTCAAATGATTTGTGAAGGAAAATCCCTCCCTCAAGCTCTCTCTCTCTCGGTTGAAGGTGAAGAAATGGGAAAGAAATGAGCTGAAATGCTCAAAAAAACGAATTTATAGGGGTTGACTACCCTGCCGGACACGGCCCGTGCCGATCGGCACGGTCGTGTCGCACAGCTGGCCGACAGGGACTCGACCGTGTCCTGCTTGACACAGTCGCGGCGCGGAGGGCCTTACGATAGTGACCGTCCGACCGACTTCGGCATGACTCGACCGTGTCCTCGAACACGGCCGGCGTGTCAGCACGGCTCGCTTATCCGAACAGCTCGACTTGGCCGCGCTGCACGACACGGTCGGGTCCTGAGGCAGAAACTTCGCATTTCCGACGAGTACGCACGCACGGCCGTGTCGGACGACACGGCCGAGTTCGGTCGGCAGTGATCGGCCAATAACTGAAAAAATGAGCGGGTGAGCTAAAACGACCATAACTCTCTCGTCCGGACTCCGATTGACTCACCGTTTGAACCATTGGAAAGTTAACTCGATGCTCTATAATATTAGAAAGATTTAAAATTTTTGGAGTTACCAAAAATTAATGGTGATTTAACAAAGTCGAACTTATATGAGGAAAGTTGAAACAATGAACAATAACGTTACAGAACTCGAAGTTTTTCCGAACGGTGAACACGGTGAACGAACATGATTGATGAATGATTATAAATGAGTGAAAATCCACTGAGTGACAATCACCGAATGAAATTACTGAATGATAATGACTGAATTACAACCGGGTATTACACCTCAAGGGATCCGTGACACTGTAATACCCCGCTATGTTTTGGAGGTGTTAAACTGAGGTCGTGAGCACAATTGATGTGTCAGAATTTTGAAAAGAATGTTCCTATGGAAAATAATTTTTGGATCGAGACCCAATCAATTTTGAAATTATTTTATTAAGAAAGGACTTTTGGTGCCAAAGACTTCTCATTTATAAAACTTTCAAGATTTTGAAATATTTTCAAAGAATAGAGTTTGATTCTAAACTTAAATATCCTTCGGGAATCTTATGAATGACTGCCATTATCTGATTCATAACTGATGCTTGCGTGATATATTTTATACAGATTGAATACTTGAATTAGTGATTCCAGATCTAACTTCCAATATGTGGGCAAATGCCTTTATGCATTTCAGGTGTTCATGGTTTGAGGGAGCACTCATAGGATCGACATGAAGATGACAAGCTACGATACCAATCAAACAAGAGTGGAGTTTATTTAACTATATTATTGAGTTGTGTCCAATTTCTCTCTGCTATATTTTTGACCCATATAATTGAAATGTACTTTAATTGGGTTTTGGTTTATTTATGTTATGGAGTGACCTTGCCGGTCCATATTTATTGTATAGTTTAACCTTGCCTCTCAAACATTATAGTGTTGTTATATGGCATCCAGCTTGGTAGATTCTTGCGAGAATGGTCTATAATATTGTAATATTCCCGATTGAGTTGAGGGTGTTACAGAATATGGTATCAGGGCATAGATTACTGAAACCTAGACTATCGGGACGAGTCGAATCATATGTTGTTTTAACTTATAGTCTCTGGTCATGGTTGTGATTAGTATCATGGTGCGGCCATCATTTTCTTGCAATCTGTGATTGTAAGTCTCCCTAACATGTACTCTTACTGCATGTTTGTTTGTGATTTGTGTTGTTGTCTTGAGTTCGAATTGTATTTTGCCGTGATGCGATGTTATGTTTTTGTTATGCTGAGTTTTGATTGCATTTTGTCGTGATGTGATGTTATGTTTTTTGTCGCACTCGTGTTGAGGTGAACTATTTAATGTCGAGGTCCAATCGGCCTAGTAGAGATGGTCGCGATCGCTCGACCAGATGAATGTGATCGAGGTAATGTTGACATCTCGGTTGCCACAATTATAAAGCGGTGGTAACTCGATGGCACGTATAGCTCAGGATGCAATGTGGAATCAATCCCTTCTCTTATCTTAACATCAAGTGGGCTCTTACCAAAAGAAAATCTAGGAGTGGTCACAAGTCGTTTAAAATGTCAGAAATCGATTGAAAAGATGGGAAGACAAGAAATTTTCCATGTGGGAAGAATTATGCTACTAAACTCGGTGCTTGCTTCACTTCCTACCTACTACCTCCTTCTACTCCATACCCAAAAAAGTTGTTGGCTTGGTATCGCCACTGGAATAGAGGTTAAATAGTACGGTGTATAGTATTGAACTCTTTTCGCGTGCGGAAGTGATAGATAATATTTTTGAATGTAAATAACACACAGATTTATAGAGGTTCAAAGAACTTGCCTACGTCCTCTCTCCTTGTTATCTTTTTCTATAGGTCCAACATAAACCTTTCGCCTTGTCATCGTTTGTCCGAGGTAAACCATTACAATCTTGTCTTCACACCCAAGATAAACCGTTACAATCTTGTCTTTTTCTCGGTCCAAGATAAACCATTTTTACTTTTCTATTGGACAAGAAAACCACATTTCTAGCTTTTATTAGTAATAGAAAAACCTCACCGGATTTAGATTATGATTCTAACAATGCCGGATCCACGATCCCAAAAATACCGAATTACATCTACAATCCTTTCTTTCCTCTTGTGTATGGTTGAGTGAATCAAACACTCAAACATTAATCAATTAAGCTCTATTACAACTAGAATGAATATATAATAATCTCATATGAATATGAATCATACTTGGAGTTGTTATGTGTTCAATACCAAATGAATTGGTATTTATAGGCTCCAAGGCTTTAACTAGCTGTTGCAGTCTGCTCCTTCATAACATTCGCGATGCTTTCCCCTTAGCGTATGTTAGGCAACTTTGTGTACGTTAACCATGCTAGGTTTACGTACGTTATTGTACAGTATAGTCCAGTAGCAATCTTTTCTCCTTTGCGCACGTTATATCATCTCGTTGCATACATTAAATACAATAGGCGTATGAACGTTGTACACGTTGACCTTATAGATTTCTCCAACGGACTGATATTTGAATTTGCATTTCAAACTTCTTAGCGGTCGTAATGTAATATCCGACAGTAATTTCCTATCTACTGTTGCATTATTCGGATAATTCGAGTATTGTTGTAATCATGTTACATTCAGTTAATGTTTATTGATGTCGGGACATATCAGAATAGACTTGATTATGACTATCATTCGCATTGTGGTTGATTTCTTGACGTTGTGTAGATTGTTACATTTTTGGGCTAGAATTTCTGTGTTTAACGTACGCTAAGGATTTAACGTAACGTACACTATTTCGTTGGCTTTACGTACGTAATGGAATGCTGGTTACGTACGTAATGCTTGAAATCTTATCTGATCTCACTTTCGGCATGGGGGGCCGGACATGATCCGGATAAATGGCCTTTTCGAGGCCGCCAGGTTGACATACATTACGTACATAATGATGTGGCCCATAACATACGTAATGATGCTGGTGCTTTGAGGCAGTAGCCTCTGGAGGCAGATTACGTACGTAACATTTTCAGTGTAGCGTACGTAAAGGGGTTAACGTATGTTATCTTCATGCGATAACGTACGTGACGAGCTATGCAGTTTATAAAAAGACAGCTTGTGTCTTTCATTTGCACGTCCAAACTCTGATTTTTCTCTCCAACAATTGCCCCCCTGCCTCCCTATACCGACTTTACTCCCTTCCAACTTGTGTTTAGGCCATGCATCTTGGATTGAAGCTTGTTGATTGGAAGTTTAGAGTTTTTCTTGAAGATTGGAGTGTGTTCTTGTGTTTTTAGTGGTTGTTCTTCGTTTTTGAAGGTATGTAGTACGATTCTACTCTATATTTTTGTGGTTATGATGTTAGTGATATGGTATACTACACCTAGTGTTTAATTAATCAAGTAAAACATGTTTGTAGTTAAGCTTTTCAACACTTATTGATGAATATGGTAATTAAGGGTTTGGAATGAGGTGGTCTTGATGTTTTAATGGTAATGATCACGTTTATGAGAATTATACTCTTCCTGCTGGACTATTAACATCATTGGGACAATAATAATCATTAGCTTCTTCGTAGTTAAGTTTGATTGATGGAATTGTTGTCATAAAATGTATTAGAACACCTTGATGAATGTTAGAAGATTAGAGTGATGTTCTTGAACCTAAGATAGGTAAATTCATAGATGATGATAGTTGATTCTCCAAGTTAGTAAGGGGTTGTAAGAATGGTGTTAATATGAGATAATCTTCATGATTATGATATGGTCTTGTAACTAAATGAATTTAGTATAACCTTATTATAGCTTACTATATTCAATCTAAATTTGATGTAGTGATGAAACAAGGTTGTGCATATTATCACTTTCAAACATTAGTGATGTTCTTGGAAAGTTTAAACGATATAAGATGATATTAATGAACATAAATTATTGTTTAACATATTCTTGATAAATTCTTATTCATAAGGACCATGCGAATATTAGAGAATATCTTGAAAACCGATCATCAGAGTGAATTGATGTAAATAGAGTTCTTGGAATAGAATTTTGATATCTTGAGATAGTTGAACTATTCAAATTAAATTTAGGGTGTTGTCTCATTGAATTCGATATCGATGATTATATGGATGTGTTATTGAGTGAAATGTATTTCATTCAAGGATGATTGTTCGAGTAACCGATATTAGTCGAGGACCGTGCATTCGTTCGACAAGGGAGGATTATTCTCATCTCCGTATTGAGGCAAGTTATCTTGCTTGGTTATAATGATGATTGAATTCTTGTGATGGTTATACGTTTCGTGTATATGAAACACTTATGAATCTGTGATTCGTAGTTCGGTATTGTTCTTGATGATGTTCCGTTTTTCACCATGGGATTACATTCCCAAGTTCATCACTTTTGAATCGCTGATCTCGTTGATCCTTATTGTCACTTTGGTGAGTTTCTTGATCCTTAATCGGATATGTGATTTATTAAATTCATTGTCATGTTGTATCGTGACATATATGGAATCATATCTGCGTGCCGATTGGTTATTGTGTAGGATTTTTAGCCTGGCACATATATAGTCATACGTGGATGTTTTCGTATTGGACTGTGCACATGAGACGTAGTTCGTGAGGCTAATTAGGTACATTGTCACACATATATTCTGGATTCCGTATACGGGGTGGACATGTGCACGGACCCATTTCCGGATCGGGCGTACTGTGAGGTCCGTATTGAGCCATATTGTTCGGTCATTCATAGTCCATGTATGATTGGATATGTTCAACGGTTTGTGACAGATTGTTCATACGCCCGAGGGGTATGTTTAATAGTCGGGATGTTTTCTTTGAGATCTAATATGTGAATTGTATAATGTCTGGAGAATCATTTATCATGTATATATGACCCTGTGTTGTATTTTAGGTCGAGGCAAAGGCAAGGCACGAGAAGAGCATGGTGACGGCGAAGGGTTCGAAGGATACTAGTTCACGGGCCCCAAGTCTTTTGTTGTCCGGTTATGTTTGAACTGTGTAATGTTACTTTTTCCGGTTCATTTAAACTATTATCCGATTGTATTGTTATTTGAAGTATATTCCATCTCCATATGGTTTATACTTGTATTTCGGATCCTGTGTATGTTAAGGCCGTTGGCCATACTATTTATAAACTCCTAATCGTAGTAATGACTATTTATTGTGGTTCGATATCACAAGGTATCACATATTTAATCTGTATTTTGGAATCGCCTGGTGGGTCCCAGTGTGGGGTCAACGGCACTGTAATATCCGCCTTTTGGGGTGTTACAGAAGATGGTATTAGAGAGTCGGTTTCTCTTTAAAAGTCGTTGTGGAATGAACTAGTATCAAGAGACCTTCGTGTCACGTGTGACCTGTGCAAGCGCCTAACTCTACGAGCCAAATTTGGTATGTACTTTATGAGCCATGATTTAATTAATGACATGATATTGATATCGGAATGGATCTCTTTGTTGATCTTGATATTTCGAGGATCTGTGGCAGGATTTATCTAATTGATATTTTGAGGTAAATTCTGGATTTATTATGTGATTGAAATTGTTCGACTCAACGTCAATATGATATTCTGTGTGGCACTTGTAGTGTCGATAATTCATTATGAATCGTTTTCTTGAATACGTAATTTCTTGTTGCTATTAACTTAGCATAAATTTTGATTGGTCATAAAGACGGTCATGAATCAGTACTTATGGTTATTATTAGTGTTTGATTCTTTCAAAGATGGAAAGAAATCTAAGAGGTCGTGGCGAGGGGGACGAGGCTACAAAAGGGGCCGAATCCCGAGACCACGAGCCAACACACGTTCGAATGTGGAGCGAGTTCCGCATGCGGTGATTCGCCTTCTAGGGACCAATCACACCACACTGGAGGCGAGGATGCGCGTGCCGATCCTTACATTGTTATGCAGGCATGATGGCTCGATGACCCGGAGGGGTCAATTAATGAAAGCTATGCAGGAGCTACTACTGTCCGGAATAGGGGCCTCATCCACCACCTCCTGTGCATGGCGGACCCATGAGTCGGATCATCAGCGACATCTCTCGCCAGCGACCCCCGACTTTTGAAGGCTCCTCTGAGCCTGCTGATATTGTGCATTGGATTGAACACTTTGAGAAATTATTCGAGATGGTGGACTGCCCAGAAGAGAATCGCGTCTCCATAGCAGCTTACTATCTTAGCAAGGGCGCCCACCCCAGGTGGCTTTCAGCGAGGCCATATGATGATGTATATAATTGGGAGGAACTTAAAAACCTCATGTTAGACCGTTACTATCCAGGGCCACTCCGTGAGGCCAAGCTGCCAGAATTGCTGAACCCAGACCCGTCTGAAGATGATGATGTACTATCTGTTGCCGAGAAATTTCAGGCACTTCTTTTTTTCGCCTCGTCGATTGTCCAAACGGAGGCCGATAAGATCAAATATTTTCTCAAAAGGCTTAAACCCCGAATGAAAATGCAGTTGTTGAATCACCACTGTAGAACCCTACCGGAGTTCATCGAGAAAGCTCTGGAATACGAACTTACCGCAAAGGAGATTTCTAAGAAGCAACCGCAGTCCAATAACAAGAGATCCAGGAACCAGAACCAAACTGACAGTAACCGGGGGACGTTCAGGAAGCCCCAGTCGGTACTGAATCCTTCTGAACGACCACCCATGGCGTCAAAGCCAGCCGGATCGCACTCTCGAGCGGTCAGCTCATCTGTTGTGTGCTATAACAGTGGGGACCAGGGGCACATCAGCTCCAAATGCCCGAAACCGTCCGTCGCATGCCATACTTGTGGGAAGAATGGGCATCGTGCTTGTTATTGTAGGAATGGACCGGGATATGATCTAGTAGCATCTCATGCTCTAGTTTAGTCTTCTGTCCAGGACCGTGTACCTCCGTCCGCTTCTTATCAGACTAACGGGGCAAACAGAGGGATGGGCCGTGAAAACCAAGCTGGTACATCTGGTGCCGGAGCTGCGAAACCTTGGATTTACGAGACGAAGAAGGCCGATGATCCCGAAGCCAGCATGATTGCAGGTACTCTCGAGATCCGATCTCAGCCCGTCTGTGTTCTTTTTTATATTGGTGCTTCACACTCCTTTTTATATGCTTCTTGTTTGAGTCGTTTGCAATTAGATCATGTTACCAATTGTGAACCTTATGTAATTGGTCTACCCGATGGTAGAAGAAATGTTGGGAATCGTGAAGTGCAGAACTGTCTGATTCGCATGAACGACTGTGAGTGGTTGTCAAACTTAATTGTGGTCGATTTACCTAAAGATGATGTAATCTTGGGTATCGATTGGATGGATCGTCATGATGCCATACTTAGCATCCGCAAGCGGATAGTGACCGTCACATATGACGATGGTGTTGAGTGTATTTTTCAGGGCGATAATCCCAGCCGTTTTGGGAGAGTCATCAGTGCTATGAAAGCAGTGAAACTGCTTAATCAAGGGTGTATTGGTTATTGGTGTTACATGACCAAAACAGCGGATCGACCACTTGAATTGGCCGATATTCCGGTAGTCCGAGACTACCCAGATGTATTTCCAGATGAGTTGCCAGGCTTACCTCCACATCGTGATGTAGAGTTTACTATTGAGTTAGAGCCAGGTACGTCCCCGCTTTCGAAAGCACCATATCGTATGGCTCCGACCGAGATGCAGGAGTTGAAGAACCAGCTTGAGGAGTTGGCTGAAAAGGGCTATATTCGACCTAGTGCGTCCCCTTGGGGAGCACCAGTGCTATTTGTATGGAAGAAAGACGGATATCTGTGTTTGTGTATTGATTACCGTGAGTTGAACAGGGTAACCATCAAGAACAAATATCCATTGCCTCGTATTTATTGGATCAAATTCAGGGAGCTGCTGTGTTTTCTAAGATCGACTTGAGGTCCGGGTATCATCAGTTGAGGATTCGAGAGTCTGACATTTTGAAGACCGCTTTTCGTACCCGCTATGGGCATTACGAGTTCATAGTGATGCCTTTTGGACTGACTAATGCACCGGCGGTATTCATGGAGTTGATGAATCGGGTTTTTATTAATTATCTGGATCGGTTTCTAGTCGTTTTTATTGACGACATTCTGATTTACTCTTATGACCATGAAGAGCATGAACGTCATCTCCATCAAGTTCTCGATGCGTTGAGGCGGGAATCGCTTTATGGTATGTTTTCCAAATGTGAGTTCTGGATGCCTAAGGTTATTTTTCTTGGGTTTGTGATATCAGCCTAAGGAGTGAGAGTAGACCCACAGAAGACCGAAGCTATCCAAGACTGGCTACCTCCGAAGAACATGAAGGAAGTTCGCAGTTTCCTGGATCTAGCAGGTTATTACCGACAGTTCGTGGAAGGTTTTTCCAAGATTGCGCAACCGATGACTAACCTGTTGAGGAAGGATAAGAAGTATTTGTGGTCAGAGGCATGTCAGCAAAGTTTTGATGAACTCAAGAGTCGATTGATTTCAGCACCTATTTTGGTTCTACCAAAAGGAACGGAAGGATTCATAGTGTATAGTGACGCGTCGAGACAGGGCCTTGGATGTGTGTTGATGCGGGAAGGGAAAGTGATTGCCTATGCATCGAGACTAGAGCTGCAAATTCGGTCGAGTATACCCGGGTTCGACCCGGGTTCGACTCGAATTTTTGGTACTCGACTCGGCTCCGTGAGTCCGACTCGGTCGAGTTCGGCGCGTATCGCGAGCTTATTTTTGTACTCGGGTCGAGTCGAGTATACCCGACTACCCGACAGAGTACTCGATTAGATGACCCGAATTCGACTCGACTCGTCAGGTACCCGACTCGGCTAGGTTAATTAAAAGGTGTAGGTGCAGTCCAGTGAGTCAGTGGCTCTTTATTCTCTCACCTAGAGCTGCAAATTCGGTCTAGTATACCCGGGTTCGACCCGACCCGCCCGACTCGGCGAGCTACTCGAGTGACCCGAGTGTACTCGACCGGGTCGAACTCGGCAGGCTTATATGCTACTCGACTCGACTCGGTATGACTCGACCCGAATTCCAAAACTGAAAAACTCGACTCGAGTTCGGGTGTACTCGACTCGAATCCGACCCGTTTGCAGCTCTAATCGAGACGGTTGCGACCCTATAAAGTAAACTATCCGACCCATGATTTGGAGCTAGCAGCCGTGGTGTTTGCTTTGAAAATCTGGCGTCACTATCTGTGTGGAGTTACCTGTCAGATTTTTACCGATCACAAGAGCCTTAAGTACATTTTTACTCAGAAGGAGTTGGACATGAGGCAGAGAAGGTGTCTAGAACTAATCAAAGACTATGATATCGAGATCCTTTATCATCCGGGAAAAGCAATTGTGTTTGCCGACGCCTTGAGTCGTAAGATAGTATAGGAGTAGATGCTTGCCCGCTTGACAGTTCAGAGAGAATTACAGTTAGAGTTCGTGAGGTCGGAAATTGAAGTCTGGTTACAGCATATTCAGGGACAACTCTGCACACTTGAGATTTCATCATCCCTTGATGATATAATCAGATCGAAGCTGGTTACGGACCCATTCTTATCTCGAGTTCGGGATGAAGTAACTTAAGGGAAAGCCCCTAGATTTGTGATCCACAGGGATGGATTGATATGCTTCAGGAATCGAGTTTGTGTACCCGCAGACGAAGAGTTGAGGAACTCTATCCTGAGCGAGGCCCATGCTACCCCATACTCCATTCACCCGGGATCTAGCAAGATGTATAAAGATTTGAAGCAATGTTATTGGTGGGGGAATATGAAATGTGAAGTTGCAGAGTTCTTTTAGAGATGTTTAACCTGTCAGCAGGTTAAGATTGAGCATCAGCGACCCGCAGGAATGCTGAAACCACTCCCGATTCCTGAGTGGAAATGGGAGGACATATCGATGGATTTTATCACTAGCTTGCCGACAAGTCGTCGAGGGATGAATACGATTTGGGTGATTGTGGACCGTCTGACCAAATCAGCCCACTTTTTGAAAATTAAAGACACATGGGAACCCGAGAGATTGGCCCAGCTGTTTATTAAAGAGATTGTAAGGTTACATGGTACCCCCAAGAGTATTGTATCGGATCGTGACGGGCGATTTGTGTCTCACTTCTGAAAAGCAGTTCATCGTGCGATGGGTACGTAGTTGAACTTCAGTACGGCATTTCATCCGTAGACTGATGGTCAGTTTGAAAGGACTATCCAAACTCTAGAGGATATGTTGAGGGCGTGCGCTCTTGATTGGAAGTATGATTGGGAAGCCCAACTGCCTTTGGTGGAATTCACTTACAATAATAGTTGGCACGCTTTGATTAAGATGGCACCTTATGAAGCATTGTATGGCCGTCGTTGTAGGTCTCCTTTGTGTTGGGACGACCTATCTGAATCTCTAGGTACGGAACCTGATATGTTGTTAGAAGCCCGTGAGAAGATCGCCCTGATTAGGAGTCGTTTGTTAACGGCTCAAAGCCGATAGAAGTCTTACGTAGACAACCGTCAACGACCGCTTGAGTTTGAGGTAGGAAACCATGTGCTAATGAAGGTGTCCCCTACTCGAGGTGTTTTTCGTTTTGGGAAGAGAGGCAAGCTGAGTCCGAGGTATATCGGGCCATTTGAGGTTTTGGAACGAGTAAGTGATCTGGCCGATCGTCTGGCGTTGCCACCAGCTCTAAGTCGGATCCTTAACGTGTTTCATGTCTCCCAGTAGAGGAAATATGTTGCTGCTCCGAGTCATATACTTTAGTTCGATGAGATCGATATAGCAGAGGATCATTCGTACGAGGAGCGTCCCGTACAGATACTTGAGAGGAGGATCAAACAGTTGAGGAACAAGACGATTCCATACTGAAGGTTCAGTGGTCACGACATGGAGTCGAGGAGGCTATGTGGAAGACGGAGAGCAGCATTTGAGAGAGGTATCATGAGTTGTTTACCCCTTAGTTTCGAGGACTTAACTCCATTTAAGGGGGGAGTATGTAATATCCTACAGTAATTTCCTATCTACTGTTGTATTATTCGGAATAATTTGAGTATCGTTGTAATCATGTTACATTCAGTTAATGTTTATTGATGTCGGGATATATCAGAATAGACTTGATTATGACTATCATTCGCATTGTGTTTGATTTCTTGACGTTGAGTAGACTGTTACATTTTTTTGTTAGAATTTCTGTATTTAATATACGCTAAGGCTTTTACCTAACGTACGCTATTTCGTTAGCTTTACGTACGTAATGGAATGCTGGTTATGTGCGTAATGCTTGGAATCTTATCTGATCTCACTTTCGGCGTGGGGGGCGGACATGATCCGGATAAATAGCCTTTTCGAGGCAACCAGGTTGACATACATTACGTACATGTGGCCCATAATGTACGTAATGATGTTGGTGTTTTGAGGCAGTAGCTTCTGGAGGCAGATTACGTATGTAACATTTTCAGTATAGCGTACGTAAAAGGGTTAACGTACGTTATCCTCATGCGATAATGTACGTAACGAGCTGTGAAGTTTATAAAAAGACAGCTTGTGTCTTTCATTTGCACGTCCAAACTCCGATTTTTCTCTCCAACAATTATCTCCCTGCCTCCCTAGACCGACTTAAATCCCTTCCAACTTGTGTTTGAGCCTTGCATCTTGGATTGGAGCTTGTTTATTGGAAGTTTAGAGTTGTTCTTGAAGCTTGGAGTGTGTCCTTGTGTTTTTGGTGGTTGTTCTTCGTTTTTAAAGGTATGTAGTACGATTCTACTCTATATTTTCATGGTTATGATGTTAGTGATATGGTATACTACACCTAGTGTTGAATTAATCAAGTAAAACATATTTGTAGTTAAGCTTTTCAACACTTAATGATGAATATGGTAATTAAGGGTTTGGAATGAGGTGTTCTTGATGTTTTAATGGTAATGATCATGTTTATAAGAATCATACTCTTCTTGATGGACTATTAGGATCATTAGGACAATAATAATCATTAGCTTCTTCGTAGTTAAGTTTGATTGATGAAATTGTTGTCATAAAATGTATTAGAACACCTTGATGAATGTTAGAAGATTAAAGTGATGTTCTTGAACCTAAGCTAGGTAAATTCATAGATGATGATAGTTGCTTCTCCAAGTTAGTAAGGGGTTGTAAGGATGGTGTTAATATGAGATAATCTTCATGATTATGATATGGTCTTGTAACTAAATGAATTTAGTATAACCTTATTGTAGCTTACTATATTCAATCTAAATTTGATGTAGTGATGAAACAAGGTTGTGCAGATTATCACTTTCAAACATTAGTGATGTTCTTGGAAAGTTTAAACGATATAAGATAATATTAATGAACATAAATGATTGTTTAACATGCTCTTGATAAATTCTTATTCATAAGGACCATGCGAATATTTGAGAATATCTTGTAAACCAATCATAAGAATGAATTGAGGTAAATAGAGTTCTTGGAATAGAATTTTGATATCTTGAGATAGTTGAACTATTCAACTTGAATTTAGGGTGTCGCCTCATTAAATTCGATATGGATGATTATATGGATGTGTCATTGAGTGAAATGTATTTCATTCAAGGTTGATTGTTCGAGTAACCGATATTAGTCGAGGACCGTCCGTTCGTTCGATAAGGGAGGATTATTCTCGTCTCTGTATTGAGGCAAGTTATCTTGCTTGGTTATAATGATGATTGAATTCTTGTGATGGTTATACGTTTCGTGTATATGAAACACTTATGAATATTTGATTCGTAGTTCGATATTGTTCTTGATGATGTTCCGTTTTTCACCATGGGATTGCATTCCCAAGTTCATCACTTTTGAATCGCTGATCTCATTGATCCTTATTGTCACTTCGGTGAGTTTCTTGATCCTTAATCGGATATGTGATTTATTGAATTCGTTGTCATTGTGTATCGTGACATATCTGGAATCATATCTGCGTGCCGATTGGTTATTGTGTAGGATTTTTAGCCAGGCACATATATAGTCATACGTGGATGTTTCCGTATTGGACTGTGCACACGAGACGTAGTTCATGAGGCTAATTAGGTACATTCTCACACATATGTTCTGTATTCCGTATACGGGGTGGACATGTGCACGGACACATTTCCGGATAGGGCGTACTGTGATGTCTGTCATGAGCCATATTGTTCGGTCGTTCATAGTCCATGTATGATTGGATATGTTCGACGGTTTGTGACTGATTATTCATACGCTCGAGGGGTATGTTTAATAGTTGGGATGTTTTCTTTGAGATCTAATATATGTGAATTGTATAATGTCTGGAGAATCATTTATCATGTATATCCGACCCTGTATTTTGGGCGAAATACTTGTATTGTATTTTCGGTCGAGGCAAAGGCAAGGCACGGGAAGAGCATGGTGATGGCGAAGGGTTCGAAGGATACTAGTTCAGGGGCCCCAAGTCTTTTGTTGTCCGGTTATGTTCAAACCGTGTAATGTTACTTTTTCCGCTTCATTTAAACTATTGTCCGATTGTATTGTTATTTGAAGTATATTCCATCTCCATATGGTTTATACTTGTATTTCGGATCCTGTGTATGTTAAGGCCGTTGGCCATACTATTTATAAACTCCTAATCGGAGTAATAACTATTTATTGTGGTTCGGTATCACAAGGTATCACATATTTAATATGTATTTTGGTATCGCCTGGTGGGTCCAACTGTGGGGTCCACGACACTGTAATACCCGTCTTTTGGGGTGTTACAGGTAATGCAGTATTCGTGGTGTATGTTAAGTCATGTTTATTACGTACGTTGTTTTGGTTTCATTGCGTACGTTAACATGCCTGAATATCGTAGTCTAGTTTCTTCTGATTTTAACGTTGCGTAGGTTAACTTGTATTGTTAGCGTACGTTAAGCTTGCTTTTGCTTCACTTCTTTGCTTTTCTATCCAGCTCGTGCATCTTCGACTACTTGTTGCATAATTGTTGTGTTTCTTTGATCATTAACACATCATTAAAATCCTTTTAATATATTCGTGTGGAATAAAATGTTCCGACAGCCTCCTCATTTTTGATGATGACAAAATAACAATTATTGATGGGATTTATACCTGTAATACGACTGAGAAATTATACAGATCAAAGTTTTTGGCTTTGTCTGTCTATGTTGGGTTTTTTTGCTCTCCCCATCAATCCTTCTCCCCATTTTGTCATTAGCAAAAAGTATATAAAATCATATAGTTATGAATATAATCACTAAAACTCATTTTGACATAAAAATGGGTATACTTCGCCTGAGTTACATATCAATTTAATAGATGTATAAATAATTAGTTTTGTATTTTGGGGATCCAACCGACTTTGGGTCGTTTCTGATTTGATAAATAAACAATATTCAGTACTATGGTTCCTTTTGGAATCCATATTTTCTTAATTTTAATTATTCGTCTTGGGCTTTCGCAATTGGCAATGTGATGCCCAATTTTCAAATATTTTTCACAACGAGGTGTTTTCAAGTTTAACGACATATTTTTATTGGATTCATTTTTATCAAATTGTTCGAATCCAAGTCCTTGTTTATTTAATGAAAATTTTTGAATTGAAAGAAAATTTTCAAATTTATCATTTCTAAATGACAATTTACTCATCAAATCTTTAATTTCATTTTGAGCTTTTAATTCATCTTTTAATTTATTTTCTGTTTCTAAACAAAGAGAATGATCATATTCGATTAATTTTCCCTTTTCTTGTACTTTATAAATCTTTAGCTTCCGATAATTTATTTTTCAATTTAAAGGATTTATTATCTTTCAAGGAATTTTTAAAAACCATATGTAATGATTCGAAAGCGTTAAAAGGTGACCGGGTTTTCTGAAATTTCGACAGTTATTGTCGAACTTTTTTTACTCATTCCGGACTTGCGAGTTGATATTTTTTCTTCTCCGGTTTAATAGACTTTGATCTTTATTAATATTTTTGGCATAGAATGCCAATTCTTCATCATCATTATCTATCGAGATTTTGTCTTCATTTCTTGACATATTTTTAGCTTCCAAAGCTATAGATCTCTCTTTGGGCTTCGGTTTGGCATTTCGTGATTTTAACATGATCTCGTAGTTTATTAGCAAACCGATAGTGGCACTAAAATCTAATTTGTTGAGATATTTTGATTCTATAATAGTCGTGACCGTCCCATCCCATTCACGAAGTAGCGATCGTAATATTTTCTTTACTTTTTCACTACTCGATAATGGTTTCCCAAAGCAGGCTAGTCCATTTGTGATGACCGAATATCGGTCGAGCATGTTTGATATGGACTCGTTATTTTTCATCATAAATAACTCGTAGTCATGGAGAAGCATATTTATTTTTGTCTCCTTGACTTGAGTTGTTCCTTCGTGTGTTACCTCGAGCATTTTCTAAATTTCTTTGGCACTTTCACATGAGGAAATATGATTATGTTCTTACGGATTAAGAGCACAATATAGCAATTGTGTTTCTTTACAATTGTAATGGTCACTTTTCCAATCTTCATCGTTAAACCATCTAATTTGTGGGAATTTTTGGACCAAGGCAAATTACCTTTCAAGGTTCGATATCGTAAGCTCGGATAAAGATTGACATCTTTTTCTTCCATATCATGAAGTTCGATCCGTCGAAGAATGATGGTCGGTTTAAGGCAAGACCTTCTATTTGAGCAAAAGCAAACGCCATTGGATCTTTTTTTCCTTGTATGTTAAGCTGAATATTATAAGAGACCCTATCTAATACTAGTTCTTGGTTTGGTACCGCCACTAGAAGGGGGCTTAAATAGTACGGTGTCGAGTATTGAACTTTTCTTGCATGTGGACGCGATAGTTATGTGCGGAATATAAATGACGCATTGATTTATAGAGGTTTGGCAACTTGCCTATGTTCTATCTCCTTCGATATCTTTTTCTATAGGTCCAAGATAAACCTTTCCGCCTTGTCTTCGATCGGTCCGAGGTAAACCATTACAATCTTATCTTCAATGGTCCAAGATAAACTGTTACAGTCTTGTCTTTTTGTCGGTCCAAGATAAACCTTTTTTCCTTTTCTATCGGACAAACCTTTCTAGCTTTCTATCGGTACTAGAAAAACCTCACCGGATTTAGATTATGATTCTAACAATGCCGGATCCACAATCCTAATAACACCGAATCAAAACTAAAATCCTTTCTTTTCTCTTGTGTATGGTTGGGTGAATCAAACACTCAAACTCTTATCAATTAAGCTCTATTACAGCAACGAAGAATATAATAATCTCAGATGAATATGAATCATACTTGGAGTTTTTGTGTTTCGAGTACCAAATAAATTGGTATTTATAGGCACCAAGGCTTCAACTAGTAGTTGGCCTACTCCTTCGTAGCGTACGCTATGCTTTCCCCTTAACGTACATTAGGCAACTTTTCGTATGTTTACCATGCTAGGTTACATATGTTAAGATCTGTCCAGTATAGTCCAATAGCAATCTTTCCTCATTTGTGTACGTTATATCATCTCGTTGCATACGTTAAGTACAACGGGCATATGAGCATTGTAAAAGTAGACCTTCTAGATTTCTCCAACGGACTGATATTTGAATTTGAATTTCAAACTCCTTATCGGCCGTAATGCAGTCTTCGTAGCGTATGTTAAGTCATGTTTATTACGTACGTTGTTTTGGTTTCATTGCGTGCGTTAACATGCCTGAATGTCATAGTCTAGTTTCTTCTGATTTTAACATTGCATACGTTAACTTATATAGTTAGCGTATGTTATGCTTGTTTTTACTTTACTTTCGTTTTTTTTTGTCCAGCTCGTGCGCCTTCGATTGCTTGTTGAGTAATTATTATTTTTCTTTGATCATCAAAATCCTTGTGGAATAAAATGTTTCAACAAAAGTGTTGAATAAGATTGTGAGTTTACAAAGAAACTTCCTTTAAGGATGGGGGGTGAGAAAGTGATAGAAAATTAGATTAGATAGATCGAAAAATCATTTGTAGCTCGAAATAAGAGAAGGTCTTGGGAGTTAGGGGTTTGATGTTGTTTAATAAAGCACTACTAGGGAAATGGGGATGGAGGTTTCTTCACGAGGGTGATAGATTATGGGGTAAGGTGATTAAATCTACATATGATGAGACTTGGGGTGGGGGATCCAGAATTTTTTCCTACGGCTAGAGCGGGAAGGTGTCATTATGGTGGAGAGACATTTTTAAAGTCGTGGGAGAGGGGCATGGGGGAGATTGGTTTAGGGGTAGTTTGGAGAACGTGGTGGGGTGGGGGAAATAATTTTATTTGGAGAAAAATTGGATAGGGGAGAAATTCTTGAGAACTCTTTTCACTAGGATTTATCAAAACGGTTTAGATAAGGAGGGTAAATTGAGGGATATAGGTGTTCTGGAGGAGGAGTTGACATGGTCGTGGAGATGGACACACCATTGTTTGATCGAGAACTAATTTCTCTTATTGATTTATTGGCTATTATGAACATGTTCGACATTCAGGAAGGAACTAAAGATTCACGAAAGTGGACGACTTCCGTGAGTGGGGTCTATTCAACTAAGGAGACATATAATTTTTGTTCAACCAAATAGGAATGACTACAATCATGGAAGAATGGTCAATGGATTCCGTTCGGACAATCGACGAAATATAATGAAAATATTTGATCTTATCGGCCTCCGTTCGGACAATCGACGAGGCGAAAAAAAGAAGTGCCTGAAATTTCGGACGAGATTCGCAAGAATCGAACTCAAGTGCGGAAAAGTCGCTAAATGCACGGAACTCAACAAAACAACACCGAAACGAACTCAAACGTCGAAAAGTTCAGAATTAAACATTCTCATAATGACAAAACGGTCAGAAGCGAGTCATCAAAACGGACTCCCGCAAAAAAAAAAAAATTACCGGAAATCGAAATCGCGGATATTACACAAAGTGTATATCGCATGTTATTTTGCTGAGTTAGCGTACGATAAGGACCTTTACGTATGTTATGGTTATGTACAGAATAATTGTACAACTTATAAATAAGAGGGTCTCCTTTTTCATTTCTCCCCTTTTCCTAACACCCCTCTGCACTTCCAGTCGCCCCTTAGACCTTCTAAACTTATTTTCATGCCTATACAATGTAAGGAATCACTTGGTGAAGCTTGTTGATCCTTGATCAAGTGTATTGAAATTATATCTACAGATCATTTGTATATATTGACTTAAAGTAGTTTAACTCAGCTATTTGTTGTGTTCTTTTAGTTTTGGATGTTGTTGACTTGCATGTTTAATCTTGATGATATGTAAGTAGGTTTCTTCTAGCACATATCTTAGTGTTAAGAATATTAAATTTGTAGACTAGATGTTCAAAGTTGTTTTGTAATACTCATGTCAATCGATAGATTATGACCACTTAATTATTTATGGTTTTTACCTAAAGATGCTTGATGTTTGAAATGGTGGAATTGCTCATCTTATTTTTATTTATAAACATATGAAGTTGCATACTCTAAAATAGCCTGGTGGGTCCCTCATGTAACACCCCCAAATCCTATTGGGTTATTACAGTGCCGTGGACCCCACGCCAGGAGATCCACCAGGCGAACATGACTAAAATACATTAAATTAAACAACAAGGCAAAATCATAGTCCCTACCATGATATCCGACACAATATTCCGATAAGGAATTTCAACGACAAAAGTGGCCTACATGGCCAAAATGAAATACAACAGCATCCACGAACATCTGTTCGGGTAATACAACACGACAACAACTGACAAGACTGGAGTACACTCCAACTGGCTGACCAACAATGAACAACTCGGACTAGTATCGCTCGTATGCCTCGTCGCCATCGTCATGCCCCTGTGCCTCAACTCTCTCCTCGCAAGCACCTAAAACATGAAAACATGTTCCGCCATAGGTCGGTCATCCAGATAATGAACATCAAATACATGTATAACATGATATGCATCCAAAGGCAGAATGAAATGGTATAATGATGATAATAATACGAGATGCTCACAAACCAAGGTAAGAACCGAGCATTCGTGAAATACTATGCCCACGGCATACTATTAATACCTGTTCGACAGGTTAGAACATAAGTGCCCAACGGAGAATCAAAATCACAGAATACCACAATGAATTACACGACATGAACCAAACCAGAACAGGATTAAATATGAATCACAATGCCCGGAGGCTCCAATGAAATTAACAAGACAATCACAAGGCCTAAAAACCACTCAACCGAAACTGTCAAATATCACAATCACATGAAGCCGAAACAGCCCGAAGCTGTTATTGATCTGAAAACAATAATGCACATCTAGTCCTCGGGACCAAATCAATCGCACGCCCAAGTCCCCAAGACTTGACGTCTCGAATCTCAGTGAATGATTTCCCAAATTATCAAGAAATCTTGAGCACAACGCCGAACGGGTGAACTCCCAACAGTTGATCCAAATCTCAAGATTCTCAAATATGATCATAATAAAATAGATCAAGAATAAATGATCCACAGTCACGATACATTACTACGGATTGAGTTACACAGTCATCCAAAAACAAGGTTACATCTCAAATGTAGTCAACATCGTTATCCTTCCATGTCATCGATCTCCTCTATCTCAACGATTTAAGGTATATCCGCAGATGAACTCGCCGCTAAATATGATCTCGGAAGGTCATGAGAATGAAAGTGACTAAAATGAATGATGAATGATAAATGACTACAAATCCGACAAGGATTTGGAATGACTCACCAAGGTGAATTAATAACGTCATGAGTGATAGCATCTCTGAAGTGATTGGAACCGCCGTTCCTCGTGAATTGAATGATTAATCGATAATTATGAGTCCCAACATGATTGATATATATGATGAATGAATTAGATGAATGAGCGAACGACAATGAAATGAATGATTGTCCTACTACCGAGCAAGAATTAACTTGTTCAAAACCGGTAATGAATGTCCTTACCTCGGGTTCTTGAAGCCTGATTGGACCCCTTGGATGAACTACGGACTGGAGTAACAAAATCCCTCGAGGCTTTCGAGATCTAGCGGCACCAGAACTCCTGCAGTATTTCTGAAGGTGTCCCGGGTTCCCACACAGAAAACAAACAATAGCTGGCACCGTACACCGAGTATTAACGTGTCCTGCTGATTCACAGTTAAAGCAAACAACAGTCGAACTCGTCGTCTGAGAGGAAGAAGCCTTCTCAGCACGAAGACTACTGGAAAATGACCTCTTGGACGTCGGAGCCCGATGTCCCTCTGGACGAATCAACATCCTAGTCCTCTCACTCGAAGGAACTGAAGGATGTTTCCGAGTAAGCTCCTTGATCAAAAGCTCTGCTCCAAGAGCCTTCCCAATGAACTCACTAAGTGAATTACAATTGTGGTTGAACAACTGCATCCTCAACTGCGGATTTAGCCTCTTGCTAAAATACTTGATCTTATCCGCTTCAGTACGGATAACTGATGAAGCAAACTGAAGTAGTCCCTGAAACTTCTCAACAATGACAATAACACCCTCGTCCTCGACGGATTCAGGGTTCAAAACCTCTTATAACTTGGCTTCCCGCAGTGGGGCCGGATAATACCTCTCTATCATGAGAGTCTTGAATTCGCCCCAAACACAATCTCGATCGGTGGGTTTCACAGAAAGCCACCAAGAATAAGCACCCTTACTCAAGTAGTAAGCCGCTACCGCCACTTTACTCTCCTCCGGACACTGAACCATGTCGAAGAGTTTATCAAAATGCTCAAGCCAATGAACAATATCAGCTGGTTCCGACGAACCCTCAAAAGTAGGCGGCCTCTGACGAGAGATATCGCCAACAATCGATTCACTCTCCCGATCTGGCCCATTAAACGGCACTGAATCCTCACATTGCGGTGGACCACGAACCATCGAGGTCCGCATGGTCTCCATCATCCGCGTCATGTGAGTCATCCGGGCCATCATGCCCCCGCATAAATATGAATGGGTCAACCCGAGCACCTTCCGAGTGAGATGCCTCTGCACGACTCTGACGGCGACCGATTATCTGGCGATGAATGAGTAGCCTCGCTATTTGATGAATTAATGATACCACTCGCATTCGCACGGGCATGCACACGAGAACCCGGCTCGGCCCGCACCGCGCCTCCTCCCTGCGTCCTCCGATGACTCTATCCATACCGAAGTAGGAAAGTCACATGATGATTATAGATTCCGCATGAATATCGCATTATGATTACGTTACGAGTGACAATAATGAGCATACACGCTCTCTCACAATGAATGCATTAATGATTTAATGAAATGATCGTCGACATTATGTCGAGTATGATAAGATCGTATGAAACATCAAATGAGGTAACATGATCACGATGAAATTCTGAAATGATTACTTTGAACAAGTTAACAAGGTTGAAAATTCGATCCTCAAGATCAACAATCAACCGTGAGATGGGTGAATGATTAATGAATTAATCAATAATGAGATCAACCGAGTGATGAATGAATTAATCGAGCGATGAGATTCGAGTGATGAATGAATTATGTGAGTGATGATATTGGTGAGTGATGAATGAATTAATCGATCGATGAATGAATTATCCGAGTGATGATATTGGTGAGTGAGGAATGAATTAATCGATCGATGAATGAATTATCCGAGTGATGATATTGGTGAGTGATGAATGAATTAAGCGAGTGATGAATGAATTATCCGAGTGATGTTATTGATCGAGTGATGAATGAATTAAGCGAGTGATGAGATCAAAATGATGATTGAGAATTATTAAGCGATAAATGAGTTGATCCTTAATGCTTACACAAGTCACACGTGCTCCAAAACAATTAGTCATGAATCAATCATAACACTAATATCACATATAGGTTTCAGCAAAGCATGAACAATTAATGACATGATGGATGTATGAACACAAAGAGAATCGAGTCCTTACACAGGTCATACGAAGCTTCGAGGTCTCGCGATACTAGTCTTCACCGACTCGATGAATGAATGACTCGTGCAGTCGCACTAATATTACGACTCACAAAACCTGACTGACTAGATTGTCATAACCTGACAATCCCACTACTACCGCGTCGGTAGGACCACATAACTCACATCTCAGGGTATTTCACAACCCAAAGCTCCGATACCATTTCTGTAACACCCCCAAATCCTATTGGGTTATTACAGTGCCGTGGACCCCACGCCAGGAGATCCACCAGGCGAACATGACTAAAATACATTAAATTAAACAACAAGGGAAAATCATAGTCCCTACCATGATATCCGACACAATATTCCGATAAGGAATTTCAACGACAAAAGTGGCCTACATGGCCAAAATAAAATACAACAGCATCCACGAACATCTGTTCGGGTAATACAACACGACAACAACTGACAAGACTGGAGTACACTCCAACTGGCTGACCAACAATGAACAACTCGGACTAGTATCGCTCGTATGCCTCGTCGCCATCGTCATGCCCCTGTGCCTCAACTCTCTCCTCGCAAGCACCTAAAACATGAAAACATGTTCCGCCACGGGGTCATCATCCAGATAATGAACATCAAATACATGTATAACATGATATGCATCCAAAGGCAGAATGAAATGGTATAATTATGATAATAATACAAGATGCTCACAAACCAAGGTAAGAACCGAGCATTCGTGAAATACTATGCCCACGGCATACTATTAATACCTTCGACGAGTTAGAACATAAGTGCCCAACGCGAATCAAAATCACGAATACCACAATGAATTACACGACATGAACCAAACCGTAGCGAGATTAAATATGAATCACAATGCCGGAGGCTCCAATGAAATTAACAAGACAATCACAAGGCCTAAAACCACTCGGCCGAAATCACAAATATCACAATCACATGAAGCCGAAACAGCCCAAGTCGTTATTGATTAGGGCAGCCACGGCATGAAAGCCGTATCACAATTAGGGCGAAGCCACGGCATGAAAGCCGTATCACAATTAGGGCGAAGCCACGGCATGAAAGCCGTATCACAATTAGGGGCAAGCCACGCATGAAAGCCGTATCACAATTAGGGCCGGCCACGACATGAAAGCCGTATCACAATTAGGGTCGAAGCCACGGCATGAAAGCCGTATCACAATTAGGGCGAAGCCACGGCATGAAAGCCGTATCACAATTAGGGGCCACGGCATGAAAGCCGTATCACAATTAGGGTTGGCCACGGCATGAAAGCCGTATCACAATTAGGGGATGGTATGTTGTCTTGAGTCGGCCGGCACCATCCTCGGCGATCCCAACTCAACACCTCGATTGCCTTAGACGGCTAACCGATGACAATGATGCAAATGATGATTCCATGAATGCTTGAGCGCTTGATTTCCTTATAATGGCTAATCGATGTGAACGATATGATGAATGATTGAATACCTCGATTTGCTGCGACGGCAATTCGATAACAATGATATGAAGGATGCCTCGGCACCTTTAATCGATTCTGAACGGCGAAGGTGAGAAATGAATAAGCCAATGCCTTTAATCGGCGTGTACGCTTTTAATGACAATCCAAAAAGGAATAACAATGATCTCAACAATGTCTTAAATTGACATCTATATTAACAACAATCGATACATCGACCCCGCGAACCGGCTATCGACAATGACATTAATAATGAGTATCACAATGCCTTGAATCGGCCGTTAACGAACAACAATAAATATTTGGCAAAATTGCCGAAAGGTATCGTATGGAACGATCTCTTAATATCAATGAATTCATGAAGAGACTAAGTCTCGGAATGATACAACACATTTATACACATATATGATGACATTAATCTCATTGACTAGTACAAGTATAAAACTTGCCTCAAACCGAAGGCGAGGAAGTCCTTCCACGAACAACGTCCTTAATAGGGAATACCGGCCACTCGAACAACCTTGAATTACACAAGCACCAACAATTCGCTTAATATACGAATCAAACACGAATATAACGAACTCGAAACGTCGATAAGCTTAAACTAAGTTCATTGGGGCATTATATCGAATACGTTGTGGCCAAACTCCGATTGTTTACAATCAAATCTCAATATATCAATATCAAATCCTCCAAGAAGTGTTTCAAACCAACAAACATCTTCCAAATGATCAATAATCCAAAATGAATATCTGAAAACGTGATTTCAACAACAATTAATCGAAAACCCCCAATTTCAACTCGATATTCGAAGTGTTCTTGAATAATCCCTCAATAATCCAATGAATCCTTATACAAACTCATAATCATATACATATCCCTTCATATAACATGATTATAACGTCCAAAACATCATATCTCAACACAAAATCGAAGTCCAAAGTGTTGAAGGAATTACCTCTTGAAGATCCAAGCACTTCGATCCGAAGAACACGAGTTTAATCGAGTATCCAAGCTTCACGATCGAAAGGAGATGAAGAAAATCAAACACTCAAATGATTTGTGAAGGAAAATCCCTCCCTCAAGCTCTCTCTCTCGGTTGAAGGTGAAGAAATGGGAAAGAAATGAGCTGAAATGCTCAAAAAAACGAATTTATAGGGGTTGACTACCCTGCCGGACACGGCCCATGCCGATCGGCACGGTCGTGTCGCACAGCTGTCCGACAGGGACTCGACCGTGTCCTGCTTGACACGGTCGCGGCGCGGAGGGCCTTCCGATAGTGACCCGTCAAGCGGCGACTTCGGCATGACTCGGCCGTGTCACGGAACACGGTCGGGCGTGTCGGCGATCGGTTCAGCTTATCCGGAAGAGTTCGACTCGGCCGTGCAGGCAAGCGGTCGGGTCCTGAGGCAGAAACTTCGGCATTTCCGGACGAGTACGGCACGGGCCGTGTCGGACGACACGGCCGAGTTCGGTCGGCAGTGATCGGCCAATAACTGAAAAAATGAGCGGGAGAGCTAAAACGACCATAACTCTCTCGTCCGGACTCCGATTGACTCACCGTTTGAACCATTAGAAAGTTAACTCGATGCTCTATAATATTGCAAAGATTTAAAAATTTTGGAGTTACCAAAAATTAATGGTGATTTAACAAAGTCGAACTTATATGAGGAAAGTTGAAACAATGAACAATAACGTTACACAACTCGAAGTTTTTCCGAACGGTGAACACGGTGAACGAACATGATTGATGAATGATTATAAATGAGTGAAAATCCACTGGGTGACAATCACCGAATGAAATTACTGAATGATAATGACTGAATTACAACTGGGTATTACATACACCCCCCTTAAAAGGAGTTTCGTCCTCGAAACTCAGGGTAAACAACTCGGGATATGAACTATCCATCAAGATCTGAAAACAATAATGCACATCTAGTCCTCGGGACCAAATCAATCGCACGCCCAAGTCCCCAAGACTTGACGTCTCGAATCTCAGTGAATGATTTCCCAAATTATCAAGAAATCTTGAGCACAACGCCGAACGGGTGAACTCCCAACAGTTGATCCAAATCTCAAGATTCTCAAATATGATCATAATAAAATAGATCAAGAATAAATGATCCACAGTCACGATACATTACTACGGATTGAGTTACACAGTCATCCAAAAACAAGGTTACATCTCAAATGTAGTCAACATCGTTATCCTTCCATGTCATCGATCTCCTCTATCTCAACGATTTAAGGTATATCCGCAGATGAACTCGCCGCTAAATATGATCTCGGAAGGTCATGAGAATGAAAGTGACTAAAATGAATGATGAATGATAAATGACTACAAATCCGACAAGGATTTGGAATGACTCACCAAGGTGAATTAATAACGTCATGAGTGATAGCATCTCTGAAGTGATTGGAACCGCCGTTCCTCGTGAATTGAATGATTAATCGATAATTATGAGTCCCAACATGATTGATATATATGATGAATGAATTAGATGAATGAGCGAACGACAATGAAATGAATGATTGTCCTACTACCGAGCAAGAATTAACTTGTTCAAAACCGGTAATGAATGTCCTTACCTCGGGTTCTTGAAGCCTGATTGGACCCCTTGGATGAACTACGGACTGGAGTAACAAAATCCCTCGAGGCTTTCGAGATCTAGCGGCACCAGAACTCCTGCAGTATTTCTGAAGGTGTCCCGGGTTCCCACACAGAAAACAAACAATAGCTGGCACCGTACACCGAGTATTAACGTGTCCTGCTGATTCACAGTTAAAGCAAACAACAGTCGAACTCGCTGCGAGAGGAAGAAGCCTTCTCAAGACGAAGACTACCGGAAAATGACCTCTTGGACGCCGGAGCCCGATGTCCTCTCGACGAATCAACATCCTAGTCCTCTCACTCAAGGAATCAAGGATGTTTCCGAGTAAGCTCCTTGATCAAAAGCTCGCTCCAAGAGCCTTCCCAATGAACTCACTAAGTGAATTACAATTGTGGTTGAACAATCGCATCCTCAATCGCGGATTTAGCCTCTTGCTAAAATACTTGATCTTATCCGCTTGAGACGGATAATCGATGAAGCAAATCAAGTAGTCCCCAAACTTCTCAACAATGACAATAACACCCTCGTCCTCGACTTGATTCAGGGTTCAAAACCTCTTATAACTTGGCTTCCCGCAGTGGGGCCGGATAATACCTCTCTATCATGAGAGTCTTGAATTCGCCCCAAACACAATCTCGATCGGTGGGTTTCACAGAAAGCCACCAAGAATAAGCACCCTTACTCAAGTAGTAAGCCGCTACCGCCACTTTACTCTCCTCCTGACACCGAACCATGTCGAAGAGTTTATCAAAATGCTCAAGCCAATGAACAATATCACCGGTTCCGACGAACCCTCAAAAGTAGGCGGCCTCTCGACGAGAGATATCGCCAACAACTGATTCACTCTCCCACCGTCCATTAAACGGCTCCCGGAATTCTGTTGCGGTGGACCACGAACCATCGAGGTCTGCATGGTCTCCATCATCCGCCATGTGAGTCATCAGGCCATCATGCCCGCATAAATATGAATGGGTCAACCCGAGCACCTTCCGAGTGAGATGCCTCTCGGTACGACTGACGGCGACCGATTATCTGGCGATGAATGAGTAGCCTCGCTATTTGATGAATTAATGATACCACTCGCATTCGCACGGCATGCACACGAGAACCCGGCCTGCCCGCACCGCGCCTCCTCCTCGCGTCCTCCGATGGCTCTATCCATACCGAAGTAGGAAAGTCACATGATGATTATAGATTCCGCATGAATATCGCATTATGATTACGTTACAGAGTGACAATAATGAGCATACACGCTCTCACAATGAATGCATTAATGATTTAATGAAATGATCGTCGACATTATGTCGAGTATGATAAGATCGTATGAAACATCAAATGAGGTAACATGATCACTGATGAAATTCTGAAATGATTACTTTGAACAAGTTAACAAGGTTGAAAATTCGATCCTCAAGATCAACAATCAACCGTGAGATGGGTGAATGATTAATGAATTAATCAATAATGAGATCAACCGAGTGATGAATGAATTAATCAACGATGAGATTGATCGAGTGATGAATGAATTATGTGAGTGATGATATTGATCGAGTGATGAATGAATTAATCGATCGATGAATGAATTATCTCGAGTGATGATATCGATCGAGTGAGGAATGAATTAATCGATCGATGAATGAATTATCCGAGTGATGATATTGATCGAGTGATGAATGAATTAACCGAGTGATGAATGAATTATCCGAGTGATGTTATTGATCGATTGATGAATGAATTAAGCGAGTGATGAGATCAAAATGATGATTGAGAATTATTAATCGATAAATGAGTTGATCCTTAATGCTTACACAAGTCACACGTGCTCCAAAACAATTAGTCATGAATCAATCATAACACTAATATCACATATAGGTTTCAGCAAAGCATGAACAATTAATGACATGATGGATGTATGAACACAAAGAGAATCGAGTCCTTACAGTGTCATACGAAGCTTCGAGGTCTCGCGATACTAGTCTTCACCGACGACACTCGATGAATGAATGACTCGTGGCACGCACTAATATTACGACTCACAAAACTCCGATCGACTAGATTGTCATAACTCGACAATCCCACTACTACCGCGTCGGTAGGACCACATAACTCACATCTCGGGTATTTCACAACCCAAAGCTCCGATACCATTTCGTAACACCCCCAAATCCTATCAAGTTATTACGGTCCGTGGACCCCACGCCAGAGATCCACCAAAGTAACATGACTAAAATACATTAAATTAAACAACAAGGGAAAATCATAGTCCCTACCATGATATCCGACACAATATTCCGATAAGGAATTTCAACGACAAAAGTGGCCTACATGGCCAAAATAAAATACAACAAAGATTCACGAACATCTGTCGTAATACAACACGACAACAATCGACAAGACCGGAGTACACTCCAACCGGTGACCAACAATGAACAACTCGGACTAGTATCGCTCGTATGCCTCGTCGCCATCGTCATGCCCCTGTGCCTCAACTCTCTCCTCGCAAGCACCTAAAACATGAAAACATGTTCCGCCACTGGCCGGGTCACCATCCAGATAATGAACATCAAATACATGTATAACATGATATGCATCCAAAGGCAGAATGAAATGGTATAATTATGATAATAATACAAGATGCTCACAAACCAAGGTAAGAACCGAGCATTCGTGAAATACTATGCCCACGGCATACTATTAATACCTGTTCGACAGGTTAGAACATAAGTGCCCAATGGCGAATCAAAATCACAGAATACCACAATGAATTACACGACATGAACCAAACCAGAACAGGATTAAATATGAATCACAATGCCCGGAGGCTCCAATGAAATTAACAAGACAATCACAAGGCCTAAAAACCACTCACCAAATCACAAATATCACAATCACATGAAGCCGAAACAAGTCAAGTATTGATTAGGCCGGGCCACGCATGAAAGCCGTATCACAATTAGGGCCGCCACGCATGAAAGCCGTATCACAATTAGGGCGGGCCACGCATGAAAGCCGTATCACAATTAGGGCGGCCACGCATGAAAGCCGATCACAATTAGGGCCGGCCACGACATGAAAGCCGTATCACAATTAGGGTCGGGCCACGGCATGAAAGCCGATCACAATTAGGGCCAAGCCACGGCATGAAAGCCGTATCACAATTAGTGGCCAAGCCACGCATGAAAGCCGTATCACAATTAGGGGTCGGGCCACGGCATGAAAGCCGTATCACAATTAGGGGATGGTATGTTGTCTTGAGTCGGCCAAAGACCATCCTCGATCCCAACTCAACACCTCGATTGCCTTAGAACGGCTAACCGATGACAATGATGCAGCGGATGATTCCATGAATGCTTGAGCGCTTCGATTTCCTTATAATGGCTAATCGATGTGAACGATATGATGAATGATTGAATACCTCGATTTGCCTGCGAACGGCAATTCGATAACAATGATATGAAGGATGCCTCGGCACCTTTAATCGGTTACCGGTTTACGAAGGTGAGAAATGAATAAGCCAATGCCTTTAATCGGCGTGTACGCTTTAATGACAATCCAAAAAGGAATAACAATGATCTCAACAATGTCTTAAATTGACATCTATATTAACAACAATCGATACATCGACCCCGCGAACCGGCTATCGACAATGACATTAATAATGAGTATCACAATGCCTTGAATCGGCCGTTAACGAACAACAATAAATATTTGGCAAAATTGCCGAAAGGTATCGTATGGAACGATCTCTTAATATCAATGAATTCATGAAGAGACTAAGTCTCGGAATGATACAACACATTTATACACATATATGATGACATTAATCTCATTGACTAGTACAAGTATAAAACTTGCCTCAAACCGAAGGCGAGGAAGTCCTTCCACGAACAACGTCCTTAATAGGGAATACCGGCCACTCGAACAACCTTGAATTACACAAGCACCAACAATTCGCTTAATATACGAATCAAACACGAATATAACGAACTCGAAACGTCGATAAGCTTAAACTAAGTTCATTGGGGCATTATATCGAATACGTTGTGGCCAAACTCCGATTGTTTACAATCAAATCTCAATATATCAATATCAAATCCTCCAAGAAGTGTTTCAAACCAACAAACATCTTCCAAATGATCAATAATCCAAAATGAATATCTGAAAACGTGATTTCAACAACAATTAATCGAAAACCCCCAATTTCAACTCGATATTTGAAGTGTTCTTGAATAATCCCTCAATAATCCAATGAATCCTTATACAAACTCATAATCATATACATATCCCTTCATATAACATGATTATAACGTCCAAAACATCATATCTCAACACAAAATCGAAGTCCAAAGTGTTGAAGGAATTACCTCTTGAAGATCCAAGCACTTCGATCCGAAGAACACGAGTTTAATCGAGTATCCAAGCTTCACGATCGAAAGGAGATGAAGAAAATCAAACACTCAAATGATTTGTGAAGGAAAATCCCTCCCTCAAGCTCTCTCTCGGTTGAAGGTGAAGAAATGGGAAAGAAATGAGCTGAAATGCTCAAAAAACGAATTTATAGGGGTTGACTACCCTGCCGGACACGGCCCGTGCCGATCGGCACGGTCGTGTCGCACAGCTGGCCGACAGGGACTCGACCGTGTCCTGCTTGACACGGTCGCGGCGCGGAGGGCCTTCCGATAGTGACCCGTCAAGCGGCGACTCGGCATGACTCGACCGTGTCCCTGGAACACGGTCGGGCGTGTCAGCGATCGGTTCGCTTATCCTAAGAGTTCGACTCGGACGCGTGCATTTAAACAGTCGGGTCTGAGGCGAAACTTCGGCATTTCCGGACGAGTACAGACGGGCCGTGTCGGACGACACGGCCGAGTTCGGCGATGATCGCCAATAATCGAAAAAATGAGCGGGAGAGCTAAAACGACCATAACTCTCTCGTCCGACTCCGATTGACTCACCGTTTGAACCATTAGAAAGTTAACTCGATGCTCTATAATATTGCAAGATTTAAAATTTTTGGAGTTACCAAAAATTAATGGTGATTTAACAAAGTCGAACTTATATGAGGAAAGTTGAAACAATGAACAATAACGTTACACAACTCAAGTTTTTCCGAGCGGTGAACACGGTGAACGAACATGATTGATGAATGATTATAAATGAGTGAAAATCCACTGGTGACAATCACCGAATGAAATTATGAATGATAATGATCGAATTACAACCGGGTATTACATACACTTCTTAAAAGGAGTTTCGTCCTCGAAACTCGTGGTAAACAACTCGGGATATGAACTATCCATCAAGATCTGAAAACAATAATGCACATCTAGTCCTCGGGACCAAATCAATCGCACGCCCAAGTCCCCAAGACTTGACGTCTCGAATCTCGAAGAATGATTTCCCAAATTATCAAGAAATCTTGAGCACAACGCAGAACGGGTGAACTCCCAACAGTTGATCAAAATCTCAAGAGTCACAAATATGATAATTAAAAAATATATCAATAATAAATGATCCACAAATACGATACATTACTACGGATTGAGTTACACAAATATCCAAAAACAAGGTTACATCTCAAATGTAGTCAACATCGTTATCCTTCCATGTCATCGATCTCCTCTATCTCAACGATTTAAGGTATATCCGCAGATGAACTCGCCGCTAAATATGATCTCGGAAGGTCATGAGAATGAAAGTGACTAAAATGAATGATGAATGATAAATGACTACAAATCCGACAAGGATTTGGAATGACTCACCAAGGTGAATTAATAACGTCATGAGTGATAGCATCTCTGAAGTGATTGGAACCGCCGTTCCTCGTGAATTGAATGATTAATCGATAATTATGAGTCCCAACATGATTGATATATATGATGAATGAATTAGATGAATGAGCGAACGACAATGAAATGAATGATTGTCCTACTACCGAGCAAGAATTAACTTGTTCAAAACCGGTAATGAATGTCCTTACCTCGGGTTCTTGAAGCCTGATTGGACCCTCGATGAACTACGGACCGGAGTAACAAAATCCTCGAGGCTTTCGAGATCTAGCGGCACCGTAACTCCCGCAGATTTACGAAGGTGTCCCGGTTCCCACACGTAAAACAAACAATAGCCGGCACCGTACACCGAGTATTAACGTGTCCCGCCGATTCACGCTAGCAAACAACGGTCGAACTCGCTGCCCGAGAGGAAGAAGCCTTCTCAGCACGAAGACGACCGAAAATGACCTCTCGACGCCGAGCCCGATGTCCTCTCGACGAATCAACATCCTAGTCCTCTCACTCAAGGAATCAAGGATGTTTCCGAGTAAGCTCCTTGATCAAAAGCTCGCTCCAAGAGCCTTCCCAATGAACTCACTAAGTGAATTACAATTGTGGTTGAACAATCGCATCCTCAATCATGGATTTAGCCTCTTGCTAAAATACTTGATCTTATCCGCTCAAGACGGATAATCGATGAAGCAAATCAAGTAGTCCTCAAACTTCTCAAGAATGACAATAACACCTCGTCCTCGACGGATTCGTGGTTCAAAACCTCTTATAACTTGGCTTCCCGCAGTGGGGCGGATAATACCTCTCTATCATGAGAGTCTTGAATTCGCCCAAACACAATCTCGATCGGTGGGTTTCACGAAAGCCACCAAGAATAAGCACCCTTACTCAAGTAGTAAGCCGCTACCGCCACTTTACTCTCCTCCTGACACCGAACCATGTCGAAGAGTTTATCAAAATGCTCAAGCCAATGAACAATATCACCGGTTCCGACGAACCCTCAAAAGTAGGCGGCCTGACGAGAGATATCGCCAACAATCTGATTCACTCTCCCACTGGCCCATTAAACGGCTCCTGGAATTCCTCATGCGGTGGACCACGAACCATCGAGGTGCATGGTCTCCATCATCCGCGTCATGTGAGTCATCCGGGCCATCATGCCCTCGCATAAATATGAATGGTTCAACCCGAGCACCTTCCGAGTGAGATGCCTCTCGGTACGACTGACGGCGACTGATTATCTGCTGATGAATGAGTAGCCTCGCTATTTGATGAATTAATGATACCACTCGCATTCGCACGGGCATGCACACGAGAACCCGGGTTTCGGCCCGCACCGCGGCCTCCTCCCCTGCGTCCTCTGACAGCTCTATCCATACTGAAGTAGGAAAGTCACATGATGATTATAGATTCCGCATGAATATCGCATTATGATTACGTTACAGAGTGACAATAATGAGCATACACGCTCTCTCACAATGAATGCATTAATGATTTAATGAAATGATCGTCGACATTATGTCAGAGTATGATAAGATCGTATGAAACATCAAATGAGGTAACATGATTGCCTGATGAAATTCCTGAAATGATTACTTTGAACAAGTTAACAAGGTTGAAAATTCGATCCTCAAGATCAACAACTGAACCGTGAGATGGGCTGAATGATTAATGAATTAATCAATAATGAGATCAATCGAGTGATGAATGAATTAATCGAACGATGAGATTGATCGAGTGATGAATGAATTATGTGAGTGATGATATTGATCGAGTGATGAATGAATTAATCGATCGATGAATGAATTATCTCGAGTGATGATATTGATCGAGTGAGGAATGAATTAACCGATCGATGAATGAATTATCGAGTGATGATATTGGTCGAGTGATGAATGAATTAATCGAGTGATGAATGAATTATCCGAGTGATGTTATTGATCGAGTGATGAATGAATTAAGCGAGTGATGAGATCAAAATGATGATTGAGAATTATTAATCGATAAATGAGTTGATCCTTAATGCTTACACAAGTCACACGTGCTCCAAAACAATTAGTCATGAATCAATCATAACACTAATATCACATATAGGTTTCAGAAAGCATGAACAATTAATGACATGATGGATGTATGAACACAAAGAGAATCGAGTCCTTACACAGTCATACGAAGCTTCGAGGTCTCGCGATACTAGTCTTCACCGACGACGACTCGATGAATGAATGACTCGTGCAAATGCACTAATATTACGACTCACAAAACTCGATCGACTAGATTGTCATAACCCGACAATCCCACTACTACCGCGTCGGTAGGACCACATAACTCACATCTCAGGTATTTCACAACCCAAAGCTCCGATACCATTTCGTAACACCCCAAATCCTATGGGTTATTACAAGGTTGTGGACCCCACGCCAGAGATCCACCAAAGTAACATGACTAAAATACATTAAATTAAACAACAAGGGAAAATCATAGTCCCTACCATGATATCCGACACAATATTCCGATAAGGAATTTCAACGACAAAAGTGGCCTACATGGCCAAAATGAAATACAACAGATCCACGAACATCTGTCGGTAATACAACACGACAACAATCGACAAGACTGGAGTACACTCCAACCGGTGACCAACAATGAACAACTCGGACTAGTATCGCTCGTATGCCTCGCCGCCATCGTCATGCCCCCGTGCCTCAACTCTCTCCTCGCAAGCACCTAAAACATGAAAACATGTTCCCCCACGGTCACCATCCGTATAATGAACATCAAATACATGTATAACATGATATGCATCCAAAGGCGTAATGAAATGGTATAATTATGATAATAATACGAGATGCTCACAAACCAAGGTAAGAACCGAGCATTCGTGAAATACTATGCCCACGGCATACTATTAATACCGTCAAAAGTTAGAACATAAGTGCCCAACGGCGAATCAAAATCACGTAATACCACAATGAATTACACGACATGAACCAAACCGTAATGTGATTAAATATGAATCACAATGCCCGGAGGCTCCAATGAAATTAACAAGACAATCACAAGGCCTAAAACCACTCAAATTAAATCACAAATATCACAATCACATGAAGCCGAAACAGCCCGAAGCTGTTATTGATTAGGGCCGAAGCCACGGCATGAAAGCCGTATCACAATTAGGGCCGAAGCCACGGCATGAAAGCCGTATCACAATTAGGGCCGAAGCCACGGCATGAAAGCCGTATCACAATTAGGGCCGAAGCCACGACATGAAAGTCGTATCACAATTAGGGTCGAAGCCACGGCATGAAAGCCGTATCACAATTAGGGCCGAAGCCACGGCATGAAAGCCGTATCACAATTAGGGCCGAAGCCACGGCATGAAAGCCGTATCACAATTAGGGGATGGTATCTTTGTCTTGAGTCGGCCGGCACCAACCTCGACAGTCCCAACTCAACACCTCGATTGCCTTAGAACGGCTAACCGATGACAATGATGCAGCGGATGATTCCATGAATGCTTGAGCGCTTCGATTTCCTTATAATGGCTAATCGATGTGAACGATATGATGAATGATTGAATACCTCGATTTGCCTGCGAACGGCAATTCGATAACAATGATATGAAGGATGCCTCGGCACCTTTAATCGATTACTGCATTTACGAAGGTGAGAAATGAATAAGCCAATGCCTTTAATCGGCGTGTACGCTTTTAATGACAATCCAAAAAGGAATAACAATGATCTCAACAATGTCTTAAATTGACATCTATATTAACAACAATCGATACATCGACCCCGCGAACCGGCTATCGACAATGACATTAATAATGAGTATCACAATGCCTTGAATCGGCCGTTAACGAACAACAATAAATATTTGGCAAAATTGCCGAAAGGTATCGTATCGAACGATCTCTTAATATCAATGAATTCATGAAGAGACTAAGTCTCGGAATGATACAACACATTTATACACATATATGATGACATTAATCTCATTGACTAGTACAAGTATAAAACTTGCCTCAAACCGAAGGCGAGGAAGTCCTTCCACGAACAACGCCCTTAATAGGGAATACCGCCACTCGAACAACCTTGAATTACACAAGCACCAACAATTCGCTTAATATACGAATCAAACACGAATATAACGAACTCCAAACGTCGATACGCTTAAACTAAGTTCATTGGGGCATTATATCGAATACGTTGTGGCCAAACTCCGATTGTTTACAATCAAATCTCAATATATCAATATCAAATCCTCCAAGAAGTGTTTCAAACCAACAAACATCTTCCAAATGATCAATAATCCAAAATGAATATCCGAAAACGTGATTTCAACAACAATTAATCGAAAACCCCCAATTTCAACTCGATATTCAAAGTGTTCTTGAATAATCCCTCAATAATCCAATGAATCCTTATACAAACTCATAATCATATACATATCCCTTCATATAACATGATTATAACGTCCAAAACATCATATCTCAACACAAAATCGAAGTCCAAAGTGTTGAAGGAATTACCTCTTGAAGATCCAAGCACTTCGATCCGAAGAACACGAGTTTAATCGAGTATCCAAGCTTCACAATCAAAAGGAGATGAAGAAAATCAAACACTCAAATGATTTGTGAAGGAAAATCCCTCCCTCAAGCTCTCTCTCTCGGTTGAAGGTGAAGAAATGGGAAAGAAATGAGCTGAAATGCTCAAAAAAACGAATTTATAGGGGTTGACTACCTGCCGACACGGCCCGCGGCCGATCGGCACGGCCGTGTCGCATACCGCCGACAGGGACTCGACCGTGTCCCGCTTGACACGGTCGCGGCGAGGAGGGCCTTCCGATAGTGACCCGTCAAGCGGCGACTTCGGCATGACTCGACCGTGTCCTGGAACACGGTCGGGCGTGTCAGCGGTTCTCGCTTATCCGAATAGCCCACTGGTCGTGCTGCGGACGACACGGTCGGGTCCCCGAGGCGTAAACTTCGGCATTTCCGGACGAGTACGGCACGGCCGTGTCGGACGACACGGCCGAGTTCGGTCGGCAGTGATCGCCAATAATCAAAAAATGAGCGGGTGAGCTAAAACGACCATAACTCTCTCGTCCGGACTCCGATTGACTCACCGTTTGAACCATTGGAAAGTTAACTCGATGCTCTATAATATTGCAAAGATTTAAAATTTTTGGAGTTACCAAAAATTAATGGTGATTTAACAAAGTCGAACTTATATGAGGAAAGTAGAAACAATGAACAATAACGTTACACAACTCGAAGTTTTTCCGAACGGTGAACACGGTGAACGAACATGATTGATGATTGATTATAAATGAGTGAAAATCCACTGAGTGACAATCACCGAATGAAATTACTGAATTATAATGACTGAATTACAACCGGGTATTACACCTCAAGGGATCCGTGACACTGTAATACCCCGCTAAGTTTTGGAGGTGTTAAACTGAGGTCGTGAGCACAATTGATGTGTCAGAATTTTGAAAAGAATGTTCCTATGGAAAATAATTTTTGGATCGAGACCCAATCAATTTTGAAATTATTTTATTAAGAAAGGACTTTTGGTGCCAAAGACTTCTCATTTATAAAACTTTCAAGATTTTGAAATATTTTCAAAGAATAGAGTTTGATTCTAAACTTAAATATCCTTTGGGAATCTTATGAATGACTGCCATTATCTGATTCATAACTGATGCTTGCGTGATATATTTTATACAGATTGAATACTTGAATTAGTGATTCCAGATCTAACTTCCAATATGTAGGCAAATGCCTTTATGCATTTCAGGTGTTCATGGTTTGAGGGAGCACTCATAGGATCGACATGAAGATGACAAGCTACGATACCAATCAAACAAGAGTGGAGTTTATTTAACTATATTATTGAGTTGTGTCCAATTTCTCTCTGCTATATTTTTGACCCATATAATTGAAATGTACTTTAATTGGGTTTTGGTTTATTTATGTTATGGAGTGACCTTGCCGGTCCATATTTATTGTATAGTTTAACCTTGCCTCTCAAACATTATAGTGTTGTTATATGGCATCCAGCTTGGTAGATTCTTGCGAGAATGGTCTATAATATTGTAATATTCCCTATTGAGTTGAGGGTGTTACAGAATATGGTATCAGGGCATAGATTACTGAAACCTAGACTATCGGGACGAGTCGAATCATATGTTGTTTTAACTTATAGTCTCTGGTCATGGTTGTGATTAGTATCATGGTGCGGCCATCATTTTCTTGCAATCTGTGATTGTAAGTCTCCCTAACATGTACTCTTACTGCATGTTTGTTTGTGATTTGTGTTGTTGTCTTGAGTTCGAATTGTATTTTGCCGTGATGCGATGTTATGTTTTTGTTATGCTTTGTTTTGATTGCATTTTGTCGTGATGTGATGTTATGTTTTTTGTCGCACTCGTGTTGAGGTGAACTATTTAATGTCGAGGTCCAATCGGCCTAGTAGAGATGGTCGCGATCGCTCGACCAGATGAATGTGACTGGAGGTAATGTTGACATCTCAGTTGCCACAATTATAAAGCAGGTGGTAACTCAGATGGCACAGATAGCTCAGGATGCAATGTGGAATCAATCCCTTCTCTTATCTTAACATCAAGTGGGCTCTTACCAAAAGAAAATCTAGGAGTGGTCACAAGTCGTTTAAAATGTCAGAAATCGATTGAAAAGATGGGAAGACAAGAAATTTTCCATGTGGGAAGAATTATGCTACTAAACTCGGTGCTTGCTTCACTTCCTACCTACTACCTCCTTCTACTCCATACCCAAAAAAGTTGTTGGCTTGGTATCGCCACTGGAATAGAGGTTAAATAGTACGGTGTATAGTATTGAACTCTTTTCGCGTGCGGAAGTGATAGATAATATTTTTGAATGTAAATAACACACAGATTTATAGAGGTTCAGCAACTTGCCTACGTCCTCTCTCCTTGTTATCTTTTTCTATAGGTCCAACATAAACCTTTCTGCCTTGTCATCGTTTGGTCTGAGGTAAACCATTACAATCTTGTCTTCGCTACCCAAGATAAACCGTTACAATCTTGTCTTTTTCTCGGTCCAAGATAAACCATTTTTACTTTTCTATTGGACAAGAAAACCACATTTCTAGCTTTTATTAGTAATAAAAAAACCTCACCGGATTTAGATTATGATTCTAACAATGCCGGATCCACGATCCCAATAATACCGAATTACATCTACAATCCTTTCTTTCCTCTTGTGTATGGTTGAGTGGATCAAACACTCAAACATTAATCAATTAAGCTCTATTACAACTAGAATGAATATATAATAATCTCAGATGAATATGAATCATACTTGGAGTTGTTATGTGTTCAATACTAAATGAATTGGTATTTATAGGCTCCAAGGCTTTAACTAGCTGTTGCAGTCTGCTCCTTCATAACATTCGCGATGCTTTCCCCTTAGCGTATGTTAGGCAACATTGTGTACGTTAACCATGCTAGGTTTACGTATGTTATTGTCCAGTATAGTCCAGTAGCAATCTTTTCTCCTTTGCGCACGTTATATCATCTCGTTGCATACATTAAATACAATAGGCGTATGAACGTTGTACACGTTGACCTTATAGATTTCTCCAACGGACTGATATTTGAATTTGCATTTCAAACTTCTTAGCGGTCGTAATGTAATATCCGACAGTAATTTCCTATCTACTGTTGCATTATTCGGATAATTCGAGTATTGTTGTAATCATGTTACATTCAGTTAATGTTTATTGATGTCGGGACATATCAGAATAGACTTGATTATGACTATCATTCGCATTGTGGTTGATTTCTTGACGTTGTGTAGATTGTTACATTTTTGGGCTAGAATTTCTGTGTTTAACGTACGCTAAGGCTTTAACGTAACGTACACTATTTCGTTGGCTTTACGTACGTAATGGAATGCTGGTTACGTACGTAATGCTTGAAATCTTATCTGATCTCACTTTCGGCATGGGGGGCCGGACATGATCCGGATAAATGGCCTTTTCGAGGCCGCCAGGTTGACATACATTACGTACATAATGATGTGGCCCATAACATACGTAATGATGTTGGTGCTTTGAGGCAGTAGCCTCTGGAGGCGACACGTACGTAACATTTTCAGTGTAGCGTACGTAAAGGGGTTAACGTATGTTATCCTCATGCGATAACGTACGTGACGAGCTATGCAGTTTATAAAAAGACAGCTTGTGTCTTTCATTTGCACGTCCAAACTCTGATTTTTCTCTCCAACAATTGCCCCCCTGCCTCCCTATACCGACTTTACTCCCTTCCAACTTGTGTTTAGGCCATGCATCTTGGATTGGAGCTTGTTGATTGGAAGTTTAGAGTTTTTCTTGAAGATTGGAGTGTGTTCTTGTGTTTTTGGTGGTTGTTCTTCGTTTTTGAAGGTATGTAGTACGATTCTACTCTATATTTTTGTGGTTATGATGTTAGTGATATGGTATACTACACCTAGTGTTTAATTAATCAAGTAAAACATGTTTGTAGTTAAGCTTTTCAACACTTATTGATGAATATGGTAATTAAGGGTTTGGAATGAGGTGGTCTTGATGTTTTAATGGTAATGATCACGTTTATGAGAATTATACTCTTCCTGCTGGACTATTAACATCATTGGGACAATAATAATCATTAGCTTCTTCGTAGTTAAGTTTGATTGATGGAATTGTTGTCATAAAATGTATTAGAACACCTTGATGAATGTTAGAAGATTAGAGTGATGTTCTTGAACCTAAGATAGGTAAATTCATAGATGATGATAGTTGATTCTCCAAGTTAGTAAGGGGTTGTAAGAATGGTGTTAATATGAGATAATCTTCATGATTATGATATGGTCTTGTAACTAAATGAATTTAGTATAACCTTATTATAGCTTACTATATTCAATCTAAATTTGATGTAGTGATGAAACAAGGTTGTGCATATTATCACTTTCAAACATTAGTGATGTTCTTGGAAAGTTTAAACGATATAAGATGATATTAATGAACATAAATTATTGTTTAACATATTCTTGATAAATTCTTATTCATAAGGACCATGCGAATATTAGAGAATATCTTGAAAACCGATCATCAGAGTGAATTGATGTAAATAGAGTTCTTGGAATAGAATTTTGATATCTTGAGATAGTTGAACTATTCAAATTGAATTTAGGGTGTTGTCTCATTGAATTCGATATCGATGATTATATGGATGTGTTATTGAGTGAAATGTATTTCATTCAAGGATGATTGTTCGAGTAACCGATATTAGTCGAGGACCGTGCATTCGTTCGACAAGGGAGGATTATTCTCATCTCCGTATTGAGGCAAGTTATCTTGCTTGGTTATAATGATGATGGAATTCTTGTGATGGTTATACGTTTCGTGTATATGAAACACTTATGAATCTGTGATTCGTAGTTCAGTATTGTTCTTGATGATGTTCCGTTTTTCACCATGGGATTACATTCCCAAGTTCATCACTTTTGAATCGCTGATCTCGTTGATCCTTATTGTCACTTTGGTGAGTTTCTTGATCCTTAATCGGATATGTGATTTATTAAATTCATTGTCATGTTGTATCGTGACATATCTGGAATCATATCTGCGTGCCGATTGGTTATTGTGTAGGATTTTTAGCCCGGCACATATATAGTCATACGTGGATGTTTTCGTATTGGACTGTGCACATGAGACGTAATTCGTGAGGCTAATTAGGTACATTGTCACACATATATTCTGGATTCTGTATACGGGGTGGACATGTGCACGGACCCATTTCCGGATCGGGCGTACTGTGAGGTCCGTATTGATCCATATTGTTCGGTCATTCATAGTCCATGTATGATTGGATATGTTCGACGGTTTGTGACAGATTGTTCATACGCCCGAGGGGTATGTTTAATAGTCGGGATGTTTTCTTTGAGATCTAATATGTGAATTGTATAATGTCTGGAGAATCATTTATCATGTATATATGACCCTGTGTTGTATTTTAGGTCGAGGCAAAGGCAAGGCACGGGAAGAGCATGGTGACGGCGAAGGGTTCGAAGGATACTAGTTCACGGGCCCCAAGTCTTTTGTTGTCCGGTTATGTTTGAACTGTGTAATGTTACTTTTTCCGGTTCATTTAAACTATTATCCGATTGTATTGTTATTTGAAGTATATTCCATCTCCATATGGTTTATACTTGTATTTCGGATCCTGTGTATGTTAAGGCCGTTGGCCATACTATTTATAAACTCCTAATCGTAGTAATGACTATTTATTGTGGTTCGATATCACAAGGTATCACATATTTAATCTGTATTTTGGAATCACCTTGTGGGTCCCAGTGTGGGGTCAACGGCACTGTAATATCCGCCTTTTGGGGTGTTACAGAAGATGGTATTAGAGAGTCGGTTTCTCTTTAAAAGTCGTTGTGGAATGAACTAGTATCAAGAGACCTTCGTGTCACGTGTGACCTGTGCAAGCGCCTAACTCTACGAGCCAAATTTGGTATGTACTTTATGAGCCATGATTTAATTAATGACATGATATTGATATCGGAATGGATCTCTTTGTTGATCTTGATATTTCGAGGATCTGTGGCAGGATTTATCTAATTGATATTTTGAGGTAAATTCTGGATTTATTATGTGATTGAAATTGTTCGACTCAACGTCAATATGATATTCTGTGTGGCACTTGTAGTGTCGATAATTCATTATGAACTGTTTTCTTGAATACGTAATTTCTTGTTGCTATTAACTTAGCATAAATTTTGATTGGTCATAAAGACGGTCATGAACTGTACTTATGGTTATTATTAGTGTTTGATTCTTTCAGCATGGAAAGAAATCTAAGAGGTCGTGGCAGAGGGGGACGAGGCTACAAAAGGGGCCGAATCCCGAGACCACGAGCCAACACACGTTCGAATGTGGAGCAGAGTTCCGCATGCAGTGATTCGCCTTCTAGGGACCAATCACACCACACTGGAGGCGAGGATGCGCGTGCCGATCCTTACATTGTTATGCAGGGCATGATGGCTCAGATGACCCAGAGGGGTCAATTAATGAAAGCTATGCAGGGAGCTACTACTGTCCAGCAATAGGGGCCTCATCCACCACCTCCTGTGCATGGCGGACCCATGAGTCGGATCATCAGCGACATCTCTCGCCAGCGACCCCCGACTTTTGAAGGCTCCTCTGAGCCTGCTGATATTGTGCATTGGATTGAACACTTTGAGAAATTATTCGAGATGGTGGACTGCCCAGAAGAGAATCGCGTCTCCATAGCAGCTTACTATCTTAGCAAGGGCGCCCACCCCAGGTGGCTTTCAGCGAGGCCATCTGATGATGTATATAATTGGGAGGAACTTAAAAACCTCATGTTAGACCGTTACTATCCAGGGCCACTCCGTGAGGCCAAGCCGCTGAATTGAACCTGCACTCCGTCTGAAGATGATGATGTACTATCTGTTGCCGAGAAATTTCAGGCACTTCTTTTTTTCGCCTCGTCGATTGTCCGAACGGAGGCCGATAAGATCAAATATTTTCTCAAAAGGCTTAAACCCCGAATGAAAATGCAGTTGTTGAATCACCACTGTACAACCCTACCGGAGTTCATCGAGAAAGCTCTGGAATACGAACTTACCGCAAAGGAGATTTCTAAGAAGCAACCACAGTCCAATAACAAGAGATCCAGAACCGTAACCAACCGACAAGAATCGGGACGTTCAGAAGCCCCGCATCAATCCTTCTGAACGACCACCCATGGCGTCAAAGCCAGCCGGATCGCACTCTCGAGCGGTCAGCTCATCTGTTGTGTGCTATAACAGTGGGGACCAGGGGCACATCAGCTCCAAATGCCCGAAACCGGCCGTCGCATGCCATACTTGTGGGAAGAATGGGCATCGTGCTTGTTATTGCAGGAATGGACCGGGATATGATCTAGTAGCATCTCATGCTCTAGTTTAGTCTTCTGTCCAGGACCGTGTACCTCCGTCCGCTTCTTATCAGACTAACGGGGCAAACAGAGGGATGGGCCGTGGAAACCAAGCTGGTACATCTGGTGCCGGAGCTGCGAAACCTTGGATTTACGAGACGAAGAAGACCGATGATCCCGAAGCCAGCATGATTGCAGGTACTCTCGAGATCCGATCTCAGCCCGTCTGTGTTCTTTTTTATATTGGTGCTTCACACTCCTTTTTATATGCTTCTTGTTTGAGTCGTTTGCAATTAGATCATGTTACCAATTGTGAACCTTATGTAATTGGTCTACCCGATGGTAGAAGAAATGTTGGGAATCGTGAAGTGCAGAACTGTCTGATTCGCATGAACGACTGTGAGTGGTTGTCAAACTTAATTGTGGTCGATTTACCTAAAGATGATGTAATCTTGGGTATCGATTGGATGGATCGTCATGATGCCATACTTAGCATCCGCAAGCGGATAGTGACCGTCACATATGACGATGGTGTTGAGTGTATTTTTCAGGGCGATAATCCCAGCCGTTTTGGGAGAGTCATCAGTGCTATGAAAGCAGTGAAACTGCTTAATCAAGGGTGTATTGGTTATTGGTGTTACATGACCAAAACAGCGGATCGACCACTTGAATTGGCCGATATTCCGGTAGTCCGAGACTACCCAGATGTATTTCCAGATGAGTTGCCAGGCTTACCTCCACATCGTGATGTAGAGTTTACTATTGAGTTAGAGCCAGGTACGTCCCCGCTTTCGAAAGCACCATATCGTATGGCTCCGACCGAGATGCAGGAGTTGAAGAACCAGCTTGAGGAGTTGGCTGAAAAGGGCTATATTCGACCTAGTGCGTCCCCTTGGGGAGCACCAGTGCTATTTGTATGGAAGAAAGACGGATATCTGTGTTTGTGTATTGATTACCGTGAGTTGAACAGGGTAACCATCAAGAACAAATATCCATTGCCTCGTATTTATTGGATCAAATTCAGGGAGCTGCTGTGTTTTCTAAGATCGACTTGAGGTCCGGGTATCATCAGTTGAGGATTCGAGAGTCTGACATTTTGAAGACCGCTGCACTCCGCTATGGGCATTACGAGTTCATAGTGATGCCTTTTGGATCGACTAATGCACCGGCGTATTCATGGAGTTGATGAATCGGGTTTTATTAATTATCTGGATCGGTTTCTAGTCGCTTTTATCGACATTCTGATTTACTCTTATGACCATGAAGAGCATGAACGTCATCTCCATCAAGTTCTCGATGCGTTGAGGCGGGAATCGCTTTATGGTATGTTTTCCAAATGTGAGTTCTGGATGCCTAAGGTTATTTTTCTTGGGTTTGTGATATCAGCCTAAGGAGTGAGAGTAGACCCACAGAAGACCGAAGCTATCCAAGACTGGCTACCTCCGAAGAACATGAAGGAAGTTCGCAGTTTCCTGGATCTAGCAGGTTATTACCGACAGTTCGTGGAAGGTTTTTCCAAGATTGCGCAACCGATGACTAACCTGTTGAGGAAGGATAAGAAGTATTTGTGGTCAGAGGCATGTCAGCAAAGTTTTGATGAACTCAAGAGTCGATTGATTTCAGCACCTATTTTGGTTCTACCAAAAGGAACGGAAGGATTCATAGTGTATAGTGACGCGTCGAGACAGGGCCTTGGATGTGTGTTGATGCGGGAAGGGAAAGTGATTGCCTATGCATCGAGACTAGAGCTGCAAATTCGGTCGAGTATACCCGGGTTCAACCCGGGTTCGACTCGAATTTTTGGTACTCGACTCGGCTCCGTGAGTCCGACTCGGTCGAGTTCGGCGCGTATCGCGAGCTTATTTTTGTACTCGGGTCGAGTCGAGTATACCCGACTACCCGACAGAGTACTCGATTAGATGACCCGAATTCGACTCGACTCGTCAGGTACCCGACTCGGCTAGGTTAATTAAAAGGTGCAGGTGCAGTCCAGTGAGTCAGTGGCTCTTTATTCTCTCACCTAGAGCTGCAAATTCGGTCGAGTATACCCGGGTTCGACCGACCCGCCCGACTCGGCGAGCTACTCGAGTGACCCGAGTGTACTCGACCGGGTCGAACTCGGCAGGCTTATATGCTACTCGACTCGACTCGGTATGACTCGACCCGAATTCCAAAACTGAAAAACTCGACTCGAGTTCGGGTGTACTCGACTCGAATCCGACCCGTTTGCAGCTCTAATCGAGACGGTTGCGACCCTATAAAGTAAACTATCCGACCCATGATTTGGAGCTAGCAGCCGTGGTGTTTGCTTTGAAAATCTGGCGTCACTATCTGTGTGGAGTTACCTGTCAGATTTTTACCGATCACAAGAGCCTGAAGTACATTTTTACTCAGAAGGAGTTGGACATGAGGCAGAGAAGGTGTCTAGAACTAATCAAAGACTATGATATCGAGATCCTTTATCATCCGGGAAAAGCAATTGTGGTTGCCGACGCCTTGAGTCGTAAGATAGTATAGGAGTAGATGCTTGCCCGCTTGACAGTTCAGAGAGAATTACAGTTAGAGTTCGTGAGGTCGGAAATTGAAGTCTGGTTACAGCATATTCAGGGACAACTCTGCACACTTGAGATTTCATCATCCCTTGATGATATAATCAGATCGAAGCTGGTTACGGACCCATTCTTATCTCGAGTTCGGGATGAAGTAACTTAAGGGAAAGCCCCTAGATTTGTGATCCACAGGGATGGATTGATATGCTTCAGGAATCGAGTTTGTGTACCCGCAGACGAAGAGTTGAGGAACTCTATCCTGAGCGAGGCCCATGCTACCCCATACTCCATTCACCCGGGATCTAGCAAGATGTATAAAGATTTGAAGCAATGTTATTGGTGGGGGAATATGAAACGTGAAGTTGCAGAGTTCTTTTAGAGATGTTTAACCTGTCAGCAGGTTAAGATTGAGCATCAGCGACCCGCAGGAATGCTGAAACCACTCCCGATTCCTGAGTGGAAATGGGAGGACATATCGATGGATTTTATCACTAGCTTGCCGACAAGTCGTCGAGGGATGAATACGATTTGGGTGATTGTGGACCGTCTGACCAAATCAGCCCACTTTTTGAAAATTAAAGACACATGGGAACCCGAGAGATTGGCCCAGCTGTTTATTAAAGAGATTGTAAGGTTACATGGTACCCCCAAGAGTATTGTATCGGATCGTGATGGGCGATTTGTGTCTCACTTCTGAAAAGCAGTTCATCGTGCGATGGGTACGTAGTTGAACTTCAGTACGGCATTTCATCCGTAGACTGATGGTCAGTCTGAAAGGACTATCCAAACTCTAGAGGATATGTTGAGGGCGTGCGCTCTTGATTGGAAGTATGATTGGGAAGCCCAACTGCCTTTGGTGGAATTCACTTACAATAATAGTTGGCACGCTTTGATTAAGATGGCACCTTATGAAGCATTGTATGGCCGTCGTTGTAGGTCTCCTTTGTGTTGGGACGACCTGTCTGAATCTCTGGGTACGGAACCTGATATGTTGTTAGAAGCCCGTGAGAAGATCGCCCTGATTAGGAGTCGTTTGTTAACGGCTCAAAGCCGATAGAAGTCTTACGTAGACAACCGTCAACGACCGCTTGAGTTTGAGGTAGGAAACCATGTGCTAATGAAGGTGTCCCCTACTCGAGGTGTTTTTCGTTTTGGGAAGAGAGGCAAGCTGAGTCCGAGGTATATCGGGCCATTTGAGGTTTTGGAACGAGTAAGTGATCTGGCCTATCGTCTGGCGTTGCCACCAGCTCTAAGTCGGATCCTTAACGTGTTTCATGTCTCCCAGTAGAGGAAATATGTTGCTGCTCCGAGTCATATACTTTAGTTCGATGAGATCGATATAGCAGAGGATCATTCGTACGAGGAGCGTCCCGTACAGATACTTGAGAGGAGGATCAAACAGTTGAGGAACAAGACGATTCCATACTGAAGGTTCAGTGGTCACGACATGGAGTCGAGGAGGATATGTGGGAGACGGAGAGCAACATTTGAGAGAGGTATCATGAGTTGTTTACCCCTTAGTTTCGAGGACTTAACTCCTTTTAAGGGGGGAGTATGTAATATCCTACAGTAATTTCCTATCTACTGTTGTATTATTCGGAATAATTTGAGTATCGTTGTAATCATGTTACATTCAGTTAATGTTTATTGATGTCGGGATATATCAGAATAGACTTGATTATGACTATCATTCGCATTGTGTTTGATTTCTTGACGTTGAGTAGATTATTACATTTTTTTGTTAGAATTTCTGTATTTAACGTACGCTAAGGCTTTTACCTAACATACGCTATTTCGTTAGCTTTACGTACGTAATGGAATGCTGGTTATGTGCGTAATGCTTGGAATCTTATCTGATCTCACTTTCGACGTGGGGGGCGTACATGATCCGGATAAATAGCCTTTTCGAGGCAACCAGGTTGACATACATTACGTACATGTGGCCCATAATGTACGTAATGATGTTGGTGTTTTGAGGCAGTAGCTTCTGGAGGCAGATTACGTATGTAACATTTTCAGTATAGCGTACGTAAAGGGGTTAACGTACGTTATCCTCATGCGATAATGTACGTAACGAGCTGTGAAGTTTATAAAAAGACAGCTTGTGTCTTTCATTTGCACGTCCAAACTCCGATTTTTCTCTCCAACAATTATCCCCCTGCCTCCCTAGACCGACTTAAATCCCTTCCAACTTGTGTTTGAGCCTTGCATCTTGGATTGGAGCTTGTTTATTGAAAGTTTAGAGTTGTTCTTGAAGCTTGGAGTGTGTCCTTGTGTTTTTGGTGGTTGTTCTTCGTTTTTAAAGGTATGTAGTACGATTCTACTCTATATTTTCATGGTTATGATGTTAGTGATATGGTATACTACACCTAGTGTTGAATTGATCAAGTAAAACATATTTGTAGTTAAGCTTTTCAACACTTATTGATGAATATGGTAATTAAGGGTTTGGAATGAGGTGTTCTTGATGTTTTAATGGTAATGATCATGTTTATAAGAATCATACTCTTCTTGCTGGACTATTAGGATCATTAGGACAATAATAATCATTAGCTTCTTCGTAGTTAAGTTTGATTGATGAAATTGTTGTCATAAAATGTATTAGAACACCTTGATGAATGTTAGAAGATTAAAGTGATGTTCTTGAACCTAAGCTAGGTAAATTCATAGATGATGATAGTTGATTCTCCAAGTTAGTAAGGGGTTGTAAGGATGGTGTTAATATGAGATAATCTTCATGATTATGATATGGTCTTGTAACTAAATGAATTTAGTATAACCTTATTGTAGCTTACTATATTCAATCTAAATTTGATGTAGTGATGAAACAAGGTTGTGCAGATTATCACTTTCAAACATTAGTGATGTTCTTGGAAAGTTTAAACGATATAAGATGATATTAATGAACATAAATGATTGTTTAACATGCTCTTGATAAATTCTTATTCATAAGGACCATGCGAATATTTGAGAATATCTTGTAAACCAATCATAAGAATGAATTGAGGTAAATAGAGTTCTTGGAATAGAATTTTGATATCTTGAGATAGTTGAACTATTCAACTTGAATTTAGGGTGTCGCCTCATTAAATTCGATATGGATGATTATATGGATGTGTTATTGAGTGAAATGTATTTCATTCAAGGTTGATTGTTCGAGTAACCGATATTAGTCGAGGACTGTCCGTTCGTTCGATAAGGGAGGATTATTCTCGTCTCTGTATTGAGGCAAGTTATCTTGCTTGGTTATAATGATGATTGAATTCTTGTGATGGTTATACGTTTCGTGTATATGAAACACTTATGAATATTTGATTCGTAGTTCGATATTGTTCTTGATGATGTTCCGTTTTTCACCATGGGATTGCATTCCTAAGTTCATCACTTTTGAATCGCTGATCTCATTGATCCTTATTGTCACTTCGGTGAGTTTCTTGATCCTTAATCGGATATGTGATTTATTGAATTCGTTGTCATTGTGTATCGTGACATATCTGGAATCATATCTGCGTGCCGATTGGTTATTGTGTAGGATTTTTAGCCAGGCACATATATAGTCATACGTGGATGTTTCCGTATTGGACTATGCACACGAGACGTAGTTCATGAGGCTAATTAGGTACATTCTCACACGTCACGGACACATTTCCGGATAGGGCGTACTGTGATGTCTGTCATGAGCCATATTGTTCGGTCGTTCATAGTCCATGTATGATTGGATATGTTCGACGGTTTGTGACTGATTATTCATACGCCCGAGGGGTATGTTTAATAGTTGGGATGTTTTCTTTGAGATCTAATATATGTGAATTGTATAATGTCTGGAGAATCATTTATCATGTATATCCGACCCTGTATTTTGGGCGAAATACTTGTATTGTATTTTCGGTCGAGGCAAAGGCAAGGCACGGGAAGAGCATGGTGATGGCGAAGGGTTCGAAGGATACTAGTTCAGGGGCCCCAAGTCTTTTGTTGTCCGGTTATGTTCAAACCGTGTAATGTTACTTTTTCCGCTTCATTTAAACTATTGTCCGATTGTATTGTTATTTGAAGTATATTCCATCTCCATATGGTTTATACTTGTATTTCGGATCCTGTGTATGTTAAGGCCGTTGGCCATACTATTTATAAACTCCTAATCGGAGTAATAACTATTTATTGTGGTTCGGTATCACAAGGTATCACATATTTAATATGTATTTTGGTATCGCCTGGTGGGTCCAACTGTGGGGTCCACGACACTGTAATACCCGTCTTTGGGGGTGTTACAGGTAATGCAATATTCGTGGTGTATGTTAAGTCATGTTTATTACGTACGTTGTTTTGGTTTCATTGCGTACGTTAACATGCCTGAATATCGTAGTCTAGTTTCTTCTGATTTTAACGTTGCGTACGTTAACTTGTATTGTTAGCGTACGTTAAGCTTGCTTTTGCTTCACTTCTTTGCTTTTCTATCCAGCTCGTGCATCTTCGACTACTTGTTGCATAATTGTTCTGTTTCTTTGATCATTAACACATCATTAAAATCCTTTTAATATATTCGTGTGGAATAAAATGTTCCGACAGCCTCCTCATTTTTGATGATGACAAAATAACAATTATTGATGGGATTTATACCTATAATACGACTGAGAAATTATACAGATCAAAGTTTTTGGCTTTGTCTGTCTATGTTGGGTTTTTTTGCTCTCCCCATCAATCCTTCTCCCCATTTTGTCATTAGCAAAAAGTATATAAAATCATATAGTTATGAATATAATCACTAAAACTCATTTTGACATAAAAATGGGTATACTTCGCCTGAGTTACATATCAATTTAATAGATGTATAAATAATTAGTTTTGTATTTTGGGGATCCAACCGACTTTGGGTCGTTTCTGATTTGATAAATAAACAATATTCAGTACTATGGTTCCTTTTGGAATCCATATTTTCTTAATTTTAATTATTCGTCTTGGGCTTTCGCAATTGGCAATGTGATGCCCAATTTTCAAATATTTTTCACAACGAGGTGTTTTCAAGTTTAACGACATATTTTTATTGGATTCATTTTTATCAAATTGTTCGAATCCAAGTCCTTGTTTATTTAATGAAAATTTTTGAATTGAAAGAAAATTTTCAAATTTATCATTTCTAAATGACAATTTACTCATCAAATCTTTAATTTCATTTTGAGCTTTTAATTCATCTTTTAATTTATTTTCTGTTTCTAAACAAAGAGAATGATCATTTTCGATTAATTTTCCCTTTTCTTGTACTTTATAAATCTTTAGCTTCCGATAATTTATTTTTCAATTTAAAGGATTTATTATCTTTCAAGGAATTTTTAAAAACCATATGTAATGATTCGAAAGCGTTAAAAGGTGACCTGGTTTTCAAATTTCGGCTTATTGTCGAACTTTTTTACTCATTAGGACTTGCGAGTTGATATTATTTCTACTCCGGTTTAATAGACTTTGATCTTTATTAATATTTTTGGCATAGAATGCCAATTCTTCATCATCATTATCTATCGAGATTTTGTCTTCATTTCTTGACATATTTTTAGCTTCCAAAGCTATAGATCTCTCTTTGGGCTTCGGTTTGGCATTTCGTGATTTTAACATGATCTCGTAGTTTATTAGCGAACCGATAGTGGCACTAAAATCTAATTTGTTGAGATATTTTGATTCTATAATAGTCGTGACCGTCCCATCCCATTCACGAAGTAGCGATCGTAATATTTTCTTTACTTTTTCACTACTCGATAATGGTTTCCCAAAGCAGGCTAGTCCATTTGTGATGACCGAATATCGGTCGAGCATGTTTGATATGGACTCGTTATTTTTCATCATAAATAACTCGTAGTCATGGAGAAGCATATTTATTTTTGTCTCCTTGACTTGAGTTGTTCCTTCGTGTGTTACCTCGAGCATTTTCTAAATTTCTTTGGCACTTTCACATGAGGAAATATGATTATGTTCTTCTGGATTAAGAGCACAATATAGCAATTGTGTTTCTTTACAATTGTAATGGTCACTTTTCCAATCTTCATCGTTAAACCATCTAATTTGTGGGAATTTTTGGACCAAGGCAAATTACCTTTCAAGGTTCGATATCGTAAGCTCGGATAAAGATTGACATCTTTTTCTTCCATATCATGAAGTTCGATCCGTCGAAGAATGATGGTCGGTTTAAGGCAAGACCTTCTATTTGAGCAAAAGCAAACGCCATTGGATCTTTTTTCCTTGTATGTTAAGCTGAATATTATAAGAGACCCTATCTAATACTAGTTCTTGGTTTGGTACCGCCACTAGAAGGGGGCTTAAATAGTACGGTGTCGAGTATTGAACTTTTCTTGCATGTGGACGCGATAGTTATGTGCGGAATATAAATGACGCATTGATTTATAGAGGTTTGGCAACTTGCCTATGTTCTCTCTCCTTCGATATCCTTTTCTATAGGTCCAAGATAAACCTTTCCGCCTTGTCTTCGATCGGTCCGAGGTAAACCATTACAATCTTATCTTCAATGGTCCAAGATAAACTGTTACAGTCTTGTCTTTTTGTCGGTCCAAGATAAACCTTTTTTCCTTTTCTATCGGACAAACCTTTCTAGCTTTCTATCGGTACTAGAAAAACCTCACCGGATTTAGATTATGATTCTAACAATGCCGGATCCACAATCCTAATAACACCGAATCAAAACTAAAATCCTTTCTTTTCTCTTGTGTATGGTTGGGTGAATCAAACACTCAAACTCTTATCAATTAAGCTCTATTACAGCAACGAAGAATATAATAATCTCAGATGAATATGAATCATACTTGGAGTTTTTGTGTTTCGAGTACCAAATAAATTGGTATTTATAGGCACCAAGGCTTCAACTAGTAGTTGGCCTACTCCTTCGTAGCGTACGCTATGCTTTCCCCTTAACGTACATTAGGCAACTTTTCGTATGTTTACCATGCTAGGTTACATATGTTAAGATCTGTCCAGTATAGTCCAATAGCAATCTTTCCTCATTTGTGTACGTTATATCATCTCGTTGCATACGTTAAGTACAACGGGCATATGAGCATTGTAAAAGTAGACCTTCTAGATTTCTCCAACGGACTGATATTTGAATTTGAATTTCAAACTCCTTATCGGCCGTAATGCAGTCTTCGTAGCGTATGTTAAGTCATGTTTATTACGTACGTTGTTTTGGTTTCATTGCGTGCGTTAACATGACTGAATGTCATAGTCTGGTTTCTTATGATTTTAACATTGCATACGTTAACTTATATAGTTAGCGTATGTTATGCTTGTTTTTGCTTTACTTTCTTTTTTTTTTCCAGCTCGTGCGCCTTCGATTGCTTGTTGAGTAATTATTATTTTTCTTTGATCATCAAAATCCTTGTGGAATAAAATGTTTCAACAAAAGTGTTGAATAAGATTGTGAGTTTACAAAGAAACTTCCTTTAAGGATGGGGGGTGAGAAAGTGATAGAAAATTAGATTAGATAGATCGAAAAATCATTTGTAGCTCGAAATAAGAGAAGGTCTTGGGAGTTAGGGGTTTGATGTTGTTTAATAAAGCACTACTAGGGAAATGGGGATGGAGGTTTCTTCACGAGGGTGATAGATTATGGGGTAAGGTGATTAAATCTACATATGATGAGACTTGGGGTGGGGGATCCAGAATTTTTCCTACGGCTAGAGCGGGAAGGTGTCATTATGGTGGAGAGACATTTTTAAAGTCGTGGGAGAGGGGCATGGGGGAGATTGGTTTAGGGGTAGTTTGGAGAACGTGGTGGGGTGGGGGAAATAATTTTATTTGGAGAAAAATTGGATAGGGGAGAAATTCTTGAGAACTCTTTTCACTAGGATTTATCAAAACGGTTTAGATAAGGAGGGTAAATTGAGGGATATAGGTGTTCTGGAGGAGGAGTTGACATGGTCGTGGAGATGGACACACCATTGTTTGATCGAGAACTAATTTCTCTTATTGATTTATTGGCTATTATGAACATGTTCGACATTCAGGAAGGAACTAAAGATTCAGGAAAGTGGACGACTTCCGTGAGTGGGGTCTATTCAACTAAGGAGACATATAATTTTTGTTCAACCAAATAGGAATGACTACAATCATGGAAGAATGGTCAATGGATTTAGACTAAGTTGGGAGAACTTTGCACCTACTAAAGTGATTGCTCAGGCATCAGACTACTATGGGATCGTCTATCGAGCAAATCCAACATTTTCAGACGTGGAGAGCTTGAAAGAAATAGTGACCACAATTGTTGTTTATGTAACACCCCCAATCCACTCAGGGATATTACATGTCGTAGACCCCTTTCCGCAAGGATCTACCAGGCAGGAGACTACAAAACAAAATCCACACGTGGTTAACTCGACCAAAACATAAAACTGTAGACCAGTTTGGTCTCTGAAAGCACAGCATAGCAGTACAACTGGTAAATCAAAATACAACTCGATCACATAATACACAACGTGTCCATCCTATTAAGGATGACAAAAAAGATAGAAACAAACACTCAGACCGACAGATCACTGACGGACAACCGACTACAACTGTGACTAGTATCACTGCTTTAAATCATCCTCCAAGCCGATCCTGTGATTGTTCACTCCCATCAGGACACCTGAAAAGAATATAAATAGTCCCCAACGAGGGGTTAGCGATCGAAATCGCTAGCAAGTAACCAAGCTATAAAGTTATACATGGAGAATACAACCGTTATGAAAATAACCTTTTGACAAGGAAGCAACACGATCCCCGAGTCTCAATTCTTTTCGAAAATAGTTTCCACTAGGAAGGATCATAAAGATAACTTCAAAACACATTTAAAAGAATAATTGAAGATGTCGGGGGTCTCAGTGTAAAATCATGAAAAGATTTATAATTCTTCTATTCAAAAGGGTTTTCTTTCAAAATCATATAAATGGTTCAATTCTCAAACAAGCCTCAAAGACAAAACTATATTCACCAATATAACCGGGATCTAAGATTCAAGCATTCACAATTCAGAGATATCCAATCAAATACTCAAATCACCTCCATGGCCTCGATGGGACCCAGTCGGATTAGCTACTAAAAACAAGCTCAAACCCACCCATAAGTTATCTTGACATCGCACTCGCAAGTAATGATTCTCGGAGCCCTCTCCAGACCTACCCGATTAGATAAACTCATGGTCAAATCATGACAATTGGCCATACTCTCAAGTACGCGCCGCCGGAGGCCTCACGGGTCCCTACCCGGGTAACATCAGTCAAACACGCCCATAAGTTATCGTGACATTGCACTCGCAAGTGACGATTCTCGGAGCCCTCTCCAGACCTACCCAATTCGATAACCTTATGGTCAAATCATATCAATTGGTCGTACTCGCAAACATGCGCCGCTTGAGGCCTCACGGGTCCCTACCCGGGTAACATCTCAATCCACCAATTACACAACAACAAAGGTACAATATTCACCACAATCGCAAACCCGTAAAACATAAGCTAACGCATCATACACATCCACAAAGTCACAACATTCACGTCACACCATCATTCAGGAAACAGGCTAACCAGCGGACTATACAAATATTCCACGATTCCACAATTCTTCGGATAACTACTCATTTCTAGCATTCGTTTTAAGCAAAATACACATGATATGGTTGTTGTCATTCTTTGGGAACCTCAGGTTTATGTTCATATTTACTTTCATAGAATCACATATTCATTTAGAAGTAAGTAACGGTTAAACGTTCAATCACTAACAAGTCCACGTTAAATTCACGACACATCACATTCTCAAAGTATAAAGATTATAGACGATATACTCGCCTCAAGTCCAAAGCACGCGAAGCAACGGGAAAGCTCGACCGGAAACCCTTGGACACCTATAATCCCCGGCCAAAAACAACAAAGATATGATTACGACGAGAATCAAGATCAAAAACAACAGATATCCCACCAAACTATCGAGGGGAAACTCATTGGGACATTTAATCGAACATTCAATGTTCAATAACTCCCAAGAACACTTGAATCGCCAATCGAGTTAAACAAACTCAAAATATGGATATACAACCCATAGAACATGATTACTAATGCTCGATAACATCAACTGATTCATCAAAATCCGATGAACATCAAAAATCAAGAAGGAAATCCCGAAAGTCAACCCTATGAGATTTCAAGAATTTACCTCGATCTGATGAAGAACAAGGATTAGATGATGATTGACACGAACTAAGCTTCCCAAAATGATGCACGACGATACCTCCAATTACCACCCAGGAGTATCGGCCGAGAATCGCGGAAGAATGAGGATGAAAGATGGAAAATGACCACAACCCATCGGTCAGGCCTATATATGGTCGAGCATGTGACGGCCGTAACATGCAGCACCTTATGGCCGTAACTCGGTCAACACTCCCCTACGGCCATAATCGGCCTACCCTTATGGCTGTAACCGATCCTTCTTGAATACTGCCCAAATTGCTCGGGCACCTTACGGCCGTTACCATCGGCAAGTTGCGGCTGTAATGCATAGACTCTTGCGGCCGTAACTCGGTCTCCCTTACGGCCGTACCAGTCCTCTCACTTATGGCCGTACTCGACCTCAATCTTACGTCCGTAACCGGCATGGCATTACGGCCGTAACCGACCAGGCTTTACGGTCGAAACTCGATTGTTCCGACAGTCCGGTTAGATGTTCGACAACATCTCGGTCACCCTAACCCACCGGCTATGACTCAAAACAATAATGAGCAATTTCACGAAGCATAACATACCACAAGCACGCATTTAATCAAAGAAACGCATCCGACACAAGTCTCACTCGACGAACTTTACAACATAACACATCATACCGTACATCATAGAAAAACGTATCCCACGTAATCATAATGAAACAAAATAACCGGAACCAAACGACAAATAATTCAGGGCAACTGGAAATAAAAAATCTCGGTTATTACATTTTACCCCTCTAAAAAGAAGTTTCGTCCTGAAACTTAAAGAAAGGGTGAAGTAAGCAGTCATCAAAGTGAACCAACAATTAAACCTCAGCGATATACACGAGTCGATCCTGATAATGGTGCTGAAGCTCGATTCCGAGAAACTTCATTGAATAGAACAATACTGAACTCTGTGGCCCTCGAGTCCACAGTTATAACAAGTAATCGGCTGTGAAGGACAATTACCTTGCACATGACCCACAACGTTGCAATTGAAACACCTCCGAGTCTGACAAGGAGTCAAAGGAGATGACTTGGAGCTTTTGGTTCCACCAAATGAAGAAAGGTAAGGTTTAGCCATACGACTACGCGAAACTCGATGAGAAGGAGTTTCGACTCTCACATTATCCGAAAAATCACCAAACGTCCTCTGCCTCTTCGACTCATGCAAAGGCCCAGTAGATAACGATGCCATATCGTACGCCATGGCTCGATTATGATACTCTCTCAAAGTAGTACACGTGAAACCTGACATGTACTGTCGAATCTCTGGTCTCATCCGCATATCAAAATGACGGATTTTGTCTTCCTCGGTCCTCACGTGCCTCTTCACATAAGCAAGCTGTCGACTATAATCGATAATAACCTGCGACACGGGTATATCCTGCGGCTCGGCTAGATAAAAACCTCGGATCGTCTGCTCTCGGATCGGCTCCAGACAGAACTCCGCTTCCATCAACTTCTTAAACTCTTCCCAAGTAACATCATGATCCTGAGGCTCAACGGCCTCCCACCAATTAGCAGCGTCACTATCGAGAAGGAACTGAGCGATAGGAATCCTCCATTCCTCTGGACAACCAATCGCCTTGAAAATCTTCTCCAATTGTAAAAGCCAACCGTCCCAGCCCAAAGTATCACCCGCGCCCGCAAAACGAGGAGGGTGCATAAGAACCACTTCTCTAAGCCACTGAGTCGACCCGACGTTCTCAGTCACGGTAGTGTTACGCTAAACCACCTGAGCCAAATGAGTCATCTGGTCTGCCACCTGCTGAAGTATAGTAGCAACACCAATACTAACGCCATTACCGGCAACATGATCCTGATCGCGCGACTGATTGCCACAACCTCTCGGCATACTGAACTCACAGCCGTTCAGAACAACAGCACAAACATCACATAATCAACATGGGGCAACAAATGGTAATACAATAAAATACTCACTCTGAGTCATTACACGAATACACGAACTATCACTGCAACAATAGGATCCAAATTCATAAGTCATTCACTTGGCTACATCAACAAAAATGTACGACCTTTACTAAAACAATCACGGTCAAAATCACATACATATCATTGTGGTCAAACATGGGTAATATTTTTAAAAATAAAATGTTTCCAAGTTATTTATTTCAATGATAATGTTTTAAAATTCCTGAGTTTGAATGATGTTGCTGAAATGAGTTTTTGAAAAGAAATGTTTCAATACCTCTGTCGTTTGATCAAAATTATGAACCCATTATCATAATTGTTTCGTTTTGAAAGTCATTTGCAAAACAACATTTTGAAACATCAATCTACTCGATAAACGATATCATCAAAATGACTTTATCAATATATATCATCATTACCACTGATCAACTATCACATCCGGATAGCGTCATAGAATAATACAATTAAACCAAACTATGTAGTCGTAACATCTAGGTGTACAACCAAAATTCGCTAACAGGAAACGTAATGATTAATAATACGTCAATAATATCCATACAGGATATACAACTGAGTACAACATTACTGATACAACAGTTAAAGTTCACGATCGTCACGGATGGACCATATGACTATGTCAACAGGAATTAAACGACCGATAATGTGCACAGATATAACTGTAACAACAAAGTTACTGCCGTGACAGTCAGAAGCTTACGACCGTAACAACTAACTATAAGACAGCAGAATCAACAGCCTCAAAACAACTCCGAAGGTTAAGGATCGACTCCTAACAGTGTATCTCGACATTTAGAAAATACTGTAAAAATTCTCCAACGGGCATAACAGCATAACAACTTGTCGCAACGACTTAGTCCCAACACACAAACACATAATTTTTTAAATTCTGAAAACCAAAATCGTTTTGCAAAACAGAAATTTTCCAAAATCCTTTCGATCATAACCGAAGATGACGGTAATATTTTGCAATGTCCGTAGTACTTTAAAATACATTTTCCAAATACCGTCTGATAGTGTCATTTGAAAATACAGGACCAACTTGTCAAAATCCAACCGATTTCAAAATCTATACAGGCCGTTGTTTAATCGCACATCAAAATATTTTCAAAAATCAATTTCCACAAAAATGCTCAGACCCTTAAAGTCCTTCAGAAAAACGTTCTCAAACCTACCCGCAGTGGGCATAATTACAATGGTCCAAAAATAATCGAACTTAAAACCACATGCCCAAACGGAAAATATAATCACCAATTCAATCAAATACATCTCGTGGGCATCAAGTTTAAACATACAACAAAACCATCCATCTGAGTTTCTCATCAACTCTACCGTCGATAACTTTTTCGAAACCCATCAAGGTTCACAACTTTCACATCATACCACCCCACATGGTGGTTCAAGGTCAAAACATCAATACGTCCAATTCTATACACATACAGTGTGTCACAAGTATCGAATACAAACTCCATTACACAACACCATGCAAATAAAATTATGCACCACAATTAACTCACATAGATGAAATCATGAAACCCAGATACCTCGCATAAAGGAGGAGACTTACGTCCACAGGCCGCACGGAGATGATGGCTGCACCACGATACTAATCACAATGAATCACATTTGATCACAATAGATTACCACGATCACACTTATTCACAATTGCTACCCGGGTGACACGACAAGGCACGACTCGACAAGACCCAACTAGAACCAACTGCCTAGGTTTTCGCAAACTTAACCTCTGATACCATTTATGTAACACCCCCAATCCACTCAGATATATTACACGCCGTAGACCCTTTCTGCAAGGATCTACCAGGCAGGAGACTACAAAACAAAACCCATACGCGGTCAACTCGCCCAAAACATAAAACCGTAGACCGATTTGGTCTCTCAAAACACAGCATAGCAGTACAACTAGTAAATCAAAATACAACTCGATCACATAATAAATAACGTGTCCATCCTCTTAAGGATGACAAAAAAGCTAGAAACAAACACTCAGACCGACAGATCACTGACGGACAACCGACTACAACTGTGACTACTATCGCTGCTTTACATCATCCTCCTGTGATTGCTTCTCCCATCAGGACAACTGAAAAGAATATAAATAGTCCCCAACGAGGGGTTAGCGATGAAAATTGCTATCAAGTAACCAAGATATAAAGTTATACATCGAGAATACAATCATTATGAAAATAACCTTTTGACAAGGTAGCAACACGATCCCCGAGTCTCAATTCTTTTCGAAAACAGTTTCCACTAGGAAGGATCATAAGGATAACTTCAAAACACATTTAAAAGAATAATTGAAGACGTCGGGGGTCTCAGTGTAAAATCATGAAAAGCTATAATTCTTCTTTTCAAAAGGGTTTTCTTTCAAAATCATATAAATGGTTCAATTCTCAAACAAGCCTCAAAGACAAAACCATATTCACCAATATAACTGGGATCTAAGATTCAAGCATTCATAATTCAGAGATATCCAATCAAATACTCAAATCACCTCTATAGCCTCGATGGGACCCACCCAGATTAGTTACCGAAAACAAGCTCAAACCCACCCATAAGTTATCTTAACATCGCACTCGCAAGTAACGATTCTCGGAGCCCTCTCCAGACCTACCCAATTAGATAACCTTATGGTCAAATCATATCAACTGGTCGTACTAGCAAGTACGCACCGCCGGAGGCCTCACGGGTCCCTACCCGGGTAACATCTCAATTCACCAATTACACAACAACAAAGGTACAATATTCACCACAATCGCAAACACGTAAAACATAAGCTAACACATCATACACCTCCACAAAGGCAAAACATTCACATCACACCATCATTCAGGAAACAGGCTAACCAGCGGACTATACAAATATTCCATGATTCCGCAATTCCTCGGATAACTTCTCATTTCTAGCATTCGTTTTAAGCAAAATACACATGAAATGGCTGTTGTCATTCTTCGGGAACCTTAGATTTACGTTCGTATTTACTTTCATAGAATCACATATTCATTTAGAAGTAAGTTACGGTTAAACGTTCAATCACTAACAAGTCCACGTTAAATTCATGACACGTCACATTCTCAAAGTATAAAGATTATAGACGAGATACTCGCCTCAAGTCCAAAGCACGCGAAGCAACGGGAAAGCTCGACCGGAAACCCTTGAACACCTATAATCCCCCGGCAAAAAACAACAAAGATACGATTACGACGAGAATCAAGACCAAAAATAATGGAAATCCCACCAAACTATCGAGGGGAAACTCATTGGGACATTTAATCGAAGATTCAATGTTCAATAACTCCCAAGAACACTCGAATCGCCAATCGAGTTAAACAAACTCGAAATACGGATATACAACCCATAGAACACGATTACTAATGCTCAATAACATCAATCGATTCATCAAAATCAAATGAACATCGAAAATCAAGAAGTAAATCCCGAAAGCCAACCCTAGGAGATTTCAAGAATTTACCTCAGTCCGACGAAGAACAAGGATTAGATAATGATTGACACGAACTAAGCTTCCCAAAATGATGCACGACGATACCTCCGATCACCACCCAGGAGTAACGACAGAGAATCGCGGAAGAAGGAGGATGAAAGGTGGAAAATGACCACAACCCGTCGGCCAGGCCTATATATGGCCGAGCATGTTACGGCCGTAACATGCAGCGCCTTACGGCCGTAACTCGGTCAACACTCCCTTACGGCCTTAATCTGTAATACCCGGTTGTAATTCAGTAATTATCATTCAGTATTTATCATTCAGTAATTGATACTCAGTAATTTCACTCATTAATGATCAATTGTCACTCATATTCAATCATGGTATTCATCATTCAGAGTAATTGTATCGTGTATCAATCGTCATTCGTCACTAATCTAATTGGAGTTTCGTGCCGTGTTTATCATCGTTGTCATTTTCGTTGTGGACTGTGCGTGAGGAGTAGCGCACGCTACATACTCTTTTTAGCGTACGCTAATTGAGTACAAGTAGCGCACGCTACCACTCAGCATTAGCGCACGCTAATGTTACCCTGGTTGCAGTCCAGAAGGTACTGGACTGCAGGTGAGTTATTTGTAGCGCACGCTACGAGTGGTAAGTAGCATGCGCTAGCGGGTTGTAGTAGCGCACGCTAAATATGTGGAGTAGCGCGCGCTAGGGACGGATCAGGTTGAGTCCAGTGGCTACTGGACTGCACTGGATTAATTCATAGCGCACGCTATGAGTGATATTTAGCGTACGCAATCGATATTATAGCGCACGCTAATCGTTGGTTGTAGCGCACGCTATCGAGATCAGATCAGAGGACATAAGGTTTCTGGATTCCAGTACTGGGCATCACATAATTCGTTAGCGCACGCTAACAATGGGTATTAACGCACGCTAATGGCATGACCGTAGCGCACGCTACAAAAGGGTACGTAGCGCGCGCTACCGTGTTCGGACAGTAGGTACTGGACTACCCAAATTATCCGTTAGCGCACGCTACGCACAAGGGCTAGCGCACGCTAACCTGGAATGGCTATATATTGGACAGTTAGCCTGAGTTCGTCATTTTATCATCCTTTCTCATTCCCTCATCGGTTTCGGGCGATTTTGGGCATTTTGGAGAGTTCTCTTCGAGCTTCTATCATCCATCATCATCTTCAAGTCTTTGAGTTGGATTATCATCACTTCATCATCTCCTTAACATCGAATCAAATGTATTAATCTCACTACACCATAGATTGCATACAGCAACGTGTAAAATACGTTGCAATATGCCCTAAATTCATTGCAATAGGGCCTATTGCAACAATTATGCAAAAATCAAGGCCCTTTGCTCTGGTTGCCATAGGGCCCTTATGGCAACGAATTTGGTACCATATTGCAACGCCATATTATTGTTGCAAATAGAGTATATGGCAACGATTTAACGGCTATAGCAACATGTTTAACACCATTGCAATATCTTGGACTACCTATGGCAACATTTTTTTCCAACGATTGTTTTGTGTTAATTGTTGCAATACATGGATTCAGGCAACCCTAAGGCAACATATATATGCCCAATTGCAACGTATTTAGAATCAAATGCAATCTAATTTTATTAATGAATATAACATATATGGCAACATTTAAGCTTCTATTGCAATGCTAAATAAAAAAACCGGCATGACCATTAGATTTATTTCAATTGGTATATCGTAACATCAATCCAACCGAGCAATATTACTGCTGTTCCAACATCAATAAATTCACTCAGACTAAGTTTAGGAAAATGACCAAGTTGAAGCAAAATAACTAAGTTCAAGTGACACACAATCTAACTTAGTAATACATAGACCAATATCTTAGTTAAACATTATATAAACATGAGTCATGGCTCTTCTTCCTCTTCCTATTCCTCTTCCTCTTCATCTTCATCTTCATCTATCTTCATCTTCATCTTCATCTTCATCCGTCTCATCTCCGTCCTCAATAGAAGTAGTAGCACATCTAAATCCTTCTCTGAATCATTATGGACTTCTCCCAATCTGAAATTAGAAAAAAAAAAGTTAGCTCATCACAAAGTAGATTAAATAATGCAATGGCTTCAAAGAGATATAATTGCCCTCGATAAAATCAAAACAACGCCTTGTGATACTCTATATTGATATTCTTTTATTGAAGATAACCTGTAGATTGACGTGGCAATCCTCTTCATGTTTACCTGTCAAGCAGGCTGAAGAGAAGTTGACAATTAGAGCTACCACATTCTGATGGTTTCAAACTGAACAAACTTTTGAATGTTCACATAAACTGAGCGGCCCCATCTCGCAACAGTAACAATGGTGGAGAAATTATCATCTAGGATTATAACATCAGCACTCTCTTTGGCCACCTGTAAAAATTTACAAACCAAACAGTTATAAATTGAGGGTATTAACAATTCCAGTTTATTACTCTAATAATGTTCAGCCGCCCAATACTGAACTCATGAAGGAATACAGAAAAGGGACAAGATCCATAAGACCGTCTCAAAGAAGACCTATTAAAATGTCTGTCACCATATAAGATACAACACATCTCCAGGGTTGTTCTGTCCTACACTTTAGTTTTCAAATTGACAACTACAAATTCAAATCAACTTCACAGCAGTCTTAGAAATAACATAAAAAAATATATCTAGCAACTAGAACATGGCATATCCGCTTATTACAGAGAAGGGGGGAAAGGATTAGATTCTATCACCTCAGTTCCAGAAATTCCCATTGCAAGGCCAATATCTGCTTCATGAAGTGCAGGAGCATCATTTGTTCCATCTCCAGTCACTGCAACAACCTTCTCAAAAGTGGTTCGCAAATGTTTCACAAGTGTATGCTTATCCATTGGTGAAGAACGAGCCATCACCTTCCAACAGAAAGAAAAAAAATAGAGCATAAAAGAAATATAGATAAATCAATACCATGGAAATATTGCTCGTAATATTTCTTCAAAAGTTAAATCAAAAGGCTCATTCCATTGACAAGTTCACCAAAGACAACACATTTCCTGTACATCAGATAACACCAATTAAACAAGGATAAGAGAGAAAGCAAGCATTATGTGTGTCAAGCAGGATCAGTTATCTGAACAAGTTAAACAAGAACAGATTTGATGCTCCTGCTTGGATTTTTTTTATTTTTGAGTCATTTCAAATTTCAACAGTATACTCAAAGAGGATGTGCTCATCTCACGCAACATAAGAAAGTTATTTGGAATTCATTGAACTTTAAAAGACCAAGATTCTCAAATGCAATAATTAGTATCTGACATGTTCAGAACATGTAATTCAAGATGAGATTCACCAAAATCATGTGTTAAAAGTACTGTACTAGAAAGAAAGGTTTGTATAGGATTCGTAAAAATAAGTAAGCTAAACAAGTCATGTAACAAATAATAAGTGATTAATGATAAATGAGTAAGCTGTTGGCGTGTGGAGAAAAACACAATAAGTTTTCATAATAAAAATTCAACAAGGACTTGTAGGATAAGTTTAAGTCTTGAACAAAATGAAAAAAAAAATAACCTATCAAGACGATGGTCACCTTAAAGGTGACATAAAAATGACCCACGTTCGTCTCGATCATCGATTGCCATAGTTAATAAGCCGGAGGCCATCATGTTTGATTTTGGAGACTCATCGACAAATATTTTTGATTTTAGCGGCTACTTCATGAAAAAGACCAAAGTGAAATAATCTTCAACATCAAATCCTAGAAACTGATGAATATTATTCACAAGCAACATACACTAGTGATTATGCCGGACGCAGAGAATGTAGAGCGCAAATGCATAATATTTGTGAAAAAGCTTCTCATACCAAAACATAAACAGACTTGACCAAAGAAACCGAGAAAAAAACAGCTGATTCACATAGAAGAACACTATCAACAGTATCTCTGAAGTGCTTAATGGAAAATGCTTAACAATTCCAGTTTATTACTCTAACAATGTCCAGCCGCCCAATACTGGACTCATGAAGGAATACAGAAAAGGGACAAGCTCCATAAGACCGTCTCAAAGAAGACCTATTAAAATGTCTGTCACCATATAAGACACAACACATCTCCAGGGTTGTTCTGTCCTACACTTTAGTTTTCAAATTGACAACTACAAATTCAAATCAACTTCACAGCAGTCTTAGAAATAACATAAAAAATATATCTAGCAACTAGAACATGGCATATCCGCTTATTACAGAGAAGGGGGAAAAGGATTAGATTCTATCACCTCAGTTCCAGAAATTCCCATTGCAAGGCCAATATCTGCTTCATGAAGTGCAGGAGCATCATTTGTTCCATCTCCAGTCACTGCAACAACCTCCTCAAAAGTGGTTCGCAAATGTTTCACAAGTGATCGAACGGGAGAGACGATGAAATTAATGTAAAACCCGGCCTAAAAGTAGTTTATAACAGCCCGGACTCTTCGCTTACTGCGTCTTAATGCTGCAAATAGATACCGAACCCTGATAATAATTCAACTCCCACAACTGTTGAAGCGAATTACAAGTTGCCCATATTTGTAAACAGAAGCTAAAAGTTGAATAACTTCAAAAGTTAAATCAAAAGCAGCACTTGAGGGGGGCAAAAACAGCAATAAGCTCACGATCACTTTTTTTTCCAAGTGTTTACAAAATACTTCTTCAAAGAATAATGAAACATTTCGTCTTTTGAAAGAAATATCATACCAAAGAAGACGGCCTCGATATCTTGATTGAAGCTCCAGCACAATCAGCGCTGAGTTCAGCATCCGAATGGCCGTGCTTCATAACAACAGCCAAGATTCGGACAAGATGTTGAAGGCACGATGAATCATAAATAATATCAACACCTAAACTTTGAAAAAAAACAGGTAATTACATGAATAAAATTAAGCTTTTTAAGAAATATTACAGACATAGAGCTCTCTCCATGCTTGGCAGAAGGGTGAATTCTTTTTAGTGCCAGCTTGGCCCTCTCCCGTGAACCCCATCCATTCGCCATAACACTCATGTTCCTCCACTTGTCCTAACCAAACCAAAACCAACACTACTATGGAATAAAAAAACAACTAAATTTCTAGAACACAAAAATCCAATGTATATATCATTACCATCACCAATAGAGAAATGCTGGGTTAAAATTCTACCTTCAGATCAACATTGGATCATAGATACAAAACCCCGCTGAATTGTGGATCCTTAATAATCATACGCCATTTCCCAGGCCCGTGCTTGAGGACTCCAGATTTACGAGCTGCTTCCTCTTAAAGTCCACTTTAGGTGCCCCCATTAGTTTTTCAAGCCCAGAATAGATTCCTAAGGGGGAAAATCATCTGAAGATTTGCTTAAGCTTATTATGTTTAAAAAAAACTCATTTAGGAATAATATTCTAGAAAAAAAACAATGAATTTACAGAATCTCTGGATGAATTATCAAAACTCATCAAAATAAACTGAATTTTACAAATCGTGTGATAAATTACCAACAAACTCATCCTTTGAAAATAGCGAATTTGGAATAAACAAAAATTCCCTCAAATAATTATAAGAAATCCTTTGAAAATAGCGAATACGACATAGAAAGATCAAAGCGTCAGGAGGATTAGGGTTTGGATGCGGATAAGAACGCCTAGTGGCGGGCGAGACTTACAGTGTATCCGGTGGTGGTGATGCGGCACGGTGGTGGAGGCGGATGCTTTTCCCGATGGTGGTCGCGGCGTATTGTTACGGTGGTAGCGGCGGCTGGTGGTGGAGTCATGACTTTTGTGTTCGTGTGTTTGTTTTGGTGTCCGTGTGCCGTGTGGGTTGTGTTGTGTGTCGTGTGGGTTTTGTTTTTCTTTTCTTTTTCTTTTGTTATTTTTGTCGCCCACCAACATTTTCCCAAATCCCGCTCATATTTTACAAGCCCGCCACATTTTCCCCCAAAATGAATAGATACATAACGATTTTAAAAAAGTATTGCAATAGAATGCATGTTTTAAACTTTCTTAGATTTTTCCAATGGAATTGCAATGCTTTTCAAAAGCGTTGCAATTTATGTGATTTGGTTTCTCAATTGCAATGGTTTTTAACAATTTTTTAGAAATATGGTTGCAATAGGCAATCTATGGTGTAGTGTCTCTTGGATCTAGAATTTCGGATTTTTGGGTTTTTCCTTCCGATTTCTTCGTGTAAGCTTGGATTATCTTTGGAATATGTTAGATATGGATTATCTACCTTGGATAAGTATATTCTTACGGATTTAATGGTTATTTTCGGAATTATTTCAAGAACCCTTGGGGTTGACTTCGGTTATTTGGGGATTTTCCGATTAATGTAGTTGTAATCTCGAATTGTGGATTCCTAATGGATTATTGATATCATTGAAGTGTTTTGTTAGTTCGATATACTCATTTTGGTGTTGGTTTCGATATATTCGGGATTGGATATTTTCAAAGTCGTGTGGTTGGTTACGTATTCGTTGGAATGCCCCTATGAGTTTGATTATCGTTGTTTTCGACCTTTGGGTTAGTCGTGTTTAGTTGCTTGATACGAGTATTGAACGGTTGTTGGTAATTATTGTTATTCAAGGTTGTTCGAGCGACCGGCATTTCATTTAGGACGTTGTTCGTGGATGGACATTCTTCATCGATATTGAGTAAGTTAAATTCTTACTCGGTTAAAAGGATATTCATTCCTTTTGAGGTTGTTCATTCATAATCGTAACTCATTCATCATTGTATTAACCGTATCAAAACTTGTCATTATCAATTAATCACCTCAGTCATAAGGAACGACGGTTCCAATCATTTCACTAAGCTGTCATTCATTTCACCATCATTTAATCTTGGTGAGTCATGATTCATTTTCGTTGTCACTTTTGTCATATTGTGGCATTCCGGGTCATCTTTGGCGTCTTGTTGGTATGTGTAGGATTTTCATGTCGGGCACATTATAGTCGTTTGTTGGTTGGTGGCCTCACATTGGGTATGCACACGAGTTGATGGCTTCGTGAGATCGATTAGGTACAAGACCACACGTGTATTCGATCGATACTCGTTGGTGGCTTGTGCACGGACACATTTCCATCCCGGACGTAGTGTGGCGCCATTCCTTTGAGCCGTATCATTTGTTGATTCATATAGCATGTTTGATTGCGTATGTTTCGGCAGGATATTGTATAAGCATGGATAACTCATGATTGTGTATTTTCAACTCTTGAGGATTGTTGTTACGTAAATCGACCGTTGGGGATACCGTTTTCGTGTCATGGCAAGGCTAAAGCACGGAAGAGCACGGTGACGGCGAGAGTCAGTGATACTAGTAGGGGGCCCCAGTCTTTTCAGTCATTTATGTTTCCTTCATTTATTCCGCTGCAGACATTCCGTTTGAATATTTCATTTCACTCAGTGTTGTATATTTTATCTCCATATAAAATATACTTGTATTCAGTATCATCCTGGGTGCGTTGTATGAAACTCCTTATCGGAGTAATTAATTGTGTAATGTGGTTCGGTACTACATTTACCCTGCGTAATTTACTCATTTTCATTAGCCTGGTGGGTCCCAGTCGGGGGTCCACGGCACTGTAATATCCGCCTAGTTTGGGGTGTTACAGAGTTGGTATCGGAGCGTGGTTTTGAATACTACCTTCCGAGTCATGTCTCATTTGAAATCATCGTCATCGGACTAGTATGATTGGACTTTCGCGTCACGTGTGACCTGTGCAAATGCCGAGCCAATCAGACCAAGAACTGTAAGATTTCTGATGCCATGGTATAATTTCTGGCAATAATCATTCATTCATAATTCATCAGTTAACAATCCTCATTCATCATCTTCAATTGTGATCAAGTCGATAATGTTAACTCATTAATCACTCAATTCATTTCATTACTCAGTTGTTGATCTTGAAGATCATATCATCAATCTTGTTAAATTGTTCAAGATAATCATTTCAGTAATTTCATCAGATAATCATGTCACGTCAATTAATCATTCATGTAATCGCTGTATTTGAGCGCGTATGCTCATTTTCATCATTTCATAATATAATCATAATGTGATACTCATGCGAGATATATAATCATCATATGACTTTCCACTTCAGTATGGAAAGGGCTGGCAGAGGACGTGGAGGACGAGGCCGTGGAGCGGGCCGAATCCCGAGAACTCGTGTTAATACACGTGCGAATGCCAGGAATAATGCTAACTCATCGGCGATGTGGCGCCACTCATTCACCTGGACGTGATCATTTGCTATCAGGGAGTCGAACCCGGGACACAGCTCAGTCAGAGGGTGTTCGAGTCGACCCACTCGCCTTTATGAAGGGCATGATGGCCCAAATGACTCAGATGGCACAACTAATGGAGGCGATGCATAACTCCACTACTCAAAATCAACAGGCTTCTCCGCCGCCACCTCAGAGGCAAGAGAGGGATGTAAGCAATATCATTAGCGATATCTCTCGCCAGCGACCACCTACCTTTGAGGGCTCATCAAAGCCGGCGGATATTGTCCATTGGCTTGAGCATTTCGAGAAGTTATTTGCTATGGTGGATTGCCCTGAAGGGCATAAAGTTTCAGTTTCGGCTTACTATCTTGGTAAGAGCGCTCATTCATGGTGGTTATCGTTGAAGCCCACAGACGGATCATGTACTTGGGATCAGTTCAAGACCCTCATGATGGAGAGGTACTATCCGGCCCCACTTAGGGAGGCCAAGTTGTCGGAACTACTAACTCCCGACCTTTCGACGGATGATGATGTTCTCGCCATCGCCGAAAAATTTCAGGAACTTCTTCCGTTCGCCTCATCTATCATTCACTCTGAGGCGGACAAGATCAAGTATTTCAGCAAGAGGCTGAAACCTTGTATGCGGCTACAGTTGCTTAATCATAATTGTGCCACTCTGGCCGAGTTCATTGAGAAAGCTCTCACTTACGAGCTTACTGCTAAGGAAATTGCTAAGCAACAACCCTCATCAGCTGGCAAGAAGTCTAAGAACCGTAATCAGTCTGACGGGAGTCAGGCCACTTTCAAGAAACCATGTGCGGGCTCTACCTTTTCTGAGCGTCCTCCGATGACGCCTAAACCCGCGGAATCTCAGTCGCGAGCGGCCAGTTCGGCCATCACCTGTTTCAACTGTGAAGAACAGGGTCATTTCAGCACCAAATGTCCGAAGCAGACTGTCACGTGCCACAACTGTGGGGTTGCTGGGCATAGGGCCCGTTTTTGCCGTAGGGACTCTAAACCCACTCCGGCGTCATCTCAAGCCCCAGGTCATTCGGTGCAGAATCAGGCCACTCAGTCAGCGTCGTTCAAGACGACAGGAGCTAAAGGCGGAGCCAAGAGCTATCAGACGGGAGCGTCCGGTTCGGGGGCCGGCAAGCCCCGAATTTATGAGATGAAGAAGACCGACGATCCGGAGGCCCGGATGATCTCAGGTACACTCGATATTCTATCTCAACCTGTGTGTACCCTTTTTGATACTGGTGCATCGCATTCATTCATTTCCGGGTCATGTTTGAGTAGACTACGTCTGGGTAGTGCTACTAGTTGTGACCCTTATGTCATTGGTCTACCTGATGGTAGACGAATTGTCGGAAATCGTGAGATTCAGAATTGTCCGATTCAGCTTCATGGTCGTGTATGGCCAGCGGACCTAATCGTAGTAGATTTGCCGAGGGACGACGTCATCTTGGGTATTGATTGGATGGATCGTCATGATGCCATCATTAGTGTCCGTAAGCGTATGATCACTATCATTTCAGACGATGGGGTCGAATGCGCGTTTCAGGGAGGTAATCCCGGCTGTTCTGGTAAGGTCATTAATTTGATGAAAGCAGTAAGATTACTCAATCAGGGATGTGTCGGTTATTGGTGCTATATGACCAAAACTGAGAAATCATCAGTAATGTTGACGGACATTCCGGTAGTGAAGGAATATACCAATGTTTTTCCAGACAAGTTACGTGGTTTGCCTCCACAGAGGGATGTGGAATTCACGATTGAGTTGGAGCCTGGTACGTCCCCGATATCGAAGGCACCGTACCGGATGGCCCCGACCGAAATGCAGGAATTAAAGAACCAACTTGAGGAATTGTTCGAGAAGGTTTATATTCGACCGAGTGCGTCCCCGTGGGGAGCACCAGTGTTATTTGTCAAGAAGAAGGATGGTTCGTTCCGCTTGTGTATTGATTACCGGGAATTGAATCGGGTGACGATCAAGAATAAGTATCCTTTACCCCGTATTGATGACCTCTTAGATCAACTTCGGGGAGCTTCAGTATTTTCCAAGATCGACTTAAGATCTGGATATCATCAGTTGCGGATTTGAGAGTCGGATATCGCAAGGACGGCGTTTCGAACACGCTATGGTCATTATGAGTTTGTGGTTATGCCATTTGGGTTGACTAATGCACCTGCGGTATTCATGGAATTAATGAATCGGGTTTTCATAGACTATCTGGATCAGTTCGTGGTTGTCTTCATTGATGACATTTTGATTTATTCTCGTGACCGGGAGGAACACGAGTCTCACCTTCATCAAGTTCTCGACGTGTTGAGGCGAGAACAACTTTATGGGAAGTTTTCCAAATGTGAGTTTTGGATGTCCGAAGTGACGTTTCTCGGACACGTAATTTCATCAGACGGAGTTCATGTCGATCCTCAGAAGACGGAGGCTATTCGAGATTGGCTACCTCCGAAGAATGTTAAGGAAATCCGAAGTTTCCTCGGATTAGCGGGTTATTATCGGTGATTTGTGGAGGGATTTTCTAAAATCGCTCAACCCATGACGAACCTTTTACGGAAGGATAAGAAATACACGTGGTCCGACGCGTGTCAACAGAGTTTTGAGGAACTCAAGAGCCGGTTAACTTCAGCACCTGTCCTTTCTTTACCGCAAGGGACGGAGGGATTTGTGGTCTATAGTGATGCGTCCGGACAGGGTCTCGGATGTGTACTCATGCAGAATGGGAAAGTTATCGCTTATGCTTCACGACAATTGAGACCTTACGAGGTTAATTATCCGACCCACGACCTGGAGCTAGCAGCCGTGGTGTTCGCATTGAAGATTTGGCGTCATTATCTTTATGGCGTTACATCGAGATATTCACCGATCATAAGAGTTTAAAGTATATATTTACTCAGAAGGAGTTAAATATGCGACAGAGACGGTGGTTGGAACTAATCAAAGATTATGATATCGAGATCCTTTACCACCCGGGCAAGGCGAACGTTGTCACCGATGCCTTGAGTCGTAAGTCCGTTCAGGAGCAGATGCTTGCTCGATTAACAGTTCAGAAGGAACTTCAGCAGGAATTTCTGAGACCCGAGATCGAGGTCTTGTTACAGCAAGTACAAGGGCAACTTTGTACGTTGGAGATTTCATCGTCACTTGAGGAGGCGATTAGGGAGAATCAGGGTGTGGACCCATTTTTGTTACGCATTCGAGAGGATGTGACTCAGGGGAAAGCCCCCGGATTTGTGGTTCACGAGGATGGACTTCTGCGTTTTAAGAATCGGTTATGCGTACCGGCGAATGACGAGTTGAAAAACTCAATTTTGAAAGAAGCTCATGCTACCCCTTATTCTGTTCATCCGGGGTCTAGTAAAATGTATAAGGACTTGAAACAAAATTACTGGTGGAGTAATATGAAGCGAGAAGTCGCAGAATTTGTTTCGAGATGCTTAACCTGTCAACAAGTTAAGATTGAACACCGGCGGCCGTGGGCATGCTGAAACCTCTCCCTATTCCAGAATGGAAGTGGGAAGACATTTCTATGGATTTCATCACGAGTTTGCCGACGAGTCATCGTGGCATGAATACGATCTGGGTGATCGTGGACCGCTTAACCAAATCGGCTCATTTCCTTGAAATCAAGGATACGTGGGGTCCCAAGAGACTGGCCCAGTTGTTCATCAAGGAGATAGTGAGATTGCACGGTACTCCTAAAAGTATCGTTTCCGATCGTGACGGACGATTTGTGTCTCATTTTTGGAAATCAGTTCATCGTGCTATGGGAACTCAGCTTAATCTCAGTATCGCTTTTCATCCTCAGTCCGACGGACAATCAGAGAGGACTATTCAGACCTTAGAGGACATGTTGAGAGCATGTGTCCTCGATTGGAAAGACGATTGGGAAGCCCAACTACCATTGATCGAGTTCACGTATAATAATAGTTGGCATGCTTCGATTAAGATGGCACCTTACGAGGCCTTGTACGGTCGTCATTTTCGATCTCCTTTGTGTTGGGATGACCTATCAAAATCAATCGGCACCGAGCCCGATATGCTTATAGCCGCCCGTGAGAAGGTAGCTTTGATCAAAAGTCGTTTGTTGACCGCTCAGGGTCGACAGAAATCATATGCAGATAATCGTCGTCGACCGTTAGAGTTCGAGGCGGGTGACCATGTTTTGGTCAAGGTCCCCCGAGTCGTGGTATCTTCCGTTTTGGGAAGAGGGGTAAGTTGAGTCTGAGATTCATTGGACCGTTTAAGATTCTGGATCGAGTAGGCGAGTTAGCTTACCGATTGGCTTTACCTCCGGCGTTGAGCCGAATTCATAATGTGTTTCACGTATCTCAGTTGCGGAAGTATGTTGCCGACCCGAGTCACATACTTCAGTTCGATGAAATCGAGATTGCCGATGATCATTCATATGAGGAACGTCCTATACGAGTTTTAGAGCGGCGAATCAAGCAGTTGAGGAATAAGACGATTCCTTTGGTTAAAATTCAGTGGTCTAGACACGGAGTCGAAGAGGCTACATGGGAAACCGAGGATAGTATGCGGGAGAGTTATCCCGAGTTGTTTGACCCTTAGTTTCGGGGACAAAACTCTTTTAAGGGGGGGTGTATGTAATACCCGGTTGTAATTCAGTAATTATCATTCAGTATTTATCATTCAGTAATTGATACTCAGTAATTTCACTCATTAATGATCAATTGTCACTCATATTCAATCATGGTATTCATCATTCAGAGTAATTGTATCGTGTATCAATCTTCATTCGTCACTAATCTAATTGGAGTTTCGTGCCGTGTTTATCATCGTTGTCATTTTCGTTGTGGACTGTGCGTGAGGAGTAGCGCACGCTACGTACTCTTTTTAGCGTACGCTAATTGAGTACAGGTAGCGCACGCTACCACTCAGCATTAGCGCACGCTAATGTTACCCTGGTTGCAGTCCAGAAGGTACTGGACTGCAGGTGAGTTATTTGTAGCGCACGCTACGAGTGGTAAGTAGCGCGCGCTAGCGGGTTGTAGTAGCGCACGCTAAATATGTGGAGTAGCGCGCGCTAGGGACGGATCAGGTTGAGTCCAGTGGCTCTTTGGATCGCCTTTGATTAATTCATAGCGCACGCTATGAGTGATATTTAGCGTACGCAATCGATATTATAGCGCACGCTAATCGTTGGTTGTAGCGCACACTATCGAGATCAGATCAGAGGATAGAAGGTTTCTGGATTCCAGTACTAGGCATCACATAATTCGTTAGCGCACGCTAACAATGGGTATTAACGCACGCTAATGGCATGACCGTAGCGCACGCTACAAAAGGGTACGTAGCGCGCGCTACCGTGTTCGGACAGTGGATACTGGACTACCCAAAATATCCGTTCGCGCACGCTACGCACAAGGGCTAGCGCACGCTAACCTGGAATGGCTATATATTGGACAGTTAGCCTGAGTTCGTCATTTTATCATCCTTTCTCATTCCCTCATCGGTTTCGGGCGATTTTGGGCATTTTGGAGAGTTCTCTTCGAGCTTCTATCATCCATCATCATCTTCAAGTCTTTGAGTTGGATTATCATCACTTCATCATCTCCTTAACATCGAATCAAAGGTATTAATCTCTTGGATCTAGAATTTCGGATTTTTGGGTTTTTCCTTCCGATTTCTTCGTGTAAGCTTGGATTATCTTTGGAATATGTTAGATATGGATTATCTACCTTGGATAAGTATATTCTTATGGATTTAATGGTTATTTTCGGAATTATTTCAAGAACCCTTGGGGTTGACTTCGGTTATTTGGGGATTTTCCGATTAATGTAGTTATAATCTCGAATTGTGGATTCCTAATGGATTATTGATATCATTGAAGTGTTTATACTCATTTTGGTGTTGGTTTCGATATATTCGGGATTGGATATTTTCGAAGTCGTGTGGTTGGTTACGTATTCGTTGGAATGCCCCTATGAGTTTAATTATCGTTGTTTTCGACCTTTGGGTTAGTCGTGTTTAGTTGCTTGATACGTGTATTGAACGGTTGTTGGTAATTATTGTTATTCAAGGTTGTTCGAGCGACAGGCATTTCATTCAGGACGTTGTTCGTGGATGGACATTCTTCATCGGTATTGAGTAAGTTAAATTCTTACTCGGTTAAAAGGATATTCATTCCTTTTGAGGTTGTTCATTCATAATCGTAACTCATTCATCATTGTATTAACCGTATCAAAACTTGTCATTGTCAATTAATCACCTCAGTCATAAGGAACGACGGTTCCAATCATTTCACTAAGCTGTCATTCATTTCACCATCATTTAATCTTGGTGAGTCATGATTCATTTTCGTTGTCACTTTTGTCATATTGTGGCATTCCGGGTCATACTGGCGTGCCGGTTGGTATGTGTAGGATTTTCATGTCGGGCACATTATAGTCGTGTGTTGGTTGGTGGCCTCACATTGGACTGTGCACACGAGTTGATGGCTTCGTGAGACTGATTAGGTACAAGACCACACGTGTATTCGATCGATACTCGTTGGTGGCTTGTGCACGGACACATTTCCATCCCGGACGTAGTGTGGCGCCATTCCTTTGAGCCGTATCATTTGTTGATTCATATAGCATGTTTGATTGTGTATGTTTCGACAGGATATTGTATAACTGTGGATAACTCATGATTGTGTATTTTCGACTCTTGAGGATTGTTGTTACGTATGGCCCCGTTGGGGATACCGTTTTGTGTCATGGCAAGGCTAAAGCACGGGAGAGCACGGTGACGCGAGAGTCAGTGATACTAGTAGGGGGCCCCAGTCTTTTCAGTCATTTATCTTTCCTTCATTTATTCCGCTGCAGACATTCCGTTTGAATATTTCATTTCACTCAGTGTTGTATATTTTATCTCCATATAAAATATACTTATATTCAGTATCATCCTGGGTGCGTTGTATGAAACTCCTTATCGGAGTAATTAATTGTGTAATGTGGTTCGGTACTACATTTACCCTGCGTAATTTACTCATTTTCATTAGCCTGGTGGGTCCCAGTCGGGGGTCCACGGCACTGTAATATCCGCCTAGTTTGGGGTGTTACATAATCGGCCTACCATTACGGTCGTAACCGATCCTCCCTGCATATTGCCCAAATTGCTCGGGCACCATACGGCCGTTACCATCGGCAAGTTGCGGCTGTAACACATAGACTCTTGCGGCCGTGACTCGGTCTCCCTTACGGCCGTACCAGTCCTCTCACTTACGGCCATACTCGGCCTCACTCTTACGTCCGTAACCGGCATGGCATTACAGTCGTAACCGGTCATGCATTGCGGCTGTAACCAGCCAGGCCTTACAGTCGAAACTCGATCGTTCCGAAAGTCCGGTTAGACATTCGAAAACGTCTCGGTCACACTAACGCACCGGCTATGACTCAAAACAATAATGAGCAATTTCAAAAAGCATAACATACCACAAGCACGCATTTAATCAAAGAAACGCATGCGACACAAGTCTCACTCGACGAACTTTACAATAGAACACATCATACCGTACATCATGGAAAAAACGTATCCCACATAATCATAACGAAACAAAATAACCGGAACCAAATGACAAATAATTCAGGGCAACTGGAAATAAAAATCTCGGGTATTACAGTTTATGCCACCAAGAGACGAAAATTAGGAAACACGTGCTTTTTGAATGTGAGATTGCCTACACTATTTCGGTGGAGATATACTCGGGGCTCCAGACTCCTTTGGAAATGCATATGGGTATACTCACTAACTTATATGTCTTTATCAATTTCTTGAGGGAAAATAAAAGGAAAAGAGCCGATGTATGTATTTGGTATGATACGGATCATTTGGAAATGGAGGAATGCTATTATTTTTAAGAACGTGGTGCTCTCTACAACGAAACTCTTTTGGAGCTCAAATCAAGACTTTGGAGTTGGCTTGCTATAAATGAACCTGTTTATTTTAATTATTCTTTTCATGATTGGCTTGCCCATCCTAGAGTTATTATTGGAAATATGTAAGAGCTTAAGGTTGTTTTACATAGCCTTCTGATGTATTCTTGGACAGATTTGGGGTATATATTATGCAAATTTGGCTTTTGATTCAGTAATATCTTCTTTGACTGGCAAAAAAAACGACGCTCAAGTTAGATATGTAATTATTTGGAGAGAATCCGATAGAGTAAGAATATAGTTTTTAGAGAGTGTAAAAGATGAATCAAATGAATAATCTCGTCCTCCTTTTATACGAGTCTTATGTATTGATGAACAAGGCTCTTGATTGAGAGAGTTGGGGTCCGAAATCCCGTGAAATCCGTATAGTGGAAACATTTTATTTCCTTCCCAAGTGCAGTTGTTCAATTTGAATTATTTTCCCATTGAGATTCGCTTTCTCCGACGAGCTTAGGTTCGCATGTTGAGCTCTATTAAGTTCTCATATATTTGCTTATCTAGTGTGTTAGCTCACTTGGCTCGAATGTTTGGTTCATCTAGAGCTTCATAAGGTCCATCGAGCTCGGGAAAGAGCTCAAAGGACCTATAACATTGTATCAGAGATCGTAAGGTCCATCGAGCTTAGTATTCTTTATGAGGTGATACGTTCAACCAATTTCATTTGTGGGTCGATTTGGTTCTCCGAATTGGTAAACCCAAGATATATTTGGTTTCATATCACATCTTATCAATTTCCTCTCCCTCATTCTGATTTTTCATTATTCGTACTCCCAGTTTCCTCACGTTCCCTAAGTCCTCACTCGTCCATTCATATGCATTTACATTTGCAACTATGATTCCCTTATTAAATAGAGTTTGCCATTTGCTATTTTCAAACTTATGATTTTCAATCTCATTTTCTGTTCGGTGGCCTGATGTTTCATTTTTTTTTAAATCAAATCTTTTTATTTCATCTTAAGTTTATTTATCTCTAACTCCAGTCTTTTTATCATCGTCTCCTTCCTCGAATGAATTTAGCAAAGTGATTGATGGTGTCGATCGGGAAATCTATTCTTCATGGGATTAGTATGACAATTTGATGAGGCTTCTAATGGTAGATCAACATCTTTTATTTTCTTCTTTCATATGGTTGTTCTTGGTTGTCTTTTTAGAGGAAATACCGACATTTTCGTTGTTTACACCTTCTGATTCTAGGCGTGGAGTTTCCTGCAAGATTAAAGATTGCCGACTGCTTAGTAGAATTATATATATTCATTAACACATTACAAAAAAAACCACATCATTGAAGAATCCATGCAACAATCCAATCGGAAATACTAAACTGTGCATTAAAAACCGTAGCCCTTGCAACTGTAATACCCGTAATTTTTATTCCATTATTTTTAGATTCTAGTAACTCGCTTGTGTTCATTGACACATTTTGGACATGTTTTGTTCTGTACTTTTTGTCATTCGAGCTAGTTTTGATATTGTTTCGGGTTAATCAGCATATTATTGCGACTTCTTCGCATTTGGGTCCGATTCTTGTGAATCTTGCCCGGAACTGTTATTTTGTTGTTCCTACAAGTTCATTTATCATTTGTGGTCATGTTGTGAAATTCGGAATTGTTATTCGATCTCGTATCGTGATTTTTGGACTTTTGGGCCGTTTGTTTTCATACCCGTTTTTACTTACCTTCTGTTGTTGGAATTGCATGTTCGATTAACGCTTCTGTTCGTTGTTGAGAATCCTTTGTAAGCATTACGTTAAATTTTCTGAATCATCGCATTTCGGGGTCGTTCGGAGCTGGTCGGGCAGTAAAATGGAATCTGCTGCCAGAATGCAGGTTACGGCTATAACCTGCAATATGTTACGGTCGTAAGGTGGTGGGTGTTACGGCCGCAATGGCTTCTTGGTAACGGCCTTAACACACCCTTGCATTTTGGGCAGAAAACCCGAGAGTTGGGTTACGGCCGTAATGCCCTATGTGTTATGGCCGTAACACGTCCGGCTATTTAATAGCTGGGCGACGGGTTTCACCTCATTTTCTCCCTTTCTTCTCCTCTTCTCGCGGTCGGCGGACGGTGAGGCTAGGATTTGGATTATTGGTTGATTCTACTCAATTCCAACTTGTTTTGGAGGGTCTTAGGTGATTGTAACATCATCTAATCAGTTGTTCTTCGTCGGATCGAGGTATTTTCTTGATTTCCCTAAAGTTGACCTTTTTGGGGATTTTGTTCTTATCTCGTTTCTAATTCAGTTTTTATAAATCGATCATTGTTAAACATTGTCTTTGATACATTCTACGGATTGTATATTCATAGTTTCGCTTCGTTCAAGCCGGTTGATGATTTTGGTGTTCTTGAGGAACCGTGAACATTTAATGTTCGATTAAATGTCTCAATGGTTTTCCCTTTAGGTGTTGGGTGTCCGCTGAAAATGGTTCCTATATACATAGTGATCGTGTTTCTGTTGTTTCTTCGGAGGTTGAAGGTTGTAGTGGTTCACCTATCAAGCCGTGTTCACCGGAGTTTTTGCGTGTCAATCACCGAGGCAAGTATTCTTGCCTATACGACTCATATCTCATGAATTGATGTTATGTAAATTGTGAATGGTGGTTGACTCGGATTTATTAATTGTGTATTATGGGATTGAGTTTGTCGAGATTAGTCGATTGGTTCATATATTTGTTGATGGGTATAGGTGCATCTAGGATGGTTAAGTTGTTGGGAAGTCGTGTCGTTAATCTTTGAATATATTAAGTGTTGAATGTGTTGCTCATGGATACCTTGTGGTATTGACGTATTGTAGAAATGGTTTGCAGCTGCGTCAGCCTTTGGTCGTGGTCATGTGTCAGTGAGTGGTCATTCTAGCAAGTGCCTTGACTGTATATATTGTGATTAACTATCGAGACATGGAGTTTTGTAAACGTGTGTGTGTTGTTGTTCTTCCACCCGGGGAGGGTCTGACGGGGCCTCTGGGGGCCGATACTAATGGGTACGGCCGCGGAAGTGGTTTCCCACCCGGAGAGGGTCCGACGGGGCCTCTGGGGGCCGATACTAATGGGTATGGTCACGGGTTACCAGGTGTAGTTTTCGTCATGATGATGATATTGATGTTTTCGATAACTGTGATATGTCCGGAATATCACAACGTTTTTGTTCTCGATGTTGAGATACATTATATATAGGGTCTTGGTACTTGGCTAGAATGGCACTAGAATATGTTCGTACGTGTTTAGTTCCTTGGTTGTAATACTTTGGTGTGGGAAATTGGACCTTGTTATTGTGCATTGTCGTTTGAAGAAAATTTGGGGTGAGACCCTAACAATTATGTAAAGGATGCTTTATGGAAAATGACTATGGGCCGAGACCCAATTGTCTTGAAAAGGTTTTATATACTTGGACTGAAGTCCCAAAAGGTTTTCTGTCATTTTCTAAAACTCCCGAGCTGATATATATTACTTTCAAGGACTTGAGGTCCTAAAAGACTTTTCGGAATTCTCTTTAAAATGATGAGGAGATAATTCATATTTTAATGACGTGAAGCATTTTACAAATATTAAAACCCTCGGAAAAATCCTCTTAAATCTTGTTGTTGTTGTTGGTTTGATATGACTGGTATTTGTGTGGTATATTTGATATGACTTGAATACTTGCACTAGCAAAATAGTGGAATTTTGCTAACCCCCGAGAAATCAGGGGGTGGATGTCTGTATTACATCCAGGTACATGCAGGTTCTTGGGGAGCTAATCACAGGATCGGTACGAAGGATGATGGAAGACAAATGACACTAATCACATGAAGACTAGTACTTGGTACTGGTGGTCGTAATGTATTTACTTTTCTGCTGTAATGTTTTCCCGCTGTATGGGAGTGTTGTTGTATTTTGACCCCCTGTGCGGGCATGAGTTTTGAAATAGAGATGTATATGAAGTTAAGTTGTATGTTTGTGGTGAAAGACCAACTCGGTCTAATGGTTCGTTATTTAGCCATGTCTGTAATATCCGGATAAATTGTGGGGTATTTTCATCTGTATTTGAACCCTGTATTACCTGAAAAGGTGCTATCAATAATCGAAGTACGACCGTTTCCGTATTCGTATCCTCATGCATGATAATATCAACCTTTAATCCTTCACATGCAACTACGTCGTAACGCACGCTAACAGGTAAGCGTAACGTACGTTACGAACTGGAAATAGCGTACGCTACGAGCTAGACGTAGCGTACGTAAGGAGGTCAATTATTGAACATGCTGGCTAGCACATGGACGGCTGGTGGTGGGGCTCGGAAAGATTCCCGCGGATGAACCTGGACAGTTTTAGGGTCAACGGGTGTTAACGTACGCTAAGGTTTGTAACTAGCGTACGCTAATGTGTGTAGCTTACGTACGTAATGCATAGGGAGTAACGTACGTAAGCTAGTACAGAACGAGACAGTAAGCTATCAGTGAACGATAGCGTACGCTAAGATCGAAGGGTAGCGTGCGCTAAGTCGATTACGTACGTAAATGGCTAAGGCTAACGTACGTAAATCTCAAGATATTATATATATGGACAACAACCCATTTCATTTCTCTTCGTCCCTTTCACTTGTAATTCGTTTTCCTCCATTTCTAGAGGGTCTCCAGCCCTCTAAAACACATATAGAACACGTAGACTCGATCATTTAAGTTACAAAACATCTTGGATTGACATTCAAGCAATCGAAGTTGGATGCTACCTCTTGTCTCTGCGTTTCTTTTATATTAAGGTATGTTAAGGCTACCTCAACCTTGAATTCGTGTTCTTAAGGATGTTATGAACATACCACCGGGATTATTAAGCTCCATAGATGATTTTTATCCGAACACCATGTTTTTGGAAGTTGGAATGTTCATGCTTTAGTTACCCGAGTTAAGAACGTTATAGTCCGACTCTTGTTATGATAATCAAGTAAGGTAAAATTCTGAGATTAATAAACCATATTGTATGGTGTTTCCATAATGATCATAGACTTAATGTTGGTAACAACCTCAGATTTTCCGAACTACCTTTGAGGATCTATAATCAATATTTGGAGTGAGTCTTATGATGGGAGGATTAACCGGGAATTCGTAGACATCAATACCATAGGGTTATTCTGATTCACATGAGTGAGATATGTGTGAATATAACGTACGTTAATCTCTATGCATTACGTGCGTTATACCCTCGAGCAAGGCGATCGTCAATCGAGAAGAATCCCGATGCATGCTTAGCGTGCGCTAATCCTTGTAGCTTACGTGCGCTAACGTGCAGACGTAACGTACGTTACGTCTGTGTGTAACGTACGTTACGAAGAGAACAGTTAGGGTTCGGCCATCTTTTTATGCTTTTCCTTGTGTGAGTGGTTGTTTATTTTATGATAGGATATTAAGGACGAATTTCCTACGATAATCTAGTGTTGAGCCTCTCCGATCGTCGTTTTCGTTGGAGTTCTGGATTGTTCCAATCAACTGTATTTCCGGAGTATTCGCGAGAGATTACCAAGGCAAGTACCTTGATATACGAATTATAATTACGTGAAATCATTGTTGCTGAAGTTTATGAATCATGTTATGAATATCTATATTTATATTATATATATATATAGATATGTGTGGATAATTATGTAGTATTAATTGATAGTGTTGAAGGCCTAATGTGCTAAGTCTTGATGAATAACGTGCGAGTTATTGTTTATTTTGCGTAGTTGCGTACTGGCGAATAAATTATGTGGATTGATGAACTGATTTGATAATTGTTGCAACGGTTGACTGTGTGCTTGGTATTTGTAATAATGTGAATACTTGTTATGGGAGACGTCATATCCGGGTACCTCGAGGCGGGCGTGCACTCCGGCCTGTTGTACGCTGCAATGAGCGGCTCCATATGATTGGTGAACACCGGTGTTACTTAATGCGCGAGCAGGCGCTCTGTGGGAGTGAACGCCGACGCGGTGACATGTGCAATGGGCGGCCAATATAGTGGAGTGAACGCCGGTACAGTGTGTAAGGGAGGCGCTGGCGGGCTTATTGGTAACGGATATTTGAGTGATAGCTAAGACCCCGTTATCAAATGATTTTGAAATTTAAATCTTTGCAACTAGCATTTAATGTTGTTATAGAAGTAGACCTCGGATTGTTTTTCTGGAGTTCGTTCCAATTTGTTTTAAATGTTGGTATCGGGGTTAATTAACCAAGGATATTTGTGAGATCTCAGGGTTAATTAATCAGGGGTCTTGAGTAGGATTTGTCGAATGAGAGGTTGTGCCTTTGATTGTACTGTGTTGATTATTCTGTGTATTGGGTCGAGGACCCCGTGAGATGTTGAGATTTGATCTCGTGATGATATTATTTGGATTGGGCCGAGAACCCCGTGAGATGTTGTAATGATTCACTTGTGATAGTGTTTTATCATTTGGGTCGAGGACCCCGAATAACGTTGTGATAGTTTTCTTGCAAATTGTTTTCCACATGTTGGGTCAAGGACCCGAGAGCTTTTGAAGTATTTTCTAAAGTATTTTCATTTGATTTTCAAAACCCCTAGATGGCTCGAGTCAATATTAATGTTTTCGAACTTTCTTATCAAAATACTTTTCCTTTTATAAAAAGGGATTTCTCTGACTCCTTGGGCTCGTTTAAAGTTTTATTGGTGTTATGTTCTGTACGGAGAATATGAAAATGTGATTATCTTTCACCTTGTGTATGTAATACTATTCTGTGTTGACCATTTGAATGTGTGGTTCGTGTTAAGGTTTCACGACTGTTGAGTTTTGTGTTATTATTATTCGTATATCTTGTGTGTTATGTACTTGCACTAGCAAAATTCCAGTTTGCTAACCCCCTAGTTTTCGGGGGGTGGGTGCCTGTTATGCGCTCAGGTTTTGGCAGCTCGGGAGCAGTCACAGGATTGGCTGGGAAGGAGATGGAGGACAATGATACTAATCACACCAGAGTTAGAGTCTTTTCTTTTGTTTCATTTTGGTCGGTATTTCTCTGTCGTTCGAGTATTCACCCTTGCATGGGTGTAGTTTTCATTTATTAAATTGAGTTGTCGTTCTTTTCTGTGTTCAAGTTTATTTTTGTCATTGAGATGTAAAGTTCATTTGTTTCTGAATTGTTTAACGACCTTGTCGGTCTGCGTTGTATTTAGATTGACCCCGGTCGGTCAATCATTTTGTAGTCTAGTAGAGTTTAGCCTTGTAGATCCTTGTAAGAAGGGCCTACGGCGTGTAACATTTCCGGATGTATTCTGAGGGTGTTACAAATTATGGTATCAGAGCTTAGGTTTGCGAAAAACCTAGGCCGTTGGGTCAAGTCCATGTCTTGTGTAAGTCGCGCGCGTCAGAGTTGTGATTAGTATCGTGGTTCCAACATCATCTTCAAGCAATCCGTGATGGTAAGCCTCCCGAATCGTAAGTCCCCTTACATACGTATTTGATTATATTGTGCTTAAACGTGAACCTAGGGTTTGAACTTGTTAGAGATTATATTGTTTTACGATATCACCTACATATACGCATCGAGTGAGAATGGTTATGTAGTATACTTCGGTAGTCGAACATATTTATCGATTTCTGCATTTCAGTAGGATAAATCTTTGAGTGTTAATTTTATCCGCTGCGTGGGTATTGTGAAATGACTTTTGACATTTTGGCATTTTAGTCTCGCACATTTTCACGGTATTTTTATGACGGTATTTAATATTTTACAAATGATTTTGTAAGTTTTGGAAAATGCTACCGTCATCGGCTTTTTGGCATATTTTGAAATGATTTTTAAATGGTTTTTAGCACAGTAGGTTCGGTGCGTAATCCGGCATGTAATATTTAGGGCCGAATTACGAACATTTCAAAGTAGTGTTTTGAAATTTTCCTAGCATTGTAAACCTCATGATTTAATGTAGTCGTGTCGAATGGTCACGTATTTTGGTGAAGAGTTCTTTCGAATAAACATTTTGGTAGAAGAGGAAGGATTTTCAAAATTATGGTATTTGGGACTCAACACTTTTGAAATATTTCAAATTAGTTACAATTCGATTTTTAATTTTCTTGTAGGCATTACTCGAAAATAAATTTTTTTAGAGTCATTGTATAAACTTCCTCTTCCAAAACAAAGGACAGTACTTACAAGTTTTGAGCACAACGTGATTCGGCTTTTGTTTCAAAATTTTTTAAAAGCATACGCATAATGATCATCCTAGACGAGGGACTGGAAGTTGATTTCAGAAAATTTCGTGCTTTACGATATTACCGTTATTCTAAGGATTCTAAACTAACCTTATGTTGATAATTGTGGTATACCGTATAACCGACTATGTGATAACAATAAACGGTACTATCTGCATTAGCATGACGAGCCTTGGCGGACGTAGACGTGATATAGGAAGCGGAAGCGGTGAGGTGGTTCGTACGACAACGATTCATGTTGCGGTGAAGGAATATCAAGATCAGACGATAACCTATGAAACCTCCTCAGTGACCGAGCCAACGAGCGGAGAAAAGAGACCGAGGACATCTGGAAAATTTTTGGGCGGTGACGAGACTAAGGTTCTCAAACCCCCACGTCGTTCGACTACGTCGTCTTCGCGGTCGAGAATGAGCATTGGGAATCCCCAACCAGCATCAGTGACTCCCGGTAAGAAGAGAGTGTGCTTCAACTGCAACCGTACGGGACACATCCGTGTAAACTGTCCCTCACCACTCTTGACTTGTCATCGGTGCGGGTGTGAAGGCCACCGGGAGAAACATTGTGAGATAATTTCCGAATTGGCAAAGAATGCTACTCTGTCGGTGAGCAGAGAAAGTGGCCGGAGAATGTCCCAAAACCTTATGTCTTCTGCTGAAGAGCCTATCATAGGCGAATGAAGATTTTGTACTGTGTTCTAGTCGTTGCTGTTTCCAACAATCGGGACTTTGATCGTTTTTCATTTTAATTGCTTTTCGTTTCCAACTCCTGCTGTTTTCAGTTTCGGGGCTGACATGTCTTCTTAGTATGGGGGAACGTAATACCCATACTCTTCTTAGTATTTTCGGTGTTGGGAGACTTTCATTGTTGATGATTCATCTGTGACCCTCTTGACAATTTTAAACTACCATGTTCTACTGAACCTACGCGATCGAGCGAAATTGAATCGATTTGTTAGACTCGTGAATTATTGTGGTTTATTCACATATGAACTTAATCTTTGCAAAATTTTGTTCGAAACTATTTGTTCCCACTCGTGCGGTTAATATTTCCAATGTGTTATGAACTTGAATATGGTGGGTCGAGCTCGACACGCGATTTTAGTACGTCTGAGCCGTTTATGAATTTCTTTAAATCTGTGAGCTTTTACTTCTCCACTCTAACTTCTCATGTTCACGTGTAATTTATCGCCTCAATTGACGTGCACGATACTTCCTAGGTCCAATCATTGTATTTTTAGAACCTTGTATTCGCGCATCGCTCATGATGTTTTGGGGCTGAGCAAGTAGTTACTTTTTCTTGGTTGTTCCACCACTCTACTTTAAGTTTCGGGACGAAACTTCTTTTAAGAGGGATAGTATGTAATATCCGGATAAATTGTTGGGTATTTTCATCTGTATTTGAACCCTGTATTACCTGAAATGGTGCTATCAATAATCGAAGTACGACCGTTTCCGTATTCGTATCCTCATGCATGATAATATCAACCTTGAATCCTTCACATGCAACTACGTCGTAACGCACGCTAACAGGTAAGCGTAACGTACGTTACGAACTGGAAATAGCGTACGCTACGAGCTAGACGTAGCGTACGTAAGGAGGTCAATTATTGAACATGCTGGCTAGCACATGGACGGCTGGTGGTGGGGCTCGGAAAGATTCCCGCGGATGAACCTGGACAGTTTTAGGGTCAACGGGTGTTAACGTACGCTAAGGTTTGTAACTAGCGTACGCTAATGTGTGTAGCTTACGTACGTAATGCATAGGGAGTAACGTACGTAAGCTAGTACGGATCGAGACGATGGCTATCGGTGAGCGATGGCGTCGCTAAGATCGAAGGGTAGCGTGCGCTAAGTCGATTACGTACGTAAATGGCTAAGGCTAACGTACGTAAATCTCAAGATATTATATATATGGACAACACCCCATTTCATTTCTCTTCGTCCCTTTCACTTGTAATTCGTTTTCCTCCATTTCTAGAGGGTCTCCAGCCCTCTAAAACACATATAGAACGCGTAGACTCGATCATTTAAGTTACGAAACATCTTGGATTGACATTCAAGCAATCGAAGTTGGATGCTACCTCTTGTCTCTGCGTTTCTTTCATATTAAGGTATGTTAAGGCTACCTCAACCTTGAATTCGTGTTCTTAAGGATGTTATGAACATACCACCGGGATTATTAAGCTCCATAGATGATTTTTATCCGAACACCATGTTTTTGGAAGTTGGAATGTTCATGCTTTAGTTACCCGAGTTAAGAACGTTATAATCAGACTCTTGTTATGATAATCAAGTAAGGTAAAATTTCGAGATTAATAAACCATATTGTATGGTGTTTCCATAATGATCATAGACTTAATGTTGGTAACAACCTCGCATTTTCGAACTACCTTTGAGGATCTATAATCAATATTTGGAGTGAGTCTTATGATGGGAGGATAACAGGAATTCGTAGACATCAACACCATAGGGTTATTCCGATTCACATGAGTGAGATATGTGTGAATATAACGTCGTTAAGCTCTATGCATTACGTGCGTTATACCCTCGAGCAAGGCGATCGTCAATCGAGAAGAAGCATCGATGCATGCTTAGCGTGCGCTAATCCTTGTAGCTTACGTGCGCTAACGTGCAGACGTAACGTACGTTACGTATGTGTGTAACGTACGTTACAAAGAGAATAGTTAGGGTTCGGCCATCTTTTTATGCTTTTCCTTGTGTGATTGGTTGTTTATTTTATGATAGGATATTAAGGACGAATTTCCTACGATAATCCAGTGTTGAGCCTCTCCGATCGTCGTTTTCGTTGGAGTTACGGATTGTTCAATCAACTGTATTTCCGGAGTATTCGAGAGATTACCAAGGCAAGTACCTTGATATACGAATTATAATTACGTGAAATCATTGTTGCTGAAGTGTATGAATCATGTTATGAATATCTGTATTTATATTATATATATATATAGATATGTGTGGATAATTATGTAGTATTAATTGATAGTGTTGAAGGCCTAATGTGCTAAGTCTTGATGAATAACGTGCGAGTTATTGTTTATTTTGCGTAGTTGCGTACTGGCGAATAAATTCTGTGGATTGATGAACTGATTTGATAATTGTTGCAACGGTTGACTGTGTGCTTGGTATTTGTAATAATGTGAATACTTGTTATGAGAGACGTCATATCCGGGTACCTTTGAGGGCGGGGCGTGCACTCCGGCCTGTTGTACGCTGCAATGAGCGGCTCCATATGATTGGTGAACACCGGTGTTACTTAATGCACGAGCAAGGGGCGGCTCCTGTGGGAGTGAACACCGGCGCGGTGACATGTGCAATGGGCGGCCAATATAGTGGAGTGAACGCCAGTACACAGGTGTGCAAGGGAGGCGCCTGGCAGGCTTATTGGTAACGGATATTTGAGTGATAGCTAAGACCCCGTTATCAAATGATTTTCGAAATTTAAATCTTTGCAACTTGCTTTTAATGTTGGTCTTGATGTAGACCGCGGATTGTGTTTCTGGAGTTCGTTCCAATTTGTTTTAAATGTTGGTATAATGCTTAATTAAGCAAGGATATTTGTGAGATCTCAGGGTTAATTAATCAGGGGTCTTGAGCAGGATTTGTCGAATGAGAGGTTGTGCCTTTGATTGTCTTGTGTTGATTATTACGTGTATTGGGTCGAGGACCCCGTGAGATGTTGAGATTTGATCTCGTGATGATATTATTTGGATTGGGCCGAGAACCCCGTGAGATGTTGTAATGATTCACTTGTGATAGTGTTTTATCATTTGGGTCGAGGACCCCGAATAACGTTGTGATAGTTTTCTTGCAAATTGTTTTCCACATGTTGGGTCAAGGACCCGAGAGCTTTTGAAGTATTTTCTAAAGTATTTCCATTTGATTTTCAAAACCCCTAGATGGCCCGAGTCAATATTAATGTTTTCGAACTTTCTTATCAAAATACTTTTCCTTTTATAAAAGGATTTCTCGACTCCTTGGGCTCGTTTAAAGTTTTATTGGTGTTATGTTAATACGGAGAATATGAAAATGTGATTATCTTTCACCTTGTGTATGTAATACTATTCGTGTTGACCATTTGAATGTGTGGTTCGTGTTAAGGTTTCACATTTGTTGAGTTTTGTGTTATTATTATTCGTATATCTTGTGTGTTATGTACTTGCACTAGCAAAATTCCAGTTTGCTAACCCCCGAGTTTTCGGGGGGTGGGTGCCTGTTATGCGCTCAGGTTTTGGCAGCTCGGGAGCAGTCACAGGATTGGCTGGGAAGGAGATGGAGGACAATGATACTAATCACACCAGTGTTAGAGTCTTTTCTTTTGTTTCATTTTGGTCGGTATTTCTCTGTCGTTCGAGTATTCACCCTTGCATGGGTGTAGTTTTCATTTATTAAATTGAGTTGTCGTTCTTTTCTGTGTTCAAGTTTATTTTTGTCATTGAGATGTATAGTTCATTTGTTTCTGAATTGTTTAACGACCTTGTCGGTCTGCGTTGTATTTAGATTAACCCCGGTCGGTCAATCATTTTGTAGTCTAGTAGAGTTTAGCCTTGTAGATCCTTGTAAGAAGGGCCTACGGCGTGTAACATTTCCGGATGTATTCTGGGGGTGTTAGAATGTCGGCATGTAATGTGATGTCCTGTTTGTGTGATTAGCCTGGTAGATCCTCACGGAGAGGGTCTGCGGCGCTGTAATATTCCCGAGTGGATTGGGGGTGTTACAGAATATGGTATCAGAGCTTAGGTTTTGGAAACCTAGGCTGTCGGGTCAAGTTGTATTTGTTGAGTCTTGTCTTGTCGGATTTTGTCTGACTGAGTCGTGTCGAGATGCGTCGTTTGAGATGTCGGTCGTGATTAGTATCGTGGTGCAGCCATCATCTTCGTGCGACCTGTGGATGTAAGTCTCCTCTTTTATGTGTATTATCTTTGTTTCATGACTCTGATTACATGCGTGTCATTGAGATGAAATTCGTATTCGATACTTATGGTATATTACGTGTGTTATGAGTTGGATGTATTAACGTATTTGACACCGAGTGGTATAGTATGATATGAAACCTTGAACATTGATGTGTTCCAGGAAATATATCGACAGTTGAGTTTGTTTAGAAACTCAGACAAATAGTTTTGACGTGCATTTGAATTTAGTACTCATGAGTTGTGTTTGTTGAACTGATGATCTTGAAATGCCGTAGAGGCATAGGTTTGAGAACTGGTTGTGTTTGAAAAATTGTTGTGATTTTGATACAAATGTGCTTTCATTGGTAATCATGTTTGCTGTGTGCGTATTTGAAAGCACTTTTCTAAAAATTTCATAGGCTCGAGTATGGTTGTGGAAAATCAAAATTTCAAAAAAAGTTCCACGACGTGGTTAAACGGCGGTTTCGTGTGGATTTTTTAAAAAAATTAGATTTGGCGAGCCGGTCTCGTATTCTCAAATGAAACCTTAAGACGGTATTTGAAAATTGTGTTTTGATGTACTTCGATATTTTATAAAATGTCACCGTCGTCAATCTTTTGTCATATTTGAAAGAATTTTAGAAATGGTGTTAGCCATTTGATGTTAATTTTAAATAACTCGTGTATATGGTTTTAAAATCTTTCACACCAAAAAAAAATTATTTTAAAGCAAAAATGTGATTTTCATTTTCAAGAGAAATAAATAGTGAAAGACGAAAAATATTACTCGACTTAAACTTTAAACTCGGATTTGGAGAATTTTTCTGAGAAGAGTCAGGTAGCGCATGCTAATGTCATTATTAGCGCATGCTAACGAACCTGGACTAAAGTGTGGACTGAATTGAATCACTTAGCGCATGCTAATTTTGTACCTAACGCGCGTTGAGTGTTGTATGTGGAGGATGTGAATTTTTGCTTAAAGTGACAGGCTAGAGTTGAATCGTATAGTGTCAAGCCATTGTGATATATTTGTCGTATTATCGTTCTTGTTGAGGAACCTTGATTGAGTACCTAATTGTTGTGTTGCGTGGTTTGGGTTTGCTTTGTAGTCCGTATAACATTATTCTGACGTGATTGTTGATCAGTTGAAATATTTAGTGCGAGTATGAATGGTTTCCCACCCGGGGATGGTTCAGTGGAACCTCTGGGGATCAATGCTAAGGGGCATGGCCACAGGATACCTTGTGTGTTGTTATTTGTGATCAGGATATGTGGCGATATGATTTCTATTGATTATGACGTTTTGATGGATTTTAATATTCCGAAACATGGTTTTGCAAATGATTTCAGAAAGAAACAATTTCGATCTACTCCTTATAGTTTTGGTAAAACAGCCCGAGGCGCCAAAAGCATTTTCCAATCTTATTTCGGAAAAATTTTATGAACTTAAATTTTAAAATGTTACTATATAAACAAATATCTCGGGGACCTTTTTGAAAAAGAATGTTATCACTGATTTACTACTATGACGTGTGATTTGCTGTGGCCGTGTCTGTTTTTGTATCGACAATGAACGTAAATTTTCTGTTGATATGGTTATGTGGTCCATCAGTTACAACCGTAAGTTCCATTTATTGCAATTGTAATTATTGTACTCGTATAACTTTCGTGCGTAAATATTTTGTGTGATGTTATTCTTGCCTTACGTCGGTTTGTTGTGCTGAATCGGCATTATGGATATTGTTTGGTGATGTTGTGTTCCATAGTGCTGAGCGTTTGTGTGTTCAGTATGCTGAGACAACGAGGTGGAGGTTGTAGTTGTGGACGTAGTCAGAATCATGGTGGAGCACATGATCAGAGGCTAGTAGCCGGAGAGAATGTCATTGTTGGCAGAAATCCAACGTTCATAATGACTCTATCATTTACGAATCCTATGTCCGTGGCAATGAAGCAGAAGAATTCGGAGGATTCATCAAGAAGAAAGGGAACATGGGTCCATAAGCCTCAACCCCCGTATCAATCGGTTGCGGAACCTTCTAGGCCAGCTAGAAAATCTAGGAGATCCAGGGAGGTATCGTTGACTGTGGGTAACTTGCCTAGATGCTTTAATTGTAATGTTCCGGGTCATGTACACGCGAATTGTAAGCAGTCGTCGGTAGCTTGCTATAATTGTGGACATGAGGGGCATCGAGTGTAGTACTGTGATGAAGTATCTAGATTAAACGTGACCACTGCGAGGGCCATTCCTATGATGGAGGCGGGTCCATAAAGCAAGAGGCAGAAGATTACAGGTAGCTTCTCGTGGGGATAGAGAAGCAAGTCCCATGAACCGATGGCTTCATATCGCTCTTTTGGGAAGACTTCTCGTCCGGTTGATTGGTCCAAGAACCTCACTCCGGTAGTGATTAAGGTGAGTGATGTGAAGATGTGTGTCAACTGTAGCCATGTGGGCCACACTCGGAAGAATTGTCACTCGCCACAGGTTAATTGTTTCAAGTGTGGCCATTTGAGACACCAAGCAGTGCATTGCGAATCTCTTGTTGTGATGTTTGGGAACCGAGATCCCGTCCCTACTCATGGAGGGCCCAGTGATGTAGTGGTTTATTGTATTGTGGATTGTAACTTGTGTGGTTATTTGACTTTCGTTGTTTGAATGTTTATGTTTTGTTATGTGATACCTTGATGTTCTTATCTTAAGTTTCGGGACGAAACTTCCTTTTAGTGGGGTAGAATGTAATATTCGTATTTTTCATTCCTGTATTTTTCGATTCTAGCGACTCGCTTGTGTTCATTAACACATTTTGGACATGTTTTGTTCTGCACTTTTTGTCATTCGAGCGAGTTTTGATATTGTTTCGGGTTAATCGGCATATTATTGCGACTTTTCCGCATTTGAGTCCGATTCTTGAGAATCTTGATCGGAACTGTTATTTTGTCGTTATTTATCATTTGTGGTCATGTTGTGAACTTCTAAATTGTTATTCGATATCGTATTGTGATTTTCAGACTTTTGGGACGTTTCGTAATTTCCCAAAGTTTTGGAACTCATTTTCATACCCGTTTTTACTTACCTTCTCTTGTCGGAATTTCATGTTCGATTAATGTTTTTGTTTGTTGTTGAGAATCCTTTGTAAGCGTTATGTTGAATTTTCTGAATCATCACATTTCAGGGTCGTTCGGGGTTGGTCGGGCAGCAGAATGGAATATGCTGCCAGAATGCAAGTTACGGCCGTAACCTGTAATATGTTATGGCCGTAAGGTGGTGGGTGTTACGCCGTAATGGCTTCTTGGTAACGGCCGTAACACACCCTTACATTTTGGGCAGAAAACCCGAGAGTTGCGTTACGGCTGTAGTGCCCTATGTGTTACGGCTGTAACATGTCTAGCTATTTAATAGCTGGGCGACGAGTTTCACCTCATTTTCTCCCTTTCTTCTTCTCTTCTCGCGGTCGGCGGACGGGTGAGGCTAGGGTTTGGATTATTGGTTGATTCTACTAAATTACGTGTTTTAGAGGGTCTTAGGTGATTGTAACATCATCTAATCGGTTGTTCTTCGTCGGATCGAGGTATTTTCTTGATTTCCCTAAAGTTGACCTTTTTGGGGATTTTGTTCTTGATCCCGTTTCTAATCCAGTTTTTATGAATCGATCATTGTTAAACATTGTTATTGATTACGTTTTATGGATTATATATTCATAGTTTCGCTTCGTTCAACCCGGTTGATGATTTTGGTGTTCTTGAGGAATCGTGATCATTTAATGTTCGATTAAATGTCTCAATGGTTTTCCCTTCAGGTGTTGAATGCGTTTTCCGTTGAAATTGGTTCCTATATACATAGTGATCATGTTTCCATTGTTTCTTCAGAGGTTGTAGGTTGTAGTGGTTCACCGATCAAGCCGTGTTCACCGGAGTTTTTGCGTGTCGATCACCGAGGCAAGTATTCTTGCCTATACGACTCATATCTCATGAATTGATGTTATGTAAATTGTGAATGGTGGTTTACTCGGATTTACTAATTGTGTATTATGGGATTGAGTTTGTCGAGATTAGTCGATTGGTTCATATATTTGTTGATGGGTATAGGTGCGTCTAGGATGGTTAAGTTGTTGGGAAGTCGTGTCGTTAATCTTTGAATATATTAAGTGTTGAATGTGTTGCTCATGGATACCTTGTGGTATTGACGTATTCTAGAAATGGTTTGCAGCTGCGTCAGCCTTTGGTCGTGGTCATGTGTCAGTGAGTGGTCATTCTAGCAAGTGCCTTGACTGTATATATTGTGATTAACTATCGAGACATGGAGTTTTGTAAACGTGTGTGTGTGTTGTTGTTCTTCCACCCGGGGAGGGTCTGACGGGGCCTCTGGGGGCCGATACTAATGGGTACGGCCGCAGAAGTGGTTTCCCACCCGGGGAGGGTCCGACGGGGCCTCTGGGGGCTGATACTAATGGGTATGGTCGCGGGTTACCAGGTGTGGTTTTCGTCATGATGATGATATTGATGTTTTCGATAACTGTGATATGTCCGGAATATCACAACGTTTTTGTTCTCGATGTTGAGATATGTTATATATAGGGTCTTGGTACTTGGCTAGAATGGCACTAGAATATGTTCGTATGTGTTTAGTTCCTTGGTTGTAATGCTTTGGTGTCGGAAATTGGACCTTGTTATTGTGCATTGTGGTTTGAAGAAAATTTGGGGTGAGACCCTAACGATTGTGTAAAAGATGTTTTGCGGAAAACTACTTCGGGCCGAGACCCAATTGTCTTGAAAAGGTTTTATAATCTTGGGCTGAAGTCCCAAAAGATTTTTTATCATTTTCTAAAACTCCCGAGTTGATATATATTACTTTCAAGGACTTGAGGTCCTAAAAGACTTTTCGGATTTCTCTTTAAAATGCCGAGGAGATAATTCATATTTTAATGACGTGAAGCATTTTATAAATATTAAAACACTCGGAAAAATCCTCTCAAATCTTGTTGTTGTTTTTGGTTTGATATGACTGATATTTGCGTGGTATATTTGATATGACTTGTGTAACACCCCGAGATATTCGGAATAATTACAGCGCCGTAAACCCTTTAAGTAAGAATTTACAAGGCTAATTTGAAGAAATGTAAAAATAATACAACAGTACCATTACAGTTCAAAATACAAAACCGGTTCAAACAGATCAAATGAGTCCATTATTACAACCATCTCAAAATATTAATAAGACACGCGTACTCGAGTACTGAAAATGAACCAGAAAGACAAGTCACAACCACAATAAACATCACTGAGCCCCTTCGTCGTCATGTCGGTACTGTGGCTGTTTTCCCGCTCCTCGGCTACTTGAACTCAAATGTCCACCCCCGAAGGGGTTAGCAAAATGATGCTAGTACAAGTATCGAAATACACAAATCGAATATGCAACAACAATGCATAACAAAATACACAAAACGGACTTCCGCTACCGGAATCCAACAATGCGAATCCACAGGATTCCATTAACACAACATGGGTATTCCAATGATCCAGCGCCCTCAGTATAGATCCCAAGATGATCCCGTCGGACCAACACGAGGTGGAAAAACCCGTCCAATGATCCAGCACCCTCAGCATAGATCCCAAGATGATCCCGTCGGACCAACACGAGGTAGACATCCGATCCAGCGCCCTCAGCATAGATCGCACAACATACACAAACACAACTTATGCATACATATATGCAAAATCGCTATGCCCATCAACATGAACATACAAATACTCGATAACGAATATCATGACAATTCAACGAAATAAATCCCATGTTTAACAACATGAATAAACCATATGCATGCTCAAAATACCAACATTTCAAAATACGATACTTGCCTCAAAGATGGCAAAAACTAATTACTCCAACGAATGTCACACGTCCGCAGGCCGCCGTTGCTTGGTCGATCACTATGCAAGGTTCGGACCTTGATCAAAAGAGATAACAAGGAACTCAACATTCTACTCAAAACTAACGTACGATCACCGAATATCTTATATTAGAATCGTGAATAGTGAAGTAAGCCGGTTCGCGGTTAGTATACTAGATGAAAGCTGAACCGGAAACAATGACACACTTCATGTGAGTTAAATGATCATTTCGGAGGCGAAGTGCCGCTGTTTATGAATTCAAGGATATACAAGTTATTAAGGATTTCGGGTTTAAATATGGGCTTCAATTCCAAATTCTCATATGTTCGGCTATTACGATTTTACCACAAATGTAACTCAAGATAGCAAGCATGCCCAGGTACTACGCAAGGAAAACGATACAACGGTGATCCGGGTTGAGTTCAATGATATGGCCGATTCATCATCCGTAGGAACATGAAGAATATTGTCAAAACAAATGCCCCTAGAAACCATGAATTTCATCGGTGGAACATCATAGGAATTCATAGAATCTAACTAAAATCATGCTCATGATTCCAACGAATTAAGGATAATACATCCAAAGGTTTTTATCCACCGAGCCTAGATCAACACTCTAAGTAATGAAAGAAAAACAAGATATAACTGGGTTTCAATCTTCAAAAGTATGTTGCTGGATTCATAAGATCATTAGCTAGCCTAAAGATTTCCGAAGCAGGCTCAAAATATAGCTGAGAACGTAAATTTCGGCTTGGTAAACCGTAACATACCTTATTCGGAAAGAAAGGTTGAAATATCTTGATGAACTCCACGTCCAAGAGCTAGAACACCAATCCTCAAAGCTCCTTTGTCTACAATGGTGATGATAGGAGGCTGGTATGCAGGACTTGAATGGAGGGAGTGACTCTCAAAGTCCCAAAAATCAGATGTGGTAAGGGGTGTAAACTGAAAAATGAAGATGGGTGCTGACATATTTATAGAAAAGGGTTATTAGCGCGCGCTACGGCTCTATCCCTAGCGTGCGCTAACGGGCTTGCAGCCTACTGACTCTGACGGGTCTCGGCATAGCGTACGCTAAATAGCCTTACGTGTGCTAAAATCAACGATTAGCGTACGCTAACAACTATTTTTAGCGTGCGCTAACGACTGAACGAAAGTTCACTGACCTCACTGTACTAGACTTAGCGTGCGTTAACCTCAAACCATTTGCGTGCGCTAAACACCGTTGACTCGACTTTCCCAGAAAGCCGTCCAGGTTCATCCCGACATAATCCCAACAAAATCCGCGGTCCGATCTCACCTACCAACATGTCTCAATCAAGCTGACTACGTATAGCGCGCGCTACAACTCATACGTAGCGTGCGCTAGCTAACTCAATTAGCGTGCGCTAATGCTAAGATGTTAGCGTGCGCTGCAAGTGCACAAACACGCAAGTATGAACAACATGCATGAAATCATACGCTCAACAACACATGATTTATGAAATACGGAGGATAATACTCAGATCAAAATGCAACATATACAGTATCACAAGGTTCAAATACACATCAGAAATCTCGGGTATTACAACTTGAATACTTGCACTAGCAAAATAGCGGAATTTTGCTAACCCCCGAGAAATCGGGGGTGGATGTCTGTATTGCATCCAGGTACATGCAGGTTCTTTGGGATCTAATCACAGGATCGGTACGAAGGATGATGGAAGACAAATGATACTAATCACATGAAGACTAGTACTTGGTACTGGTGGTCATAATGTATTTACTTTTCCGCTGTAGTGTTTTCCCACTGTATGGGAATGTTGTTGTACTTTAACCCCCTGTGCGGGCATGAGTTTTGAAAGAGAGATGTATATGAAGTTAAGTTGTATGTTTGTGGTGAAAGACCAAGTCGATCTAATGATTCGTTATTTAGCCATGTCGGCATGTAATGTGATGTCCTGTTTCTGTAATTAGTCTGCTAGATCCTTACGGAGAGGGTATGCGGCGTTGTAATTGTAATATCCGTAATTTTCCCATTTTTAGCAGTTTCCATTTTTGGTGTATGTCTATTTTTATCGACTCGTTTGTAACCGTTTCGACATTTCGAATCTATTTTGTTCTTGGAGTTTTTCCATTGGGATGAGTTTTGATGATGTTTTCACGTAATTTCGTTTTATGACATGTTTTGCCGTATGAACGTTCGACTCTTGTAAGACTCGTTCGTTTTCGTTATTTCTGGGTTTGTACAAGGTCGTATGGTTGAGTTGGTCTTGTGGAGACTTTCGGTTCGTAAATCCGACGTCGTTTCGTGATTTTCGGGCACTTGGGCCATTTTTGTAATTTCCTAATAGTTTAGGGAATCTCGTTTTCGTTGTCGCATTACGGACCCTTCGGTGGTCGGAATTGTATTTTTCTTTCAGCACTTAGCTCCGTCGTCTTGTATGCTACGTGTTCATGTTCCTGGATTCTGGTCTCGTCGTGTGTATCGTGTATCGTACCCTCGGCCGACTTCTTCGATATGACATCGGCGATCGAATCTTGTGTAGGTAGCGCCGCTACCCTGTTGCTGCGTGCGCTATCGAAGAACAGTTAGCGTCGCTAACCCTTATTGTTAGCGTACGCTAACGAATGTGGCATAGCCATCGGACTGCCGCGGCCCGTTAGCGCACGCTACATATGGCGATTAGCGTGCGCTAACTTCACAATTATATAAGCCCATGCGCGATTTGAGCAGCAGTTTCATTCTTTTCCCTTCGTTTCTTCGACGTGCGACCTCGAGGCGATTTCCATCGATTCGATCGGCGTTCTATTCACATTCCATCACCGTAGAGTTGTGCTAACATATTATCATCGTATAATCGTCATCCATCATACGAAATCAAGGTAATTTCGCAGAACCCTAACTCGTCAAATTTGGGGGTTTTTCCGGTTTTACTAATTGGAACCGAATTATTCCAGTATGTTAGGATATTCTTCACCGATTGTGATTGTTGAATGATTCCAAATCCAATTTCCTTGATTTTAATCCGCGAATTATCGATACGGGGAGATTTTGCGTAAGCCCTCGCCCGTATCAATTGATCGTCTATTGTCGTTATTGATAATCGGGGTTTTGGGAGTATTCCTTTCGATTACTGATGTCCGTTGGGACTGAGTTATGCTAATTCTTCGTTTAGGAACCATCGTTGTCCATTCGGATCATCCGTAGTCACTTTTCACTTCCGATCCTTCGAAGATGTCACAAAGGCAAGTACTTTACATTTGTTTACATGTTCTAGTATTTGAATTATGGTTGTATCGTGGTGGTTGTGGATGGTTATGTGTATGTTCACCTAGGGACGGTCCGACGGGGCCTCTAGGGATACGTATTGCCGTGAGTGTGCGTATCGTGAACTGTGGTTAGCCACCCAGGGATGTCCGACGGGACTCATGCGGGTACGGTGGCCGTGAGTCTCGTGCAAGTTAACTTTGAATCATGATTTGTTGGAGATAATGTGTTTGTGTTTGTACATCATAAATATTCCGGAATATAAAATGTTTTCTAAAATGATTTTTGGCGCATGTATTCATCTGATTAGAATGTAGTTCAAATGGATTGTACTTGCACTAGCAATTGTCGCTAACCCCTTAAATGGGGGAAATACTTTTTGTATTTCAGGTATTGATCGTGGGGACAAGCGAGCACTCGGGCCGTATGAGGATGATGGGCAAGCATGATATTGTCCAGTGTTTGATTTTCGATGTCATGTCTGTCGGTTACTATTGATGTCGGGTTTTGAGATTTATGTATTATAAAGTTGGTTTAAGTACTCGAGTACTTCCTGTTTGAAATTGTTAATGTTGTGTTCCCATTTTGGGAAATGGATTTGATGTCAGATTTTAATTGTCGGTTGGTAGTCTTTTATTTTAATTGTCGTTTTATTAATGATAGTTTGTCGTTGTCAAATGTCTTGTTGGTATGTTAGCCTGGTGGATTCCACAGTGTGGGGTCCACGGCGCTGTAATATGCCCTGAATGTCTTGGGGGTGTTACAGAATATGGTATCGGAGCTTAGGTTTATGGATACCTAGGCTGTCGGTCATTTGGGTCTAGTTAAGTGTCGTTTTTGGGACAGTATCACTGCTATGCCATCATCTCAGTACGCCGGTGCTCGTAAGTTTTCCTAACTTGACTCGTTTCACCGTTCTGTTCTATTCCTGTCTTAGTATCTTTTGCTTTTCGCGTTTGAATTGTACTTACCCGTTGCTTCTTCAGAATTCCTGCTGGTAGAGGACGCGGGCCTTGATCGCGGACGGTAGGGGACATGGCGCAGCCGGTGGGGCGGCCATGTCCGATCACTCGAACCGATTCGGCGATGCACTCTTTGTGGTACAGTGTCCACCCTTTTTCCGGAGGTCAGCAGGACCAGTCTGCTTGCTCCGTTTATGCTCATGAGAATGTTGGAGTGGCCAACATATTACGGCAAGTAGCGAACCGGATGACGCTTCGGCTCGAGCCGTTACAGTCGGCCATGCTAATGCCAACCCGGTTCCGCCCTCTGGATCCGGTAATGATAAGCTACTTCGGGACGTGATTCGTATCGTCCTCCGCAGTTTGATGGTGCTTGACCCTTCTGGTTGGGAGAATTGGTTATTCGAGTTGGAGAAAGTGTTTGAGGTGCTAATTGTTCCGAGGAGAGGAAAGTACCCATTGCTCAGTACTTCCTCGCCAAGGAGGCAGCGACGTGGTGGCAAGCGGTGAAACCGCGTGGCCGGCGACTACGTGGGCGAGTTTCGAGATCGATGGAAGATGAATATTGTCCTTGGCCGGTGAAAGAGGAGGATCCGAGCCTTCTTTGAGGCTAAGCCCCAAGATGTTCCTATTTCTCAAGCTATCAAGGACTACAATCAATGGTGCATTACGTGAGAAACCAAGTCCGAGATGAGCTAGATAAGATCCGCCACTTTGATATGCGGATGAAGCCGAGGTGCGCCACTACATGTGCAGTGCAGGGTGCACGACTTTGAAAGATTATCGAGAATAAAGCGATGGCTTACGAGATGTCGTTTTACTGCGGCAGAGGCGGTGAAGGAAAGAAGCGAGAAAACCTCGGTCGGTTTTCGGGAGGCAAGTCAGAGGGTATCAGAAGGCTCGATCCGATTCGCGAGTCTTCGAAGTCGATCGCCATCGGTTGGTCGAGAGGCGGTTCTAGGTCTGCTCTGCTGGTTCCGTTCGTGGTCCTACATGCTTCAACCGCATCGTCAAGGCCACATGATGAGTGAGTGTGATAGGCCTCCGATTCGGTGTCTTGCTTGTGGCCGTATGGGTCACCGTGCTAAGTTTTGTACGGATGCGGCTCGGGCTCCGATTACTCGGATATCTGCTCCAGTGCAGGAGAGCCGAGTGTGAATCGAGCAGACAGGTTCCTCGGCCAGCAGAGTTTTGGTAGAGGTCGAGGTCGTGGTCGGCCTTCTAGAGGGGATCTTCTAGTGCGGGTCCTGCTCCGCCCCGTGTGTATGAGATGAGGCGAGCCGTAGATCGACGCGACGGTGGCTACAGTGCAGTCCACATCCTTGACCATCCTGTTTAGTATTGTTCGATTACGGTGCTACGCATTCTTTTATATCTATGGATTGCGTGCGTAAATGCGCATGTTGATTGCCTTGTTGCTTGTGAGCCTTTTGTTGTTAAACTTCCTAGCGGGGATAGCATCGTGGGGGACCGTGAGATTAGAGATTTTTACGTGAGTATCGCGGGGAGGGATTGGCTTTCTAATCGATTGCGATAGATATTAGAGATGAGGATTTGATTACGGGTGAGGATTGGCTCGGCCGTCATGGGGCGATCATGAATTATAGAACGAGGATTACGATGTTAGCCTCGATGGTACCGAGCATTCTTTTGTGGGGCGTAAGCGGGGTAGTCGAGATTGCGATCGGCGCTTTGAGGCGGTGAGGCTTCTTCGGGAGGTTGCACGGGCTATTGGTGTTACGCTTTGAGATCGGAAGAAGGGGAGTCGAGCTCTCGTCTATTCCGGTAGTATGTGAGTATCTGACGTTTTCCGGATGAGTTCTTTGGGTTTGCCGGGCGAGAGGTTGAGTTTACCCTCGAATTAGAGCCGGGTGCAGACTATCTCTAAGACGCCATACCGTATGGCGCCCGCCGAGATGCTTGAGTTGAAGAAACATTGGGAGAGTTCTTTGGACATGGGATATATTCGACCGAGCGCTTCACCTTGGGGCGCAGGTCCTATTTGTAAAGAAGAAGGATGGGTCACTTCGTTTGTGCATCGACTACCGAGAGTTGAACAAAGTGACCATCAAAAACAAATATCCACTCCGAGGATTGATGACTTGTTTGATCGGTTGCAAGGAGCGACCGTGTTTTCGAAGATTGATTTGAGATCGGGGTATTATCGGCTCGAGTGAAGGATACCGATATTAGAAGACGGCCTTTCGGACGAGATACGGTCACTACGAGTTTGTGGTTATGCCTTTTGGGCTAACCAACGCACTGCCGTGTTCATGCGACTTATGAACAAAGTCTTTATCGAGTACCTCGATAAGTGTGTAGTCGTTTATTGACGACATCCTGATTTACTCGAGGAGCGAGGAGGAGCACGCCGTCATTTGCATATTGTGTTAGATATTTTGAGAACTCGGCATCTTTTGCGAAGTTCTCAAAGTGCGAGTTTTAGTTACGGGAAGTCATGTTTCTCGGTCATGTGATCTCGTAGGGTGTTCGTGTGGACCCACATAAGGTAGAGCGGTGTTGGATTGGGCGCCGCCCAAGAACGTGAAAGAGGTCCGCGATTTTATGGGATTAGCCGGGTATTACCGCAGTTCGTCGAGGGTTCTCTAAGCTCGCTCGGCCGACTCGATTGTTACGAAGTCGGAGAAGTTTGTGTGGACCGATGAGAGGCGAATAGTTTTGAGGAGTTGAAGAAGCGGTTGGCGACCGCTCCGTGTTAACTTTGCAGTGGTAATGATGGTTTCTCTGTTTATAGTGATGCTTCGGGCCAAGGGCTCGGATGCGTACTTATGCAAAGACGGGAGGACGATTGCCTATGCTTCCGTCGGTTGAAACCGTATGAATTGAATTACCACATGCACGATCTTGAGTTGGCTTGATTGTGTTTGCGTTGAAAATCAGGCGTCATTACTTGTATGGCTCGTCGTGTCGATTTTCACCGATCACAAGAGCCTGAAGTACATCTTCACGCAGAAGGAGCTTAATATGAGACAGAGGAGATGGTTGGAACCGATTAAGGATTACGATCTTGATATCCTCTATCATCCGGGCAAGGCTAATGTGGTAGCAGATGCCTTGAGCCGAAATCGTATCGCTTGGTGCTTGAGTTACTCACGGCCCGGTCGGGACTTCACGAGTTTATGAGGTTGAGCATTGAGATTATCTTGCCGAGAATTCTGGCGATTGCGTACTCTTGAGATTTCTTCGTCTCAGTCGAGGACATTAAATCGGGACAGTTGGAGGACCCGATGTTTATTCAATTGCGGGAGAGTGTAGAGAAGGGGAAAGCCCCGGGATTCGTTATTCATGAGGACGGCGTGTTGAGATTCCGAGGTCGGTTGTGTGTTCCGAACGACTCGGGCGAGACAGAGCATTATGCGAGAGGCTCATGCGTCACCATACTCGGTCCATCCGGCTCGAGTAAGATGTATAAAGATCCGAGGAAGAATTTACGGTGGAGCAATATGAAGAAGGAGGTAGTTCGGTTTGTAGCTAAGTGTTTGACTTGTCGGCAAGTCAAGATTGAGCATCACGGCCACCGGATTATTGAAACCACTTCCCGTTTCGAATGGAAATGGGAGGACATCTCTATGGATTTTGTCACGAGTTTACCGAGGACGAAGACTAGTATGAATATGGTATGGGTAATTGTAGACCGACCGACTAAGTCGGCACGTTTTCTGGGCATCAAGGATACTTGGGGTCCGGAAAAGTTGGCTCGTATTTTTATCACTCGGATAGTGAGGCTTCATGGTACGCCGAGGACCATTATTTCAGACAGAGATGGCCGATTTGTATCGCATTTTTGGCGAGCGGTGCATAAGGCATTGGGGACTCGGCTACGTTTGAGCACTTCGTTCCATCCCAGGGCCGATGGCGGTCCGACGTACCATTCGACGTTCGAGGATTTGTTGTGCGCGTGTGCGTTAGATTGGAGTAATGGCGGGAGGATCATTTGGCCTTGATTGAGTTTACTTATAATAATAGGCGCACGCGTCGATTAAGATGGCACCATATGAGGCACTTTATGGCCGGCGTTGTCGATCACCGATATGTTGGGAGGAGCCGTCCGATTTGGTTGGCACCGAGCCGGATCTCGGTGTTGGAGACGAGGGAGAAAGTCGAATTGATTAGAAAGAGGATGTTGGGCGCCCAGTCGACAAAAGTCTTATGCGGATGTTAGGCGTAGACCTTTGGAGTTTGAGGTGGGAGATCACGTTACGTTGAGAGTATCTCCGACGAAAGGAGTTTTCCGATTCGGGAAGAAGGGAAACTCGGCCGAGATATATTGGACCTTTCGAGGTATTGGAGAGAGTCGGTGAGTTAGAGTACCGTTTTGCTTTAACTCCGTCGCTTAGTCATGTACATAGCGTATTTCACGTTTCCCATTGAGGAAATGCGTTAGGACCCGTCCCACATTATCGACTTTGGGGACGTGGAGATTGAGAAGGATGTTACGTTTGAAGAGAGACCCGTTAGAATTTTGGAGCGTCGTGATAAACAGTTAAGGCACAAAACCATTCCTTTGGTTAAAGTGCAATGGTCGAGGCACGGAGTAGAAAAAGCGACGTGGGAGTTAGAGGAGGATATGCGTTCGAGATACCCCGAGCTTTTTGATTCTTAAGTTTCGGGACGAAACTTTATTTTAGAGGGGGAGAATGTAATATCCGTAATTTTCCCATTTTTAGCAGTTTCCATTTTTGGTGTATGTCTATTTTTATCGACTCGTTTGTAACCGTTTCGACATTTCGAATCTATTTTGTTCTTGGAGTTTTTCCATTGGGATGAGTTTTGATGATGTTTTCACGTAATTTCGTTTTATGACATGTTTTGCCGTATGAACGTTCGATTCTTGTAAGACTCGTTCGTTTTCGTTATTTCTGGGTTTGTACAAGGTCGTATGGTTGAGTTGGTCTTGTGGAGACTTTCGGTTCGTAAATCCGACGTCGTTTCGTGATTTTCGGGCACTTGGGCCATTTTTGTAATTTCCTAATAGTTTAGGGAATCTCGTTTTCGTTGTCGCATTACGGACCCTTCGGTGGTCGGAATTGTATTTTTCTTTCAGCACTTAGCTCGTCGTCTTGTATGCTACGTGTTCATGTTCTGGATTACGGTCTCGTCGTGTGTATCGTGTATCGTACCCTCGGCAGCTTCTGCTGGCGATATGACATCGGCGATCTTGAATCTGTTGTGTAGGTAGCGCCGCTACCCACCTGTTGCCTTGCGTGCGCTACAGAAACGATTAGCGTCGCTAACCCTTATTGTTAGCGTCGCTAACGAATGTGGCGATAGCCCGGTATCGCGGCCCGTTAGCGCCACGCTACATATGGCGATTAGCGTCGCTAACTTCACATTATATAAGCCCGGTAGTGATTTTGAGCGGCAATTTCATTCTTTTCCCTTCGTTTCTTCGACGTGCGACCTCGAGGCGATTTCCATCGATCGATCGGCGTTCTATTCACATTCCATCACCGTAGAGTTGTGCTAACATATTATCATCGTATAATCGTCATCCATCATCCGAAATCAAGATAATTTCGTCTAGAACCCTAACTGGTCGAGTGTGGGGGTTGGTCCGGGGGTTACGAAGTGGAACCGAATTATTCCGGTATGTTAGGATATTCTTCACCGATTGTGATTGTTGAATGATTCCAAATCCAATTTCCTTGATTTTAATCCGCGAATTATCGATACGGGAGATTTTGCGTAAGCCCTCGCCGTATCAATTGATCGTCTATTATCGTTATTGATAATCGGGGTTTTGGGAGTATTCCTTTCGACATCGATGTCCGTTGGGACCGAGTTATGCTAATTCTTCGTTTAGGAACCGTCGTTGTCCATTCGGATCATCCGTAGTCACTTTTCACTTCCGATCCTTCAAGATGTCACAAAGGCAAGTACTTTACATTTGTTTACATGTTCTAGTATTTGAATTATGGTTGTATCGTGGTGGTTGTGGATGGTTATGTGTATGTTCACCTAGGGACGGTCCGACGGGCCTCTAGGGATACGTATTGTCGTGAGTGTGCGTATCGTGAACGTGGTTAGCCACCCGGGGATGTCCGAAGGGACTCTGCGGTACGGTGGCCGTGAGTCTCGTGCCAATTAACTTTGAATCATGATTTGTTGGAGATAATGTGTTTGTGTTTGTACATCAAAAATATTACGGAATATAAAATGTTATCTAAAAAAATTTTAGGCGCTAGTATAAATCTGATTAGAATGTAGTTAAAATGGATTGTACTTGCCTAGCAATTGTCGCTAACCCCTTAAATGGAAATACTTTTTGTATTTCAGGTATTGATCGTGGGGACAAGCGAGCACTCGGGCCGTATGAGGATGATGGGCAAGCATGATATTGTCCAGTGTTTGATTTTCGATGTCATGTCTGTCGGTTACTATTGATGTCGGGTTTTGAGATTTATGTATTATAAAGTTGGTTTAAGTACTCGAGTACTTCCTGTTTGAAATTGTTAATGTTGTGTTCCCATTTTGGGAAATGGATTTGATGTCAGATTTTAATTGTCGGTTGGTAGTCTTTTATTTTAATTGTCGTTTTATTAATGATAGTTTGTCGTTGTCAAATGTCTTGTTGGTATGTTAGCGCGGTGGATTAGGTGTAGAGTCGCGTACTGTAATATCTTGCAGATATGTTGGGGTGTTACAGTAATATTCCCGAATTGATTGAGGGTGTTACAGCAACATACATCTAACCCATTTTCATAAAAGCATAACCCATATTCATAAGAATTCATTTTTAATAATCTAATTCATTTGTTCTTACCACTTTATCAATGAAATCATTCATATCTTGTGCTTGAGAGCCATTTTAAGTGCCCTTAAATTCCATTTGACGCACCTTAGGATGACTGGTTTAGGCAATACTACTATTATTTTTGTTCTTTCACACAAGCAGTAGTGCAATTGAAGAAAACTATTTATCATGATCAAGTTAAAAAGCTTCATTATCAAATACATTAGTGATGTTTAATCAAATTTACTTACGGCAAGCATTAGCACACAACCACTATTTAATTTTAGATTATTATCATTGGTTCCACCCATTAAAATGTCGTAAATTAAAATGCTCCAATTATTTTGCACACTTATCCAAATTGGCAATGTACTTGGTGTAATGTCATCCGATACTTGCTCCGAAATTTTGGAGCAATTACAAATATAAGAACATATAAAATTGATAGACGAGCGAAATCCTTGCTCGTTAAATCTTCTTATTTCAATTTTTTCTCAGTTTTGATTTTAGTCAATTTATATTTCCTGGTTGCCTGTTACTGAATATTCTTTCGACAGAATCAACTTTGGTTCTGTCTTTCTTTCCGACACTGATGATGCCGAATTTTAGATGGGCTAATTCGATGGTACTTTCAATCGATTTTCCTCTGATCTTCAGTGATGTAGCCTCCTTTTCTTAACCATCAAAAAATTGAATTATCATAGGGTAAGACTTCTTTCAATAGCGCACTATTCTAAAAATCCTGATCTAGACCGATTAGCCATCAAATTAATTTTAGAAGGTCCTCTACCATTCCGATTACGGACTAGGCACTTGTACTGGGTATTTGGGTGATTAATCGACCGCCTAGACGAGCTGGGTGGGCGCCTAGGAAGGCAAGCTAGGCGGGTGCCTAGGCGGACGCACAAAGCGATTAGTTTTTGTTTTTGTTTTAACAGTACTATAAATTCATCAAGTCAGGCTGCCCGATTAATCCTCTTGGCACTAGACATTAGCAATTCGAATGCCTAGCGCCTGATGTTTTTTAGATTAAGACTCTTTCTTTTGAGCAGAATTTTCCTGAACTGAATTGAACTAAACTGAACTTTGCCGAATTGAACTGAACTGAATTTTGATGAACCGAACTGAACTAAACTGAACTTATCTAAACTGAACTGAATAACAACAACAATAATAATAACAATTAATTTTAGTTAACAATATATATATATAACAACAATAATAATATATATTACAACAATATAAATATAACAATATTAATAATTCTAATAACAAGAATAATAATAAGATTACATATAATATTATTGAAAATATTAATATAAAATAATAATATCACATAATAATAGATACAACAACGATGAAATTATTTATATTATAATATTACAAATATTGATAATATTGATATAAATAATAGTAATAATAATGATAAAATTATGAATTACTAATATTATTATTGATATATTGATATTATTATTAATAGTAATTAATAAATATATTTAGATAAACAATAAAAACAAGAATAATATTAATTATATTACAACAACAATAAAATTAATATTAATAATAATAATTATATATAATATGTTTGATAATATTAATTAATATTAAGAATACTCTCAGTAATTAATCATATTAGAAAATAATGTTTACTATAATAATTATTGTTTATACTACAATAATAAAATAATAATAATACTAAAATAAACATTTATAATAATTATTATATATAATACTATTGATAATATAAATAATAATAGTATAAACTGAATGAATTGAATTGAGTTGAACAGAACTAGAGATGTTAAACGGGCTAGCTTGATTCATTTAGCCAGCGAATTCAAGTAAACGGTCTAAAAAGCCGGATTTAAACGGACTAGGAAATATTGGCTCTAACCCTAACCCTAACGGGTTTGAAATTAAATTTAAATATTTAAAAATCTATTTTTTATTTTTTTATAAGTAAAAAAAACAATACCAATATATTTTATATATATAGTAACAACTATACTATAATAAATATAACAAAAAATACACTTTTATGTGTATATATATATATACACACTATATTACCAAATACAGTAATAATATATATTATATATAATATTAATATATATTATATATATAATATTAATATAGTGTATATATATGATATTAATATAGTGTGTGTATATATATATATATACATATATATATATATCGAGCCACAATTCTAACTGGCTTAAGAATCATTCGCTAAAAAGTTCAGATTTAAACGGCTAGAAATATCTACTGCCCAATTTTTTGGCGGGTTAAACGGGCTTACGGCCTCTGGCCGTTAAAATCTCTAAATAGAACTGTGCTAAATTGAATTGAATTTAATTGAAGTTTGTTGAATTAAATTTAACTTAATTAAGTTGGAGTGAAATGTGGTGAAATTAAATAAAGAATGATTTTTAATAAATAGCACTAAAATTAACAAAACCTTTTCGTATTTGCCCCAAACTCTGTATATCATTTGATACCCCTTCTTTACCTTCACTTGCGTCTGTATCAGAATTTCGTCCAAAAGTCTAGGTTTTATTCGTGTTTTCTATCTTTCTGATGGCATCACCCTCTCAAGCAAGCCTTCTTCTTCAGAAACAGCTCAAAGGTATTCCTATTCAAATCTTTTTTTTTTCAATCGAATTGTCTGTCGGTAAAATGGGTTTTGCTTTCCAGGTTCTAGTTAAATCTTGATAATTTTCATGATATACGCTTTTTCTATGCAGATCTATGCAAAAATCCTGTGGATGGATTTTCGGCTGGTTTGTTAGATGAGAGTAACCTTTTCGAATGGAGTGTTACCATAATTGGACCACCTGATACTCTATAGTTAGTGTTCCTTCGCCTATCTTGTGTTTTGGAATTTTCTCTCCTTAGTTGAAATAAGTTTTCGATGATTGTGAGTATCCATTTTTTTTTTTTTTTGCTTTGCCTGTGAGGGTTTGCTTTGAGAGTTGCTGTGATTTTATGTTCGTGATTTCATCTTCTTATTTGCTTTGTCTCATGTTATGTTATTGATTATGAGAATGGTTGGTGGTGTTGGTTTACATTGTTTTCTAGGTTATGCTGATTAAAGATGCTAATGCTTGCATGACATCAGTAATTACCGATGCTGGCACTCGTTGTACCCTGAATTAAATACGAGGAATTAGGACCGAGTTGCAACAGGGCTGACCTTGAGTGAAATAATTGATCCGATAAAACCTTTCCAGGGTTGTGGCTTTATTTGTTTGCAACATCCAGGGTAATCTGCAAGTTAAGATGCAAACGATTGGAACCTGATTGCATTGAATTTAGGTTACCTCGTCTTCTAGGCTAAAGATTGACATTGGTCCTCTTCAGTTAAATATTGGTTGAGAAAAAGTATTAGTTGAATGGTTTTAATAAAAATAAAAATGTGAAGGCCAAAAATAAACTGCATGATGTAAATAAGGGACTGAATGATGATTAATCAAGTTATACACTTTTAGATGTTGATTGATTTTGTGAAAAAATAATTTCAAAGCAGGTCTTCACTAGATTAATCAAATTTTTCACACTTTTTTGTAAAAAAATTTGTATAGATAGTTCAACAATATAATTACATTTATATTGTCAATACAGCTAAGAGGGATGACAAATCTAGTTTACTGAAAATAGCTCTTTTGGTCAAAAATGATAAATGATTGAAATCCATTAGCTAGGGCGGGATTGTCCTTTCCCAATTAGCTCTTATTATGATAAAAAATAAATAAGATGACAGTAGTAGTCGCTAGCTTAGGACCAATAACGATGTTCCCGGTATTCACAGAATTCGTAATAAACGTTGATTTTGACCCCCAACCATCTATTATAGTCTTCAAAATCGGAACATTTGTCGTTCGTAGAATGGGCTGCTGGACATTTAAACCTATTTGTCTCATGCTTTCACATCCCTGATAACCTCTATAATATTTTGTAGCCTAGATATGTTTGTGTTTAGTCAATGTTATAGGAGTAGAATTATATAGCATTTTGGCTAGCTGGAGCTATCAAATAGCTGCACCAAAGAAAGTGTCTTTCCTTGTTTGATTTTCGATAACGACATGTTGATTGAAGATATTCGTCTATGCATTAATATCACTGTAATTTTATGATATTAAGGTATATCAAAAGGGATAGAAATCTCTATGAATTTAACATGAAGAGTTTCTAAGGCTGGAGCTAATTAGTCTTTTGGTAGATAATAAGAATCCATAGATAGCTTGATATTAGAAATGATGAGTCCACATGAATTAATTTGGAAAACCAGCAGGTACACACAAGAACCAATTAGTTGATATGGAAACATTTAATCTTTCTGTGGATTTATAAGTTCTTTAAACACGTTTTCATTTAAAGCCTGCTGGATGCATTGACCTTCTGGTTTACCAACTTTGAATTCAAAGTGGAGAAGGAACAACTTTACAAGAAAAGACATATTAACAAAAGGTTCGGCCTAAAGAATTGTTATAAATAAATAATAAAATGTGTAAAACCATTAAAAGCTTCATCCATGTGTCCAAAGCTGGTAAGCAAGCGAAAAAAAGAAACAGTAGCAGTAAGTTATGCATTATCTTTTGTGTCTGGGGAAAAGATGCTCATATAATAGGTGTAAATATGGAGCTGCTTGGTCCTCGTTAATTAAGAGAGAATATTGCAATCATTCATTTATAATTCTCTGGAACTCTTGCTTTATGATATGTTATTCTTGCAAGTAGAATGCTGAAATTTGGAGTAATTCAAAATATTTGCTGGATTTGTGGCAGGCATGCCAATAATTTTTAGCTCATATGTGTGGTTGTAGTATGTTACTTAACTATACATATATATACATGTATTTTTATATGTATGTAATTCAAGCAAGAGTTTGGAGGCAAAAGGCAGTTCTGTTTTACTGACTTTTGTGACCTCATTTATACTCACTGCAGGCTAACCGGGTTTGTTTAAGTTTTGACATAATGTTCACACATTCTTGAAATGGTTTTGTCGGTTGGAATCATATTGCACGATTTGAGTTTTCACTGTTATGGTATTAAATTTTGCATGCAGCGAAGGAGGTTTCTTCAATGCTATCATGACCTTCCCGATGAATTATCCAAATAGCCCCCCAACTGTGAGATTCACTTCAGAGATCTGGCATCCTAATGGTTTGTATTCATTCTTCATTTAGGAGGGCTCCAATTCCATGATAGTTTTGGATTCTAGCCATTAGTGAATTAAGTTGTGAATTTCTTTGCAGTTTATGCTGATGGAAAAGTTTGCATTTCAATTCTCCACCCCCCTGGAGATGATCCAAATGGCTATGAGCTTGCAAGTGAGCGGTGGTCACCTGTCCACACGGTATGATCTTGAATGAGTTTGCTTGATCCTATTTGTTTTATATCTATGGGTTGTGATTTCCAAATCCCAAATGAACAAAATTGGCTAAATTAGCAGAGGCCATTTGTCATTTTAAACTTGTAAGTTGTAACCTTGTTTGTATAACCATCATAAATATTTAATATTTTATGAGATTTCTCTAATCTGTTCACAATTAAAATTTACCTTTTTTGAAGTTTTGTCAATTATTTCTGTAGATTTGAGAAAGCATCGCATCAGTATTTCTGTTAGTTGTGGGTTCAAAATTTTAAATAGTAAAATCTACTTTATGGGTTCAAAATCTGATATTCTGCTTTTCTGGAGTTTCTTTTTTAGCAATTCTTTTTTAAATAACAATCGACTGCAATCAGATATTCAGGAAATTAAGGGTTTCCAAGTCCAAGTTTCCATTTTCCAACCATTTATGAAATTTTAATCATGTTGGTCAAGTTTTTCCAAGTGTTTTCAATAGCGCTTTTTATGTGTAAATAGCGTAGTACTTAGCATAAGCTATTCGAGTATGTTAATTAATCATTTAAAATAATATATAATATATATATAAATTTATATTAGCAAAGTGATGCTTCAAATGAGTTGTACCCCCATTGGTTATATATTGACAAAATTTACCCACAATAGATTTTTCTTCTTCATTTTGTGATCCATACTTTCAACCAACATTTTTTTGGATGAATTTTTCAACATTTGAACCCAACAAAGCTGCCCAGATTTTTCAAAAAAACTGCTCAAAATATGCATATAAAAAAAATAAAATTCTACACAAAAAATTGCAACCCAAACCGCTAGAGAAAGAAAGTAAAAAATTGTACCAGTCGATACTCTCAGTTCTCAGCATCGATTAGGGTTCGAGGGTTCCCAGCTTCTTAAAAAAATCACAGCACAAATTGCTTCAGCTTCCTTCTCAGTTTGATCCTCCGACGGGGAAGAGAGGTCGCAACGCAATCGATCTGCTTTTCTTACATTCTCAGCGTCGATTAGGGTTTTAGGGACTTGATTAGTCGCAGATTTTAAGTTGCTGTGAGGTGGCGTGGAAAATACCATCATGCGACAGATGCATACACTATCTTCAATTTTGCGTAATAGCATACACTATTCACTTCATGCTAAAGCATGCGCTACAGTTAGAAATCATATGCTATCCGGGCAACCCGCTCAGAAAATCGCGCTAGGTAACGCTGCATCTCCTTAGCGCGCAGTAGCTCGCTATGAGTCGCGCGAAAGCATGCTATTGAAAACACTGGTTTTTCCATTGGAAATTATCATTTTTTACTTTCCATTTTTCACATAAGTTATCTCAAAACTGAAATGTCAACTCTCCATCTTATACACTACCTTGCATCAATGATCCATCACTTTCTATCTTTCCATTCAATTATACTTGTGGGACCCACATCTACCCAACTCTATCTACTCAAAAAAATTTAGTTCTTAAAATCATATCTATCAAATGGGACCTATCACTTATAATCTTACCAATTTAATGTTGTATATTCAAATTCGAATATTGAAACTGAACCCCATCCACCACTACCAACTTTTCATATTGTTACTCCCTTTGTCCTAAAAAAAATAGGGCTAATTACCTGTAAATCCATATCATTTGCTCACTTTCTGGGATTGCATTCAGAATAAAAAAATCGTTTGGAAAATCCATAACGTTTCAATTTTTGTAAAATCAAGTCCGATGACCGGTTTTCCCCAATTGAAGATGACGTGGAGGCCGGATCGGACACTTGGACGCTGGAAATCACACCTGGCACCGGTAATGACAAAATGACATAGTTTTGTAAAAAAATATAAATAAAAAATACAATAAAAAGACACATCAGAGTTAAAATAAAAAAAATAAAAACATCCTCTCCCTCACCCCATGCTGCTGCATCCCTGACAAACCACCATCACAGCCACCACCTCTTTCCATCTCTGACCACCACAACCACCGGTCCACCCCTATTTATTTCCACCGTCGCCTCCTCTCTCTTTCTACATTTTATCTCCCTCTCTTTTCAATCCTAAATCCAAGAAAAAACCTAGCCCCAGTGTTTTAAAAAACGCTTGACTCGTACGAGTTGACTCGCGAGTCGAGGCGAGGCGGACGGGTGGCGGGTCGAGGCTTACGAGTTAGACACATAAATAGAAATATACGAGTCTTGATCTTCGAGGCGGACGAGTTGACTCGTTTACGAGTTGACTCGTCCGAGGCGAACGAGTCAGAAGTATGGGCTTTTCTTTACCTTCAACTCTTCTCTCCCCTGCTCAGCAAACAGAGAACATATACTTGCTCGTTTCCTTTTTCTTAAACAAAGCTCCAGACCCGGGGAAGAGTGAGAAAGTGAGAGACGAGAAGGTGAGAAGAGACAGATAGATGAGACACAGAAAGGCTGCGTCAGGAGAGGGTTAAAATGCAACAAAACCCTACTTTAAAATATAGAAGCAAATTGGGCCGATTAACTTATTATTTCTATTGGGCTTCTAAACTAATAAAGGCCTCATAAGATAACTAATGAGAACCCTATATAATACATTGAGCCTTTTTCATTCATTCTCTTTCATATGAAGCAGTGTTTTAAAAAATCAAAAATATTAAAAATAAACCCTACAATAACTGAAAATAAACTGTTGAAAACTGGAAATGGTCCCTACAAAACTGAAATGAAACTCAGGTCCATACTAAAAATTGCCTTGTTTTAGAGGCGTTTATGATGAATGATGCAATGATTTTGATATTTTTATTCTAGTTTTCGTTGAACTATTAATATTATTTATTATAACTTTGTGTTGGTTTATTTTTGTATATTTTTTATTTTCTTTTCTTAAAATTTTGAGGCTTCCGCCTCATTCCGCCTCGAGGCGTACGCCTCGCCTCATTTGAGCAAAACGCCTCGAATACGAGTCGCGAATTTTAAAACATTTGCTAGCCCCAATTCCCTAATCCGCGTCGTTCTGCAATTCACCATCACCGTTCTGCAATTCACCCATGTCGTTCTCCGCGTCGACTCCATGCCGCCGTCGGTGGTGAAATAGAAGAGGGACGTTGCATCCACTAGGTCCATGACCGCGGTTTGGTGGCAGTCGCCGGCGGGAGGGGATGCAGGTTTGGATTTGATGGGGGTGGGGCATTGGCGGCGGCGGCGGCGGCGGAGCAGGAACGGAGAAGATGGGGAGCCTTCTGTGGGTGATTTTGTGGATGAGAGAGGTATTGGTGGGGTTGTGGATGAAGGCGAGAATGGGGGAGGGGACGGGTCGGGAGGTTGAGTTGAAGGGGCGGTGGTGGTGGTTGGAGAAGATGGCGAGGCACAGTGCCGGCCTCCATGGATAGGAAGAACACGCCTGGGAGACAACAATGAGTGTTTCTTTTTTAATTTTTATTTATTTTTTTCTTTTTGTTGTGGTTGCATAATTATTTGTCCTTTTTTCTTTTCTTTTTTCTTTTGATAACCAAAACGACGTCGTTTTGGTCTTACCGGCGTCCAGGTGTAATTTCCGGCGTCCAAGAGTCAGATCCGGCCTCCACGTCATCTTCAATTTGGGGAAAACCGGTCATTGGACTTGATTTTATAAAAACTGAAACGTTATGAATTCTACAAACGATTTTTTATTTTGGGTGCAATTCTAGAAAGTGAGCAAACGATATGGATTTAAAGGCAATTAGCCCAAAAAATTAACTGCCATTTTAGCAAACTTCACAGAAATCAAGGATGTTCACAATATGCCTCATGCCCTTGTTTATGTTTAGTTATTATAATGTCTTTTTAAACTTTGTCTTTCTCTATCTTCCCAATAACTTTTTATTATTTCCAAGACTCATTTTAAGTGGGGGCAATTTTGCAAAATCAAGGGAAATTAAGTCTTGGGATATTAAAGTGACACTTATTTTGGATGCTAAACTGACCCTTATTTTGGGAAAAAGGGATGATAACACGTAGTAATTGGGAGAATTGTTTAGTGGACAAAAATTTATAGAAACTTCAATATTCATTATTTCAATGTTAATAATAATAAGATAATTAGATCATTAAAACACATCCTTTAAGCCTATATTTATATGCGCGAATCCTGCCTCATTTACTTTTTGAGATGAGATAAATAAATTGATTAGTGATGGAATTTTGATCAGATTATCCAAAAGATCTCATGTTTGCTTGACATGATTACGTGTTATATATATATATATATATATATATATATATATATATATATATATCAATTGTTTACTACAATAAATTTTTACTTGAGTTTTTTGTTTTTGACTAATTTGCACCACATATAATGATGGGATCAATTAAACCTACCTCATAGGTGGGATGAGTTATCCCTTAAAAGTGAGGAATAACCTGGGCCATGAATTTTATTATGGCCCACGTCATTTAAAGTAAACATGTGATTGGGTTGGATGAAATAGTATATGCAACCTAGTTATATGAAGTAAATGAGGATAATTTAACTAGGAAAGAGAATCCTACTAAAATATAAGTCACTACGACAACATTACCCGTAGTGACAACAACATTACCCCAAATGCCTCAACGGCTCCCGCAAAAAGCGGGGTAGGGGGGATCGGTTGTACGCAGCCTTACCCCTGTCTTAACACAGAGAGGCTGTCTCCGGATGATCCAAAATGAAAATTGCATCGAGAATTGCATGGAATGATTAGTACTTCATGTGAAAAAAAAAAGTGCAGCCAGTTTAATGAGTCATTTTGTTTTATTCCATTATAATCCAGAACCAAAGAATAAGGAGTCTTTGGCTCCATTGGAAACAGTGGAAAAACTAAAATATAAGTCACTAAATATATAAATTCTAAGTAAACTGTAATAGGAAATAAAGCAAATCACATGATATTATTATTAACATTTAGATCTTCCTTCTTGATTTCCGTCATTCTTTTCCGGCTTGAAAACATGATCTCTTGTTAGTGTGTAAAAAATGATCAGGAATTGAATTTGGGAGAACTGGTGGAACTCCTCAATAGTCTACTAATTCGGACGGCATTTCCAATGAACAAAGTAAAGTTGTATTCCATCTTCAAATAAAATCAACGAAGATCTTTCCAGTGAATCAAATATGATTGAAACTTGTCACCACAGGTTAAGAGATCTTTCAAATTCAGATGTCCTTTCCAACGCAATAAGTATTGCACAATATTATCATTAACAAAATGAGATGCTTGTGTTGAACTAGCTTTAAACTTCCTTGATCTCTCATTTGTACCAAAATGAGATTTTACTATTAACTTTCCATTTATTAGGCTTTTGGAGACTAAGGAAATTCAACAAAGGATGTAGACTTTTCCTTACAAGGTCTGGTAAAGTCAATATCCAAATAATTGAGTCACACTCAACATGGAATCAAACTGCTTAGATTTGTTTACAATAGTGACGACTAGAATTACTCTTGAAATTTTGCATCAAACTGAAGACTGTAATCAACCTCATGATGTGTAGTGTCGTGTCGTGCACACTATTTGCATCTTGCAAATTTGAATCTAGCATATCTTCATTCACTGTGACAACAGAAATATTAATCGAAAACTCTGAGGTCTTCGAACAATCTGAATCAACCAAAACTTCTTGAGAATTGTCAACAATGAGATCTTCAACGGCAGCCAAGTCAATTGGAGCTTCAACCACAAATTCATCAACAATTGGAGATTCCTCACTTATGGTTGGAAAATATCTCTACAGCTCTAGATAACTATTTCAGCTAGCATACTATATGTTGGATAATAACTCCACCTCAAGACCGTCAAAACACATAAGTGGATCAAGTAGATTTTCAGAATCTATATTCTTCACTTTCTTCAAGAAATCATGATCGTTCCTATATACTCAAACAAGACTTCTCCATGATAATCTCTAGTACCTCAAACGAAGTTTCAAACATATCAACGGTCATATGATCCCAATCCAAATCCAGCATCATCAAGAAGTACTTGCACTTAGCACATCAGATGATCTACTAAAGGCATCAAACTTACTTTTAAAACATGAAATAATTAATTGAAGCACATGCTTCGTTGTTTAATCGTCATAGGGAGCATGAGGAGCAGTAATTGTAATTATCTCACTCATGCAAGAAGCTGCTCCTAATCTTTCCTCATCTTCCTCATGTTGGAAAAGTCCGTTTGCAATCAATACCCTTTTCAATAGAAAATTTTGGCTTGTATTGATATGTTAGGTGGCTGGTCTACCTCAAATAGTAGATCATGTATCCCATCAAGAATGAAAAGTAATTCATCCAAGGAATTCGGAGGTCGGATTATATTATCCCAAGCTTTCTATAACACATTTTTTAAATCAAGGATCAATAAAGAAGGTTTAACTCATGAGTCTCATTCCCAAATTAAAACCATAATAATCATTAAAGTAACATCAAAGCTCGAAGCTATTTCAAAAACCAAACTCGTGATAATGGGTCCAAGTAGTCTGATTTTCATTCAAGCTAGACTTCAGCAAAACTAAGAAAGAACACAAGAAGAAACTGAAGACAAAAACCAACGGAAACTAGGGCCCAGTAGGTACTAAGGCCCATTTTAGAATAGTGTCTTGAAACAGTACGATGACCAAACAGTGAGCTGATTCCAACGAGCGAGAATTGGTGGAACGTCGTTTAACAGCGGTGACTGGACACGGGCAGAGATGACTAGGGTACGAACGACGGTGGAGTGCACTCGGCTGGACCTGAATCACAATGTTTGTTCGTGAGATTGGATCTGGTGGCAAGAATCGTGGCTGACTAGCGATTTCGGGGCGTAACTCGCATGCGGCGACATAGACAATTGTGGCTATATTGGCTGCGCTGGAGGTTGCCGTGTTCGTTAATATTTTTTTTTAAGAAATCAAAAGGCAAATAAGGTGTTTTTTAAAAATAGAAATAAAAATTAGGGACAAAACCAGAAATGGGACTTGTAGAAATTTAGAATAGTAACGACGAAACTTTTAGATTGCAGCAAAAAAAACGTGAAAGAAGACCTTCTCTTATGTCAAATTGATAGCGAGCAAGAAGAAATTGAGATAGAACTTTTTTAAGAACAAAAATTGAGAGAATATTCAATATTTAATATCTCATTGTCAATAAAAATAAGAAGATAACAAGACCATTAAAATGCAGCTATCAAGCCTTTATTTGTGGGCAGAGTCCTAATTAAACTAGGAAATAGAAGCCTACTAAAATATAAATCACAAAATATTTTAAAATCTCCTTCATATGAAGGCTGCGATAGAAAGGGCATCCGGCATAAAACTTTGCCACTTTGTTTTTTGCATGAATTATAGTATTAACTAACTTTAGACAATCAATTGATACTATAATCTTCATGCCACCGACTCCAACATAGTTGGGATTAAGCTACAGTTGATGATGATGATGACTAAATATTTTAAAATTCTAAATAAACTATAATAGGAAATAACCCAAAGTACTCGATATTATCTAATATTTAGATCTTCCTTATTAATTTCAATCAAGGGAGTATATACATAAAAAACTACTCCAGAACATTCAATCCCATTCATTCATTCATTCAATAGTGTACGTGAATGCGGATAGGATCTCAAGTTCAATTTTCAGTGAGCCATAGAACATAACAATATATTGTCCAAATGTTTTGTGGACTCTGTTCCTGTCTCACTTCGACTTTCTTCCTATTGAGTAACATTTTCTTTCAGGAATTTCATTTTTCGGTATTTGTTTGTCTGTGGTCTGTGCACTTAGAAGTTTTGTCTTACCTGTTATGGACTAGCTGCCATGAATCACTCTTGGTGTAAAGTTGTCGACCACAAATCTGTTATTAATGCAGTTCATGTTATATTTGCATGAAACATACGCTTATCAAAAGGATATTGATTTGTAGGTGGAGAGTATTGTTCTAAGCATCATATCAATGCTGTCAAGCCCTAATGACGAGTCTCCTGCTAATGTTGAAGCTGCTGTAAGTGCAATTGGATTGGATTGCTTAAAGTTTTTATTTACTTAATGAAAGTCATGTTTATACACTTGAACCTACTACCTTTTCACTTTCTTTTTCCTTTTTTTCTTTCTCAACTTGTTTGCTTTATTGAAATGTTTAGATGTTTTTTAGGATCCAAAGATCTAATTTTGTCAAGCAATGAAGAGTCTCTTTACGTACCATTTCACTAGCAAAGCACACTTTTCAGAATGTATTACAACCAATCAATTGCTGCTGTTACAGAAACAAGTAATTGGTTTATAAAAAATCAATTAAATGTGAATATTCGACTTCCATTGTTGATACAAGCCCCCAATCATATGGATGTGGTTTTTATGGCTTGTTTCTTTATTAAAAATTATTTAGTTTATCATTTAGATTTTAGTAGTGAAGTCATGTTTTCAGGCCAGCTTAAGTTGACCATTAATCCCAACTTCTGTTTCTTTTTCTCGGTTATTACTGCAGAAGGAGTGGAGAGAACGAAGGGATGATTTCAAGAAGAAAGTTAGTCGTTGCGTAAGACAGTCACAGGAAATGATGTAAACAAATTTCCGAATGCTGCATCATGCTACCACACCCCCCCCCCCCTCCAAAAAAAAAGAACTGGTGTTAACTGAAGAATTTAGCTTCAATTGTGCAAACATTGCAATTTTTGAAGACCACATTTTATGTTTCCCTAATGCGTTTTTTGTGTTTATGCATTCTATGCAAGTTCTGAAGTAGTCACCGAGCATACTGGATCATCACAAAATGAATGTGTATGGGGGGTTGTCCTTGATGCCGGTGGTCACCCATTGTTTGCTTGTCTTATGACTGTAATTGTTCTTATAGTGTGGATATCGCATTAATCCTGTCCCGATATTTAAGTTTGTTTCTGCGGTAACATTATATATGACTACTATCTCTGCTGGGTATCGCTGTCCATGTTTGCTTTAATTTAAATCCTGTTCTGTTTATAGGTTTAGCAAAGAACGCATTAAGTCGGTTAACTACAAAAACAATTTGAGGGGTCACTTATTGTAGATGGTAGTGGGGAGAGTATTAACTTGGAACCTTGAGGAATATGATCTTTTCAGCGGGTTCAAATCTTGTCATATGAATATGTTTTTAAGTGGATTTTCTCTGTTGAACATCACTCTTTTTCCTGTTCCTTTTCCCAGTACTGGGCATGTTTTTTCTCTTTTTTTTTTCCTCTTCAAATATTAGATGATTTATTAATTTTTTTAATCTTCGTGTATTGTGGTTATTGATACAAGACCTCGTTTACTTTTTCATCTTGTTGTGTTGGTTTTACCCATGTGGATCTATTGATTTTGTTAATTATGGATGAACCAAACATAATAACATTTGGTTCGTGGGTTTGTTAGCTTCACTGTGGATAAGAGCCTACGTGCAGTTGATGTGTATTACATTTTAATATCCTCTACGTGGGACTAGAACTGGTTGGTGGCCATTTAGCAACCTGGGTTGGCCTGTGGTAAATTAGGCGCTTTAACCCCATTGAACATGGTGGATTCAGTTACCATAGTTTTGACACTGACAGGTGCGAATTGACTCTAGCGGAGCTGGTTAAGGGCTGGGGTTACCTAATCCGTGGAAACAGGCTTAGTGGCAGTTCAAACATTTATTTCTGTTTAAATGTAAAATGTTCCATATTGTTCAATGGTTGAAGATCAACAAATACCTTGCATTGTCGTTGCTGAACGGTTGAATCGACTTGTTTCGGCTTATGCTTTTGTTTCTGCTTTGTTCAATTTTTTAATAAAATTCTATAGATGCCGTCCTAGTTTATTTTTTTCCCACTAGAATCCTCTCAAACTTAAATTTTTCTGTTCTGCAGTTTTTCAATCTCTGGATAAAAATGGATAAATGTGACCGAAAATGGATGAATATAGATAAATGCGATTCAAAATAATATAGAATTTCGTGGGGTAGAATAAAATACGGCAGTGGAAGTTGTAGTGTCGAGGGATAATGAAGGGTTCAATGATGGTGTTTGATTTTTTTTTTTTCTTGTTATTTTTATTTTTGTTTTATTTTATCTTAATTTCTTTTTTTTTGTCAAATTCCCAAATGGATTATGACTCGTGTTATACGCTTTGAAATTCTCAATTTTCCAACATCAATCCTTTTTAATGCCAATTTTACTAAACCACAAATACTTTGTTTATTTACTTTTTATTATTTGCATTTCTTTTTCTATCTACATGTCATCAAATATCAGACCAAGTTCATTACTCTAGTGGTTGAAGAAAAAACTATTCTTCCCGACATGGATCTCCAACAATGACCCTGGGAACTTCAAGTGATAACGGATCAGTCGACGCCGTTAGCCGTCTCGGCAGCAGGACTGTTTGGGGTATTTGTTCATTGGATTTTAATTTAACCCATAAATTTGTTTTAAAAACTTGAGATTTTGTTGCAAAACCGTCAAATTTACAGCCGGCAGGTTTTGAACTTATGACATACGGCATCCAGCGACCTCGTGGCCAATCGGGCTGTTATCATTGTTTGTTGATTTCGACATAATTTTTTTTTCTTTAGCCGATTGTCAGACTGATTTTATTAATTATATATAATTAATTGTAATTTATGTTTGATGTATGGCATGATTATAAATTAATCAATATCGTTGGTTGTTTCAATTTATTATTGGAACTGGTTTAATGGTCTTCAAGTTGTTTAATTATAATTGATTTTTATGGTCTGCGTATCATCTATTTAATTTATTACTATTTTTACATTTGCGTGTTGTTTACCCCTCTTGTATTTTACATAATTTTTCATTAATGTAATAAAGTCAAGGAAGACATGAAGGATTGACTCAAGGAGCCAATTGATTGCGTACGACGTTTCAAGGAGCTGGAAGATCAATGAAGACTAATTTTTACCTTTTAAATTGACCTTTGTGAATTTCATGTTGGCTTATCAAAATTATGTTAGGATTTATGATCATGCTATGCACGATGCATGTTAAAATTTATGCATGTATGTGATGCGATGTATGTTTAGATGTTACCTAGTTAATATAGACATTAAACATATGATAAAATATCTTGTTAAAAGCTTAATGTCGTTCATTCAAAAATACCTATCAAGATTTCGATCATCTTGAGTAGGTCATGCCAAAGCTAGGTGTTTGGATTATCTTAGAAGGGTAGGATAGGTTTAAAGAATTAGGAAATCAAAATATTTTGAGCCTTAAGACAGATGATGTGATTATAACATGGTTATGCATAAGATGCCAAATCCCATAAGTGAGATCAAAGAATGACAAAGGATTAATCGACAAATACTTATCCATCTAAAGTAGCTCAACTCTACGTGTCATGCCAAAATTGAGTTTATAATAATGGGATTTTAGTCCATTAAAATTACAAGTGTTGTAACTTGAGGATACTTTGTTTTAGTGGAAGTATTTCTCAAGAAATAGAAATATGACTAAAACTATGCATATTTGATTTTATAGATAATATAGTGACATCAAACAACACACCCACCACTGTATTATGATCCGTCCTTGAGAAGGATAAGCTCAAAGAAAACGACAGCAACTATCTGGATTAGATCCGGAGCTTGAGAATAGTTCTCAAGCAAGCAAGAAAGCTATACCTTCTCAAGGAAGAAATTCCCGATGAGCCTGCTGACAATGTTAATAAAGCAACTAAAGACAAATAGAAGAAATATTGACCATCATTTGCCCATAACTTCAAAAGAATCCGAAACAAATGAAAGCTTATCCGCTTAATGCTCATCTCAAGGACTCTCTCGAAGCACATTGCGCAATAGAGGTATGAGACCTTTCAAGCCTTATACACTAGCAAGATGGTTGAGGGGACATCTGTCAGCACTCATGAAAGGATATATTGATCATCTTGATAAGCTTGGCCTTCCACCTTCTCAGGAGCACTCCACAGATGTGATCGTAAACTTGTTACCAGGTAGTTTCGTTTAGTTCATTTTGAACTATAATATGAATGACATGGAGAAGTCCATTGCTGAACTGCATGGGATGCTTAAAACGGCTGAGCAAAATATTAAGAAAAACCCAGCCACATGCTGACTGTAATATCCGGAATTTTCACCATATATTTTTTGCTTTATTTTATTCGAGTTGTATTGGTCAGTGTGGTATCTGTACGATATGGATATAACAATTTGAGTATTGAGATGCCATATTGGTATAATTGTCGTAGTTGGCCGATAATTGCATTTGAGGATATTATGTATCAGGTTTTCGTAATTTTGCTATTGGAGTATATTGTATGAGAATATTATTGAAATGGGTATACATATTAATATGTCGAGACGCCGTAGAGGGATATATAGAATTGGCTAAGTGTGGCGTGCATGACATACGTTAGGTTACAGACATTACCTGCACTAATATGCAAGCATTCATACGTTAAGCTAAAGATAACGTACGTAAGATCATACCGGATAGGATCCAGGCTGTGACCGAAAGGTGAGTCCGATGGTTGGAAGCTTTCAGTGTGCATGTGCATAGCCGAGTCAACAATATATAGTGTAAGCTAAGCATAAGTATAACGTACGTTAATTCAGCAGGGTTACGTACGTAACTAGGACTTTACGTACGTAACGCTCAGATCAGTCCAAGGGGAAAGAACGCGTGGACCCAGATGCTTTCGACGGATGATTAGATGAAGTCAACGAGGTAATACATACGCTATATTCTAAGCATTACATACGTTATATGTTACATATGTTAGCCGGGATGCATTGATTACATAATGCTTTGTAAAGAGATGAGGCAGTAGCCTCTGCATTGGTGTTGCGTAGGAGTAGTAGCGGCTGTTAATAATTGTGCAGGTTATAAAGTAAGGAATAGTCTTTCATTTCCTCACAAACCAAACTGAGTTTCTCTCCCATATAATCGTCTCTCTTCATTTCTAAGTAATTTCTAAACACTCTAAACTTAATTTTGGTCTTGAGCTTAGATTTGGAGCTTGAAATATTGAGTAAGTGATGGCTCTCGTAGTTTTTGATTGTGTTGTTCGTCTTCCAAGAGGTACGTTGGTTAATCTCTCTTTTCATTTTCGTTTTGAGATTGTTCCTTTTACTACTTCTTATGGTTTTAAATTACAGAAGTATCGTTGGGATTCTGAGGTTTCATGAGGCATAAGTCGAAGAAGATGATGTTATGTTGATATTTGTTGGATTATGAGTTAACATTGTTGATTAGACGTTAGGACACGTATTGGATTATGTTGCCTTCATGATTATAAACATGGTTATGGATCATTTCGTATTCTTGAATGAGTTGCAGTGTATATATCATGTCAAGATGATTATATATTGAAGTGTTGGTATTTTTTACATATGCAAATGGATTTGATATCTATAAACCTAATTGTGTTGATTGGAAAATATAATTTCGTATGTTCTTGATCAAATACGAGTTATGATTATGAGCTTGGAAAGATTATGATTAATCTTGAAGTATGATAGTTCATTGTGTTGAACCGACAGGATACTACGGATTGTTGATAATCTTGGTATACGAACTTAATGAATATTAATAGGGATAATCTTATTAATTCAAACTCAAATTAGAATTCGATTTGGGATATTATAAGTATTGATATCATATTTAATTGATGCTCGATATGATTATCAGATTGCAAAATTGTGTTGGATATGATTTCACAGTTTATTGGATTGAGTTGTATGGGTTTGTGTGTAATCGAGGTATCGTTGAAGATGTGCGTATGTTGATTGATTATATCGGTTGTTGATTATTATCGAACATATTGTTAATCGATTATTTCAATATGTTGTGATAATTGATCGTTGGTTAGAATCGTGTGTTGCCATTGAGTTTAAAGATGCTTGTGGATTGCTTTGATCGGAGCCAAGGATCTTGTAGATAAAGGCAAGAATTGGTAACAACTTCATCATCGGCATATCAGGGAAGTTTATACTTGTTCAGTTCTTAATGGTTAATGAACGGTTTTAGTTTTATTTTATTATAATACATATAGCATTTATTATAAATTTGCGTAATGGAGATAATGTTATATGTTGTATTTTGGTTTTGAAGTTAAATCATAATATATATGATTTATATGTGTCATTTGTATATTTGAGTATTGAGTGTACAGTTTGGTAAAAACAAAGATTCTACATATTATGATATCTGGATTCCTCGAGTTTCGAGGTACATAATGATTCTGGTCATCTTGAATAGATTGGTGATAATCGATGATTACGAGGATGAAATCGGGAGTTGAATATTATAGGTGATAATCGAGAAGTCCAATTCTTAGCAAGTAATCGAGTACTATGTTATATTTCTATATTGTGATTTGAGTTACTGATTTTTGAGATTTGTGTGCTTCTTTAATTAAATCCAACTAGGGAGGGTCCTTAAGATCTCTAGTGTTCCGTAGAGGATAGAGTGCATCTGACGACGAATTTAAACTTGAGAGATATCAGAAATGAAATGTGAGATTTGAGAATCAAGATATGAGATATGAGATTGAGATTTATTTCAACTATGGAGGATCCTTTGAGATCTCTAGTGCTCCATAGAGCCTTGAGTGAAGCGGACGACTGATTTATGTTATTGTCTCTGTGTTGTGTTATGTTCTGTTGTGTATTGTATTCATTGGTATATTGTGTATTCGTTCTTGGTAATTATCCATATTGGTACTCGATTATCACAGATTGAGATTTGCTAATATTATCTGATGGATTGAATTAAACTGAACATGGCTTTTATATTTCGTATTGGTATTATGATGGTGTTTTGAGGATATTTTTGGTATTGTTGAGTATTGTACAAAGGTTATGTTCATATTCATTTCACCATTTGAGAATACAAGGTGCAAAATATGGTCACTGATAGTATTCTTTACCTTGTGATTACATTGATATGTAACTATTTATGTTAATGTGATCGTTATTATTGTGGAGTATTGTGGTTGACCCCGGCGTGGGCTTTACTTTTAGGTACTCGGAGATCGAGCTGATAGAGGTCATGAAGAGATGAGCTTTCCGCATGATACTGGCTATGACATATATTTGGAACCACTGCAAATTTATTCTTGATTGTAATCATATCAGCTGCGTGTGTGTTTTAAAATGATTTTCTAGCATTTTGTAAACTTGGATATATTTTGGAAAATCGATTACCTAAATTATTTTTCAGTACGTGTAAGTGGTGACTTAAACATACATTTTAAACTGTTGAGTTTTTGGCATTCGGGCCTTGTATTTTCAAGTAGAATTTTTATGACGGTATTTGGTAAATGGGTTTTGGATTGAAGTATTTGACCGATATTACCGTCACTAGCCTCATATTTAAAGCAAATATGTAAATGATTTTTATTCTATTGGGTGCCTATCCCATGATGCTGTAGTATCCTATATAGGTTTGGGAGTGTTACATGTATCGAGTCTGGAATTCGCACCCCAACTAATAATAATAATTGGGATAATATAGTTCTGGTTCGCGATGCACTTGACTTGCAAAATTGGTTATTTTCGAACAGATCTATATACTAATGGTAAGGTAAAAATATCCAGATGTAATCCTTGTGCGATGGTTGACGAAGGCGAGGTTTCATACCTTGTCATTACCTTTATTTTGAAAATCATAAAATCATTTTAAGAAGTATCTTCGATCAAATATGCTCCTTTCCATATTGTGAAAAGGAAAACAAATTCGGATTGTAACACCATGGATAAAGCTGAGCAATTTCAAATGGAGATGATAAATCAAAATTTGAACGACAAACGGAGGTTTTAAATGCTTTGAGGGAATTCATGTCTAAGCAAAAACAAAAGGTGTCAATCAACAGGGTATCACGTATCCTTTTGAAATAACTAACGTACAACTCCAATTGTTTCAGAAAAATTTCATTTGTTATCTGATTTTCTATAATAATTTCTGCAAAATTTGTGTATCCTATAAAATTAATTCCTGACTGTGTGCCCTGTAAAATGGGTTTTAAGTGGCATGTGGCCATGTATGTTAAAACATAGAATTTATACGACCTTCTGGAAAGATAAAAATATTTGAAGAATATTGTAAAAAGAATTTCACTTATCGTAATTTAGCATAGGGCAACGTCTCTGCAGCACACTGGTATACTTTTGGAAAGCTCTACGAACCGAGTGATCAGAGATAAAAACACGTCTGTAATTAAACCCGATGGAGAGTGTGACGAACTGAGTGATCAGAGATAAAAACACATGTTTGGGGGAGTTAAGGTATTGGAATTGGAATGTTGATATTGTGATATTAGAGTTCTTTAGGAATGAATCAGAAAGTTGTGTAAAAGAGATTGGCGTGATAATACAATTCCAATGATGATGAGGAAAAAACTAAATAAGTGACTATTGATTACATGAACTTATTGATGCGTAATTCCTAAGAAAGTTATCAAGATTGAAATCAGTATCAAATGACTGAGTTGCAGTGCTTAATAACCTTAATGGTTGTGCTCCAAAAAAATTAGTTGACATGTGGACAAGTACAAACATGCGAGGATAATACACTCATTTTGTTATCTTAAGTTTTGAGTCGAAACTATTTTAAGGGGGATGGGATGTAGTATTAGCCGGTATTATAGTACTTTTGATTCGTGTTATGATATTTGAGCATGAGATAGAAGTTTCTCAAATATCACACTTCAGTTTCGGGACAAAACTGTTTCTAGGGGGGATGATATGTAATACCACATGTATTACACGTATTTATGTTGTATATGACTAGTGTTGGACTTCTTAATATTATGTACTGCACTGACTGGCTGTATTGTGATACGTATCTGGATTATTGATGATCACTATCGATGATATTTTGATATTGTGTTGTCAAGATGTGATTATAATGATTCTTGTGAATAGTATTGGATTTGTTGAAAGGTTGATATGTTATAGGACCTTAACAGTTGCTGCATGAAATGAGCTAGCATGCACTATAGGCAGAGGAATTGCTTACGCTACGCCTTATAATTTACATAATTAAGTCGAGTATCGGAAGAAGGAATCACAACTAGACATGTGGGGCCTCTTCATCGGGCATGCGTGCAAAGTCAAGTCGATTGAGCTTACGTACATAATGAAGAAATATTAACAATATTCAGTAATCAAATTTAATCATTCGTCCAATTGTGATATATTCGACTGAAGCATAATGATAATATGAATTCACCCAAGACTTCCAGGCAATCAGCATTCGAGTATCCATTCTACGTCATAATCAATGAATTCTTGAAGTAATTAATATGATAGGTTCTGTTATCACAATATTCATCCAATATCAACTCTTACAACTCATGCAAACTGAAAATCTGAATTCTGCTCTTCTCAAGTCCAAATCATACAAAATATTCGTCAAGAACTCGAAGAGAACTCTGAATTTAGCCAAACTTGCCTAAGAATGGATTGAATAATGGAAGATAATGATAGTACACCAATATTCCTTCGAGTGCTTGAGTAATCCAAAAGTACACCAAGTCCTTGCATTGTGAAAGGCTAAAAGTGATTAAACTGCAATGATATGATGATAGGGCAAAGTTTTGGGTCGAGGGTAAGTGATGTGTAATGTGCAAAATGAATGACACTCTCATTCTTATAAGTTGATATTTTATTAAAGTAGGTTGCATATCCTCAATCACCTAAGCTATAAACCATTATGTACGATATATCCCTCAAGTAGCATACACAAGGCTCAATGCGGAGGAGTCTAGAGGATATTACCTCATTTATAACGTATGCTACAATTTCTTAAGTATGTAACTTGCTTCACACTAATGTATGTTAGCTTGCCTCCACAACCTACATAATCCAGGGTTGACTCGTTTGTCTTCATCCGCATTGAAAGTTGATCCACACATTCTAGACATTTAGTCAGCCTCCATCTAGCGTAGATAATGATGTTACTATAACTCTTATTTGTCAGAATTTGAGATTAGTTGATTCAAATAATTCTGAGATATGAATTCGATGATCTTAAGGAATCTATATAATAATTGAATTATGTACACATACTAGTTGATTGGTTGGCTAAATAAATGATGAATCACATTTGAATAATGGTATTTGCAAATAATTGGGGAATCATAACCGATGATGTTGGTATGACGATTACACGATTACTATTAAAATTGTTTTATAAATCATAATAATAACTTTTGGATTGATTTGGAAATCGTAATTTTGATGATATCTTATAATTATTATGTCAAGATTCAATGAATGTTCATAATTGTCTGATGAGAATTGGTTAAAATTGATCGGGGGAGTCTTCGAGTCTTGACATGATTCGATGATGGTGATGATAATAAATGAATAAATGATTTATTCATATTGATTTTTACTAAGCCGTGACTTATAATTTTCATAGCATTGAGTTTATGACCATTAAGATGTTGAACCTTGGAATCACTATGTTCGTGGCCATTGTGATTGTGATTGAAATGGATTGACACAATGACCGCTGGTATGACTGGGGCAAGAGCCGTATCCTTACTTGCCGGGCAGAAATCTGACTGTCGGGTAGAAATCGAGTTACTATCCAAGCAGAAATCCAGGAAAGTTTTTATTTTCGAAAGGGAAGTAACAATTGAGACCATAGATGCCCAAACCCTCGTTATGTTTTTAATCTCGATGTTAAAATTGTGATATATATGTGATGCATGCTTTCATGCGAATTTAAATGTGATTACATGTTGCAGGGTTTTCTTTGCTTATTTGGTGAAAGTTTAATATAGTTGGTTATCATCCTTTAACCTAGGATTGGGCTGGAACAATTCGCCGTATCAGGAATAAATGATCTCCTTTGTGCAGGACATTTCTGAGAGTATCGGCCGTGCTCGTGGAGGTGTTGAGGCAATGCTAAATGTTGAACTGTTTTGATGATTATCTTTGAAGTGTGATATAATAGTTGGACCTGATTTGAGGAAATGGTGTTTTATTAACTTCATCATTTATTTTAACCCTTGGAAATTCTCGTTTTTAATGATTTCCAAATATCTTCAAATTTTCAAAATAGCATTGTGGGGTCAATGTGGGGTTCACGTTGGGGTAAACCTTTGAGTTATTCTGGGGGTGTTACATGTTAGGCGTATTTTTATACACTTATTCATCATTATTTTGTATTAGTTTGGAGAGTGAAATTGTTTAAATGAGCCTTTAATGCCTTAATTTGGTATGTTTGTCAGGAAATTGAAGTCCGGAAGCTTAAACGAGGCGAAACGGGCGAAAACGGCAAATTTTGGCTATGAGTCAAGACAGGAAGCAGAGCCACAGACAGAAGACACCACCGGCACAAAGTAATCAGATCTGTGCCGCGGCACAGCCCAGGTGAGCCGCGACACAGAAGAATTAAAGGACGCCCAGGCATCCAGCTGAAGGTAATGTGCCGCGGCACAGATATAGTGAGCCGCGGCACATTAGGCGGCTTTTGTATGAATCGCGCGGATTTGGGCCGTTTCGAAGCCAGTTTTCGACCTACTCATACGGACGCGATTTGGAGGATGTAAAAAGCTATAAATAAGGGTTTAAGACCCTAATGAATTTATCTTTGATCTTGGAATCTTTGGATCTTGAGCTTGGAGACGGCAGAAGGGAAGAAAAGCAGAAGACTTCAAGGGCAGAGGGCGGAAGCCGAAGAACGGAGGAATCCGAGCTTCATCTGCGTTTGATTTTAATGCTTTCATTCTATTATTCTGTATTTTTATTTATTAGTATGTCAGGCTAAAACCCTAATCTAGGATTTTGATGAAACCTACGTTTTGATGGATTTGCTTGAGATTATCTGATTAATTACCTTTTTGTTGAGTTTTCCCAATCGTGTTTAATGCTTGCAATTATCTGGCCAATAGTTGTATTGATTTAATCATTCAATTCGAATCGGGAGAGGAAAATTGGTGAGGAACTATTGGTGAGGACCGTTTTATTCTGTGAGATAGGAATATACTCATAGGAACTACGTGGCCTTTTGGAGATTTTATGCTTTTTGCCTATTGACGAATTAATTCACCTAGGGATAGAGTGCGTTATTCGCCTTTAGACAAATCTATTGACCTCGGGAGAGGCGGTAGAATACATTAGCAATCTCCGCCTTCAATAAATTGGGAAAATTATTTACTACGGATAATCGAAAGTAAATTCGGATAAACCGAGGTGGATTCAGAATCCTAGACTTATTCAACATTTGATTCCCTTTTCTTAAAGCTATCGTTTTCTACTGTTTAGACTTTTAATAATTCTTTTAGAAATTAATTGCAAAACCCAAATTCGATTGTTCGAATAAAACTAGAATACACAAAATCGGTAGTTGGTGATTCAGTCCTCGTGGGAACGATACTCACTCATCACTTTATTACTTGTAAACGATAACGTGCACTTGCGTGTAAGAAATAATCGCAACAAGTTTTTGGCGCCGTTGCCGGGGACTGAAATTTTCTAATATCGATTCAGTATTTCTAGTCTTAGTTTGAACGTTTTTATTTTATTATTTTTGTGTATTTAATTTCATTTGTTTATTTGTTTTTCCTTTCAGGATCTTTCGCTTAGTGCATGAGAAAACTCGGTAACGAAGGCCTACTACCTTTGGATACCGAGCTCGAGCGCACTCTGAGAAGGAACAAGAAGGAGAAACGAGAGTTACAGATGACGGTGATCATGGCCGAGAATATCGAGATTCAAGGAGGAGATAACCATGTGCAGCAAGTGCAACCGGCACTAGCTCTTCGAGATTATGCCATGCCGCAGATCAACGCAAATTTTTCGGGAATTCGGCGTCCCACTATCCAAGACAATAATTTTGAGATCAAGCCTGCTATTATTCAGATGGTGCAGGCGAGCCAATTCTGTGGATTGCCGAATGACGACCCAAACGCTCATATTGCTTCTTTTCTGGAAATTTGTGACACGTTCAAGAATAATGGTGTCACCGACGATGCGATCCGATTACGGCTTTTCCCTTTCTCTTTGAGGGATAAAGCGAAATTTTGGTTAAATTCCTTACCGCCGGGGTCGATCACAACATGGGCAGAGTTAGCGCAAGCCTTCCTTGCCAAATTCTTCCCACCTTCTAAGACGGCGAGATTGAGAAATGAGATCACCACTTTTGGACAGTATGATATGGAATCGCTCCAGGAGGCATGGGAGTGATATAAAGATTTGCTACGGAGATGCCCACACCACGGCCTTCCAGACTGGCTTCAAATTCAGACGTTCTACAATGGTTTAAGTGCTTCTACACGCATTCTCGTAGATGCAGCCGCCGGTGGTGGGAAAGACTATGGCCGAGGCACACTCGTTGTTGGAAGCTATGGCCGCAAATGCATATCAATGGCCATCGGAAAGATTGACGCCGAAGCGAGTTATGGAAGTTTCAAGTAATGATCCGATTTCCACATTGTCAGCTCAAGTCGCCGCCTTGACCCAACAGCTCCAAGCATTTTCGCACGCACCTTCCCCCGTTACCATTGAGACATGCAATTGGTGTAACGGATCTCACCCTAGCGCGGAGTGCCAAGTCGGAAACCCGTTCGAACAACATCCGATGGAGCAAGCTCAATTCTTGGGAAACGAAAATCGACAAAACAATTCTTACCCCAGCACTTATAATCAAGGGTGGCGAAATCAACAAAATTTTCCGTGGAGAAACGGGCAAGCTTTGAAACCTCCACAAGCTCACTTCGCGCAGCCCCCTCAATCACCAAAGGTATCATTGGAAGATGCTCTTGCTCAATTGGCGGCTAACACGAGCCAATTCATGACCCGCACCGAGACGACCCTCCAAAATCATTCTACCTCCATCCGAAATCTAGAAACACAAATGGGGCAGATTGCTAATTTATTGTCTTCTCGGTCTCAAGGTGCATCGCCCAAGTAAATTAAGTGAAACCAAAGGAAAATGTGCAAGCGATCGAATTACGAAGTGGAAAGGAGTTGAAAGGGCAGCCTATCAATAACAAAGAACAGCCAATCGAGCGAAATGAGAAGGAAAAGGATGAGGCGCCCAAGCCAAAGGAAGTATCGACTACTCAACCCACTCCTCAAATCCCATTCCCACAACGTTTTCAAAAGCAAAAACTGGATAAGCAGTTTTCAAAGTTCCTCGACGTCTTCAAGAAATTGCACATAAACATTCCATTTGCCGACGCGTTGGAACAAATGCCGAGTTATGTTAAATTCATGAAAGAAGTCTTGTCAAACAAAAGAAAGCTCGAGGAATATGAGACGGTCGCTTTAACGGAGGAGTGCAGCGCTATTTTACAAAAGAAGCTCCCACCTAAATTGAGAGATCCGGGAAGTTTTACCATCCCTTGCATCATCGGAAATTCGTCTTTTAAAAGAGCCCTATGCGATCTCGGGGCCAACATAAATCTTATGCCCCTTTCTATTTTTAAAAAGATGGACATTGGGGAAGCCAAGCCGACGACGGTCTCCTTGCAATTAGCGGATCGATCTATCAAATATCCAAGGGGAGTAATAGAGGACGTGTTTGTAAAGGTTGACAAATTTATCTTTCCAGCGGATTTTATTGTGCTCGATATGGAGGAAGATCAAGATATCCCGATTATCTTGGGAAGACCGTTCTTGGCGACCGACCGAACTTTGATCGATGTGGAAAAGGGGAAGCTGACTCTATGTGTTCAAGAGGAGCAAGTAACATTCAATATCTTTCGATCTGTAAATATCCGAGTGACGCTGAAAATTGTTTCCAAGTTGACGTCATTGACTCGTACGTGAGTAGAACTTTTCGAGAAAATTATCCACCCGATCCATCGACTCGCTTTGATTGAAATGTTTCCAAACTAAATGGAGAGCATGCAGCCTACGTACGACACATGGATGCTTCCCCGCCAATTTTTATTCGTAAACCATTCGAGGAGCTCGGAAGTTCACTAACTCGACCAACCCCATCGATCGAAAAACCTCCAAAGTTGGAACTCAAGAAGCTGCCGCCTCATTTAAAATATGCATTCCTGGGGCCCGACGACTCCCTTCCAGTTATTCTTCCGGCCACTTTAGCGGGAGATCAAGAGGCAAAATTATTAAGAGTTTTGAGGGAGTACAAATCTGCTCTTGGATGGTCTATTGCGGATATTAAGGGGATCAGCCCGTCAATTTGCATGCACAAGATTTTGATGGAGGAAGACTACAAACCATCCGTGGAGCATCAACGCCGGTTGAATCCTAACATGAAGGAGGTGGTAAAAGTCGAGGTTTTAAAACTCCTCGACGCAGGTATGATCTTTCCAATTTCTGATAGCAAGTGGGTAAGTACGGTCCAAGTTGTGTCGAAAAAGGGTGGGATAACAGTTGTTCAAAACGATAATAATGAATTAATTCCCACTAGGATTGTCACGGGGTGGCGTATGTGCATAGATTATAGGAAATTAAACAAGGCCACTAGAAAAGATCATTTCCCCTTGCCTTTTATTGATCAGATGTTAGATAGATTAGCCGGACACGATTTCTATTGCTTTCTCGATGGTTACTCGGGGTATAATCAGATTTACATAGCCCCCTAAGACCAAGAGAAAACGGCGTTTACATGTCCATACGACATTTTCGCTTATAGGCGCATGCCTTTTGGATTGTGTAATGCGCCGGCTACTTTCAACGGTGTATGATGGCTATTTTTTCTGACATGGTAGAGCAGTGTATTGAGATTTTTATGGATGATTTTTCTGTTTTTGGAGATTCGTTTGACATTTGTTTGAAAAATTTGCAGAAAGTCTTGAGAAGATGCGAAGAGACAAATTTGGTCTTGAATTGGGAGAAGTGTCATTTTATGGTGCAGGAGGGCATTGTGCTTGTCCATCGAATATCCTCACATGGAATTGAAGTCGACCGAGCGAAAATTGAAACAATTGAGAAGATGCCTCCGCCCACTTCGGTCAAGGGGATTAGAAGTTTTTTGGGACATGCCGGTTTCTATCGCCGATTTATTAAGGATTTTTCGAAGATCACGAAGCCGCTGTGCAATCTACTCATGAAGGATGTTCCATTTACTTTCGACGAGTCTTGTAAAGAAAGTTTTGAATTGTTGAAGAAAGCTCTAAGCACGGCACCGGTGATGGTCGCTCCGGATTGGGACCTTCCGTTCGAGTTAATGTGTGATGCTAGCAACTTTGCCATTGGGGCTGTTTTGGGGCAGAGACGAGGGAAGGTGTTCCATGTCATATACTATGTGAGCCGAATACTCGATGACACCCAAAGAAATTATGCCACAACGGAGAAGGAATTGTTGGCGGTGATCTTTGCATTTGATAAATTCCGGGCTTATCTACTGGGAACGAAAGTGATACTGTGGACCGACCATTCAGCAATAAAATACCTTTTGGAGAAGAAGAATGCCAAACCAAGGTTGATTCGGTGGGTGCTACTCCTTCAAGAATTCAACTTGGAGATTCAGGACAAGAAAGGGACTGAAAACGTTATAGCCGATCACCTTTCACGATTAGAGAGTCCCCTCGAGAAGGAAGAAAGTCAGCCACAAATCATAGAAACCTTCCCCGACGAGTAGCTCTACAATTTGGATTCAAAACAAGCGCCTTGGTATGCTGATCTAGTGAACTACTTGGCAAGTAAAACAATTCCGAACGACCTCTCACGCCATCAAAAGAAGAAGCTAATCTCGGACGCTAAGTATTATTTGTGGGACGATCCTTTTCTTTTCAAGAGATGCCCCGATCAAATCATTCGTAGATGTGTTCCGGATGAGGAAATCCACAGTGTGCTGAACCATTGCCATGCATCACCCTATGGTGGACATTTTAGTGGAAATAGAACAGCGGCGAAGGTCTTACAATCGGGATTCTATTGGCCGTCCTTATTCAAAGATGCTCACTCCTTTGTGTCCGCGTGTGATCGGTGTCAACGGACAGGAAACATCTCAAGACGACACGAAATTCCGCTGAACACCATACTTGAAGTTGAATTGTTCGATGTATAGGGGATCGACTTCATGGGTCCATTTCCTCCATCAAATAAGAATCTCTATATTTTGGTGGCCGTAGATTATGTCTCAAAATGGGTTGAAGCGGTGGCACTACCTACGAATGGGTCCAATGTCGTAATCAAGTTTATTAAACAATATATCTTCACACGCTTTGGGATGCCACGTGCTATTATCAGTGATGGTGGGTCACACTTCGACAACAAATTTCTTGATGCGGTTTTGAGAAAATACGGAGTCACTCATCGTGTTGCTACAGCATACCATCCTCAGACGAGCGGTCAAGTCGAGATATCAAATCGAGAGCTGAAGTGGATTCTAGAAAAGACGGTCAGCTCGTCTCGAAAAGATTGGTCATTTAAACTCGATGATGCACTTTGGGCATACCGGACTGCATATAAAACACCTATCGGAATGTCGCCCTACAGATTGGTCTATGGGAAAGGTTGCCATTTACCCGTAGAGATGGAACATCGTGCTTACTGGGCGATAAAGAAACTAAATTTTGATCTGAAATCCGCTGGTGAAAAGCGTTGTTTGCAGCTGAACGAGTTGGAAGAAATTCGCCACGACTCATACGAAAATGCGAAACTTTATAAGGAGCGGACAAAGATTTGGCATGATAAGCACATCACGCAGAGAGAATTTGTCCCGGGACAAGAGGTGTTGCTATTTAACTCTCGCTTAAAGTTATTTCCCAGGAAATTGCGTTCACGATGGTCGGGACCGTTCACCGTAGTTCAAGTGTTTCCACATGGTGCAGTAGAAGTACAAAAAGATGCCCGAAAATTCAAAGTTAATGGACAACGGTTGAAGGCATACTTGGGAAATCCAATAAACATGCAGAAAACGAGCGTCGCCTTATCCACCGCCGGATGAATGCGAGAAAAGTCCGGCTGAAGACTATAAACTTAGCGCTCCTCGGGAGGCAACCCGAGTATTAGTTGTAGATTCTTTATTATTTTCTTGCATTTTTAGAGTCTTTCTTTGTCGTCATTCTTCTTTGATCCGTCCTTCCCTCTCGTCTTGATGTTTTCGTGTAAAAATTCTGTGCAGGAATCAGCCAAGGGGAGGAATTCAATGATGGGCCGCGGTACAATAAAAGTGAGCCGCGGCACGCACCAGCTGATGAAACATGGCCGAACAAACTGTACTCTGTGCCGCGGCACGATCTTACTGAGCCGCGGAACACCAGGTCACTGAGCCGCGGCACACATACCCTGAGCCGCGGCACACCAAATGTCCAAGAAACGCCTAGGAGACTGTACTTTGTGCCGCGGCACGGGGTAAATGAGCCGCGGCACACTAACACGTTGAGCCGCGGCACGCCCAAACTGAGACGCGGCACCCGGCAGTATTACAAATGCGCCCCAGGCCGACTGTACTCTGGGCCGCGGCTCACTTATGTTGTGCCGCGGCCCCCGTCGCATTATAAGAATGGCCAGGTATGCTTCTTTCAGTTGATCGGCCAGCATAAGGGGCCCTTCCCTTGGATTTTTGACGGCACAATAAGGTCATTCGATAACCCTCTCTTTGTTTCCTTCTCAAATTCTTCAGGTAATTCTTGATTTCTTGATCATAAGTGATACTTGATTTGAAAAGAATTGAAGTTATATATTGCTAGTTGTTCTTCAATGTTGTTTCTAAAATGGAGTTGGAATATGGGGAATTTGATATTGTGATGGAGAAACGAATTGGTGATGATAGTTGTCGTTCTTCAGGGTTATTATCTGTGTTATTATTTTTGGGATTTGGAGTTAACCATAAAAATTCTTGTTATTCATTTTAACTTGTGCACACAAAGTGTCTGACAAATTGCAGCAATGAAAAATTGATAAGCCAGGCATTTTCAAATTATATGCAATGAATCATGTTATCGAATTACATTATCCCCAACCCTTACATCATGTTAAACTTGAGAGCTCGTACTTAACTTCCTTTTTGATGATGCAAGCTCATTTATTCACACTCCGCATGATGTAGTCAAGAAGCGTGCAAGCTCACCGGATGATGCCGGGCCGGCACCAGCTCGTGAGAGGACTGGAGGGGAGTACTTGACCTTTTCCTTTTATTGCATATCATATTTTGTCCATTGAGGTCAATGTACGTCCTAAGTTTGGGGGGGGGGGGGTTACTTTTTGTTGCTACATTCATTGCTGTACTTTATTTCGTTGCACTTTTCATTACTTTGCGTTATTTTTCAATAGCCTTGCTTGTCTTAATTTGTCTCTATTCGTGAATTTTTCGTGCTTCTATTTGTGTGATACTGATGTTACGACACTGTTTTTCTCTCTGAAGAAACGGTTGAATTTTAGTCGAGTTGTATTCAGTGATTTCTGTTTCTGCTTAGTCGTCATTTAGGTCCGAAATTTTTTTCGTGATTGTAGAGGTCTTGGCGGATAAGAGAGGATACATGCGTGTTTTAAAATCACCGTTGATATGTTTGGTTACTTTTTTCGGTTAGTTAGTCGTCCAGTTACATTAGTCGTGTTGGCACTTAGATTGAGTTTAGAGTCGGTCAGTTTTTCCCACTAGTCGAGATATTTTTGTTATATGAAGGGAAGTCTAGTAACCGGGGGTATTCGCGTGACCCGTTGTTTACTCTCGCGTAAAACGACGACCC